>OZ026614.1:10836376-11474621 GCA_964020975.1 Hermodice carunculata
AAATCATGTAATATCAAAGAGAAAAAGAAAAATTACCATTAAACCTAAAATAACTATGATCATGTCAGTTTTCTTGTGTGCACTATGATGTAGTTCTACAGAAAAATACCGAAAATATGGAATATCATTTCTTCTTTGTGTTGAGCAACTCCCTTGATATATACATAAATAAAATGTATTTGGAATTGGTTTGTGGGGGAAAAAAGTTGCATGTATCAATAGTATAAATAATATATTTTGTGAGATTACTGGTATAAAACTATTTGTTAAATCTCTTGAATTCCAAGGGATGCGAGGAGGTGTTGTGATTAAGTAGAACAAAAACCACATGCAAAATAGTAGAGAAAAAAATGGGTAAAGGGATGTCATGTATGTTTATAATATATGGAGGGACCATGGGCAAAATACATTTGAAATCATAGACACATGTGAGACATATGTATAGTAACCTGTCCGTTTTCATAAAGTAACATGTTTTGCCAAGTCTTTCTCACTGATGATTGGCAATATTTTATTTGCTTTGTCCTTGATAAGAATTCTTCCATCTGTTGTCCATGCATCATTGATTTTGCCGTTCTGCTTCAGGAGTCGAGTTTTGTAGTAAAGGTTTGCGCGCCGTTTCGTGAGGTCATCATTTATATAAATGCGTGAGGTGTCCAAGTCATCTAGCTTACTGGTCTTGAGTTTTTTCTTGTTTTGCATCAGACTCTTCCTGTAACGGTACGAAGTCAACTTCACAATGATGTCCCGTGTTTTTCCAGGAATCTGAGGTCCAATGCGGTGGCTACGGTCGATCTCCGATGAGAGGAGGGGAACTTCCAGAGCATCATTAGCCAGTTTTAACACTAGATCATCTGTATTTTCCATGGCAGTTTCCTTGACTCCAGCAATTCTCAAATTATTTCTCCTGGAGTATTGTTCCAGCTCATCACATTTTGTTGTGAGGTCATCAACAGTTTTTTTGCAGTTCTTTGATGGTGTCATCTTTTTTGTTTAATTCATCTTGCAGTATTTTAAAATGGTGACCAATCAGTGAGCTTATTTTATTAGAGAGTTCATCGGGATTCGGGTTCAGGGCCTTTCTTAGTTTGGTCAGCACATGCTCATTTGAAAATGCCTCTATAACTGCAAGTACCATTGCACTTTCATCTGAAGGATAATCCTCTTCTTCAGATTTAGAGGCCAATCTAGAACTAGAACGTCCACTTTTTTCTTTTACTTGCTTGGAAGACATGCTTTGAGTTTGACTTATAATTACTTCACTTTCAGTTCAACAGTTCAACACTGTGTATGTTACAGTGCAAAAACACAGTTCGCAGGGTTCAGGTCATGGGTATACAATGATATGAACAAAGGTGTATACAATGCCCAAGTCCTCTGAATGGAGTTACATAGTGCTGGTCATGGTAGGATGAGCGCCCCATACATTTACTGGATATGGCAGATATACTGTTGGTCTGGAATCCTGCATGTTGTGTAGATTGAAAACAAGTACATAAATTATACCAGAGGTGATAGACCACAATGTTATTTCCACAGCCTTCTTGGCGCTTTCAGCAGCAAAATGCACTAATTTTGGATTGTCTCTCTGATGAGTTACTCACATGAAATAGAGATTTTCTGGACACACCTTGTCATGTCTTGGCAGTGTCTGGCAGCGCCATCGGTAGCAGGTGAATAAATTTGGTTCTAGATGCAAAGTCCTAAAATGTAGAGCAAATGCGACCAAATCTCAAAATTTGTGACAGAAATGTATTATATTTAATAGTTTCCGAAGTATTATTATCCGGAAAAGGATAGTTAACTACTTCAAATTTAAACTCATCCATTTTATGATCGACTTTAATACAACCATGTCATTAGTGACCCGAATATCCAAGTCCAGATACACATCTCTGAAACCATCTGAATTGTAACCTTCCAAAGGGATATCTTTTGGGTAACTTTCTTCAGCAATTTGACTGAAATTTTGCACAATTACACAAGCAATGTCATGTTGCGTTGTTTGATAATCTTGTGGACATTTGAAAGTCCTATTTCCTCAATTTATCCACTTACTTTAAGCCAGGTTAGATTTAAATCTGCAAGTAACGGGGAGCAGTTGCTACCCATTAGAATGCCTTTCATTTGTCCAAAAACCAATGGTTCGCATTGAACAAAAGTATTATACGGGTAGATTTGTGTACAGTGGTAAAAAATCAAAACATTTGATATTTTTTGCTTTTAAATCTTTGATTTGAGATGCAACCTCGGAAAAATTGCTAATATTCCAAAAGCAATTTATTTCACAATCTCTAGAATTTGCATTACAGCATTTACGGAAACGATTCGTAATTGCAGTCAAACACTATACTACTTCTTTTGATAATTGTGTTGTGTACATTTTGAAGCACCAGCTATGAATCTAGATTTGAAAGGGTTTTTGTGTTATTAAGGTATCCAGAACAAAAGGTGAATAGAGGAGTGCTCTTCAGAAATTTTGATATTAGAATTCCTTTTCATCTAATCTTTATGTATATTTATCAAATTATTAATGGATTTTTTGTGTAATATATATATGCGTCATTTCCTCCTATATCTGAAATATTGTTTACACCAAGTTTATTTGCAGTGTGTGTTGTATGCAATGGCTACTCCTTAAAGTGTTTTATTTGATGTTAGCCACATTCATTGTTCTCACGATTTGGCTTACTGCAAAACCAAGTTTCATTCGTCAAAGGGACAAGTTTAGCCCTTCGTGCTGGCTTGTAACATGTAAACCAATAGCTCGGAAAATATGTTTGATGAAGATTCCTGTTACCAAAGCAAAATGGATTATTTTTAGGGAAACACGATCGGATAATGGTTCATACGGGCATGAAAACCTATAGTTGTGGCTGGTCAAGTGTGCTCACTTGTCTCAGCGGTACATATAGGGCACAGTTACCTTGCGCCACGCCTAATTACCACAGCTGTAACCTGAACTAAAGAAGCGATACGATCTAGATTTAAACCATGCAATACAAATATTTAAGTTGACTTAACGATTTTCTCGCCACAGTATTGTCTGATTAAAGCCTTCTTTACTCCCCCTATATTCCCTTGCAGCGCGTGTGCAAGGGGGTTGTTCTCCAAACATTTGCTTATGACTTGCTCAACAAACTTCTCCAGCGCACTATACTACATCTCTTGACAATACAAAGAGTTGTTTTTCACGGTGTTGTACATTGCTAAATTCTTGTCTTCAGGACGAATCCGATTTTTGAGACAAAAAGTGGATCTTTACTGTTTTGACCGGGTTTAAGAAACTAAATTTTCTTTAGGAAATGTTGCTAAAAGATGGCAAATGTCTGTCGCCAAATCCTACTGTGTTAACCTTTGGCTAAGGGCTAGAACTAGCCTCCCCCCATTCACACACACACACACACACACACACACACACACACACACACACACACACACACACAAAGAGAAAACTGTATCTCCAGCAAATGATAATTTAGCCCCGTCTGGTCTATTTTCTGCATTGATATTTATCCTGTTCGTATTGACTTGCATGTTCGACACTCCCATACACATTTTCCTTGTATTGCCATGACCGACACACATACACATACTCTTTGTAGGTAACCATGCAGGAAGATTCATGTACTCTCCCTGGTTCCGGAATCTTTATTTGCTGCATTGGTGCAGTTTTCTCGAGATGTATACCTGTGTGTGTGTATGTATGTATGTATGTATGCATGTGAGCTTGAAAAAAATAGGTTTATATGTATATCAGTGTTTGACGATTTACCATGCCATCATCTATGAATGTATATATCATGCATATAATAAAGTTTCTTCTCCACTCAAATGTGATAAACTCTTGAGCTGGTGCATGCATTGAACAGGTTTTGCTGATTTCTATTTTGCATACAATATTGGACGGTAATCCACTAACTGCGGTTGAGAGCGTCAGTCGGCGGCAGCCGGCGGCAGTCAGCGGCAGAATGCAATTGAGAGAGCTTGGCGCCAACAGCAAACAACCCCCGTTTTCCCACAGCGGCATTGCCGATCTGCAGAACGTCAATGTCTGTCTGCGAATGCCGCTGTCTGCGGCGAAAACAAAACATTTAATAAACTGGTGTTATATATATATATATATATATATATATATATATATATATATATATATATATATATATATATATATATATATATATATATATATATATATATATATATATATATATACACGTGCGCGTGTGTACTAAAAAGTATGCATGCCACAACCTCGGCACCAGCACCAGCACCAGACAGTCACGTTTCCAATGGTTGACCCTTTATTGGCATAATGTTGGATAACTGGCACTTGGGATAAGAAGGTATCGTGATTTAATTCGACAAATTAAACCCCATCATTGAACTAATCTTTTCAAAGTTAGCTTAGGCCAGAAAATGCCGACGCAACTTACTAAAAATTCTAGAGAAAGGGCCTACAACACACGTACAACATTTTTAGCCGTATGTAGTTTCCGGCTACCGATCACCAGTACCGCTGCGACATGCCATTGCACACTGCCAGCATACGGCGATGCATGACATTGTTGACATGACCGCTGCCACACGAAATCAGTGCTTCGCAATCGCTCAGTGATGCTTTGTCGTTATAATCGCCACACCACATTGCTTCTTTCTATCACGCGACGACAGCTATCGCACCAGAGTTAGTGCTGTACGCAGGAAAATCAAATTGGACATTGCTGTTTTTTTCACCATATACTTCCAACGTTAAGTAAATATTTATAGGAGGTCATGAAGTACTTGCAATACAATTTACTGGTATGTGACTCAAATTACCTGATGTGGATTTAGCATGCAAACTATTCTTTTTTTTTCTATCTCATGTCTTCATTGTAGCAAAATTAGATTAATTTTGCTTGAATCAATAAACTACTCATGTGATACATCGCGTACACGAGATCGAGCTATTCAATATCTGCAAGTGTACGTTCTGCAAATGTATTTATGTATGTTTTATTATCTTACTCGCTGTGTATTTGTTCTTATGGTGTTACAGATATATGTATTTAGTTCATGGTTACATATATAGTCATATGTCCAGCATTATATGTCAGCTTACCCGCTACGAGTCATCCTTGCTTTACACTTTGACATATAATACTGCTTTTGCCAATCCTAACAGTAAACACCAGGGCGTTTAGTGCCAATACTTAACCTTGACCAATCTATTGTATATACAAACTCATTCTGCTAGAAAAAAAATTTACAAAAATAACCTATGCAGTAAACAATGATTATTGGTGATTCCAATCAGATTGCATTTGACCATTACTTGGGGACAAAAATCTTAAACATTGCTTACCATTTGAATTAAGTCAACATAAAATGTAAAGCACCTTAATGCGTCACTGTGAAATGTCAATATTATTTTCAATAACACATCTCTTAAATTAGGGTACATTCTTCAAAAATACTTCAAACAAATACCCACGCCATAATAAATGAGCCATGTGATGAACATGCACACACACACACACACACACACACACACACACACACGGAGAGAGAGAGAAAGAGGGAGAAAGAGAGAGAATGCCTCCACACACATATTTATAGAAAACACACACACACACAGAAGCATCACGTGTAGTGTTCCCTATTGTTTGTAACCACCAGTCACGAAACAATGTATTTGTCTTTATTTTTCGTTGAATAACTCCATTGAAGGAATTTTCTAATGCGTCATGCAAGACACACTAACTCAGTGCATGTTTTTTGGATTATATCGCTCTTAAAAGAGTACTATTGCTACTACTACCAGTGCTACTACTACCGCTGCTACTAATACCACTACCCCAACTACTACAGTAATTATTACTACGAAGATTACTACTACTACTGTCACTTCTACGAAGGGGAAGAAGAAGAAGAAGAAGAAGAAGAAGAAGAAGAAGAAGAAGAAGAAGAAGAAGAAGAAGAAGAAGAAGAAGAAGAAGAAGAAGAAGAAGAAGAAGAAGAAGAAGAAGAAGAAGAAAAGAAAATACGGATTTTGAAAGCGTGTAACGTGCGTAATAAATAGTTGTACAATTTTTTTAACATGATTTCACATCCTTGTATTAAAGAATACAAGGATGTGAAATCTTGCACGTGGGTGGTATTGGTCAAATATTAAGCTAAGACGAAGAGTCACTATAAGAAATACATGTCCGGTTATTCCAGACTCTGTACCGTACATTATAATAATCCGTGAAGTCCCGTTATTATCTTTCATGTCTTTTTAAAAAACATATCTGTAGAACGCTTTCTAGGTCTCAGTGTTTAAAATAAATTGTTCAATGCCTGTGCATTTATATTGTGGCAACAAGGGATTGAATTGAATTGGATTTTATTGCTGTTTCTGATTCCATAGAAGCGTGGCAGGACATTTGATGGTCTAAGATAAATTATATTTTCAGCATTATGCGACTGACCAATTTGCAAGCGTCACATAAATCAAAGGAGGTGAATAATGGCTATATAATTTGTTGAAATGATAAACTCGGGGGATCTAATTGACTACGGCTTCTCAATGCCGTATACTGAGACTTTTCACCAGACTGTATCTCTCAATGTAAGGTTAGCAAGGTCTTTAGGCTAAAATAATTTTTCTTTGTGCTGATTTGTTTGTCAGCTGACCTTATTCTGTCACTTTGAGTATACCCATCCACACAGAAATATATACTTAAGTTGTTCAGATGGATCAAGGAGATTTTTCTTCACGGTTTATTTCTCCGTTTGTATGTACTGGATTTGTGAGAAGTTTTTCCAAAAAAGCTTCGCCAGTTTTTATCGGGAACCGCTTATGGGCCACGAAAGTATCTATTCGCCTCCGCTGGTTGTTCCAGATTAGATCGGTGTGTTGTTTCTGATTCACATGTGTCAGTGTATATGATTGTCATTCTCGATAATACCACATTGTTACAAGATGGCATGCAAAAATTGAAGGCATCCACTATGAAATACTATACGATAAATCGGAGCACAACATTGCTTGAAACTAGCCTTTAGTACAAATCAGTAGACTTCTGGTTTCTTCTATCTAAACAGAGCAATCATTGTCCAATCACGTTTATACAAACATCTTCATCATCGTTTGACAACGGTAGTGCCTTTGTTGTGTGCCAGGCCAGTCTAAATTTCTTGTTTGTGATTTGAGCTTGAAATGACTTCTGCGTTCCTTCATTTATCAAATATAATACGCCAATGAAAATTGTCACGAAATAAACTGATATGGTAACAGACAAGGTGTTACTGGTAGTTATAATAGACACTTGTGATTTTATATCTTAACTTACATATCATGCGCCTTTCAAATTTGTTTCTATCTTTTTGCCTTCGCCAGAACAATTCGCTGTAAGCTTTTGAAAGATAAAAACTTTATAGGAATACGATACGACTCTATGATTGGTACAGTGAATATGCTGTCCTACAAACCAACACGATACCACATGCTGATGTCTGACGACACTAACAGTCAGCACTTTGTCAATGGTCACAGCTCTCATTCTTCGAGCATTGCAGATTTCTGGACACGCATATTACTGACAAAACTTCACTTAAAGTTACTTTAATCTCAGTCAAGGACTGTATAATGAACATTTTGTTTGCCAAAAACAACAAAACATACAAAACAAAAAGATATGTCACATAATGTGTCATATTCAAGAAGTGGAATTGGTTGCACAGTTCCCGCAAGTTGATTTATTTTCCCTGGAAACTCGTAATGAAAGCTTTACCTATAATTTGACGACAAAACGAATGGGTTTGAATCAGCTTCGCCATGTTTTACTCGGCTGCAAATAAGAAACGAGATATCCACTTTGCACATCCCCATTATCCAAAAAGGATCCATGGGATAGATATGTGAGAATGTCATGAGCACTACGGTAAACTGCACACGGGGCACTAATATATATATATATATATATATATATATATATATATATATATATATATATATATATATATATATATATATATACATACATACATACATACATACATACATACATACTGACATACATACATACATACATATATACATACATACATATATATATATATATATATATATATATATATATATATATATATATATATATATATATATATATATATATATATATATATATATATATTGCATTGTTCAGGAATCGGAGACTGAAGTTCACTTACATTCAGCAAATGCCAGAAATTGTATTAATGTTTTGACCACAAAACGGTCGGGTCTGTAACCAGCAACCTCAGGCCCCCATCCCCTGGCCGAAACTGGAAAGGGCACGTGTTCAAGAGCGTAGCCACATCAATATTAATAAAAAGAATTGCTAATTATCATCCATCCGGGGCAGGAGAAGACTAGTTCCTACACTGATTCAAACAAACCGCAAGAAGATAGTATATATATATATATATATATATATTCATCAGAAGCTAAACTGATGCAGAAGTACGAGTTCATATGTTGTGTACTTTGTACGTGGACTCTTACCTTTTTTGCTATATCACTTTTCGCTGTTTTCTGGTTTCTTTTCAACGTTGATCATGCAAATTAACAGAAAAAGTAACTTTCAAGATATTGGCAGCTTGTCCTGGGAAAATAAGCATAGGAAAGGCAACTGCTGCATTTATTTTTTAAATGGTAAAGTCGACGAACATTTCATATCATCCCTAGCATATCATGAATGGCGTGGTTTGCGGCCAAGGGATCTTTAAACGGTAAATGAGTCAATGTTTTTCTTCCGCCAACTATGAAAAGTTGCTTACTATGATATTACGTGAGGAATTTAGAGGTTGAAGGCCAGATCATTGGGAAATGACTTCTTTCTGATAATATGGTTACAAAGACATTCTGCAGTGTAGAATACACATGAGAAGCAGTATAGATCCAGAATGCCTGGTAAGACTGTTTCAATAATATATATGTATACGTATATATATACATACATATATGTATATATGTATATTTATATATACACTGTTATGCTCCAACTTAATTTCAAGTCAAGAAAGATACGAAACACGTCGCAGACTAAGTACATGGCTTTCTCTGTGATTGCGAAGATTCATGGAAGCAAACAAATGTCTACGTTTATCAAACAGTGCAAGGTATGAATAATTTGCATTACTGTTGTCAAACATTCAATCCGTCATTTTGGTACTTTCGGTTATTTCACATGACGAGAAAAAAACGTTAAAACAGAACAACAGGCTGGAAATAGGTAGCAAATTCAGGGACGACAAGCATGCATGTGTTTGAGTTCAGACATAAAATGTTAGTTTAGGTCCATAGTCCTTTGCATTATGCACTGTCAGACAGGCCTAAATACAAGAGTTTCATGTTTATTCTGCGTTACTGTAAACAGTGCTAGGTTCGAGCGATCAGTTTTTCTCATCTTGCTTTTGAGCGCATCTAACATAAGACGGGGAAAGCTGTTCACTATAACCATTCCTCGTTTCTTCCGAACTGTCAGCATGCTGGCAATTGATTGGCAGATCACATAAAGAAGTCGAAGCTGGAATCATTGAGATATTTCAGATGGACACATGATTTGTTGTAATTAACACTGACAGGGTTCAATGGCTAGTAAGTTATAAACATTCTTGCATGGCGCTTGTATGGTATACCTCTTGTGATTGTCACATGTCCTTTTTTTATGTGCTTTTTCCACATTTCTACTTGGCTTTCAAATTAAATTGGGTTATACTAGTTTACGATCACACCGCAATCCACTTTCGTGTGAACTTAAACATAAAGAAGTTGCGTCATAATTTAGATTACGTATATTGCCCATGTGGCTAACCTGATTCCTTTTTTTTTCATCTGTAGCGCGTGCGGAATCAGTAACCTTTGACACCTATAGCCTAACTAATAGATGGGAAACGCACCTATCCACAGGGCCATACCCCCATTCTTACAAATAATAGTTCCATGGAATCAGTTTGGTGTGAATGCCACGCTAAACACCATAAGGGCCTGAAGACCACCAGATATGAACATATTATTTGTGCATGAAAAAGATATAGCAATGCTACTGTTAAGACTATTATTGTAGAAACCTTTACAGTTATATTAGTGACATGTGATACTGACATGAGGGCAACATGTACACGCATTTCAACCCAGTCTTTGGCAACTTCCAAACAATATACACTTCACAATCTACTATGGTAAAATCGTTAAAGAGATTTATATGGAGAACTGCGATGTTACTTAAGTTCTTTTGGCGATGGGTCGCAGTCGCTTTGTTAAAACAAAACCAATGTTAAGATTAATCCTCCGTGCAAAACGTTTTTGCGCGGCAAATAAACCATAAAAGCACTACAATGATTGATCTATCTGCGTGAAAACCATTTCAGACAAGGCTATTAAGAGTTACGAACCGTTTCAGAACTTTAATCTGCACGTGAGATTCTCTTCCCGTACAAGGCCTCAAACAAACATGTTTCCTTTGTAACCCTGCTCAGACTCTAGACAGTTAAATGTGGCAAATTGTGCCGGTTTTACTCACATATTGAAGTATACATATTTTAGCCAGCCTGAAAGAGCGCATTTTGTTGTTTATTGCCATTGCCATGCCGTACAAGACGAGCGCGGTGCATGCACAGCAATAATACCGCCACATCATGTTTGAACTTAATAAAATTTTAATCTGACGGGCATCTTTGTAAAACCTTCATATAATACCTGATCAAGCGAGGTTTTCAAGTGTTGTTGACAAAACACTGAGAAGATGACACTGATACAGACTAAGCTATCATGAAAAGGGTAGTCTCTGCAGCTATTGAAGCCCTACGCGGCTGGCGACCGGGCTCCAACCTGCACAGGGACGGCGTACGTGCTGCCAGCATACCTATATGATAGGATGAAGACTTGTTCATGTTGTGCTCCAGCACTGCTCATCTTTTTATATATTGCTGACACGGTGATTTTTTAAGATTCGATTGCCATGACAAAGAAACGACATTCTGACGATACGGTACTTCATTCTATATGCACCGTGTCCTTCCAGCAGGAGGAATCAATATCTGTTTAGGGGAACCTTACACTGACATCAACAAATTGTTCTTGCATTTGGTTGTATCTGGAACCCGTTAGAGGCAAACATAAGGCATGCATTTGGACCTGTACAATTGACTCAGCAGTACAAACATTGGGATTTCCAACGCTGTACTGCACTTCCTGGTTCGAAAAGATGTCTCTGATTTGGAACGCCATTATTGTTCTTGGTGTAAAACATTTACCAGACAACAGAACTGCAGATGACTGAACAGAAAATAAATACATCACTTAGTGCCTAACCAGTTTTTGCATGAGATAAGTTATAAAATTAGATGGCAGATTGCAGAATGGCACAAGTGCAAAATCCCGGTTGTTTATAAGAGAAACAGTTACGACTAAAAGAAGAGAGAGGGAGAGAGAGAGAGAGAGAGAGAGAGAGAGAGACAGACAGACAGACAGAGACAGAGAGAAAGAGAGAGACACAGAGAGAGGGAGAGAGGGAGAGAGAGAGAGAGAGAGAGAGAGAGAGATAGGACAGTATTGAGTAATATAGACCTTACAAAAGGAAGTTAAAATTGTAATTCGTGACATTACTAAGGTTTGACCGTGTTTATCATCCAGGACAACTGTTTAAAAGCAGGAATTGACAGTCCTTTTAAAAACTGGTTTGCCGATTACCTTTACGATAGACAACAGCGTGTCGGAGTTAAGGGGGTACTGGCCCCTGGAGAGGAGTAACAGCTGGCGTCCCCCAGAGATCAGTACCATCCCCTTCTATTTCGAATTTATATGAAAACAGGTAATATTCTTAACTCATCGATTCGATTTACAGACGATACAGTATTTCATATATTCGTGGAGGTCCCAGTCCATGCAGCGAATTCGTTCAATTCCGATCTACAAGAAGTGGAAAATTGGGCACATAAATGGCTTGTGTCAGCTAATCCAGTCAAAACTAGAACCATGACCGCATCCAGGAACTGTATTTTAACAAACCAATGAGATTTGATTTTTATGAAAGAACCCTGACAGAACGAACAGCAACACAAGCACCTGGGGTTGATTTTACGCTCAGATTTAAGTTGGCTAATTGACTCAGTTGCACAAACATTGGGATTTCCAACGCTGTACTGCACTTCCTGGTTCGAAAAGATGTCTCTGATTTGGAACGCCATTATTGTTCTTGGTGTAAAACATTTACCAGACAACGGCACTGCAGATGACTGAACAGAAAATAAATACATCATTTAGCCAAGTCATATCAATAATTTGGTTACTACAGGTATGAAGATAGTCAATATTCTGAAGTATCTACTGTTTCGGTTAATCAGACGATCTTTGGAAATTTTGTACTACTCCTTTATCAGTCAACTCTGGAATGTGATTCCTGTTGTGTGTAATGGGTGTACATTCAATGACTGTCAACAATTAGAAAAGGTAAATTTGCCCGCTGCAAGAATAATTGCAGGAGCCACAGTTGGGACTAATCATGATCTAATTTATCAGGAATCTGGAATTAAAAAATTACCATAAAGAAGAAAGAAGAATAAATTTTCCAGTTTCTACAAAGACATAATTGGTGATGCACCTCAGTATTTGAGAGGTTTACCGCCAAGATCTGTTGGTCAGCGGAACCGGTACAGAATTAGAACTGGTTATAATTTATCTTAAATTCGACCCCTGACCAATCTATTCAATGCATCTTTCTTACCATCAGTTGCTCGTTTTAGGAACAATTTACCGCCTGCCACTCGTGATGTGAGCTTCTAGATGATTTTAAAAATACATTAAATTGTAAGAAGTGAAAAGTAAATCCATTATTTTACATTGGGATCAGCCGAGTAGCTGTTTTACACGCGCGTTTGCGCATGAAATGAAGCACGCATAAAGCAGAATTGGTCTTGTTGACTCCATTAGGTGTGCCTGTGGTTGTGCAAACGAGGACGCTTTTCATTACTTTTTTTGAATGTGCAAATTTTTTGATAGACCCAGAAAGAAACCAAATATTGTAATCACTTTTGCACCACTAACAGTTTAAACAGCACTTTTAAAAAAAAAATGTACTTTCAAAGACAACGAAATAATTAACGCCGTAAATTCATATGTCCAATCAACAGGCAGGCCAGGGGCAGCCACTTGATTTGTAAAAGTATCCATATGCGAGTAACGGAGTACATATTTACTATGGCATACTCCATTACTCCTTTATTCTATCAGTGGTGTCTTGTCTTGTCAACAGTTCTCCTTGTGTGGCTTTTCCAATCTGTGTGTCGTCGTGCAGTGATGTTCACTCTGGGTACCAGCGTCGTGTTTTGTATATTGTCTCCCTGTCTCACTTTTTTATGTGTGAGAACGATTTATATAAGGCTATGCCCTTTTCACCACTCGCTTTTGTCTAAATAAAAACATGTTTAAATCAAGTACTATAGACTATGGATTAGAGAGAGAAATAAAAACAGTGACAACATGTTCAGAAGCCAACAGCAATATTAGGTTGGGCTGTGTGTGTTACTGGTCACTGATGTGTCAAATTTAGAGGCGGTTCGAAAATAAAAGCCCAGTGACTGAAGCAGCTGTATTTAAGGAATAATTTACTCTTACCAGTGCTAGAAACATTTGCTTAAGTTATGTTCCATGTGTAGTTTTACCACTGAATTCTATTTGGCCAATTACTTATTGCCTCGTTG
Organism: Hermodice carunculata; assembly: GCA_964020975.1. Classification (NCBI taxonomy): domain Eukaryota; kingdom Metazoa; phylum Annelida; class Polychaeta; order Eunicida; family Amphinomidae; genus Hermodice; species Hermodice carunculata. The sequence goes on from OZ026614.1 coordinate 10,850,087, forward strand.
GTATCATCAGATTTGTCTCCCACAAATTTCATACAGTCATACAAGGTTTTAATTTCACTACACTTTTTCTTTTGAAAAGTCGTGTAGAAAATGTACCAAAGTGAAGTGCTGCTGATATTGTGCGCCGTCGGGTCACAAAACATTTGTATTAAAAACCTCTTGACCCTATCTTATGTTTGCCATGTAACGCTGGAAACAGTATGGCAAATATAATATTCCTATGTGTATAACGGGCATCCGAGGGCAAGAAAACTGCAGACATTTCTGATACAATCATGGAATTGGTGCATTTTGACTTAGTTCACGATATTCTTCGGATACATGCTTTTATATATTGCTTTGGCTCGTCGTCAATTAAATACTACCGCTACTACCTCTACAGCTACTACTACTACGACCATTACTACTACTACTACTACTACTACTACTACTACTACTACTACAAAATACCTTTTCAAAAAATTAGAACCCTTCCAATGGCAGTGCTGCACTAAAGAAGAAGACCAGTTTGTTTATAGCCCTTTCACAATTCAGGTGAATGGGCAGGGACAGGTCTTCGTTGAAGCTAATACACTGAGTCAATTAGGTGGGGGATGCTATTAATGCACTTGTTGTACCAAATGACCTTTAAGCGTACCAGGTTAGGTAACCATTTCACTGAGTATCGCTATCAGATTATTGTCCAGATCGATGAATGGTTGCATGTTTTCTAGCACAATGAACTGTCACTGCAGATCTGTCCACCATATGCCTTTTTACCTTCCTTTGGGCGTCAAATTGACTGTCTCGTGCGATGTTGTTAATGGTTTGTGTCATTTTGGACCATTTGTCAAAATTGGCGAAGCTAGTATTCAAAGCTGACATGCAACATTGAATAAATTTATGCTGTAGTTATGATTAGCCAGCAAAATATAATTCAATCAAGAGCAGCATTCGACATAGGTATTATCGGCCAAGAGCTTAAGCATACTAATGCTACGAGTATATCGTCATAGTCAGAGGACTTAAATGAACCGAGTCTTTTTCAAGTGAATATCTTATAAATAAAAAACAGCAATCAGATTCTAAGCCCTATCACCGGTTGGGTCTATAAACACCACACATACCTTTCACGGTAAAAAAAAAACAAAACAAAACAAAAAAAACAAAACAAAACAAAACCAAAAAAAAACAAAAACAAAAAAAAAAAAAAACACAAAACAAAACACACGAATTAGATTAAATTGTTGGGACTTTGTCAATAGTAACTTATTGTGATATCACCTTTCTATCTCCGGTTGGGCATAAGAACCCCAAACGTACCTTTCTCGTTAAAAAACTGCAGAAAACTTAAATTGTTGGGGCTTCATCAGAAGAAACTTACTGTGACATCATCTCTCTTTCTTTTTCTTTCTTTCTTTCTTTCTTTCTTTCTTTCTTTCTTTCTCTTTGTTGTTGATGTTAAATTATTTTATTTAGGCATTTTGGTATATCCTTTTTAGAAATACTTTTTTTCACCATTTGTTCACCTGTTTGCTTTCATAGCCTTGAAGAAGCATCACGTAAAAACAGAATAAGATGCCTAGTCTGCAAATAGTATACCTGGAACTTAGATTGAGACAGTGGTACTGGCATAAAAATTTTGTTTTCTTGTTTAATGCTCTTTTGTGCGATCCAATTCATGATAGGCGCTGTATCATTTTGTATCCCGTTTATTGTATATATTTATATAGTTTTGAAGTAGCAAAGCACATCCGATAGCATAGAGGGATTGAATTCATGTGGATGAAGCCAACCGAAATGTAAATGTTGTATTTTATGTTCGGAACGAGCGGGACTCGAACCTGCAACCTTTGGCACCAGTCGCCTAGCTGAAATTGAAAATGCATATACCCATTCGACCAAATCCCATGCATTCTCAAAAAAGAATGGTTCAATGGAGGTAGTTATGTGCGAGGGCCATATCAACACGGTTATGAAGTATACGTATGTTAAGGTTGCCATCATACGATATAGACGGGTCTAAGTGAAGGGATGATTAGCACTCAATACACAAATTATGTATAAACAAATTTCCATAGAAGCACTTTTGATGTAATCTATACAGGCACAAGAGAATTGCAAAAAGGTATAGAAACATTTTTTAAAGCAATGACGGAGAAACTATTTTATGACCTAAAAGCTACGGGTTATGAAAAAAAAATGTTTCAAAATTTCGTTAAGCATCTCCTTCTACGTTTTTAGGCATTTAAGTTAAAAGCGGTATTCCGTATGTCTGGCCTGATTGTTAGGATAGAAGTTATGTAAAGTCCTGTCATATTATGAAGGTCACTTTCGGGCCAGTACAGGTTTGTCTCTATCGTGCTTGTATAGAAGAATAATAAGGTTCAATTTGCATCCTCATGGGGTATAGCCGCAACCTTCGGCTGGCAGAGAAAACAGAGGAAAGGCGGCATTGGATGCACTGAGGTCGTGTATTTCACTTTGCGTCGCACGCAAACTGGAGGTTTAGATCAAACAATCTCTAAAATCGCGCAAGATAAGACAGGATCTTTATGTTTATTAAAGAAACATGCCTTAGTGCCCCGCCAGGGCACCTTTTCAAATTATCGTTTGTAACCCGTCGCACATCTGTGGAGAATATATTTTCACACGCTAACTGTGAAACCACTTTGTTAGATTCCCTGCAGTGTGCTCCAGCTTGATTTTACAATCTATATCATGTCTGGTACGCACCTGAAAACAAGAGCCTCACCATGATATGTGGATGATGAAGAAACAAAGATGATCATAATAAGAAAAAAAGGTCGATCTTATTCTGTATTAGTTGAAAGCACAATAAACACAAAATATAGTATTTATTGCGACATTCCAATATTTAAAGTTTGAAATTATCCTGAGACCAATTGCCATGACTTCAGATTATATTTGTCTTGACATATCGCTCACTGAATGTTCAGTAACTACTACGACCCCTCTCATTGCACTTTCTTGTATTATAGGTTTGATAGGGATGTTCGTAAAAATTTTGATTTTACTATGCCCATAATTTGCGGAATTTTACAGCTGAACAATTCTGAAAAGAGTCATAATTAACACAATGTTAGACCTTGGTGATAAATATCTTTTACGGCTGTTAAAGTATTCAGGATTTACAATTTATTCGTTTTCGTAATGCCGTTTTTAACGTTGCAAGGCCACCAACTGGACAAAACAATTATTTCGGGTACAGTAGACGAAAAGAGACTAAATAGAAATTACTATATAATTAATCTGGTTCAATGTATTTACATCTTGTTACCTTAAATATCTAAATTTTCAATTCCACTAAGAATTGGCTCTAATTCTTAACACTGACCTTTTGTTACAATTGTGATTTAGTACACAGAGCTTGTGCATGATTGTGTACTTTCGTCTTCTAGGTACCTTCAGCAATGGCGGATCATAAGCCCTACCTCTACTTATCCTGTCATTGCTCTGCACTCTGTACTTCCTAGCTGAGATTTGTTATTCAGGGATGTGTGTATGTTCTTTCACTATCGTTTTGTAGACAAGCCATAATCAGAAATTACCTTCCTTTCGGTTGCTTGGAAGCACAATTTGATATAACACACACAGACAGACACACAGACAGACACAGACAGACAGACAGACAGACAGACACACACACAGACACACACACACACACATATACATATATATATATATATATATATATATATATATATATATATATATATATATATATATATACGGGGTATAGATTGATTTTTTTGTGCAGTCATATGGCCGTGGTGTCACACATGTAAGTGTTGGAGAAGTGTTTCTGCAGGTTTTTCTTCTTCTTCTTCTTCTTCTTCTTCTTCTTCTTCTTCTTCTTCTTCTTCTTCTTCTTCTTCTTCTTCTTCTTCTTCTTCTTCTTCTTCTTCTTCTTCTTCTTCTTCTTCTTCTTCTTCTTCTTTTTCTGCTTCTGTTTTTGCTCAAGTCATTGAAAAAACCAGGTGTGTAACTTTGAGCTATATCATATACAGGCTGGTACACTATTCAGTGCAAGCAGATGCAGCATAACGCAATGATCTATATCTTTTGGTATCTTTCAGCATATTGTATAGTCCTGTTGTATCTGTATTGTGTTTGTGTATGGAAGCCACGTGAAAATAACATACACAAAGTTTGTAGCATTTGACCAAATGTAGATATACATTGGGATGCGTCTCTCGAACAAGATTGAGAGGGCGTATCAGGCACATAACGTACCAACGTTGTCAAGTCCGCACCGTGCTTAATTTGGTTTATGACAGCGGGTTGCCGCAACGAAATGGGACCTGGAGGTTTCCCACATGAACACACCCGAGTTTAAGCAGAAGTTTCTAACATTCTAGCAACATACATAGAGAATAATTGTGTGTACAGTATGCTGTACATATGCGGAGTCATCTTCTACTACACTCCTTCGAGTATTGCTGATACTTTGGGAATAGTAGGTAGATTGACAAGGAAAACAGAACTATGTGGTACCTTCATTCCCATTAGTTTACGAAGGGATGACAAGGGGATGACACACAATACACACACTCTTTTAAATGCAGCTTTAAGTACAAAGTGTCAAATTCGTCACCCATTTTAGCACTCATACACTTAATTTCATCGGGTATTCTGTGAGAGTAAAAGGTTCTCTGTGAGCCGGATTAGAAAACAACTTGACGTAGCAAACACAAAGTGCGTGCGTGGGGCATGAACATGCAGTCTGACATAATGTTTACATTTCAACAGGATGCGCACTAGGATTAGTACAGAAACTACATGTAAGTATCTAAGCATCAGTTGGTCACCTTATCCGCGTTAGTATGGTTTCCAGGTACATATTAGCGACTTATAAAAATCAATGTGCTTTACTGGTCCATACTATTCATTATCAGTTGGCCAGTCTCTGTTCTTTGGATGTCGTCTGATGTCCAAATGATGCTGACAGACCAAGGTGGATGATGTCTCATGTTACTTGGCACCCGGCAGGGTTTCTTTGAAGACCTAAATGCTATTGTGCACTAAATATGCATCTTTACCATGTAGCAATGCCTTGTCCCTGCTTGCTGTCCTGAGAGCTAATACAAGAAACAATTTTGATAAAAAAATGTGAAATGTGAAGCATCCAGGATTCAGTCAGTCCACTAAGTTGCTGTAAATTGCTGGTTAAACTTTGGGTGATTGCACAAATGTATAAAGCCAAAGTCTACAAAGGAATGGTGAGGGATTTAATTGAACTTTGTCATACTAAGGCTTGCATATATTGTAATGGCGAGGGTTGTGGTTCAGCTGATTGCAAGCATACCCATCTGCTGCACCTACAGTGTAGTGCTATAGTCCAGAAAGTAGGCTGAAGTGTTTCACCGGGTGCTCGTGTGCTGTCAACGAACCTCAAAGATGTTCTGCTGAGGTTCATGCAGTAGGGATTCACACCCGCAAACACTGGCTACTGGACCTTACCAGAGATGTCAGGCATCTTTGACATGTGACATCGTATTAAACAATCAGCGCTCACTACTGAGTCATCGCTAGTTTATGTGGACACTGTCCACTGTTTTGATCGACAAATATTTGTGGAAGTTATACATGCAGATAAGGTTTTGTCGGGCACCCGGATAATGACTTAAAAGCGCGTGTATCCGAATCAAAAGTCTCCACCCATGGAATCGACGAATCGGGGCGAAAATGATAAATGCTTTCGTATATTTCTATTCACCCTTCACTCAATCTGTTTTTCCGTCTTTTTGATTGATTGATTGATTGATTGATTCATCCATTCATCATCCATTCATTCATTCATCCATTCCCTATTCACTCATTTGCGTGTAATGTCTCAAGAAAGGCGGGAATTTTAAAACTTCCAAAGCCAATGCGGTCGATTTCTCTTTTGCAATACCACCGAATCACTGGTCATCATGACTGACCGAAACGCACAGGGACAAGGCTGTGCAGTGTCATTATATCTCTTCTTCTCTAACAAAGCTGTTTTACTTTTCTCTAGTCAATTTCCATCGCAATGAAAGAAGGCACACGTGTCGCCAATTTTGAAATGTGCATCACTAGATCCCTATTAAAATTCCATTCACCATGGCAAGTTTTGATGGTTGTGGGAATAGTAGGGTTTGAAAAAAAACTTCAGACAAATCTGGTCGTAAAGAAGAAAGAAGGAAAGAAAGAAAGAAAGGTTGGCACCCAGACATAACAAGATTTTCTTCAAAATAGGCAAAACAGGCACGCAGGTGCAGAGTCATAATACAAGTAAAACAAGAAACCATTGAACAGAAGTTTATCTCACATAGTACTGCTCTCGGGAAATGTGGAGCTTATAGTCGTATTCTTGCCCAAGTGTATGGTGGTTTTTGATGTAATTCAGATAATCGTCATTGGGTCAGTCATATAAATATTGGTACAGCGGCAATAAGAAGTTATAGAGTTGCATCCCAATCACAGCGACTATTCCCACTGGGCTTAATTTCAAGACTAGATATGGAAGTGTGAGTCTTCATACAAAATTGGAAAGATTGATTTCAATCAAGCTTTTTGTCTGGCGGTGCATATCGAACGGAAATGTAAACATGTAGTCGGCTGTTCGGTGATATTTGAACACAATATCAATTCACTGAATGAGGTAAACAGACATAATTGTACTGAGTGAAAACCCTGGTTAGTTTGGAAAAAAATGAGAACTACAAAGCACTACTTAGTGCTGTGGTGATTAGAAGTGTAGTAAACACACAGACCCATGATGCAACACACCCACAAGCCATTATTTATCTTCACGGATATAACCCACAGCATATCTTACTGCATGCGCGGTATTCCACGAAAACTAGTCTAAGAAACCCAGACACTCTTATTTGCTGTTTATTCCTGTTAAAAGAAAGGAAAATAATAAACCAGGGCACTGCATCTGTACGCACATATAAAAATGCGAAACGAGGGACGAAGCTTGCTTTGCAGCAAATCTCTTTGTACTAAGAAGTCTGTGCATGTTGAAAAGGTGTCTGTCTGGTCCTGTTGTTTAAGGTATTAAGTGTAAATTTTTTTCTTAATATTTGCATTAACATGTTAAAAAAACTGAAAGTACACTTTCGATAAATGGATTGTTATTACTGTATGTATATTACTGTACTATAATGTACCTTATACTGGCCATATGCACGTAATCGTTTACCCTTTTCGGCCAGGCGATATATGCCGAAGGTTGATAGTTCAAGACCTGGCCGTTCTAGGGTCAAAGCATAAAATTGTTTTCCAGCATTCCGTTGGTGCTGGCAGACTTTAGTCTCCGATTCGGGGACATTGCAGCATACTGTACTTTGTATTTGCCATATGTATGCAGTTTATTGTGTTGACCATGGTATTCACACATATTTACCCTACTGAAGGATTTTTTTTTCATGTATGGGAATGTGGCCTTAGTGGTGGATATGTGGGTTTCCACTTGTCGGCCAAGCGACTAAAGTGTTGGTAGCTGGTTCAAGACCCGGCTGTTAAAACATAAAACCCTTTATTCGGTAAATTTACGACACCTTTGGAAAAAAAAGTGTATATTTTCGAAAAAATATAAGTAAAAAACGCTTACGTAAGATATTTTGTCAACAGTAAAATTCGGCGATGAATAGTAGTAATGGTCAAGATAAAAAGCTAAGAACGATTGTTATGGTTAAAGACGAGTTAAGATTTGAAAGTTATTTACAAGTCATAAAAGATTTTGAGATAAGGAAAAACGATACAAGATTAAGAATAAGTGTCCATAATTTGGCTTTTGAAAAAGAAAGATACAGGCGACCATCAAAATTACCGTTGGAAGAAAGGAAATGTAACGTTTGCAATACCCTCGAGGACAAAATTCACTTTTTAGTCAATTGTCAATTATTTCATGAACCCAGACAAATTCTATTCCAAAAAAAATACATCTGCATAAGAAGTAAAAACTTTTGAAGTGTGTCCCTGTACGTGTAAACTTAAAAAAATGTGTGCATGTACATAACACTAGTACAACTCATGGTTGTGACACTCCCTTAGAATGAAACTTGCTCTCAGTTGTAGCAAGGAGTGTCGAACCGACAGGAGATAGCACTCCTGAATTTTGCTGCGGTCAATGTAGTCTACAGGTGTTATGTTGATAAATTTAGCGGTTTTTGGTGCGATCAAGCACGAGCCATGAATACAATAACAAAAATCACCATAGCAAGGGGTGTACAGCTTGCTTTTTAAACAGGACCGCAAGAGGGAAATGTGTGAACCTCATGTGTGGACTATTTTTACGAGCGAAAGTACATTTTTGAATTTAAAAATGCTTCAATAGCACATTTTCCGTCCACCGCTCCTCAATGCTATCATGTGTGTCATTTTGCATTTTTAAAAAATCTAACCGCGAGGGTTTTAGTGGGGTTTTCGTTCAAAACAGGTACACTGCAATAGGTAGTATCAGCTTATCGACAGGCTTTCCAATTATAACATATTACGGTGCGGTGATCGCAAAAACGAAAAGAAATTTTCCTTGCTATATTTGGACAGAAAGTTGTGATTTTTGTTTTTGAAATCGACATAAAGAGACATGGAAATTATACAGGTCTGAAATAGCTTGAAATGATACAAGCTGGGAGTGCAATACAAAGTGATGGAATTGTAAGTGATGGCAAGTGCCAGTCTTTTTCGACATAGGGTCGCTGGTAGTAGTATAATCGAAGTTAGATTCAGTTTTCGTTTGACTTATTTTCCACTGACCTATTTTCCATCTTTTGGCCACATATCTATGTTAAGATAGCAGGGGTAGTCATTTTCGACATGTGCAATTGGTTGATGATGGCATCAGTGTGATTTAAAGTCTTTTGGTCCCTTTTACTGACCAAGAGTTTTGAGGTACATGGAAGCACTTGCGAAACCCAACCATTGTGACGTGAGGCACGGTTTACACTTTGTAAACATGTGGATAGTCCCTAAACATAGCTTTATCTAATCAAATTAAATGAAGTGCTGGTGAGACCAACAGATGTTAATGACTAGAATTAGTGATTGGGTAGTTGACGGGGCATCTCTTTTGAATGATGAGGGTTTTAGTGGGATTTTCTTTCAAAAAAGGTTTCACTGGTAATAGATATAATATCAGCTTATCGATGGGACCATGCGTCTAAATGACCCGACTAAAATATAGGTGATTTATTACTGGCACCATATATATATATGTTCTTCACCAACAAGCACGTGGTATTTTAAACAAACCACGTGCCACGTGCTAGCATATGAACTTGTTGCTATGGTATTGGCAGACCTCATTTGCTATAAGCAAAAGCCATTCTTCATGTGTATTACCCGAAGTTGGTAGGTGACGGCCAATTTGTGTGTGTGCTTTTTTTTTACAAACACCTCGTAAATACTCCATATATACATATATATATATATATATATATATATATATATATATATATATATATATATATATATATATATATATATACATGAAACAATTGCCCTTCAATGTTGATATATGGCAACATATTGGATATGCCTTTCTGACACTTACTAATAAAATTCCATTTACCCAATTTGAGCGTTAAATCTAAATTTAGGACTAACGCTTATAACTATTCCATACTCGGATTTTCAGTGCAGCTTCTCTAGCATTGTTGAAAACTGCTATCCACTTCTATTTGTCATGACTGTTACTCTATAGATCAAGCTTTATGAGTAAGTTCGTTTATATAAGAATTTTAACTGTCAATTGTAACTCTAGAGGGTCTATACACGTCACCAAGTATTGTATTTTTTTTAATCAGCTTACAATCAATCTCAATAGATAGACCTTCCCATATATCTCACACCTTATAAATCTGCAGTTGTTAGTAATGATAATTGTCCTTCAAGTAACTTGCAAGACCACCATGATCTGTCCAGATGAAACCTTAGCTAATTAAGTTTTAGTTTTCAAGTTTCAAAGGAGACGTGTCCGAGGAATCTGACTGCCACGCTTCCTGAATACAGATGGCACTAAACATATAACTGCTCAATCGGAGACGATCAGTATGGATTTTGATTTCATCGAACTTAGCATTGAGTAAAGCGGAATTAAGGCTTAAAATTGTGACCTAATCTTGTCTTGGTTTAAGTATTGACTAAGTCTTCGAGGTTAAAATATGGAGAAATATTCATTAAGCTAGGTTCAGTATTCTGCTCTTCATTTTCTTCAAAGTCATATGGGCTAAGCTGTTGGCGAGTTTACGGCGATACATCCAGTTAGAATATCATCGTAGTTATCCATGTTCAGTTAGATCATCGTAGTTGTCCATGTTCAAAACATGGCCTGTAACCATCCCTTACACTGTAGGCCTAATAGTTATAATGGAGTACCGAAAATGGTATTTGAGACGTCGATATCACACTTGAGGCAAGAATACAATTGACATGAAGAAAAAAAGGGGGTTGTTGGAGCCCAACCACACAGGTGGTCAAGAGGACAATCAGCTCCGACTACGTATGCCCAGTCGCGTTATCGTTGAACTTGAAGACAACATGTTGTTCTAACAAGAGATTTCCAAACTTCAGTTTGTCCCGTACCTCATTCTAAAATACTCAATAAAGTGAAATAACAGAAATACAAAATAGACTGAGGATCGACATGATCGAAATTTAAACGGACAGTAAAGACAACGTCATAAGCCAAATCTTGGAATTTGGTGTGGTGAGAACTATTTACGCTGCGGAATACATTATTTTGACTGTAATAGGGTGATTCTTCACGACGGTAACTAGGCCTAGGTAAATTTCGCAGTAACATTCAAGTGATTTTCAGGGTCCATAAAGGTTTATTTGAAGAAACGATAGGAAACGCATTTGATAACGTCCTCCGATTCAAGAATTTAGACATATTAAATAGTGGCATGTTTTGTTTGAGATCTTCGACTGAAGTTATCTGAATGTCTGCGCCGTTCAGGCGCTTGATGAAAGTCGATCCATTCATAGTCCAAGCGGTTTTAATTTGTTTCTCTTGGTTTGCTTTTCTCACAAAATAAACAGTTTTGGGGTTTGGGGGGTTTTTTGGTTTTGTTTTTGTTTTGTTTTTGTTTTTGTTTTTGTTTTTTGTTTCTGTTTTGTTTTTTTGTTGTTTTTTTTGGCAAGATCTTCATATATGAATTTGTTTGGCATTTCTTCGCTGGCTAGTTTGGTGCGTTGGAAATACAGTTTTTGTTTATCCCAAATAAAGGTGAAGTTACGAGGATCGACCTCGGCTTGCTGGACAATTTCTGGCCAATTCTTTTGGTTATAGAGTGCTTTAAAAGCTAATTTCAAGTTTCCAGGCTAGGTCTGAGATGATTTGATCTGTATTCCCATTTTCTGTTTGCACAATTCCATTCATGATTATGTTAATTCACCTAACGGTGGCTATTATCTCTTGTTCAATCTATGATTTCGCCTTTTCTTTCATTTAGTTACCTAACAGTTCATCGCGCCTTGTGACAGAGGTTTCTACGTTTTCTAACCTCAGTCTGATTGGGTTAATTTTTTCGTCACAATGGTCTTGTAGAGACTTTACAGTTTCTGGAAACAGAACAGTTTTAATACCGCATTTGAGCTAGAAAAGGATCTATAAACTGCTAAACGACAACACAGTCTCGTCGATTTTCCTCTCATTTTGTATTTGATTAGTTTCTTTTCCTTTTCTTGTCTCTTGTATTATCGGCGACTTTTTCATGACCAGCGCTTTTAGTAGACGTGGTTTGGACTCTTCCATAAACGCAGTATTCCCAGAGAAACCTGTTGAAATCTCATCTGAATCTGAGAAAGAGTCCGAAATATCTGGGATAATGTGAAACGAATCCCTTTTAACACAAAACTATTGTCGCTTGATGTTGCAAGATGTTTGTTTTCACAAAACATGAGACTTATAGGAAAGGCCTGCTCCAGTAACCACGTGCATTTGTTGAATCCCATATGTGATCTACACCACACAGAGCTAATCTGCATCAGTTGTCACTTTTACAGTTTTTGTGACTGGGGAAAAAGAGAATTGAAAACTTGCGCAAGCCACATGCTAAATGATTGTGGGACTGGACATTGTGCAACACAGACTGTATGAACAATTATCTGTATGAACATTTGTTTGATATAATGCATCACAATTTGGACAGGGCCTCTCTCTCTCTCTCTCTCTCTCTCTCTCTCTCTCTCTCTCTCTCTCTCTCACTCTCTCAGAGCAGCCCTTAAGAAGATAGGCCTACGTTTCACATGAATTACTGGGACCAGTGTAGATTATATGAATATAAAGAGCATGAAATATAAGTTTCACGAGAATCATCCTGTTGTTCATAGGTCACAACCGATTTGTTTTATAATTGCCGAGACCAAAATTGACGATACATATCCATCTAGTCAATTTTTTTAAAGGATACCACCCCCTTTTAGGAAGGATATAAATCCCGCCAGATGACGACAACCTCTATTAGGAGACGGTGCATCAAACACTACTTTTTAGACAGATATGCAGGTGGAACCCAACACAAATATCTTTATCAAATCATTAAGCCTTTTCTGTCCACCAAAACAAAAACAACATCATCCTTGATAATAAATGACAGAGTTACACTTTTGCCTGATCTGAAAAGGTTCTTAACTCAATGAATTCTTTTTAACTAGTGTATTGATGCATGTGCATTTCCTAACTCAGCAAAAGCTGCTGAAGAAATTCCTGTTTGCGAAGAGAACAGTACATCCGAAAAGAATAACTTTCGACCGGTCAGCATTCTGAGGAGCTCTACTTAGTTTTTGGAGAAGCTTCTTGCAATGCTGGTTGCTGATGGTTTTTCCCAAAAATCGATTACATTTGCTTACCGGCTTTCAGAACTGGACACATCTGTCAACGTGTTTTGCTTCATTTGTGTGACACCTGGCCGATGCCCTTCAGCATGGAATTCTTACTGGAGGCTTACTTTTAGATCTATGCAAAGCCTTTGACTGTCTGTCCTATTCATTGGTCACTGCAAAACTTCATGCTTATGGGATGGATCTTTCGTCCATTAATTTACTCATATATTACCTTTAAAACAAGAAACAAAAAGTTCAAATTCTTGATGCTACCTTCGCATGGAACTGCATTCTCAGGGGCGTCTACTAGGGCTACATCCTGGGACCTGCAATTTTTAATGTTTTTTATGAATGATGTTTTCTGTGCAGTTCAGGATGGAACCTTTTTCAATTGTGCTGATGACAACACCGTCTTAGCTAAGGATAAGACCAATGATGGTCCTTCAGGAAAGATTGCCTCAAACGGCGTGTCTATCATTTAACGCTGCTGCAAAAATCAAACGGAGGTAAACTCCACCAAATGCCAGTACATTGTATCAAATGAAGATACTCCCTTTTGTAACCATGACAGGTATTACCGTTACTATCAAACAAAGTGTGAAACTGCTGGTAGTTCAACTTGACAACATATTTAACTTTTCTCAGAATGTGTACCGAATCATCAGTCAGCTTCTGTACAACTTAACTGGTAAATACGTTTGGATAACTTTTTAGATATTAAAACTATACTCTTGTTGTATAAATCCTATGGCCTCTCAAATTTGATAATTACTCAGCAGTTTGACACTTGTTGGAGCACAAAACTCTGCTCAATTATAAACCTCCAACACCGAGCCCTCAAATTTATTTTGACGGACACGATTTAAACATTAGTACTCTTTTACAGATGGCAAAGTTGCCTACTCTCGAGTTATCACGTATTGAAAGCAACTGAGCTTATATCAATAATACCTTTCAGTTGAACACCCATTCATCCTCTTTGAGAGCACGCCTAAACACGCGGAAGTCTTCTGTCTACAGAAAGACTAAAGGAGGTCTGCATACTTTTAAAATTTTGGAATTGAAATTTGGCACAATATTCCAAATGATATGAGAACAGTTCAGGATTTCTGAAAAAAAAGCCAAATTTAATGGTTTGCTTGACAGGTATTTTTCTTTCATAATGAAGCTCTGCATTTATAACCAAAACTTCACGTATGTAGCTAATTCATCATTTGGCACGTTCATATTTATTCATTATTATGTGGTTTGTTTTTGCGAAATATTTAGCTTAGACAAGGAGCCGCTCCTCAGAGAGACATATACGGGTATATGTTCCGAAACATGTTCTGAGTAGTTACGCGCTGAAGACCCTTTAATTTATTTGGGCTTATACAGCCTATGTCGAATTTCTACAGAAGAACGTGTGCAATATGGACAATAGTACTTCCATATGTATATAGGTTAGACAGTCTCAGGTTAACTTATGGAGAGTGAAGAGTTCGGACTGCAGACTAGGGTAATGACCCCTACGAAGTAGTTCAAACAGACACAAATACAATACAGGAATGGTCTCTCGCTCCCTTATTTATTTATTTATTTATTTATTTATTTATTTATTTATTTATTCACTTATTTATGTAATTATTCATTTATTTGTTTGTTTGTTTGTTTATTCGTTTATTATTATAATCATCATCATCATCATCATTATTATTATTGTTATTATTACTATTATTATTATTATTATTATTATTATTATTATTATTATTATTATTATTATTATTATTATTATTATTATTATTATTATCATTATTATTATTATTATTATTGGCTTAACCAAGATGATATTTGTAATAGAAGAATAGTGTATTTCATGAATTGCGTTTACTAGAGGTATGGGATATGACTGTGGAATGAAAGAACACGTCATAATTAAAGGTAACTTGGAAGTATGTTTCAAGTCCTGTTTCTGAATGCCAATGTTATTAATTTATATACAGTGCATGTTCCACCCATAGACATTTTGCTATCTAGGTCAGTAGCAGTCACTAATAGGTCGACATGCAAGGTAAATCGACAATATTGAGCATACCTCATGACATGTACAGTCACGTTATGCATATCAAACAGAGTTATGTAACACACCCCAGGGACTCTACTTCAGTGCGTTTGAACTTGTCAGGTCCTCGGGTGAACCAAGAAGAAAATAATATAATTTGTAGAATAATGCACATGCTCGCACTGATTTAAATAAACATAGCATAATGATAATGGAATCAATATAGGCCAGACCATTTTAACATTACATATTAGGTTGAATTACGCGTTCATATTCGGTAATTTTGACGGAAATTATGAGTTAAATGTCTTGAAAGATACAAAATCCCATATGCCGAGAAATAATTGAATTAGAAAAGGCAAATTTTAGAACATAATGATCCAATGTCCAATGCTGATATATCATTCAAGATCAGTGACCTCGACCTATTTTTGTAAGGTCACCTGACCCGTAAAGTTGGAAGAGGTTATTTTGTAATGCTAGGGTGTAGTTTGGACACCAGTGACAAAAAATATCGAGCCTCTAGATCCAAATCACACTTTTGTACATTGTTTCAAGGAGCCTATAGGCTCCTTGATTGTATATAAAACTCTACCTGGTGACTTACGTTATCGGTCACCATGACCCAATGATTGTGTGACCTTGACCTATTTTGAAGGCCATTAAGCACTTAAGAAAGGGATATCTAATTCAATATTTTAATAAAGAAAAATTTGAATGATGCCAAATGTGCCACCAATGTGCGTCAGGTGGGAGTTTAATATTGCATAATATAGCTAACCTTGATTAATTTTCCAAGTTCGTGGATTGAATACATTTTAGAAAATGATTTTTTTTTCTTGGTAATGGAGGTCAGCACAGCATTAGGCCCATGGGCCTCTCGTTTAGAGCATGAACTGCTCTATTCTTTTAACCAAAATGTGCCTTATTTTTTTATTTGAACTCAATTGCAGTGTGCAAAAAAAAAAAAAAAAAAAAATCGGGATTTAACTGACCTCTTGCATCTATAACTAGTATGTGTTCTAGCCGTACTATGTATGGTCATGCCTCGGCACACATGCTGTAACACTGCCCCAACTCACATCATTGGCACAATACCAGCATCCGTTGTTCATATCCCGCTTCAGGCTTGCGCTTCAGATGTCTTACCAGCATTACTCAGAAGTACATACCCTCCCCCTGATTTGGATGCTGTGCGGGCCTGGAAACCGTGGCCTCAGCCATATAGATCCAATCGCATTCATGCCAGCAATGCTGTACAGACATAAACGAAGACACATTCTCAGTACATTAATGACAAAAGCAGATATCAGGATGTAATATAAAGCAGCTTTTGAGTGTCGAGACAGCGCGAAAATGTACGAGTAAAAGAGAGATTTAGAAAGTACACAAATGCCAAAATCAGAGTCTTTTATGACTATATTATAAATATTGGTCTGGTACGAGATGTCCGTTTTGTGTTCATTCTCTTGTCATATTGCATATCCAGCAAGAAGCAGCCATGTGCCACTCATAAAGCCATGTCTGAGTAACTTGATTTATCAGTCTAATGGTGAAAGGCACTGCTCTGTCAGAGCCACAATCAAAACCTGGTAAATTGTGACCAAAGCAAATACATCAGTCGCACACACTTTCTGTATTGTTTCAAATAACAGATGTTACTGTATATAATAATAAGTTACAGTCTCATACACAGGGTGCAAGCACACTCCTGTTTCTGGTCAAACTGTTGGCAAGAGACATGGACTATATTTCTACGAACTCTCTAACAAATTTCAACACAGAGAAAAAAAGACGAATATATATCACTTTAAGACAGCGTGACCTAAGTGTGCTGGTATTCGCTGCGTAGGAATATGTCCATAATGGACAAGCAGCTAATTGTTCTCCGTAGATGCTTAAAATGACTTGGCAATTTCTGTATTTGATTCTTTACACAATTATCTACAATAAGAATGCATTTAAAATAACGGAGGGCTTACATAAAAGCTTTTCCTTTCCAAAAATCATGGATAATTTATGTATCAACATGTAATCAACGAACTAATCACAGCTGATTCTTGAGTTTGGATTATAAATACTTATATTGGACGCTTTCGGTACTACGTTTAGACGGTGCTGTGTTGGGTCTAAACGTTCAAATAAATGAATAAATAAATAGATAAATAAATAAATAAATAAATGAATAAATAAATAAATAAATAAATAAATAAATAAATGAATAAATAAATAAACAAATAAATAAATAAATAAATAAATAAATAAATAAATAAAAAATAAATAAATGAATAAATAAATAAACAAACCTTTGGTCATTCTTTTTCGGTAGACGTAGGAGCATGTTGATACTAAACTCAAGGCGTTTTTTAAAATAAATAAAACCTGGAATAATTACAATGAGTTAGGTGAGTAAACGTTTTGTGATAATAGGTGCTGGATGAATGAAAAAATTCACAAAGAAACTTTTCTATTGTGTTCTTTTGTTAAAACAGTTGCAAGTCCTTTAAATCCGTTTTATCACCATCGATTAGTCAGACTTACCAAAAGGGCAAACGTCTGGGTTTTTCTCTTCCTCTCTCTCTCTCTCTCTCTCTCTCTCTCGTGTGATCTCCAGTTCTCTATTTGTCCTATGGAATTTATGGTGGTAACTACGAGGACCAACACTTTGCCTTGCATGCATACAGGATTACGTCCGGCAATACTCATCTTGTCTGGTGTTATATCGTTCCCGGTGTGAGATATATATTTTAAGTGGTCAACCTTTTTATATGCCTTTTGCTATTCGATCATAAACCTTGTGTTCATTACATTGATACGACTCCACAGGAAGCAACATGCCTTTTCCTCTGTGTGCCATTCTTGGTCTCTGACTGACTGGTATTATATTATCATCATTGGGTCAAACCAAGAGATCAGGGAGCTGTTGATTTTACTTCCTACGCCTGGCTGTATGTAATGCTATTATTACTAGTCCGAACTAATATTTGAAGGACTTATATATTTTGCCTCCATTGACTTCAGACATCTTCTGTTGCATAATTTCTTCATCTTATGCTAATTACTTGATGCTTGGGAACTTGACAATTGTGGAAGTTGGCCTATAGGTTCATGCTACCTTTCCTGTCAGCCACCCAGCAAACCTTTTGTTTTGTTAAGTTTTCTTGTAGTTTTTGTAACTTTCTACTTTGTCCAATACCGAGGGTAATTTTTTTTCGAAATTTCCAATTTTAACACGATTACATGTTCCAACATATTTACCCTGGCGATAATAGCACAAAGTATATCTAAAAACCTTTGATTATATCCCCTTTAAGATTAATGTTCATGTACCTATTTTGTATCTGCATCAATTTTGCATAAGGGTTGTTGCTGCAGGAGTTGCTACAAATCTTTTTAAAGATCTGAACAAGCCAGTCGAGCAAATGCAAATTAGCGCACACTTCATCTCTGATAATCAAAGCAGGTGTTGACAGGAAGACAATGTTTTGTATTGCTTACATGTAAAGCGGCATTTTAGATGTATGAAATAGAGGCGTGTGATGCTCGCACGTGAAGAAACAACACAAAAAACAAATTATATGTTGGGAGATGAGCATCGACTTTTGTAGGCTGAGCTGCTTTCCATACTACGTTATAAAGTCCCGCAGCAGCCACAAAATATCACAGTCTTGTTTATTCATGATAATTGTGATAACTAAACTATTGCCTCAGGATCATCATTTTTTTTCCCTGTAATTCAGAGTTGATTTTAGAGTACATGCAGGCTACAATGCAGATACAGGTGCATCCAGGAATTTTATCGGGATACAAAGCAGCCGAATATCGAATCCTGTAAAGTGGGCTTCAGGAGAGTACCTCTGTCAGAATCTCTTCATTTCAATTTTGTTAAGAATGCATTGTGAGTCATATTGCAAATTTATTCGTGGATCCAGAGAGGGTGCGGGAGGTGCGCCCGCACTCCTCCCCCCCCCCCATTACAAAGTGAAACATATTTCTGCAAACATCACTAATTAATGTACATAAAAAATATAATTGCCAGTAAAGTAGCAGCCGGAGTCTGGTTTCAATCCAACAGTGAGTCCCAGACCTGTCAAGTCTCCCGATTTTTTACTTGTCGCCCGGCTTGGGCATATGAAGGATCCAATACTTTTACCTTCAAACATTAACCTTGGATGGCGTGTAGTAAGTCGTTTCCTGCTGACAATAATTTCTAGTGTTGTGTGATTTGAATGTCAGGAGACACTCCCGGGACCATTCAGAAGTCAGTAAATATGATGTGTATAATAAAGAAAAATGATGGAACTTGATAATACCATGTATCAGTGAATCAAATATTAACCTGATATCTCAGGGTGTTTGTAGGCCTACAATTATTTGTCTGTTCAAAATTGCATTATTTTGTCCCCAGAATGTGTCAGATTTCACCATTTTGCATGCTCCACTTAGAAAATACGGAAAGGGGGGGGGGGGCAGGTAGGCTCGGACTTGTCGCCCGGCTTAGGCATATGAAGGAAAAGTACAAAAATACATAAATCTGTCTAACTTATATATAACTGTAAACTGCGACGGATACAGACCATTTTCATTGCCCATGTGGCTGCGCATACATAGTTCATATGAATCAGAATGTTTAATGACTGCTCTGCTACAAAAGCACAGCAATCTGTCGAAAGGGACAATGCAGACATATGCAAACACTGATAGAACATCAACAACAGTATGAGAAGATCAGACTTCAACTTAAGTCCCAGATGCAGGTAGGCTCGGACCCCTCTTGTGAAGCTTCGCGCCCGTCAGGCGCTTGCAATCAGCTCGCTCTGTCCAGGTTTTCAGCTGTAAAATTTCTGGATCCGCCCCTAATTCAAGTGATGCGGCAATGCTCGGGCATATGTGCGCTATCGCTATGTTTTCGGTTGAACTGAAAGGTTCAAGTCCGATCGTGGCCGGAGCTTTGCCTGTTTTATAGCCATATGGATTGGACCTCAATAAATTGACCCTTGACCTTTGACAGTTGGTGAATGTTATTAACAATATACTTCAACAAACCTTTAATGTTACGAATTGTAGAAGTTCTATGATAATGCCATGTATCAGTGCCATGTATCAGTAAATTATATTTTCAACCTCATATCTCAGTGTGTCTGTACAATTATTCGTCTGTTCAAAATTGCATTATTTTGTACAAAGAATATGTCAAATTTCTCCATTTTACATGCTCAACTTAAAACAATACAGGGGGTGGGGGGGGGGGGGAGAGTGTCCCCGAACCCTTCTTGTGAAGCTTCGCGCCCCTCAGGCGCTCGCAATCAGCTCGTTCTGTAGGTTTTTCAGCATCCCGGCTGTAAAATTTCTGAATCCTTCCTTGGTTTTACTACATCCAATAAACTGTGATGAATCATCCCTTCAAGGTGGCAGGAAATGTGATCAATCCAAATATTGTAGTCTACTGTGGTTTACTGCTGTGGTTATGGTATGTGAAATTGTTGACTTGCAGCCAAAATTTGTTTGTGGAAATTCTGAAAGTCTAGACTAAAGAGATTAACGTGATTAATAAATATATTGATGGATATATATATATATATATATATATATATATATATATATATATATATATATATATATATATATATATATATATATATATATATATATATATATTGGCCTAAATTAAACCGTTTCCTGTTTGTCCTTGTCCTTCCGGAAAAAAAGGACCAAGGCACAGGGCATAAACGGTCGACGCGTCTTCCGTGTGCTGATCTCGGGTCTATCACTGAGCACTGTTTCCCAGCAGGTCAAGCTTCTCACTTGATTAAACATTCCTGCAAAAGGGGAAACCAGGCCAATTTGTCAGATGCTACATTCTGGACAAAATAAACGCTCGAGATAGTCTTATGTGTAATTGGTGAACAATAGCTTTCTTTTGTTAAACTTTGCTTTGTGCCGCACGTGCGGCCCACGTGCGTCCAGCTAGTGCCCGTCGTGGTTTTGTCAAACTTTCTCAAAGCCGACACAACTAAGCCATTAAGATGGAACAGCACAGAGCTGTCACTTGTGTCAATGGATTCGGATTGTGTGGGCGCATGCATGCGTTGTTCATTTTGTATTGCACAAGTATTAATGAAGTTTTCATGGTAATGTACACAACATGAACGTAATTGTATAAATATTTCCATTTTTGCAGGAAATTTTATCGTAGAAGACCGGAGCACGCTTTGAAAGTGGAAAACCACAGGTCTATCCGAAATGGGACACACGACCGCGCCACGCTGACAGCAAGCGAGGGTGAGGGAGACGGAGCTGGTGGGCACCCTGCGGAAAGTTGGGAGGTTTGACATTCAGGAGAGTATAATTTATCTGCCATTATATTCAGTAACCAATGCACTGTATTATACCAATGACTATATTTAAATATTCAAGAGATATCACGTTGCAAAATATTCGTGTTTTGGGGAGCATTTTTTTCTTTCCCGTTTTTTTTAATTCTTAATCTTAATTTAGTGAAAGTCCGACTATCGTCGAAACACAATTCATGACTGCAATTTTGTGACATCATTTTGAAATTCGGATTAATTTTCTCCTGTTTGAATCGATCTATCCAGTAGCATGTAGAAGAGTGCATTATAGTATTTTTGAAAACAGTAACAACAGAAACCGTTTTTTTTTTTTTTTGAGTGTAAATACAAGAACCAGAAATGAGAACGCATGACCACTATAGTCTATCAACCTTGCTCTACGGAAGCGGATTTTGTGAATATTACAACAATGGATTATTACTTGCCGACATATCTAATGCATAACCTTTTCTCATCAATTTACCTTACTTTTGAGGCATATGTGGTAATTATATGCACTTTATGTTTCTTTTCAGCCGCATTTTGGGGCATTTCTGCGGCCGAAAGCAAAACTTAGCGCAACCCATATCGTCCAAGCAATGATAAGTGCGCGTGCGCAAATGTGATTGACAGGTTCTTTTAAACTGCCGGCACGGTTCGTGAGTAGCCCGCAAAAACGCTAAAATTGCTGGTTACAGAAATAAATACAAAGCACACTACAAGCAAATTTCTTTCAAGAGTAAGGTAAACTGCTCAGATTTGGTTATGTATGAAATACATGGTCATTTTGCCCGCTGTTTACGAAATATTCGCGAAATCCCCTTCCTTCCGTAACTTAGGGTTGACAGACTATAATTGGCCTCTGACCCTTTTAGTGTTCAAATTAGGAGGCAATGTGTACGGAAGTATTCTGCAGTTTGGGGGATGTCAGGCCACTGACAATACTCGCAAACCATGTTTTTAATAGGCTACAAATATGCGTTTCATGTAGCTTTATGATGACCAGGTGACTTTTTGTACCTGGGAGAAGTAACACATAGGAGGTAGTAAGGACAGCTCTGCAATTCCTCACAAAATATAAGCCTAAACCCAAAAGCAACGGATCATTTCATTTGAGCTCATAAATTGCTATTGTGTTGCAGGCTATAGTTTGTGTGTGTGAGTTTTGAACTTTCTAGCTCTTGGTGTCAAGGAGCTTTCCCAGCCTACATCAAGAAACTTGGTCATTTCATTGGGAATAATGTCAATACAGTAAGTTAAAAGCTATTCCAGATTTGGATAATGAATACTATAGGTTCAACCGATAAGCACACGAGGAATTATCATAAGCTACTAATATGCGTTTCGTATAACTTTATGATGACCAGGTGGCTTTTTGTACCTGGGAGAAGTAACACATAAGAGGTAGTGAGGGCAACTCTGCAATTCCTCACAAAATAAAGGCCTAAACCCAAAAGCGACGGATCACTTCATTCCAGTTCATAAGTTGCTTTTGTGTTCCAGGCTATAGTTTGTGTGTGTGAGTTTTGAACTTACTAGTTCTTGGTGTCCATGAGCTTTCCCAGCCTACATCAAGAAACTTGGTCATTTCATTGGGAATAATGTTAATACAGTAGGCCTAAGTTACAATCTATTCACGATTTGGATAATGAATACTGAAGGTCAACCGACAAGCACACGAGGGATCATCATAGGCAACTATGCGTTTCGTATAACTTTATGGTGACCAGGTGGCTTTTTGTACTTGGGAGAAGTAACACATAGGAGGTAGTAAGGGCAACTCTGCAATTCCTCACAAAATATAAGCCTGAACACAAAAGCAACGGATAATTTCCTTCCAGTTCATAAATTGCTTTTGTGTTGGAGGCTATAGTTTGTGTGTGTGGATTTTGAACTTACTAGTTCTTGGTGTCAAGGAACTTCCCCAGCCTACAGCAAGGGACTTTGTCACTTCATTGGGAATAATGTTGATGTGATAAATTAGAATATATTCCAGATTTGGGTATTGAAAAAGCTAGGATCAATCTATGAGCACATTAGGGTTTGTATACATTCGCTAGTTGAGATAGAAACGGAAACGAGACTCATCGGAGATCATATGTGCTCCCCGCTCCCTATTCGCTTTTTAGATAAATAATGTGAAATCAAATGCAAATGTGTGACATTACCTGCATGTAACATAACTGAGATTAGCTTGTAAAATTAGAACTCTGTATAGCAGGAGAAAGCTTCAGCAATGATGTCATCAGTTTAGCGTTAAAGTCTCAGAGGCGTGCAAGCATGCATTGGGTTCCGTCACCATGATCATAAAAATCATGCAAAATTCTGCATCACGTTTAGTCTGAAGCGATCATAATGGTAAGTAAGTTTGTTTCTTAGAGAAAACTTCAGTGTACAAAATTGACAGTTTGTTAGTCACGTAGGCCAACTCATGCTTTAATGCTTAATTTTGGGTCAAATCACAGTATATACTACAATTCAATGATGGTTTTAAAAATTTATGGGGCACCTGAGTACGATGATGCAGTTCAGAAAAAGACAAACCATATTACTTCAATATAGGCCTAAAACACAATTATGAGACTGAATTTTAAAAAAAAAAAAAGTCAGCAGTTTACATATGACAAAATGTGTGGTTCCATAATTTCAATGTCTGTCTTAAAATGCAGGAATATTTGAAATCTTACCTGCGAGGCAAATTAAATGTGGTTGTAGCAGTAAGAAAGTTATAACAATTTTGCTATCAACTTCATAAATTATTTTATACATCCCGAGTAATGGTTTTTGGATGATAAATGATGCTTGTTTTGAAGTATTTGTCATTTGAATGCTCTTTGTTTACATTAGTGACAGTAA
The DNA here is from genome assembly GCA_964020975.1 of Hermodice carunculata. Taxonomy (NCBI): domain Eukaryota; kingdom Metazoa; phylum Annelida; class Polychaeta; order Eunicida; family Amphinomidae; genus Hermodice; species Hermodice carunculata. Next base: position 10,874,123 of record OZ026614.1, read on the forward strand.
AAGGAACATTACAGGTAAGCTCATCAGACTGTAAAGTGAGTGAATGTTCCGGACGCCAGATTTAAACAGGTAAAGAAAGTGTAACTTCTAAAATGTTTGCAGACTGACGAGTGCGTCAGTGCGGTTTAAAAGAAAATATTGCGTGTCCGTACCGTAACAATAGTTCTTGAAACTGGAATGTCTTGTCATTCTTAAATCTACCGTCACCAGTATACCAGACAGGCCAGTGCTCATTCAAAATATTACGTGTAAGATTTTTGTTTTGAAGCTCATTAATATCTCCGTTGTTATATATTTACACATAATGTTCTGTGGGACCAAGAACAGAGGAGAAAATTTTGTAAAAATATTTTACTTGATGAAAACCGAGAAAATAACGTGGGAAAATATACCAGACAAAAGTAAATACATGTATAAGCAGTGAATGTGTTAAGCACTGTAAAATCTCGATGAAGATACCACTTGCTTTCACGAATGAATGATATATTTTCACGTTTCCCTTGGGAAAGATTTTTTTTTTTTTTTTTTTTTTTTTTTTGGTGCGCTACCATCTAGGAACAGCGGCTCGCCGGAGAGCCACCCGATGCTGTTCCAGTGCAAGTTAAATCAAGTGAAAGTCACCTTCGGGTGCACGCCATGTTTGGGGTTCATGGTACGGGGAAGTATGGTGTTGTAATGGTGCTGTCCAGCTGCGTACAGTCCTCGTGCTGTCGTGCATGGTACAGTCATCATACTGTCCAACTTGCTCTAACGTCCCCCTCCCCCCCCCCTTGCACATTTTTAAAAAAAAAATCTCATTTCATGCGTCAGAGGGAGTGGGTGGGATGTGATGTGTTCATGTTTTCACCACCATAACTTGTAATATATACTTTACGATGTCTCATTTCTCAGTTATCTTGTTGCAGATTACCGAGGCTTGGAGGTTAAGACCAGCTACAGATAGCCACAATTTGACAAATGGAGGAAATGAATAAAACACCGTTTCGTTTTTAGCGTATCAAAAAGTACAAGTTTATCCTTTGGACGACCCACACAAAATTTCAAGATTAATTGAAATAAGTCATTCAGCTAGTTTTTCACGTTTTCAGCTTTTATGGTCAATTATGATCAGCTTGACCTGCAACAGAATGACTTTCCATTAATGTAAGGATATTGTCTATCAAAGAGTACAACTTTATCCTTTGGACGACCCACACAAAATTTCAGGATGCATTATAAATAAGTCATTCAGCTAATTTTTCACGTTTTGAGCTTTTAAGCTCAATTATGATGAACTTGACCTGCAACAGAATGACTTTCCATTAATGTATCCTTGACTTCTTTTACTTTTGTGAATGTATTAAAAATTCTAGCTCTGTATTTTGTAAAAATATCTCACAGTTACAACAAATTTAGTAAAATATGGTACGTATAAATTTTTCTGCATTTTAAACCTTTGACCCCAAATTTCCAAATTTTTACAGTTTTTTTTTTTTTTAATCTTGCCGCATATTTATATGGCCGAAGGTGTTGCCTATCAAACAAAATTAGTTTCATCTCTGGGTCCACGTGAGCAAGGTTATTCGAAAACTAAGAGACTTTTCTCGATCTGGCCTGTGGAGTATTTCGTGATGTCAGAACCCAGTGCCCGCTTGATGGCCAAAAAGGCGCAAACTTGTGAACTTCGGGCACGTCATGGGCAACAAAATTCTTTTGCAAATAAAGTTATTTTCCTTTGCGAATATGGAAAATTTTCTTCAGAAAAGTGCAATGATACTCTAAGTCCTTCACTTTGAACAAAAAAATAAATCTTTTGGGGTTTGGGACCTTTAAGCAAGAGCGGCGATCACTCAAACACTTCCTGGCATGCTGACACTTGGCATTTAACTCTGCCAAGTCCCAAAGGTGCTTTCGCTGCAGTTTAAATATGCAGCCACAGCATTTTTTTTTCATCACAGATTAACTTGCATGTTTTCATATTCACAAGAATGATCACAAAGCTTATAGAAGTGCACATTCTAGCTTTGAAGTGTGTGTGTGTGTGTGTGTGTGCGTGCGCACTTTGAAGGCAATGATGCCGAGGAAAGATGTCCACTCCGTCCAAAATTCAGGGTTGAAAGATTCGATTTTTTTAAAACATTTATTTCAACTGGATCGCCCTGTAGTACATCGAGATGTCTCTTATGGGGGGGGGGGGGGGGGGGGGGGAGAGTGTCTCCAGAACAGGGAGTGACACACAAAATGTATATTACAAAACACAGAGGACAAAGCATAAACAAAGTTGCACAATTAACGAAGAGGCTGTACACGTTTCAGATTTTTACCCGCATAAAGAAATCAAAATAGTTAAAAGTCACCAAAATGCAAAACAAAGCAATTTTTCTGACGATAGTAGTCACACGCGTCTATTTGATATGCTTCGAGTTTTTGTCACATACAACCAGCCAGACAACACCTCGTACTGCTAGGAAAATAAAACCAGGGAGGTGTTCCATGATATAACATGCAACATTTTCCATTTTTTCCCTCTGATCGAAACTTATTCACAGATTACTATGCGAACTGTGGAATGCCACACTGTGAATGCATAATATATACATATTAGAGGAGATATCGCGATTTGCAGCAGCGCGTGTCTTCAGTCGAATATACACAGCCAAATACACTAAAAAATTGGAGGGCTACTGGATCTGTGTATTCCCATTGAGCTGTATTTTATAATGCAACTTTTAATATAAATTTTAAACCTTGCTTCTTCTTCCATTAAATGCCCTCTCTCAACTAATTGAAGATTCTGGATTGTAGCTGTTATCAAAGGATTTACAATGGTATTTACCCTTTGTGGAAAATTTTTCCACAAGGACGTTTTTGAAGCTTGTGCAATGTATATTTATTTTGACGTTTTAGGCTGCAAATTACAGTGTAATTAGCCGTTTTGAATTTTTTAACTTTTAAATGCTTCTTATTTTAAGAAAAACCTTGCATTGCAGAAGTGTTAATCACTTGAAGAGCGAAAGTCCCAATTTCTGCGTGTTTGTACAACACAGGTTTGTTTTGAAAGATGCAAGTCCAGTAGATTTAAGCAGTAAGTGGATTTAGACCTGATTACTCTTTAACTATGATTTGTGAATAATCTATACGCACATACAACATAGTATATAGATTCGCCGTTTATTTGCTTTGAAAAGCATTACAGGCCCAGTTTAAAGTTCTCGAGTAAAATATATTGTATTTTAAAATGACTTTCTTGGTTTACATCCTGTACATTATTTCAGTTACCGTTTCTAGTCTATTTCAAGTCAGCAAGTTACTTGAATTCGGTCAAATGTCAATGGCATTCACCCCTCAGACTAAGGGTTAAGATCCCTAGTTAGGCCTATATTTGGATATATCCCCCTATAATATTTTTGCCATCAAGAAGTGTCCCTATCGGTGCTTTCCTTTGTCTCAGGGAGAGCCTTTCGGTGTTGTTCCTTACTATATAGTGTCCCATTCTGTGCTTTTTGGCAGCCGCGGACTTACGGGGGGAGCGCCGGGACAGCGCGCTGCCCCCCCCCCCCTTTTTGGCCCCTTTAAAAAAAATCTGGCGCCTCCTTAAAATTGTTGTTCATCTCCGGTCACATGAGAGGGTACGGATGGGTTACCCATTACATCTTTGGTCGCAAGCTTCCCAATCGCCAATTTCAAGACACAAGATTTAAACATATTTTATTCGAAAAACATCGGTCAACAGGCACAATGCCTTAATATAGGCATTGTGCCTGTTGACCGATTGTTTTTCGAATAAAATATGTTTAAACCAAAGACACAGAGTCGATTAATCAACGTGCGGGTGTCAAAGATCGTCAGGCTGACAGGCACAAAAACAACAAAATACCGCCGCGCCCTCCGTCGAGTGCAGGGAGACTGGTTCCCCAAACGTGAATGCATCCTCTAATAAGCAAGGTGATAAATAGATGATTTAATGATTATTAAGCATTACTTTTGCTGCTGACTGAAGATTTGTACTTTTTACACATTTTTTGAATTGAAAAAGCACATATGTTTTTCTAAAACTTGTGATATTGGAGACATTCCTCTGAGAGGAATTAGTTTAATTTATTCATGGTTAATCATAACCTGCATTGTGGATTTGTAGGCATAGTAATATATTTTGACTTCCTGAGGACAATTGAAGCAACTTTTCATAGGCTTCGTTTTTTTGTGTTTTTTTTTTTTGTTTTGTTTGTTTTTTGTTTTCAGTTTTATCGTTAGGTAATGATTAGAATATTCAGATGTATCTGCAGTGGTGCTGCCTGAATTTGACAAGTGATTTGTAATTCCTCATCCACATGGTGGATTTGTGTCTTACTCAGTGCAACTCAGCCTATTCTGATTTCAGACCGATCATATTAGTTATTAAAGTGATCAGATAGTGGTGCAGATTGACACTTTGTACTGAGATTATGTTGATACTCACTCTAGCTGATTTGTGAAATCAAGTTCTAGACGTACATTGTGGCATTCTGAATATAGTTCAAAACATTCCTCTCATTTTGTAGTTTTATTAGTTAGTTGATTTATTGCTTTTGTTTTGTCATTCAAGAAGTTGTGTGGTGCTGCCAAAATTGTGATGTAATTCTAAATTATTCCAGTGTACAGCTGCAGGTTTGAATGTTTTATAGTTACACGTGTTTATAAATGTTGTTCACTTCATGTGTATTCCTTGTTTTTTATGGACTCAAATTCATTTGACAAGTGTCGCATAACATTCAAATATATTAACATGGTAACGACACATTGTTTCCTGTTTGGAGAATTTGTGAATTGCAATGACAATTGAACAGCAGATGGAAGCTTTGGAAAATAAAACCCTTTGTAATGGTTATCAAAGTTTGATTATGGGAAACGGACATCCCAAATGAAGATAAACCAGATATCTTATCTCTTGCAGTGTCCCCTGTATAAGGCCCCTCTCACGAGAGGCCACTCCTCTTGAAAAGTCCCCATTCTTGTGCAAAAAGTGTAACATTTTATTATATTTTGGGTGCCTTATAAGAGGGGAGCCACTGTATTTTATTGACAGAAAAAAGCAGTTTTATGCCCCCTTAAATGCATTAAAACACTGGAGCTTCGGGGGGCGGAGCCCCCCCCCTCCCTGAATTCCCCGCCAGCACTGCGCCCCTGGACCCTCTGGGGACCTGGGCGGGCCGCCTGACCCACGGCCTTACTTGCTAAGTTTGGCTCCCCCCCCGACAAATCCTGGATCCGCACCTGTAAATTTAAACCTTTCACAAAATGCGCCTGTCCATAATACGTAGGCCTAGAGTATAGACCTATATGTTTTACAAAGATTGCTAAGCAGGCTAGGCATAACTTTTGTTGTGTATACTTGGAGGAAACTGAAGGACTGAGCAAGAAACAAATAGCACCACCTAAATTTGCCTCAATGGAGAATATAAAAAGGGATCGGGCCATGAACCTGGATCTATTTTTGTCTTATCGAAGAATAGAGTTCACTGGGTTCAATCATTTACTGCGCTGACTTGTTTGATCTGCGTGTTGATCTGAACTGAGAAGTCCCTTCCTGTGCCTACCGCATCGAGTAGGCCTAAATTTATCACAGTTTTTTTACTTTTTCTTTTTTTCCTGCCTTTCTTCCCTGCTTTCTTCGTTTATTTATTGATTCATTCATTGATAATAACGTTGGGACTTTATGCACTATTATATATGGCAAGGTGGCTTGTGGAAGGTTTTGGCTAAAAAAAAAAAAAGAATTAGGCCTAGTCCTATTGGATAAACCCCAATGACGTAGAAAAACGCAGGAGACGTCAAAGCGCACCACACAAGTCCACAGCACTATCTTAGGACCTGCCTATTGAATGTTAAGATCACCGAATGGTCGATGTAAGTATGACAATAAATACTTGACAAAAGCAATGTAAGCCTTGCTATTCATTATTGCATTGAAGACAGTTTAACTTATTTAAATTGTACGGACTTTTTGTGCACAAGGCTAGAACAAACTGACAGTGACAAACTGAAACGAGAGTCCGCGTGGCATAAGCCAAAAGCTAAGCATTGGAGGAGATCGTCTTTGATATTGATTGAGTGAAAACAGCCACGTGAGATTTGGCCCTGGAAACATGCTAGTGCTGATGAGGGTAATAATGACCCACCGCAGTGCTTAGTCTCCTTACTACCTTCTTCTGGACAAATTCCAAATGTCTTATCCCTTCAGCCATCGGGGATGTGTGATCACTGTATTACTTTATATTACGAGGTCTCTGGCGTCAACCTGCATACCGCTATGCAGGCAATCCGTGTGTGTGTGTGTGTGTGTGTGTTTTTCACCCGCCGGGTCTCACCCTCCCCATCAGAAAATCCAAGTGGTTTGGACTCTCTCTCTCTCTCTCTCTCTCTCTCTCTCTCTCTCTCTCTCTCTCTCTCTCTCTCTCTCTCTCTCTCTCTCTCTCTCTCTCTCTCTCTCTCGCTCTCTCTCCACATATTAGTTATTCATTTTGTAGCGTTAGACTTGAAACAAAAATGCAAATGATTTAGAAATCAACATTACTTTTAGACGATTGGCAATTAAGTAATGGTTCTCAGGAGTGGTATCGACAAAAACCTTAAATGACCACTGTGTCATGATCAGTAAAATACTCTTTTATATGTTGCCTGTGTTTGTAAAGCTCACATTGAGTACACGGATCATTCACCATTAGTGTCACAAATGTATCGTTTATGCAGTTATTAATAGAACGTACGTTCATGTCCCCAGTAATTGAACGACGGAAGGTTTGATGCCTGATCTTGATAGTTTTTATTTTTACTTAATCTGAATTTAACCAAACACTTGTCATGAGCCGCAGTACTGAAACCTGGCTATATGTTGGAATGAATAAAGCGTGTACTGTGATAACACAGACAATAGGCCTGGATAATCCACGAACGATGCACAGCTGTGGGATGAGGCGGGTGGGGTGGGGTAGGTTGCACCAGTTCAAACCCCCCCCCCATCAAGTAAATAATGTATAATTAGGAGATACGGTCCACTATACTTTGAAAAAATATATCCTGCCATGGGAGGGGGGGTATATATATCAATATGAATATGATAAGCCTAGTTTCGAATCCCAGAGGTATATATTATATTAAAAAAAAAAAAAACCGCCTAGATCCGCCCCTGAACAAGCATCATTTATTCTTCTAGATATCTTTCTATTAATCAGGACTGCCGATCCTGTCCCCGATGTATAATTACTCTGATCAAAACATGATACAGGTAACGGCAATGTCATCATAGCCTGTCGCATGCTGTGTTAGGATCTTTACTGTGTGTTACCATGTGAGATGCAGGCCCACATGAAACTGGTCAGTGGTGATTGGATAACGGGACACCATCCAGCGCCCCGGATGTTGCAATCATGGCGTGATAAATTCGGCTTTGATAACCCCAAATCTTTCCTTAGTGGTCTGGTGCATCTGAATATATATATTATATATATATATATATATATATATATATATTATATATATATATATATATATATATATATATATAATATATATATATATATATATATATATATATACATACATATATGTATGTATATATATATGTGTGTGTGTATATATCAAATTGAGGTTTTTTTTATTAATATAACGTTTTGTGCGTAAATTTCGGACTTTATCCTTTAAATTGCGACAAAAACGGAAGCTTGTGACAGGGGAAATTCTCCTTTTACACACTAAAAAATGGAAATAACCAGTCGCAAGTATTGAAGTTTGTTTATAATAAAACGTACACGCTCGCAGGTAAATAGACAATACGGGCGGACAATGAGTTTATGAATGTTGCCTTGCAGTGCGAGCGAATACACTCGCAAACGATGGCAAATGATGTTCAGAGTATGTTTGAATGTATTCGGCTAACGATACAGCGTGCTAAGGGCGCTTCTGTGACTTACGAAATATCAAATCCACTGATTCATTTAAATTAAAGTTGAAATATGTTCCTCAGGTTTCAAAACTGGTATATAATGTGCTTGGGGATGTGCGATATTAATGGCCCAAAGCGACCGGACCGTGTAATACACATGCATGGGTTAATTGCCCCCCCCCCCCCCCCGAGTCGCCTTATCAGATCGCTATCAAATAATCCCATTACCGCAAAGATGATCGACCAGGCGAAAAAGCCAGAGTAGACTCTCCTTTGGTCTAGGCCAACATCAATCTTCCACCTGATATAAGGTGGTGGTACATTTGGAATCATTCGCCTTATTTTTTTTATCAAGGTATGGAATTAAATGTTCTTTTCTTAAGTGCTTTAATAATGGCCTTGAAAAATAGGCCACACAATCATTGGGTCAAGGTGACCCTTAAAATAGGTCACCAAGTACAGTTTTATATACAATGTTCTCAAGTGCAATTTTGATCTGGAAGCTCAATTCTCTTTGTCACTGATATACAAGCTACACCCTGTCATTACAAAATCACCTCCTCCCACTAAGCGAGTCTAATGACCTCTCCTACAATCCTATTTCATGACGATCCAAAAACAAGCAAAGATGTTGGACTGGTCACAAGATTTTCATATTTTGACCTGTATATTATATAATACTATAGGTGGCGGTATTGATGTTGCCACAGACTTTGTACACTTTATAAGTCTTGATGTGCCTAACTGCAAAAAGTATTTTTTATAAATCAGCCTTTGTGCGAGAGTCCTAGAGAGACCCTCACGAGACCTAGTTTAATCATATTAGAATGTGCTTTAAATGCAAGACCAGCTTGCCGAGTTGGTCCAGAGATACCGGTCTTGTTGTGATATATGTATTCCTTTTTGAAATTCTTACGCTTCCCGTGTTTATATTCGACTCTTCAATGCCGCCGAGATCATATAAAAGTAATTTTTAACCTTTCGGTGTTGGTATGTGATGAGAGTTTTGTTACGCATTCTTAGATCTCATCATAAATGTTTGTGTGTGCTTTATTGTGAGAACCACTGTTGATCGGACATTTATCTGCCTGAACGTTTCACAAAAGATGTCTTTAACCATTATCATTCAATTCTAATTATTGATATCATCATCAGTCATCATTATTGTGGTCGCTGTCGTCGTCGTCGTCGTCCTGTCCCTGTCTGAGCTCCGGTGGTTATACCGGTTGCCTGTGCTGCATCAGTGTGCATCTTTTGGTCAAATCCGGAACTGGCAGATAATTGATGAGGCACCGATTGCCCATCAAAGTAATCTACTGGTAGGTTCATAACTACAAAGGAGACCAATTCCCTATTGACCATCCCATTTATTGTTAAATTTCATTGACTCAGTTGTGTGAATAAAACTGCATCTCCACCAGGATAATGACTAAATGGTATGAGAGGCTCTGAATTGGAGATACACCCAAAGAGAACTATTAGTTCTATTGGGGGCGCGCCGAATTCAATGCGTGATAAATGTGTATGACAAATGCAGAGGACAGAGTGACTTGCAGTTATTGACCCGGTTCGCGACTACTTTGCGCTGACAATGGTGGTCTTCTGTGTAAATCTATACAAGAGACATACATGACATTGTATGTATTGATCATAATCAGCAATACCTGCTACTCTAGCCTTTGCAGCTCATTATGCAATCTCGAGTAAAAATGTGTTTATTTATTTGAATAACACAAACATTGTTTTCATTGAGTTATATGAATTTAATTGCATTGATAAATAAAACAGTCATTTCTTTAATCAACCAGAAATAATTTAATGCACCACATTTCATTTATACAGATTGAGGAAAGGAAGCAAAATTTCGTATCATTTTTTGTTCTCGTTAATTTACTGCTTTGTGTGTGTGTGTGTTTTTTTTTTTTCTTTCCCCCCCCCCCCTTTTTCCCCATTAATTACTGATTGTCTGTGCTATCATCAGCTGGTGTGCTAAGCATTATAGCTACCGCGTGTAGGATCCAAAATGAAAAATAAACAAAGTGGTGACGAGACAATTATTTCTTAATCATAGGTATGGTGATTCGGGGGGAGATGAGTGGACCTGGATTACATGAACCTTTTAAAAATTATGCGTTCAAAATCAAACTGTTTGGACGAAGGATGCATTTCGTAGTCAAGCGAACACTCCATGGACATTTTTGCTGCTGATACAGTTCATACCAGTTATTAACAGTGCACGAAGATAAACAATTATGCCCACGTTGAATGTGGAAACAGAAGTTACTCTAAAATTAATCTAAAGTGGAATGCAAGCACTTGAAGGTTCCTGTCGTGTTAAAACTTTCGCTTTTGGTGATAATGTGCTCATCAGCAGTCACATACCTGACATAATGAGGTGGCGCGGAATGTAACCAATCAGAAGAACCTTTCGACTGCCATGCAGTTTCAAAGACAGATTTAGTGTTGGGTACCCTTTCATGTGTGTCTGAACTGAAATAAATGATATAAAGCTACATTTTATTGTCCTACACTTAAAAAGCTTGAAGTCGATATTCTATATTTTCCACTCCAAACAGGGGCCCCATGTTATTTCCCATACGTGTCGTCCAGTAGGGATCAGCATTGTCAACAAATGACAATTTATCTCTTCACATAAATCCCGCTATTTGAACTTCTGTACCTGTATTTTGGACAGCACTTTGGGTACAAAGCAAGGTCATGGTGGTGGGAAACAAAAATAATCGACCTGTGATGCACAGTTGAAATAGAAACACGCACGTATGAAAACGGCTGAAGAACAAAACATCATGACAGCCGAGCGGCATTACCGGTGTCATAAAGGAACTTTCCTATTAAAGAACGGCTGACTGATCCATCTCGATCTGCTCTGAAACCTGATTGAGCCTTCAAACATGCGGCAACAATGTAGGCTTGATCTGATCTCTAATGAAGCTTCCCACCCCCGACATATGTACAAATCAGTAACCAAAATCAATTACTTTGCTTTTAGGTTGCCGACTTATGAAGAAATCGCCTTGTATTAAATACACGGCGCCCCTCTTCCCTGGTCATGCTTATTTTGCAATTTGGTAAGCACCAAGTTGATGTTTTCAATAATAATGATTATTATTATTATTATTATTATTATTATTATTATTATTATTATTATTATTATTATTATTATTATTATTATTATTATTATTATTATTATTATTATCTCAATCATTTTATGTTGCCGAATTATCTACGTGCAAGGCCGAGGGGCCAAGGGCTAATTAAGGTAATTCAAGGTCAATCTCTGGTGTGCACAGGGCTTAATGTAATAATAGCCCGTTCAACTGCTCTGCATGTGTGCCTTTTCTTTACTTTAAAAGTGAAATTCTTTTCATCAAAGTCGTAATTTTCGCCTCGTTGGAGTTACGTTAGAGAAACATTGCGTCGTGGTCCTGATCTTGCCATGCTCTCTGTCAATGCTGTCCGGGGTGAATAATGGGGTTTTTGAATTTCAAGTTTGAACTAAAGAGCCGGATGGATGAGGCCTGGTTCAATTTCAGTAAAATTACCTTTTGATTTTGAACATGAAATTAAGATCATTTGTATGCGATCGTAATTTAGCATTTACAGCGAACCACTCTCAAGTAAAATAAGGCCTAGTACTAATATTCGCATATGGAATCCAAAAGTAGCCCTTTTATATAAAAGCATGTATTTTTCGAAACTTTTTATCATGGTACTGGCATTTTAATTCACACATCTACTTCTTCATTGCATCCAGCACACAAAAATAAGTTCCAGAAAATACATGTGATGAAAATGGTTTATTTCTTCAACATACAAATATAATAAAGCAATTCTTCCTGACATAAAATGGAACAGCACAAATATACACAAACTATCCATACGATCCAAAAATTCCTTGCTGAATGGTCAAGGTTCATAATTTTTGAGCGACTGTTTGTGTTGATAAAAAATGAATATACACTGGTAGAACGTGTCATTGCACCATGAACACATCTCTGCTCGGATTAATGTGTCTCTTTGGGCTGCACAGTTTTCCATAAAATTTGCTTTTTACCTTGATACGAAAAGAGACAAACGATGTTTTCAGTGCATCTGCTAGAACGGTTGAGAACTCCCGCAGTAGTAAGACTTCCTTCTTTTGGTGGAAAACGTACTAAAATCTATACGTATACTGATGAGTTGTAACTTAAGTGTAAAACTAATCTTTCCTCATTGAGAAAAGCCATTTTTATGGAGAACCGATGGAGAAGGTTAAGACGTTTACGCATTGTTTAAGAGAACACAGACATACATACACATATAGTGCACCGGTAGGTGCTTCTCCAGATTGTTCGTTTCCTATCAGGGGCAATCAGAGGACTGTTTTGAATAACAGGAGCACAAAGACCACCAGCATCAACAAAGAAGTGTTCACCTGTGTTCACAAATACACAAAATCTGTAAACGTCAAGGCAAGGAGTGTGATCGCGCTAATGGTGTAATGTTTTAAAAAGCGATACCAATCAGTGCACATTCTCCGCTGCATCATAGAATTTCAAAATTAAGTAAAAACCATGAAAATGTTTTAGGTAAAAAGATAAATGTTTGATAACTGAAAGCATCCAAATAAAATTTGCATGTGCAGCATATTGTATCCTGAGAGTGCAAAACTTTGGAACCATTTTGAAATAAGGACGAATGAGCTGTAAATATGTTCCGTTTTTTTAGGGTGAAGACAAAATGGACTTCTTTTGTTATCCAAAGCTCGTGGAACTACTGTAAGAGAGAATGACTGAGTTATATCAGAGCTGGCATAAAAATACAAGGACACGTATTTTTGGAATATCACTTTTGTTCATGCAAACCCGATGCTCTGTCCCAGAGACTTCTGCGTTGTACAAATGCACTGACTCAACACCTCTTTCCTAAACACCGTGCGACTGTGCTCCACAACAATGTCATTCCACGTAATAGTCATACGTTTAAACTGAAGACCACTGTATAGTCTTTAAATCATTTTACAGATATCTTTAGGGCACAGCCCGGTGTATGTTTTCGATGTCCTACAAACTAAGGTCTCTGGCTCAAATTAAACGCGCTTGGTCTACCAACGAGGTCTCTGCATTTGAACATGCCCACTGTTCAGAGTAAGGCACTTTGTTCACTAATTGCCTGAAAACTTAGTACAAGCAGCCTAATATTTTATATTTTAATAGGTTTTAGTGCTAAAACTAAAGGGTGGGCTTTTGACAGACACTTAACACTTCCTTGCTGTTTGTTTATGCGTTGTATCTGGGGCCTAGGTCGCGATACAATCATGTTTTTAAGCGTCCACCCTTTCTGTTTTAGGGTTGTCCGTCCGGATGTGCACTTTCTCCTTACCACGATATCTACAGAATGCATCCATGTGTTTTGCTCAATTTTAGTAATATGCTTGTTGTACCTCGCAAGATGAACTGATTTGATTTCGGTGTCGTCATGACCTAATTTGAGCAAATGGCAGCCTAATTACATGCTCGTTAGGGCTGGTTACCGCAATATTTCTAGGATGCTCCAATGGACTTTGCTCAAATTTGGCAGTATGCTTATCTATCATGCCAAGATGAGCTGATTAGACACCATAACCTAATTTGAACAAATGGCAGCCTAGGTACATGTTCGCTAAGGCTCGTTACTGCGACATCTCCAGGATGCTTCCATGTATCTTGCTCAAATTTTATAATATGATTTTCTTGTATGCCAGAATAGTCTGATTAGATTTTGGTGTCATCGTGACTTAATTTGAGCAAATGGCAGCCTAATTACTTGTTCGTTAGGCCTCGTTACCACGACATCTCCAGAATGGTTGCACGTATTTTGCTCACATTTTGCAGTATAATTATCTTACATATCACTATGAACTGTTCAGATTTTGGTGTCACCATGACCTAATTTGAGCAAATGGCAGCTGAATTAGATGTTCGTTAGGCCTCGTTAGCACGGTATCTCAAAAGGGCCTCGATGTATTATGTTCTAATTAAAGTTGGATATGTCTTCCCCGTGAAAACCCCTTATGTTTTCGGGTTGTCTTTCCGTCTGGATGTGCACACTCTCGTTACCCAGATATCTACAGAATCCCTCCATGTATTGTGCTCAAATTTGGCAATATGTTCATCTTACCTCGCAAGATGAACTGATTAGATTTTGGCCTCACCATGACCTAATTTGAGCAAATGGCGGACCCTTCAGTCATCGCTTTGTGTGGAAGGTATGTGTAGTTTCCTTCCTGTTCCATCTTTAAGTAATTAATATCTCCATTTATGACAAAAGAAAATATGTAAGAAATGTACATTTGATTAGCCTGAAATATACTAAGCTTATCTGTTCAGTCATATCTTATAACCAGTAGATACATCAGGGACGCAGAACATTAATGAATATGATTTTTTTCAGACAATAGTCCATGGTAAAAACACAATACGGAAAGCATAAAGATTAGGAAAACGTTTAACCTACATTTGCACTTTAGTCATGTTTAAATGTACAATATACAAGGTACAAAAGACAGGAGGCATACTGAACTCTAGACTCAGGTTATGTTTATTTGTCCACATAATATCTACAGGACATTCCCTTTCAACTAAATGTACAGAGTCACAGAGACTCTCATTAAGACATAAATATGTAGCTCACATAAGCGTCACTTCATTTATATTGCAACAAATTGCTGAAACAGACACCCGGTATCCATTTTGTGGTAATTGAAAATGTAATTGCTTTCAACCACAGGTATTAACCTATGGATTTTTTTGGGCTCAAGCAAGATAGAATAAGTGGACACATGAGAGTAAAAATAAGCTTAACAATTCTGATGGTGTGAGCAAAATAACATTTTTAATATGTTCATATTCTGTCCATTGATTCTTATAACATGAACAACAACACTATGTTTGGCCGATCAAATGTCACAAATTTCGTTATTATTATTATTATTATTATTATTATTATTATTATTATTATTATTATTATTACTATTACTATTATTATTATTATTATTATTATTATTATTATTATTATTATTATTATTATTATTATTAACCAATAAGTGATTTTCTAAAAGGGTCATGGTCATTTTGTCATTAATTGGTTCCTCATTGACATTAACACTGAGTGATCTTTATTGTTGCAGTTAAGTAGAAGTAGGAAGCTGCACCTTGTATTTCATGTTCTTTGACACAACTTTTAAATCTTTCACTGTCTTATCCCTTTTTTCCAGTAGAAGGGAAGAAGGCTAATGTCTCTCCCATTCCAAAAGGTGGACTACCAGAACTTTGTAGTAGATACAGGCCCATCTCACTTCTATGCTGTGTCGGCAAAGTCTTTGAACGTGCTGTCTTCAAACACATATTCGATTTTTTAAGAGACAGTTACTCTCTATCCTGAAAGCAATCGGGTTTCATCCCAGGTAATAGAACCGTAAATCAGCTTGTGTATCGGTATCATGAGGTTTGAAAAGCCGTTGATTTACAAGAAGAAGTTCGTGCATTATTTTGCGATATAAATAAGGTATTTGATAAAGTATATCATCCAGGTTTGATTTATAAAAGGAAGAAGGCAGTGGGTTGAGAGTTATCTTCAAGATCGCTCTCAACGTGTCGTTATTCAAGGGAAAGCCTCTGAATGGGGTACTATTGAACCAGGTGACCCAAAGGGGCCTGTTTTTGGCCCACTATTATTCCTTATTTACGTGAAAGACATAACAGACATTGTGCAGTCTCAATTAAGATTTTATACCGATGGCATCAGCCTTTGTCATTCAGTTTCAGACTGGTCAAACCAATGGCTTGTACCACTCAATCCTACCAAAGCCTAAATACTTCCATTTAGTAAAAAGAAAAAGCGATCTAGTATTTGGACAAACAATTATTGACAGTGTTGAAAAAACACAAACACCTTGAAGTTAAATTGCCTTCTGATCTCAGCTGGTCAGCGCACATTAATTATATTGTAGCTGAATCAAGGAAATTGGTTGGCATTTTGAAATGTCTACAGTATAAATTCAATAAACGTGCTCTTGAATCGTTGTAGTTTTCGTTTGTTAGACCCTGCTATGCCGATGTGGTTTGGGATGGATGCCCACTGTTAGACAGGAACCATTTTAAAAGTGTTCAGCTGATGCAGCCAGAATTGTTACGGGGGCTTTAAGCCATACTAGCCATGGTGAAATGTATGCTGATATGGGAGGGGAGCCACTTTCTGAACGACGACGGAATCACAAACTCATACTTATGTACAAAATAGTTAATGTACTGGCTCCCTCATATTTATGCTAACTAATTGCACGTACTGTTGAAAAACGAACTAGACATAATATCAGGTCAAGGCAGGATATTACCTCAATTTATGCTCGTACAAATACCTTTTATAGTTCTTTTTTCCTTCCACATTGCGCAAATAGAACCTTCTTCCACGATCAGTTAAAAAGTCTGAAGATTAAGGTTGATTTAAGGAGAAATTAAATAAATCCAGGGCAAAATGTGATGAAATGTTTTATTTTGGAGAACGAAGAATAGGTATTATTCACGCTACACTGAGAATGGGCTGTAGCCTGCTGAACAAAGATTTGTACAGAATGAATCTACTTGAATCACCACTTTGTTCCTGTCGTATCTCGGCAGAGGACAGTTTTCATTATTTTTTTCCAATGCAGCAAATACGTTATGGCGAATGACGAACTCAAACTAAAATAATTCCCCTTGCAGACTTCAATTTAAAAACCTTACTTTTTGGACTGTCAACTAAAAATAATTCTGGAAATCGGGATATATTTGAAGCAGTTCACAAATATATTAGAACCACTGGAAGATTCAATGTTTACCTGTCCTGGCACCGGGTTGCAGCTGTACCATAATAATTAGGCACAAGGCAAATATTTTACAGATAGAAGTCATATGTATTCTACTTATTGCGATATCCAATTATATATCCATGTATTTACAGGAATAACACCCACCCATTTCCTTAGCCTCTCCCTCTTTACCATTATATTTGTCATGTCCTGTGCGTTCTCTATTTGTTATCCACTTTTTGTTGTGTCAATTCATGTACAAGAGGCCCTCATATAGGCATTGTGCCTGTTTGCCAATTGTTTTTTGCAAATAAAATATGTTTAAGCCATTACATATGCTTCAAAAGAGTGATACAACTGAAAATCATTTTTTCAACAACTAACTTTAGAAATCTCAGGTAATATAGATATTAGTGGATAATATGTGAACAGGGTGTCTTTACCTTTTTGTATGATAGGGCTATGTTTGTGATTTTGAGTTTCAGGATATATGCCAGTTTTGATACGTTGAATTACTATGATAGGGAGTGCATATGCAATTGTATTTTAACTAATTTAAATATTTTGTCGATATGCACAGCAGCTAGTTTTGACCCCAAATGATCCATCGTTTTAATTGTTCTGAATATATTTCCTTGAAGATAAAAGAATGTTAGTAAAATTTAATTAAATTATTACCCATTGTAACTTTGTGTTTGATTTGCCCCCGGTTGTCAAAATGTTACTTGGGTATTTGTTATCTTTAGTTTTACAGAACAGCTCAATGATTACCAACCATGTGTTCCACATAACATTTAATTATGTTGCCAAACATGATGCGTAATATTTTTTACGCCATCCGAACGATGCCTATACTATGGAATTTAAGTAGATAAGTTAATGTTTAGTGTTCAATAAAGTAGTCTCGTAACTGGAGTGCATTTTGTCCTGAAGGATACCCAGTTCTCTTTCTCGTATTGTTGCTTCCAGAATTGTACATACTTTACATGAGACATGTGTTTTTTCGTGCTTTTGCATCTATTCTATTCATAGTTACAAAATGTCCATTTCACTTGGGTCTGAGAAGAACAAAATGTTCAATTTAGACGTATGTTGCCGTTTTCAGTTTGTATTTGAAATGGGGTGATCGCAAAGACGTTATCCTTTGTATGTATGTATGTATGAATGTATGTATGTATGTACACATGTATGTATATAATTTTGGGGTATGGGGATATCAGGACATAAGAAGAACGGTTGATGTTCACAGAACTTTTAAGCATTATAAGAAAAGTGGTGGGTGACTATATATATATATATATATATATATATGTATATATATATATTATATATTGTATACTATGGCTTTCATATTTAGCAATGTGTGTGCGGGCACACACGTTGCTGAAAATGAAAGCCATATTATATGATTTATGTGTACATTTAATATTATGTATGTTTACCGTGAAGAGCGCCGTATATCAAAACGTGGCGTAGATAGCAAAATATTGTGTACTGCGTACCACAGAGGCAGTATTAGTTACTGGCACAGGCCCTATCTGCCGACACCGTCAGACAAGATTTGGTTTGGTGGAGAGTTACGACCACAGGGCGCAATGTCAATTTGGAGCCAGTTGTAGACAGTTTTATAGAACAAAACCGAATGTCGCCTGTAATTTTGATATTGATTTATACACATTTTTCTGCAAAGTTGGTCAAGTGGAACGAGACAACAACTCGAGGACCGTGCACTAGGCTCTTGATTAGAAACGAAAAGTGCTAACTTCACACACATGCTTTCAGGGCGTCCTCCGTCAAATAGGTTAAAAACAAGACATGAATTGCTGAAAATTGGTGAGGCCGCTCATTTCATCGGTGTGGTACCTTATCGTATAGGAGGGTTCGCCTGACAGCATAGTAACTTTCCCGCCCTCAAAACCTTTAATGCAAAGTATCAAAGCTGAATGTAACTGTAAAGTGACAAATCACAGTACAGAAAAGACTATGATCCAGACGCTGGAGAATTTGCATATTCAAGATATGGACATTATACATTTGACAGGCCATGCAAACAGTCGATCATTGAATGCATTTCCCTGTTTCGGCCTTGATAGACGCAGGCAAATCTTAAACATACCCTTCAGGAGAGCCTGAAAAGTACTTGGTTATATTAGTAGACCTCCATATGCTTTCATTCCTCCGTGCCCAGCAATAGTCTATATCTGTCCTCAAGACTCAAAAGTCACAGGTATATAGTCAGCTCGTATAGAATATGTTGATTCAAGATTTTTTTGGTCCCAGAGAACATGAGGTTGGCATACGTTAAGTAAAGTGTGAGGCTATACATTTCACAACGTCGCAAAATGCCAACATCACGGGAAGTCATATCAATGTGTTCTATGGCTTCACTTTTGTTTCTGCCTTATAAACTAAGAAAATTAGTTTTATTCTATAAAACTGTCTGCGACTGGTTCCAGCCTAGCAAAGCACCATGTGGTCGTCATCTCTCTCTCTCTCTCTCTCTCTCTCTCTCTCTCTCTCTCTGTCTGTCTCTCTCTCTCTCTCTCTCTCTCTCTCTCTCTCTCTATCTCTCTCTCTCCTCTCTCTCTCTCTCTCTCTCTCTCCTCTCTCTCTCTCTCTCTCTCTGTATATAATATAATAGGCATACTTGTATCATGTTGGTTTAAAAGTTTTAAGCCAATGTTGACCTTATGTGCTCTTAAAAGATTAAGGCCTTTCATATTCTCAGACATGTTAACTTGGGCACTGACAATTATTTTATAATGAAAAAAAAAAATTGGTGCATGGGATAAGTCACACAGCACAGACGATTTGCTTAACAGAGTATATACCACTGAATGTAAGCCGCCTGGGTCACGTTTATCGTGAGTATAGTGTTCGTTTTCTTTCAATCTTATTTTTTTCTGCCAGACAAAATACTGCAAAGAATATCTAGCTTCTGTTTGAATTGAAGCTGCTGGCCACATTCAGAATAATATACATCTTCCATTGTATTCAGGATGATCTGGCACTTGATGGCAAGTTCCTCCACTGAAAAGCATATGCCGCATTGAACACTTAAAACAGCGCTACTAGTATCTGCATTGTATCCGTTTTTGCGTACACCGAAACTTAATATGTGACACACCACGAAAAAGGATGCTTTCTGTGAAATTCTGAAGGGCCCAGTGTTGTATGAATTCTCGAAGGACATATATATTACAAGGAAATCTCATTCGTAGATGACGTCCGCATGTTTTTTAATAGTTAGATGCGTTGAAATGTCACAATACCCGAGGCACTAATGTTGGTACATATGCACGTTTTGACAGGCCAAACACAGATCCCCGCTACCTTAAAAACAAATCCCCATCATCCATACTGGTCTATGATGATAACTGGCGAAACGATAAAGAATTGCTTAAATAAATCAATGTTTGTATTTAGTACGCTCTAAGAACACACTCTTGAAGAAACCTATGACAAAATATGGAAAATGAACAAAATGAAGAATGAGAATGAGACATTGAATAAGGAAGCCATTTATACATGACTTGTACACGCGGGCATCACGTTCGATTAAACTGTGGTTATCGCGCAATGGGTCTCATTAACACATAAGAAAATAAATTCAATTAAAATGTCAACAAAACCAAATGTATTCTCAATTCCATAATTTGAAAATATAGTGTTAAAATAGACGGGACGTTGTAATGTATGTCCTAGACATTTATCAAGGGAAGAAGTGATTATCCGCCTTTTCCAACTCTAGGAAGAAAACAAATAAAAGTGAAATTGCTGATGGTAAAAGTATTGGTTCCAGACTAGCAGCTAAAATTAGCTACTCTTCAATCTTTTTATTTCATACCTATCTTAGAATATGCGACATAGTTTTTCAAGTTTCGTCTAATGATGTAACAAACATTCTAAACGGGTTGAAGCAATAAACTGATACAGGCCATGGTAGCTTGTCAAATACACATCTTAAAGGTTTAACACTTTCACTCTCATAACCACCAGCACTAATTATCAATGAAACTTTTACACATGTCTTTGTGCATAGAAATGGCAAACTACTAAAGCGTTAACCTTATTTAAAAAGAAGATACCAATATATCAGATATCATCATTTCCCTTCTATTCTGTCCGCCGTGTACGAAGCGTCGAACATTGTACACAATCAGTTGATTGACCTTTCAACTCCCAAACACTATTGGTCGAGAGAGTTTAGCATGGTTAAAATTAGCACGCATGCTACTAAAACAGCGGCTTGCGGTTGATAGCTCGTATTTTAAACTTTATGACACAAGGAATAACCTCATAGCAATATTTGTGTCTTTTTCCGAAAGTCGTTGGTTGCTTCCGGCTATCATGTTTTTTTTAATAATTATTATTTTGTTGCCTCCATTGTTTGTCTTACAGTGCGTTTGAACCTTCCCTATTCAAGAGGAGTCAGTCAGTTGGTTTGTTTGTTCGTCTGGGGAATAGGGGGGGGGGCATTTCATCATGATGGGACTCCTCTACAATTCTCAACTAATATTTTTCTATTAAAAAGTTTGGTAAAACCATTAAATAAGAAGGCAACCCGTTTTAGGTTATTTGAGCCGGAAAAGGTTCAGTATAAATTAACTAACAGAATTCATTTTCTTTTGGCTTGTGAAGTATGTTCGAAGCGTGTGCCCATTTGGACTTGTGTTTCTCGGAAATCAATTTATCGGTGACCTAGTTTCTACAGAATTTGAATCAAAACTGTGTGCACACTGTACACGACGCCAGTAAACGCGCTATGCGCGCTATGTGTCTTTCATATTTCAAAGAGACAATGTTAAGATTTTGCATAAACATTGTCAATGGATTAAATAACATTTACAACCAGTTGGTAGCCGATGAACAGTTACATAATATTTGTAATATGTCCACCACAAAAAAACCATCTATTAAAATTGATATGTGAGTTTTTACCTCCAAAGAGAACGATAAATATAAGCTGTAACTTTTAAACCCAGTCTCCCAACACACTCTGATCCAATCAGAATGCGGTGAAAACAGCCTTCAGTGACTGCCTAACTTGTCTTCACGCCAAAAGCTTAAGGCAAGAATGACTCTCATCTATGGTCGATCAGCGCAAAGAATCTTAATAGTTTTACACAATCCCATTCCTCCAGTTAATCCTCCACTCAACTTCCCAGGTGACTCTTTCGGAAGTTAATAGCCACAAACACATTGGCATACAAATTCAATCAGATTTGCGGTGGACCCACCATATAACAGACATTGCTAAAACAAGTAATTTATTGACTTTTATGAAAAAGTCTATGATAGCTTCTCAACCAACAAGCTCTAGAAACCATTTGTATATCTTTAATCAGACCCATTTTGCAGTATGGTCCTGTCGTAGGATGGCTGCACTGGTGCAAATACCGAAAATCTCGAAGGATTTCAGCTGACTGTAGCCAGACTGTCCACTGGTGCAAAGCATTGCACATTAAGGTCCAAGCCATAGGAAGAACATGGATGGCAGATATTACCATCTCGTAGGGAATATGTTTAGTAAATTCCGATGTACAAAGTCCTGACCAAATTAGTTCCACATTACCTGCCATCTGTAATTCCATATGTTGTCTACGCTTCAACGTCCATTTATAATACTCATCAAAGATTTCTACTCTTTCCACACAAGCTCGAACTATTTTTTTTAGTTATACATTTTTCAATAAACGGCATACCTGCGGTATGAACTATCTCTTGATGTCCATAATTTACCATCCTTATCACTATTTAATCCAAAATACTCGAAAGTTCTTCTCTGTAGTTCATGCCACAATAAACAACCGGACGAGAAGAAATAATGCCATAAATCTTCCGAGCTACTCCCCACTCGCACCCAGAACTTATTTTGACACTACTTTTAAAAAGCTGTAAATGAAGCTGACTGCTGCCTAATCGTAAACAGGTGTGTATAATGGAGGCATATCTGGTTCCAGAATTGTAAAATTCCGAAAGCGACTGTACTTCTAGAAATTTTAGCGCACACTTTTTATTTAAAGCAAATACAATCTTCGCCTAAAAATAGAAATTCCAGCGCATTTTGATTTTGCCCATATTGATGGCTGCGCAAAATTAACATGCACAATGTAAAGTGACTCCTCTAAGACATGCACAATGTAAAGTGACTCCTCTAAGACATGCACAATGTAAAGTGACTCCTCTAAGACGCACCTGTCATCCTGCAGTGTGGCAGACATATAAATAAAAGTATTTGAACTCCCGTCACCTTGTGGGACCTTGGGGTTCAGGGCAAAGCGTGGAGACTTCTGAAAAATTTGTATGAAAAAGTAAGAATATGGTAGTGTTTGGTCCTATCGAAACATCTTGGTTCAAGTTTTGGAGATACGTTTCATCACAGAAAACGCGCACAAAACTCCCCAAGGAAATTACCGTGGCCCATTGAAAAGACGAAGTATTGAGGTACCCAAAGCAGATTCCAACCAAGTGTAATGAGGATCCGGTACACTTTTTTGGACAAAACTACAGATACGTGCATTAACGTTTTCGGTTTTCTGGGTAATTCCACCGATACGACAATCAAAGTCTTTAGTTACAGTTAGCCTGACATATTATGTTAGAATGTCATTCAGTGTGTTTGTACAGATGGTCACTGCTTTACTTTTCTAATACCTCTGATAACATTCTACTTGATTTTTTATTATGTCATATGTGTGTAAAAAGTTATTTGAGTTTGATTTTAGGTTTAACAGTTATAACCATACAGAAACTAAATGTACGCTTCTTCATAACTACACTATTTCAAGAATTCCCTTTAAAAATCGGAAAATGATAGGGGCGTCATCTACTGAAATCATGATAGAATTCGAGTCTAGGTATATCTCCGTTGCCTTCGAAAAGAATCTAATCAACGGTTTTGAAGGAGTCATAGATTAATAAAAACAAAATAAGAAAACAGAAAAAAATAAAAAGAAGACGAAACCAAGACCCCCAAAAGCCGAAAAACAAATATAAATACCCCCCCCCCCAAAAAAAAAATCATACTAATGATCAGGTTAAGGCCTTTTGGGTGCACAGATGTGTGTCTCTGCAAATTGGAATTCGCGAGGAATAGCCCATCTAGTTTTAAAAAGTAAGAGGACCCTCAGAAGATGAAAAGCTCTTGTAAAACCTAAAGTAATGACTAGTGGCGACTTGAACAAACCCATAAGAAGTGCCATAAGATATGCCCTATGTTTGAAAGCATTTGCAGGGTTTAAAAGGTGAACTTCTGGCTAACGACGATGGACAACCATTGGATGAATGAGCTTCTCAAAAGCAATTTTTTTAAAAATTTTAGTGCCTTATCTGTTCAGAAAAAAATTTGCCTTGGGCGCCAATTTGAGTACAAATGAAAACAAGCTGTACAGAATCATGTCTATCAAAATTCATTGAGCCGATTCATTGCAACTAAATCAATTGCCGGTACTGATCCGAGAGAGAGAGAGAGAGAGAGAGAGAGAGAGAGAGAGAGAGAGAGAGAGAGAGAGGGAGGGAGGGAGGGAGGGAGAGAGAGAGAGAGAGAGAGAGAGAGAGAGAGAGAGAGAGAGAGAGAGAGAGAGAGAGAGAGAGAGAGAGAGAGAATGTTAGCATTTTCAAGAATTACGATTACGAATATGTCGTCTCGGGATAAGAGATTGTAAAATGTGCATACTCCGGTCTGTACTTTCTTTCTTTTGAGTTTTCGGCCAGAAGTCTCTTCCGGCAACATACCCTATAATTAATGAAAGAAATTATAACAGTTATTTTGTTGGATATACTGAAATAAACAAAGTGGAGACCAAAAAAAGCAAGACAATAAGTTATACATGAGCACTCTACCACCCTTTTATTTTGAGCAATAAGACGGAACTTGGCAGCATCAGGGTGTTGACAGAGTGCTGAACTTTAACCGATGAATACGATACATGGTTTCACCGGTATACAGGCTAACAGCATGCTGGTGTGTGTTGCGTCGAGAAGTGCTCTAGCAGCAACTGCTTATTTATTCCCAAAGAATCTTCTAAAATCAGCCAAATTGTTCCTTTTCTATTTCTTCTACTCTGCTTCGTGTTACCATGTGGTTAAAAGCAAATTATAGGTATCTCCAGCAATTGCTGATGATATGGCCCAAGCTGGAGTCTTCCGTACATTACTGTTTATATATGTGTGATTTCAACGTAATTTCCATCAAAGCTTTGTAATAGGGACTTATTGTCTGAGTACATATTTTTACTATTCTGAGTTCTGATATTCTGTGAATCATTCAATGCCAGCGTTTTGTATCAGACCCTACAATAACACACATCGATAAAATCCCGACACTTCGATAAAACCTCAGTTAATATCCGTTCATCTACTTTGATATTCTCCAGAAGCAATGTCCTTTTTATTAAGCTGCAAACTACGTATGTTGTCAAGAAATTTGGATCGATATCGCATATAGCGTTTTAGACAAGATATTCACGGAGTGTGTATACAGTGTTACCATGCTGATTACCCTTCTACAACGCCTCTGGTATTTTCTTTCTTTCTTTTTTCCTCATATGCGCACCGTCCATAAAAAAGACACCCAATAGATATAAGTTGAAATACATAGTCATATGAATACTGATCGTTGCAATGTTTAAAATACTACTCAGTGCTAGCATTTAACTAGGCTGACGAAGCATGCGTATCAGATCTATATTCATTGCCCGGGATTCATTGTAGTGCGTGAGGTAGCCATTATTCCAGCGAACTGCCTCTGCGGCCGGCAGAAACCTGTATATTGTGATGTGGTTAATGTGTTGACCTGATGAAGCTTTAAATGAATAATGCTGCCGTAGCCTCAAACGTTGCCATCTTTTGACTGGACAAACAGAATTGTAATACAGTGAGGCATAAGTAGACTTACGTCAAGGGATACCAATACGTCATCATTTAATTTCTATTGGCTGTCGTGTTTGTTGGTATAAAAGTTAAAAAAAGAAAAACTGAAAAAAAATCTGATGAAATATAAGCAAATGCCCAGATATAGAACTCAGAACTCATAACTCTTTTATTTATGACCAACAAATGGTATAATACATAAATATTGACACAACAAGAAACTGTCTAAGTTGGTCAAGGGAGACTCTTGCTATAACATTATGCATGTTGCTGTTGCAAGAGCCACCCTTGTAACAAGAATTGTGGTTATGAACATGATGATTTTTGAAAGAAATATGTTGTACATCAGGATGTAACTACCTTAAAATGCTATGGTGTACAAAAACATTTAGATTAATTATTTTGTTGACAAATGTAACAATCATACACAGTGCATTCATGGTTGTATTTGTCAAAAAAAAAAGTTTTCACATAGTTTGAAAAACCTTTTAGGCTCCATAACATATCGGTTTGTTTAGACACTCCTGATTTTTAGTTTCTGAAAGGCTCGCCCATGTCACGTGAACCCTGCCCCGATATAGCAACTAACAGACAGTCACCAATCCTATAACTTGTTTATTTCCCGTTCGGTAACTTGACACGCCCATGAACGTCAGCCAATCACGTAACTCATTTAATTTGTGGAAGCACGTGCATTTTAGTTAATGAGCGGTACATCACACGTAATTAACGTAAACAACGTAACGGCATCTAACTGGTGCGTTGTGAAAAGGGAAAACGTTGGGTTATTACTTCTTCATACAAAGATGTCGGATTACATAAATGATCATACATTGAGCCAAACTTGTGAAAACTTGGAAGTAAATGATCCAGAATAGCAACTATATGATGGTTTATCAGATCTAGGTTTAACACAAGCTTGCATTTTGTACGAAGTGGATGCAATGGAACTGAAACGTAAGATTCGGGCCGACATTGGTTTCTTTGATCTCCAGTACAATGTAGGCCTACCCGACAAGAGTGAAGAAGAAGGAAGTTCGGCACCAAATGCCATTAAAAATGTCGATTTGTAGAACCAGTTAGTAGGGAGCGAAGCTCCCTCTACGGCAATGGGACCCACCACGATCGACATGTTGTTCAGCTCGATTTTTTTGTCCATGACCGGAAGCCAATGGGTAAACTGGCTTTCTTCAGCAGAATCAGATAATAATCGGTCCCTATTGGTTAGCAGCCAAAGTCACTCAAACAGGGCCGCCGTCCATGGTTCATGGCGATTGGTTGAATTAAATAGGAATAAACTGTTTAAATTTAAACTCTCTATGCATTGCGTGGCAAAAATCAGGGGTGCACAAATTACTAAATTAAATCGAATGCATTGATTTATTTTCTATGCACCATAAATTACAAACTTGGCACTGTGTGAGTTATCGCATGTCCGTGCTTCCATGCCGCACACAATAAAGCGTGACGTCACGTAGCGAGTCTCCGCCTATGAAGATTGCGTCACTATTTACAAATGATTGGCAGCGCAGCAGACGACAATTTGCTTCAGACTCTCACACTGCGGCGCCACCGTTCAGACCGGGTTGCACGATTGCGGACAAAAAAAGGCAGAGGCAGAGCCCTAAATTTAAGGTAAAAGTTCTTTTATTGAGCACCCAAATTGAAGTCGATTATTAAAACAAGTCAGGAATGATGTATGTAAAAAGAAAAAGTGAAAAACCTACACAAAAGTTAGGGAGAATGCAATGTAAACAAACTTATTCATCAGACTGCTCATTGAGTCCCATTAAAAATAAAATAAAACATCAAATTCAATTCAAACTTGCGCTTCGCTCCCCTTTCTGGGTTACACCCATTCATATTACAGATGATATCACTGGGCCTGACTGAACTTTAGGGGACCCAAGCCTCTATAGGTAAAATCCCCTAACGATGTCCATGTTCCTACCTAAAGCGAAGATTATTGCGCCACAGGCACTATGATAACGTTCCTATATGCTTTTCTAGTAGAATAGATGTTTGTGCCGCAGGCATAGTGTCATTAAAATATAAAAAAACTCGAATTTATTCCGTGAAATCATCGATGGAATCGATTTTCGTGCCGCCATTTGCATATGCACCGAACAACTTTTGACTCGAATATTACCCACAAGGCAACACCGGAACAAGATTTTAACCAATTGCGTTAAATCTACCAAATGAGCTATGGGTGCATGTTTACCTACACGAGCCAGGTGCACGTGATGCCCTGGAATATTCCCGGGGATGGTCTCAGCGTTCATTCTTTCTTGTAATTTTTTTCTTCGAAATAGTTAAGCAATAATTTTATTGTTTATGATCACATTTAAAATTATATACGGTCCCCAATCGCACTTGCGGCATCCATCTTGGATCATCGGCAGAAACGCTGATGCTTAATTTACATGTTAGGACCGGTCGGAAGTCATCTCAGATAAGTGATTCGTGTTGCTATTGATTATTTACAACACTTCCGGAACTTTCGTGAACTTTGAATCATTATTACTAGTCCTATAGGGGCTCGGGTCCCCTAAAGTTCAATAAGGCCTATCACTGAATTAAACAAAAATGCGGAGTGCAAGAATACAAGGCATATCACAGATTGGGCTCGTCGCGTGTGAGATTCTAGGTTAAAAAACAGAAGTAAAAAGCAGGATAAAAAGTTCTATGTGCCAAACCTTGCAACTATGTCCGCTGAGGAATTGAACTCACACTTATGAAGGTTCGTGATAGAAGTAAGAAATAATATGTAACAGCCAGGCTGTGGAAGCTCCCGAAGGCAAAGTACGACTCGCATGGCCTGCTATCGCAGGCATGCTCGTTTTGACTCGACGCTTTGTCGCCCTACTGTGTTTGGTGTCTTTCCAAGCGTAATTCATATTTTGCGATGACTGTGTTTTGTGTAGTTCCCTGCAGCCTGATGCATATTTTCCGTGCAGCGCCGCTATATTGACGTAGCGGCGAGGCAGGGAACCAGCCAAGGCCATAGCCTGGGGCCGGTGAGCGTTTATCTTTGCTTATCAACTGTCATTCCCTGAAGACTGTTGGATTAGCAGAGATTGAACAGATCAGTGAGAGAACATGAGATTGAGGGGGCACAGTATTTAAGAAGGGTGTTGCCTATACCGTCAGGACCACAAGCAGAACTGGTTTTCAGAGATTTTAAAATCGTTTAGGCTAAACTAAAATATTAAAAAGTTTCATTCTTTCATGGGTGTATCTTGGACAATAAAGACAAAGATGTTTGAAGTCCTCGTTAGGGTGGAAGCAGGCACGCGTGGGTCTTTGGATTATGTTAACTTTATGGAGGTCGGAATTAAACTTTGAAAAGCCAAGTCGTAACTGAGTATGGCAAATACTGGCAAATCGCTGGCCATGAGAATAAAAAAGGGGAACGGTGTCAACAGCAAGCAGAGTGGTCTTGAGTTTAGACTTGAAGTTCTGTAGGTATAGGGAGTCTCTTATATCAGAGGGAAGATTGTTTCATTGTTTGATGACATCAGGGAGGAAAGATTTTTCGAAACGCTGGGTTCTGCATTTGACGGGGCGCACGTTGTTGGTGGACCTATGGTGGAGTATACGACCACCCGGAGCAGGAGGAACAAGGCTGGAAAGATAGGTCGGAGTTAACTTATGATACATCTTGTAAAAAAGAATAAGTTTTAAGTATTTGCGTCTGCTGGCCAGGTGTTGGCCAGCCAAGCTCCCGTGAGAGATTGACATGTGATGTGTATCTTAAGGCTCCAGTTCATATCTTAGCTGCCTCAAACTGAATCGATTTAATTAAGTCACATAAGCCTTGTCCTCAATTATCGAAGATAACACAACCGTATTTGAGAATTGGCCTAACCATTGAGAAATATAGTCCCTCAAGCGCATTGCGTGGAAGTTAAAATTTAAACCTTCGCAGGAGTCCGATACGTTGAGTAGCTTTATTAGTAATGCGTGTGACGTGCGCATGCCAAGAAAGATTACTGGCTAAAGTAATCCCAAGATGCGCATGGGTGTCTTCCATCGGTATGGTAGCCCCGCCTAGGAGAACAGGAGGATGATCTGGTTTCTTGATTTTGGCAGAAAAATGACTGATATGGATTTTACGGCGTTAAAAATCATACGCCAAAGTTTTCCCCAGTTGTGAATGATAGACAGATTTTTATTCAAGTGGCGTGTTGTGACTATAGGGTTTTGGACAATTTCAAACATGCTAGTGTCATCGGTGAAGATCCAGACATTGCAAGTCAGATCGTCTACAATATCATTGATATATACAAGAAATAATAAAGGACCTAATATGGAACCTTGGGGTACCCCGGCCTGAACAAGCAGCCAAGAAGAGGTTTGCCCGTGGATAATTACACGTTGATGGCGGTTTGATAGATAGCTGTCTATCCATCTTAGAAGAGCTTCAGGTAATCCCAATTGTCGCAATTTCAAAGGGAGACTTACGTGCCACACCTTATCAAAGGCTTTGGATATATCCAAAAAGACTATTCTGGCCTCCTTGGAATTCTCGAGACCATTGTAGATATTGTGTAAAATACTAACAAATTGGTTGACAGTTGAATCGTTGGCCTTGAACCCAGAGTTCTTATCGGTCAGTAAGTTGTTACCTATTAAATTATCATTGAGAGAATTATAGACCAGACGTTCAAATACCTTTGAGACGTTACAGAGCAATGATATTGGGCCATAATTACTTTTGATTTGTTTATTCGACTTTTTAAACGCAGGGCAAATGTAAGAGCGCTTCCAAGAATCTGGAAATTGTGAGACACTGAGAGATAAGTTGAAGATTTTGGCTAGCGGCTTACTTATATAATCAGCAGTATTTTTTAGGAGAAAATTTCCTATGTTGTCACGGCCTGAAGCAGAAGTGACTCTTAATGAGGATACATCTTTGCTGACATTTTCTTCGTTAATCGTGAGATCACTCATACGAGACTCAGTGCGACACGTGAAATTTGGCAGGGGAGAGGCATCGTTGTCGGCATGGGTGACGCACTGGCGAGCGAAATAAGTATATATATATATATATATATATATATATATATATATATATATATATATATATATATATATATATATATATATATATATATATATATGTATATATATACATACATATACATATACATATGTATGGGAGAGAAAGTAGTACAATGTTATATTGAACATTTTGAGCAGCATTATATTTATCATGAATTAGTCATACAACACTGCGATATTATATATATATATATGTATATATATATATATATATATATATATATATATATATATATATATGTGTGTGTGTGTGTGTGTGTGTGTGTGTATCAATGACAGAGTGTGTGTGTGTTATGTCTCTCAGCCTCATATGCAACATTTGGGCGGTAGAAAGCGTTGGCTAGCGGCACACAGAGTACTGGTTCGGATACACGGGTTGGCGCGATAGGGGCGACGAGCTGCACGTGCTAGTGCAGGGAGGCGACGAGGTGGCCACACGGCGCTGTAAGGGGCGACAGCTTGCCGAACACTGGATTATCCGTATAGGGTGTACTAATATTCCCCCCCACCCTCTTTTTTTTGGGGGGGGGGCTTTAGAAGAGCAATAGAAGTCTTAATTGAAAGCGTCACAAACATGTTTTGCGTGAGACGCCCCTGGCACGTCGCGCCGTGTAGCTACCTCGTCGCCCAGCTGCAGCTAATACCAAGTGCAGCTCGTCGCCCTGTCCCGTCGCCCATGTATCCGAGCCTTAAAGGCTGGCTGCTGCTAAATACCTTTGGAGCTTAGCGGGGAAGAGGCTGTGAGTGCTACCGAGGGACGTACTGCGTTAGCCAGCGGCAGGGTCTCTTTCGCACTGTGTGCTCCTGTCAGCCGCCCACTGAAGCTGTGTGTCGCTGGTATGCTCTCTGTCCTACTGAGTGCATGGTATAACATATCCAGCAAAACCTCATTACATTTTAACCTGAAAAATGTTTTATTTGGAATCGAAGGAAGCGAAATTTTTACAAGACAAAACGAGGAGATATTCAAGGCCGTGCACAATTATCTTAAGACTTTTTTATTGGAAGATTAAAAAAATAACTTGCATTTAAGTCTGCAAATAGTATGTGTATTGTTGTTGTTGTTGTTGTTGTTGTTATTATTATTATTATTATTATTATTATTATTATTTTAAACTATGCTCACACATCATCATCGTTCCCCTTTCTTCCTTTCTTATTGTTGGTCCCGTATGTCACCTATCGGTGTACTGATGTTCACGATTTTTGTGTTTCATGTTGCCCTGTTATAGATGTACAAGAGGCCCTAACATAGGCTGGTTAGCCTGTCGGCCCATTGTATTTACAAATAAAATATGTTTAAACCAGCCTCATTATAACGACACTAAGATATCCGGCATATTCATTACAGTTGACCAAGTTTTGTGGCAAAAGTTCATTTTCGTGGTTGTTTGATTCATTTATCTGGCATATTCAGTTGTCTGACACATTTCTAAGGGCACAGATGGTGTCATTATAACGAGCTTTCAATGCAGTAGTATGAGACCATATCGTGTCAGTATCATTCCGAGTCACAAACAATGTGGACCGAAGTAAACAGGATGGAACGGGATCAGATATCACTCATCAAAGATACATAATAATATACATGCACAGTGGTTGCTTGATGTGAACTAATTCCTGTTGAAATGCAAGACTCATGTGAGTATTTGTAAGTTGATAGCCATGAAAGACTGAAAATTAAAG
Organism: Hermodice carunculata; assembly: GCA_964020975.1. Taxonomy (NCBI): domain Eukaryota; kingdom Metazoa; phylum Annelida; class Polychaeta; order Eunicida; family Amphinomidae; genus Hermodice; species Hermodice carunculata. The sequence continues at coordinate 10,906,477 of OZ026614.1, forward strand.
TTATTTTATGAATATAGGCAAGCAAATGGATCGATATGAGTGATAGAAAGTAAATTGGGTCTTGTCTAGAATTACCGAACCGGTAGACATAGATTCCGTTCCATCCTGTTCCCTTGGATTCATCTTTTACATGTTATACAATGCACTTAGCAGGGCAGAGCAGCATTCAGTAGCACAAACCAGCGGTGCGCGGCAGCTAAGATCACATAGCATAGCAAAGCCCACTGACTCCGCCTGCCGCCGAGATCCAAAGGTGTCAAATACATTTCAGCGAGTGATCGAGAGCGTTTGTCTGCAGCAGTGCGACTGACTGACGCAGTGTGCCACTGGCCAATGATTTCTGCCGCTGGCTACTGCTGTCTGCCGCCCAAACGCTGAATCTGCCCCTGACAGTTATTAAAGTGTGTGTGTCAACACACACTTTCCTGTTTTTCCTCGAATTCTTTCTTTCTTTCTTTCTTCTTTACCAGCAGATTTGTCCGACACTTTTCTCAGACACTATTATACATGGAAACGCCAAACTTGGCATGATTGTATCTCCATACAAGAAGTTTGACCGTTTTATACAGAGGAATGAAGATGTTTAAAATTATGCAAATTAGGGGCATTTGGAATTTTAAATCTTGAATATCTTCAAAAGTGTAATAGATAGAGATGTCATTCCAACTTCTGCTAGGGGGTTATTGACCATTGCGTATCTAATGAATGTAAAACAATAGTTGTAACAATTTAAATTATGCTAATTAGCAGCATTGGAAATTTTAAAACTTGAATATCTTTAAAACTATTATAGATAGAGATGTCATTTTAACTTCTACTAGGGGGTTATGGACCATTGCTCATGTAATGAACTTAAAACAAAAGTTGTAGCCATTTAGATTATGCTAATTAGCAGCATTTGAAATTTTAAAACTTAAATATCTTCAAAACAATTATAGATAGAGACGTTATTTCAACTTTTACTAGGGGGTTATGGACCATTGCGCATGTAATGAACTTAAAACAAAAGTTGTAACAATTTAAATGATGCTAGTTAGCAGCATTTGAAATTTTAGAACTTGAATATCTTCAAAACTTTATAGATAGAGATGTCATTTTAACTTCTAGTAGGGGGTTATGGACCATTGCGCATGTAATGAACTTAAAACAAAAGTTGTAGCCATTTAGATTATGCTAATTAGCAGCATTTGAAATTTTAAAACTTAAATTTCTTCAAAACAGTTATAGATAGAGATATCATTTCAACTTCTGCTAGGGGGTTGTTGAACACTGCGGATGTATTGAATCTAAAACAAAAGTTGTAGCGATTTAAATTATGCTAATTAGCAGTATTCGAAATTTTCAATTTTGAATATCTTCAAAACTATAATCGATAGAGATGTCATTCCAATTTTCTTCCAGGGGGTTGTTGACAACTGCACACCTAATGAATTAAAAATGAAAGTTGTAGCAATTTAAATTATGCTAAATAGCACGATTAGAAATTTTAAATCTTAAATAACTTCAAAGCTATAATAGATGGAGATGCCATTCTAACTTCTACTCTTGTGTTATGGAACAGTTGTACATTGCCATACCAATATGCTTTGAAGACGCACACACTTATTTGCTATGCAGCAAATCATCTTTCCTAGTTGCTAGTTATATTTATAGGTTATCATATGGCTTGAACTATGTCACTCTCTGTATCAGGCCAGACGATCCTGAATCGGCTGAGGCCGAAGGCCTAAGCTGATGCACGCGCGTCTGATCGGACATGCAGAGTGATATAATAGAACAAGCCATACGATAACCTGTATCACCGATACATCCACATACTACATTCACGTATTCAATCAATAAGTAAAGAAGTCATTTTCTTCAAATGAAAACTTATATTATTTGTTGATACAAGTAACAATGCTTTGATATGCCTTACTTGTGCATAACAAATATTGTACAGACCTATTTCATTCACTTAATTCGCACATTATCATTGCTGTTCAGCTCTGCTTTCACAATGGGTTGTTTGTGAGGGAGGCCAGGATCATGTCCAGGATCTGATTTTATTATTTTATTTCACCCCCCGTCACCCGGGGGAAAATTACAGATACATATGATTAACATAATGCATATAAATAATATGATACATACAAATGCATATGTTACATATAAAGCACACTTTACATAGAAATAATAAACCACGCACAGATAAAATATGATAAATCCTATAAAAAAAAGTTGACCCAAATGCATGTAGGAGACCTATAAGAGACGTAGGGTGGAGCACGAGCTGCAGTCTGTACCCTGCATAGTGTCCTGTATCTATGTATTTGGTGATATATATATATATATATATATATATATATATATATATATATATATATATATATATATATATATATATATATATATATATATATAATTTGTAAACTATGCTGTATCTGCATTCATCATAAAAATAACGGTGTTCCTAAAACATCTGATCAGTGCGTGTATCTTATGCCTAAGTCATACATCGGGGTCAGTGCTTCACATCAGATAACACAGTTTACCATGCACAAGTAGGCGCCACAGCCAAGCAGAACATTTCATTTTGCAGGATAAAGCTTCAATTGTAATCTTAATATCTCGTGTTAGGGTTGTTTGGTCTTTATGATTAATCTTTCTCCCGGCCCTGTGACCCTATAATTCCCATATGCTACTGTCATGTTTCAAAGCAAGCGTGTGCAAATAAACTCTACCTCGGACATATTGTATTGTATGGTCGGAAGGATTAATGGACTTCGGAAATAAATTTTAAGCACATTTGATTGAAGGCAGATGTACATTTTAATCGCGGATAACATGTATTTTGTATGTTGTATTTCCACTTGGAAAGGTACAAAGACATAGTAATAATAATAATAATAATAATAATAATAATAATAATAATAATAATAATAATAATAATGATGATGATGACGATGACGATGATGATGATAATAATAACATTATTATTATTAGTAGTAGTAGTAGTAGTATTGTTATTATTAATGTTACCAGTTCAGATTCCAATGTTTCAACAATCTGACGCGTTTACCCATGTAGCTATTTTCAAGAAAGTGAGCAGTGACACTTATGACTATGCAAAAGTAAATTCTGCTTGCTCAAGCACTGGCAAATCAGTTATGGCAGAAAAATTGTAATAAGTTTGGCAATGGTTCCCTGACAATAAAACCATGGTGAAAGTTACCAGCTAATAATGCAGCTGCCAGTGCGCCATGTACCTGCAGCAACATGAACGCAGTCCACAGAGACGGAAACCCAACTTGCGTTGCTTTATACATGTACCTCAGTTAACGTGAAATACATGCACAAAAGTGAAAAAAGCTTACGGGTATCTCTTCAATGAAGGATCATAATTATAGTCCCAATATTGCAGATGGATACCACCAGATAAGAGTAGTCTTCTAGTTGATAGCCAATTTTCTGCCTGACGCTTAGAGTGAGCGTCACATAACTCCCATTTATGTTGTACGTTTACTTTATTTTTGCAGATACTCCATGAAGCCATGTGTATATTTAAATTACGGAGATGTCCGGAAAAGCAGAGGCGGATCAGTCGGGTTTTTTTTTGTCAATATGCAGTTCATATAAAACCCAATTGCACGACAGTGTGCTGGAACTTTCAAATGGACAAAAGCAATGTCAAGGCGTAGTTAAGGTTAATATCTGATATGTCGAACTTTATGTGGAAATGAATTTCCCCACAGCAACTGTAATACATCGACGTCTTGGAAGGTCCGACTCTCTCTGATATTCTCTGTCCCCAACATTTAATACCGATGAGGAGACGTTCGTGAAAAGATACCTATGATCTTATCATGATAATCCTGGTCAAGAATTGCAATCAGCCAAATCAAAACTATATTTAGTGCACAAGCCTGTGTTGTATGAAGTAAAAACTCGCCTTTATGAGTAAAGCTACCGATGAAACAAACTTAATAGAAATGTGTCATACTGCCAGGAATATCGTAAAAGTTTATTTTGAAAAAGACATGGTATACATTGTTAGATCATGGTTCTGTTTTTATGCAATTTTGGGAGGGGTAACCAGTTCATAGTGACCTAAGCACTCAGCAGTTATAAACTAAGAAACAAGCTCAAAAATAATATTAAATCCGCTATCTCCAGCAGGCCGAGTGAAGACAGCTATAATAATACGATTAATCATGCACCCTGAAACCTCCATAGAGCATTCAGTCACATATTTAATGTCTCCTTGAAAAGGCGTATATATATATATATATATATATATATATATATATATATATATATATATATATATATATATATATATATATATATATATATATCTGTGTCTGTGCTGTGTCTGTGTCTATGGCGAGATCTCTATTGGACAAGGAAACCCCAGCTATTTCCACCCCTGCTATTATATGACTTAGAATGTATTCGAGGTAGGTAAATTCAGAAGAAGTTCGATATATTAAGCATCTGTTGTGACTTTATATATATATATATATATATATATATATATATATATATATATATATATATATATATATATATACATGGCGAGACCTCTATTGGTCAAGGTGAAACCCAGCTATTTCCACCCCTGGAATTATATGGCTTAGAATGTATTCTTCAATAGGTTGATTCAGAAGGAGTTCGATATACTAAGCATCTGTTCTGACTTAATGTACATATAAACATCTGTCATACTTAACAGGTGAGTCCAAGATTTAAGGAGAGCACTGTTTCCAGACCATTATCGACCTGGATAATATTAAAAATATCTGATACTTGACTTGAAATTTGCACAAACATTATCACGTCACTGAGGCCTTCATTCATTTAGATTACCCAATTTACACTTATCCTGAAAATTAGGTCAAACTGAAGCAAACTCTGAGCAAAATCATATCCAAAATCCCAGATTGAGATCCTTTTATCCTTTATCCTTTAACATAAATGAAAACCTAGCTTGACTGGTTCCACCATTAGGTGTTGGGGATCTGCTTTTGACCAACGTGCTTAAATAAAAAACTTAGATCCCCGTTACCTTACATATTTGCGGATGAAGATATGCTCTCTGGATCATATTTTGTTTATCCGCTATTTTCAAAGAAATGTGGAAGTGAACAATTACGTTAACTTGGATCATGTCTAAATAATAGTATACAATTTAAAAATTACAGTCATTTTGCATTAACCCTTATAAATGGCAGAATAACGAGTCAGCAGGTTTCAATGAAACCAGTGTGCGCTGAAAATCCAAAGCGCTGAACAAAAATTGGTACCCAGGCGCATATATAATGGTGTAAAGTCTGCTTTGCGATTTGTTTTTCAAATGTTTCATAAATTCAGGAAATGTGAAGATAGGAAGAAAATATTTAATTGAACGGTTGAACACTGACTGAAAGAAAAGAGTTAAGGGCACCGGGGCGATTGAGGCAATGCTACACGCTGTATTTGATGTATAACATCATTTGTCCTAACATACGATACTAGATACTCCGATGTTGATGACATGTGTCCCGACAAATCTGTATAGACTGTCTCTGATGGCAGCTGACAGTCCCACATGGCGGGACTACATAAAACATCGTATGTACACCCCGCTGGAAGAGCCCGGCAGTTTGTACATGACTCAGACCAGTACTCTCTGTGCTCTGTCAGTAGGGAATTAATGCAACCCTCAAATCTGTGGGATGATTAGATTCCTGAGGTCAAGGGCTGCAATAGGTATGCACAAACGTCTTTATTGACAAAGAAAAGAAATACGTATCTCAAACATTTATGCATGGACTATATCAGTAAATTTTCATTACTGTGTTTTACCCACGTGTTTCATTGGATAAAAGACAAATGTGTTCTACAACTAACTCATAGTTTGATACCCTTTGTAAACTCGGCTTCAGAATATTTTGTGTCATGACGATAATTTACAACTGAGAACAGAATAATTTGTCCCAATTTCATTTGTGTCATAATGCACGCGTAATCTGCCAATCAAGTCTACCTTTAGGAACTTGCATCTTTTTCTACATATGAATGACTATTATAATGTTTCCACTGGTTAGGGTGGGATAATCAAAGTAGGACAGCAGCTTAAATGAAAGCAATTAAATTCTTTAGTTCAAATTCCCTTCCTTTTATTCCAAGTGGCATTTCTTATGGAACAGTGGCGCAATTTAGAGAACAAGATTTCTGGCAAATTCCTGAAACATCCAAGATCGTATACTGCTTGGGGGAAAAAGCCCCCCCCCCCCCCCGTCCACATTATGCACGTGTTATGAGGATGTGTAGGGGGAGTTTGCTTAGTTTATCATACTATTGCATTTCACTTTTTTTTTGGGGGGGGGGAATGGTGGTCCTTAAAAGGACCTTTTCGGTTGCAGTTGTTTGGAGGCTGCATGCATCAATAGCGGGAGTGAGCACCGCACTTTTGTAAGGAGGCTTGAGTGCTCCTAGGCATGCTACTTGTTAACTTGGCGATCTCAGTCCGCGGAATTGGATCATACTGCTCTGTAAGCCTCTGTACCAGTTGGTCCAGGGTGGCTGCAGGTCCTTCATACTCATCCTTGATTCGACGGCCAAGCACATCGCCCAAATTCTCGATGGAGGACGGGGTCAGGAGAGTGGGCTGGGCAAAGCACCAAAGGGATGGTGTGTTGCTGTAGATACTGTATGCTAACGTGGGCAGTGTGTGGTCATGCGGTATCCTGTTGAAACAGTAGCCCTGAATATTATTGGATCTATTCGCTAACCGTGGGCAGGATCTCATCCACATAGCGCTGGCCTGTTAGTGTCCCATTCACCCTGATGAGAGTTTTTCTTCCTATTCCTGTAATTTCCCGCCATATCATGACGCTGCCTCTTCTGTAGCAGTCATGTTCAACCATACATCCTTCTACAAACCGCTCGGAAGGCGTTCGTTGAGCCCTTATCCTGCCATCGTGAACATCTAAGCAGAATCGGCATTCATCTGACCACATCATGCTGGTCCATTGATTTTTGGTCCAGGCTGCATGTTCTTCATTCATACTCTGAACTATGCTGTTGATGTTGCATAATATTCGATGCGGCACCCGTATTTTCCACATAAAGGCATATCTAGAGCGGCCCTTGTTAAACCAATGGTGCTGGAATCTGTTTTTCCCCAGCAGTATATATCCAAAAGAATTTTAGCGGAAAGTATATTGCAAAAATAACTTTTACACCGTGGGCCTTTTCTCAGGTTGAGTGTGTGATGGGTGACTGTTGACAGCTGAGCACTGGATTGTGTGCTTTTCCGTCTTATGCTTGACTTTATCACCTTGTCCCCGGTGTTTCATTTTAGCCTCAAGGTGCCCCTTGAGCTTGGTGTCTGTGATTTTTTTTTTTTTTTTTTTTTTTATCTATCGATTCATTCATCGTCTGTTCTGATCACTGACACTGTGTTACGGTGTTTCTTAATGCTGTAAATGCCTATTGCTTACTTTACGTTTTTGCTCACCGAATGCTCCATAATTCGCTTTTATTCAGTGCTTACTCCATAGACCACGAGACAGTGCACATTTGGACAGATTTTTGCGAACATGCATGGCAGGCTTATAAATGAATATACATTGAGAAACGGGTTCTTGCCATTTTTTTCAAGAGTTTTTAATTGCTAGAAAATGTTTCCGTGGTGTGGTATAGAAGTAATGCTTATATTTTGATTGTATTTTACTTGACTTAATACTAATGACTTTCATTCTCTTCTTACATGCCAAAGTGCACATTTACTCAGTGTAAAAATTACTCACAATTGTCGGTACTTACTCAAATGTCACAAACTGGACATTAACTCAGGGTTAGCAGCAAAATAGAGCTTAATTGTTTGGAGACTTTCAAGGGGAGCAGTAGGTGTCATCATGGGGTTTGTTTTACAATTCTGGTGCAGGATGTCCATTTCCCTCGATTTGTGCATGTGGTCTAGCTGTGTCTGTTTATTTATAACAATTTTTGCAGTTTGATATGACTCGCCTCATAATACTTTGTTATTATGATGAATATCTTAATTAGTGCAATAATAGCACACTTGAAAAATACAAGAATATGTAACACTGTTACCAAAAACTAGCCATTTTCGTTTTGATAGATTACACGTAATTTCAAAGTCTTTGTTGAAGTCATTTCACATCGACACCATTTTACTCACGGAAGCGTTGGTGGGCGCCAAGAACATATAACATCTGCATGACTAACTGCACCGAAAAAGTGTTTCCAATATAACAACCCACTCCACCACTGTTCTTTCTTTTTTTTGTAAGTGATTCACCAGAATAAATTATAAACAACACGGGAGACAAAACTTCATTTGCTACGCCACCCTGTTTAACACCCTTGCTGACGGCAAAAGAATCACTTTCGAGATCAGTCCATCTCACTCTGGTAAATTGACATGTATACAACACTGCTATGAAGAGGGCTGTAAGAGGACAGAGACCCTTCTGTCCTCTATGAACAAGGCATATGTATGACCTTTACAATTATGGTGGTATTGAACCACTTCATTTGCTAAAAGATAAAATGTACAGTCGACGGGCGACTTTTATAGTCAAATTATAAATCGGAAGTTCTCAATATATCAGAATTACTATATAGAATTATATAATCTACCATTTTACCAATTACACTACTCAAAGATATGCCCCTGTAACTTTCCTGAAACGCTTTCCGTGCAATTTTTGGAATAGCTAATATAGTAGAAAGACAAAGCACGCCAGGAAAAAACCGTGACGAAAAATGCTTGTACTCAGTAAAGCTAAATATAAGTACAGACGTTCAGTCCCGTGTTGGAGATGAACTGTGCACTACAATGTCTCTCCATATGATTTGTCATAATTTAAAGGTTCAACTGTTCTCTCAACATCACGAATAGATACATGGTGTTTGTTGCAGCAATTCCCATTGTCATGTATTGAGTCGAAACAAGACTAATGATATCAGACATGTCACCTTTGTTGTATGAGACACTGTCATACAAATTTTTATCTTTCTCGACAAAGAGCAATATAATATAAGTTTTTACGACAACACAATATATACTTTTCGGAGAAGAAGACGCTTTAATTTTAACTTTTTTTGCTGCTCGTTCCAAAATTGTCTATTGATATTAGATAAAATTGCCTCCGAAATTTTGTTTAAACGTGCATTTCTTGGCTTTGTTTAAAAAATATCGCACAGCATAATGTTAAGAAGCGCGTGTACTCCGCTTAAAATCTGCTATCACGCCGTGTCTAGGCGAGTTATTTGCCTTCTTGACTTCGTGCCAAAATGATGCTCTTTTCCCGTGCTCTTCAACGTATTCGTTCCAACCAGGAATGACTGTCTGTTTCGCAGTACCGGAGTGAGGAATTGTCTCATGGCTAGATGAAACACAAGCCGTCATCAAAGAATCTATAAAGCGTTGTAATTTTATATAATGACTTTGGCAGAAATAAACATCACAGCAAATAACTTCTCCAGATATATTCTTTTCAACAACTAAGCAATCAAGTACGTGTCGATAATAATTCGATCACAAAGTGCTTCGGTACATTTTGGGACTCTACTACTTTTCGCACCCTCATTCGCATACTCCTTTCGAACTGATGACTCTAGGCAGAGTGCACTACGGTCTGACAAGTTATCCCCATCATTCAATGAGGTGTGTATACGGATATCTTTAATAAAATTGGGGTAACGCAAAAGTAATGAATGATAGACTTGACATGAGTTATTTTGCTTTCATAAGTGTAATCAACAAGGGCCATATCATGTTTTGATACGAATTTGATACAAGGCTGTTTTGCTGTAATCATTCTTATATTCTGTCCCGATGCAAAGCGTCCAAGATCAGTATTGCAATCACCACCTCGTATCCTTTTATCAACATTATGTAGGCTGGCTATGTGAAGACTTTCAGCCAATATTACTCGATAAATGTGCAGATTGCCGCTCTTATTAGAGTCGCACGGTATATAGATATTGCAGAGTTAGAACATTGCATGATTTAAGTTAACAAGAACAGCATATAACCGGCGTGATGCACAGGCGAAAGCCGTTACTTCACTGATGACTGTCAAAGACTTAATGATTATGGGTTTTATTAATATGAGTAATTTAGTTGAGGTCCCACCTGGACCCCAGCTAGTTTTGGTTTTATGAGAGCTAATACTTTTTGCAACATCATTTTCAGTTACAGACTTAAATGAAAAACTGCATCTACTTGGTGTATTTAACTTTTGGTTTATTTTGTTTCATACTTCCTTAATATCTATTCAACCAGCTGTGCAGTATTCATTCATAACATCTTGCAAGAAATCAAAATTGAACTTTGTGACAGGATCAAGACTTGTTGGTACAAAGAATTGCATAAGGTATGAATTAGTGGACTCTTAAAATAACACTCCCCATATTATGAAGTATAAAGTACAGCCCCACAGTAAATCTGGTTCTTCATCTTGCACATAAATGTATTTTACTGTTAAGTGCTCTTATGTTTGCTCAGAGCCAAACTGCTATGTCTGTACTGTAGGATAAACCAATCATTTTGTAATCCATGCTGCAATACACCTTTCATGATGATATAATTTAACGTACCTGGGGCATAAATCAAACAGTATTGCACCTGTAACTGTAACCCATTCTCGATCATATCTTAAATTAATATCTTATTTTTATTCATCCTTCTGTCAAGGTGGCTTCCATGATAGCGGTGCTTTTCGCCTTAATGGGAGTCTCCTGACCTACTATCAAATTATGTACACAGTGTACTTTATTATGGTGAAAGAAAAGTATTGTGAGTCTGAGTCTGAGTCTGCGTCTGAGTTACGCTACATGTCAAAGAACTGCGCCAAATATTGGCACATCCTCCTTATGGCCTACCAGCAAGTAAAGCATTCTCGGGCATGCCTGAGGCACCGTGGACATTTATGCCTTCTACCTAACCAGGAAACAACTGCAATTGTATTTCCATGAGCCAGTGTTTCTGTAAGAGAACGAAATTATGAGTGTCGGTTAAATACTTAGTATAGCTTAATCTATCAGGACTGTGCCATTACACTTGTATGAGGAAAAGTGAAGGCTTGACCTGATGAGTAATGCGGTAACAAAATTATATAATGTCATTTTGTATAAGCATTAACGTTTATCCTCATGCTGAACAGCAGGGGTGTATTTTCGGACCATAGCTCCCGATGGTCAGACGGTTTCATGAAATAAATCAGCAAACTGGGACGCAGGTACGAAATGATTCGTACTTTGCTTTTGGGCTGCAAATGCAATCGAGGTCACGTATATCAAACTCTGGATCTAGAAGGTAAAGTCTCACATCTGAGGTATCAGTTTTTGTGTGAACTATGACAATGAATTAATCTCTATTCTGTGCTGGCGATCTTTTGAACCTTCCAGAATGAGGGATGGCACTACCCTGTAAAACTTTAGGTCTATTCCGTCCCTGTCGACGTGCTTTGTTGCACTTGCGACAGCAGTCGAAACCCATCAGCATCTACGAATCTGATACAGCGAGAAGAAAACGCGTCAGAGTCAATATCATGGAGTGTACTATCCACTTGTCAGATACCCTTGACAATCAAAACTGGACATCAGTAACAGCCTCGGTAAGATAACAAAAGTGTTTTCATGCAAAGTATGTAATAGACATACATATATTTCTTGCAGCCCGGGTAATGTACGTTACTGGAACATTATGTGGATTTATTTCAACGATGCCCAACCTCATTTGGAAGCATAACTAATACAAAAGGTGTGGAAATTGTCGTACAGAACCCTCATTACCGATGTGTGAAATATGTCACTTAACACGTTTTTTCCGCCCAAATGTGCCAAAGGGTCAGAGTGCATTCGCTTTGATTAAAGCCTATTAGGCATTTAAATTTGTTATACTGAGCAAGGTCACATATTGTTTGACGATACCTTATTAGTATAAAATCAACATAGCATTTACCATTACCGTACAATCATCATGTAAAATATTCTCAACATTTAAAGTTGGTCGTTACTTTCCTACAGATTATCAGATGAAGGTTTCATAACGAATACCAGGCAAGGGATCGTGTAAATAGTTGTGTGGCCTCCAGTTGCATGAACTTCAAAGTGACCTCAGTGCTAAAAGTCCATTATATGTCCATAATCTTCAATCTTGGTGGTAATGTACCTTGAGTGGATCTTATCAGGTGTGTTCAACTGGTTTTGCAAAAATATTATCAAAAACCTCTTGGCCAATTGAACAGGAACACTTCCGGGGACCCTCAGACTTTAATATGCTTCACATGTCGGCTGCATTTTTAAAAATATTTGTCCGTGAATTTTGATGTGTTAGTGCTATTCCCTGACTTTCCGAAACGGTAACTCAAATTATTCTGAAACTTAGTGAAAATATAGCTAGTGGAAAATCAAACTAAACTGTATACTACATGACGATAGTCCACTTGCCTGCTTGATAACGAATGCTTAAAGTTGGGTACTTACCGGGAAATGCATGGTTTCCCATTGATTACAACATAAGTCTATGGGGATTGCAATGGTAAGTCACATTTTCGACTTCTCTAAGACTATCTCCAAATCCACTTCAAACTTGATAGCAATGTATACTTGTTGGTTGATGAATGCATTTCTTATGATGACCATGTATGTCTGTAGAGACTGTAGTGGGTATTCACATTCTTGACTTCTTCAAAAACACCAGCAATATACACTTCACACTTGGTCGGGATGTACCTTGGGCGAGTCTCTGCCAGATTTGGTAAGTGTCGCGCTCCATTGAGTTATCGACTTATTACGATTTCTTGTGTTAAGTTTTTGACTTAATCGTTAAATATCTTATTCTAATAGAGTGCCTTGCCAATTGCTTTAAAATTACATAAGGTCACTTCTGGGGATTCCTGGTCCTTTTTTCTAAATTATTTTTTTATGAATGTATGTGGGTTTTGCTATTTTTTACTTTTCCGTTAAAAGTAAACCCTATGCTTCTGAAACCTGGTGGAAATGTAGCTTGTAGGAGGGTAAACTAAGTTGTCAACTAGGTGATAATTATGTACAACCCTGATTTTTAATGTTTTTTTCAGTTGGGGTACTTGTCGGTTGGCCCATAAATTCCTATTTATTACTATGTCTCTCAATTGGGATTGCAATGTGAATTCATTTTTTAACTTCTTCTACAAAAGCTTCCAACAGATTAACTTCACACTTGGTGGAAATGTACGTTAGGTGGGTCTGTATTGAGTTTATTCAAATGGTCATGCCCTAGTGACTTTTCAATTTTTGTAATTTGGATCCTTAGCAAATTTGATAGGAATACGCCTGGACTCAATCTGCGCTATATTCACTATATTGTGGTGGGGACTTTTAATAGATTATTGAAAATAAGGAACTGTTGGTAAGGGTACATGCACGTGCAGGTATTGTTATGAGAGGGATGGCAGCAACTGTGACACATTGGCTTATGTTTCGATATTCTGGTACTGATTTTGACAATGAAAAGTCAAACTGACAGCTTGGCTAATATATCAACGAGGGTAGGTCTTTTGTCCATGGTTACCATAAAGCACTTATAAGACATTGCCTATAGGGTTTCTTCTTAGTTGTTAATTTTGATATTGAATGACATTGAAAGCTTTGGCTTTTATCTTTGTAATGGTGGATCCTCTTATTTTTCATCTAAAATGATAAACCTACTACTGTTAGTGAGTGAAGACTTTGATATTGCAAACAGTGACGGTAGTTCTACAGTAACGCGACCTTGATAGTTTTTCATAGATCAAAGGACCACGTCGGTCTCAGTTGAGCACAGAGATGTCACAGTCCGCTAGTATGAATTAACTTGACTCAACGTGGTCATATCATGGAGTTAACATGACAGTTCCAATGCATCTGAGCGTGTGCAATGGGGGTCTTTTATTAGTTCTAAGCAAATTTTAGTTCAAACGTAGGCGAACATTTCTGACTTTGGGAATTGCATTTTCACCTTTCACTCATTTGAGTAGTTATCAACGGCATAAAATGTTTTTATTATTTTAAGGGTGATGACCATGAGCTTAATTATTCCAAGCCTATAGAGATAAGAGTGGGAATCCCTTGACTGTACCTTAGAGAAAAAACAAGAACTAAAGGGAGACCATAACAAGTCACGTAAGGGTACAAAAATAATAACACTAACATTATATTAAACTTAAATGCCATTGGATTCCATCTGAATCTATTTTACCATGTTTAAGTGAAACATAATACATATTAGCGTATTCGTAATCTATGGAAAACACCTTTCACTCGTGCGGTAAATCAAATATCAATTGAGTGAATCAATAATTATGTTTAGAGGAAATAAAATATTCCCTCGGCAAAATTCGATGTCACTTCATTAAAATGCGTTAAAATTAATCGAAAGTGTATGTGCTACTCATCAAAAATGATTGCTGATCTGATGGTTAAACTACGGGAGACATGGTATCCAATGTGGGTGCATCTGATTAACATCAGAACTGTTTTGCACATTTCATGCACCTAATGATAACTGCAATGATAGACTGTGGCCATAGTTGATTTTGGAAATTGTTCAGATGAAAGTATTTTTTCCTCATTGTGCTATTTTGTAAAAACGCAAAAACAGAAAGAAAAAAAACCCAAAACATTTGAGTACATGAAAAAATATTGCATCGACTTCACTATGATGAAAAGGGAAGTGACATAGAGATGCACTGCTTGTTCAAAACTGCAGAAGAAAATTCACCATGCATTTGTCACGCGTGGTACCTCAATCATGGTCAGTGGCTCATATCCGGGGATGTCTGTCTGTAGTTCGCCGCCACTGCCGTCATGAGGTGATCTTGCTGGACACACTTCTATCCAGACAATTCATCTGTGCAAAATGCTTTTAAACAGTAGCATCTGACGTCTAAATGGCTCAACCACGCATGGCAACCTGTGGTGAACATGTCTGTTTGGTGTGGCAGAGAAATGTGCTACAGTGAGTTACACAATACAATGGCCATACAGGATACAGGAAGACCCCTCGCTGGAACAACTTACATTAATTGAGGGAGCTCAGTATGACCCCGAAGGTATTAGCTGCACCTAAGGAGTTAATGTACCTTAAAATAATTTATGAAAGCCACATTGCAGCATCAGTATACACACAGAAAACAGATATATATATATATATATATATATATATATATATATATATATATATATATATATATATATATATATATATATATATATATATATATATATATATAGTAAAACCTGTTCTTGTGGACACCTCCGTAATCTGGACACCTCTGTAACGTCGACAGATTCCTCAGTCCCGAATATTTTAGTCATTTTCATCTGAGGGACATAATACTCCCTAATGGGGACAACTGTCTAATGTGTATTTAGGACACTTTTGATATTCCTAAATGCAAAAGCAACCTGCCCAACACTCACCACAAATTCCCATTTTCTCAACTTTCAGGTGTATACAATGATAATGTCTGAACAAATGCCTAACCAAGTAGGCTGTGTAGAATGTATAAACAAACATTTGGGTCTTAATTCACGATCCAAAGGGATTCATTCTTCAGTTCAGTAGTGTTATCACAGTTACTTAGTCAATCAAAGAATACAAAAGTAATCTATCCAAATACATGTTAACTGGTTACAAATATGGCGTCATCATCGTGAGCCAATTCATGACGTTGACAGTTTACACCGTACAATATAAGGCGTAACACAAACCATTGCAGACGTTGTTCTGAGTCCCTGAAGAGCCACTCTACTGGCAAAACCGGTCGGACTTATCAACAGCGAGCATAACATCGAGTTCTGCCCTTGCCAAGTCTTTTTTTATTGCTTTTCAAATCTTGTCCAGTCCATGGTATACTTAGAGTTTATTCCATGGCTAAATCTGTATCCAACCCGGTACAGTTCCCCTGAGAGCCTGTATTCTCCCGAGACCCGAAGGGTCGAGGGAGGATACAGCTCGAGGGGGAACTGTACAGGGCAGGAGACTGATTTAGCCATGAAATGATCTTTGTATCCTAAATGTATCAACCATGATTAGACGAAAAAGGCAAGTGCAGCTTTTCCTGGGATTATGTAAGATGTTACATATCAATCTTGTTGCCAAAACGCACAATTACTAGTTCATAATTCAGTGTGAGAAAAACCCACCTCCCCTTCAGGAAGAAATAGGCCCACAGGACTCTCTGTCAGGTCATGCATCTTGTGCGGCACGCACCCAGGCAACGTGAGTGACGTCATGGCGCATAACGTCATTAGAGACACTGTTGGCGCAAATGTAGAACGTGAGGGATATACTGACTTTCAATGTTATTTTAATGGGGTGATTGTATTTCCCTTGGGAAGATACTGGTTGTTGCTAGTGTAACATTATCCATGTGTTCCAATTGGACAGTTTCAGTATCCTTCCTTACTTTGGTGTCTGTATGTCCCCTGAAAGACACTCTATGCTACAGGACTAAAATTGCAGTATGAGTGCAATTCTAACACTACATTTAGGATACATACGTGTATCACACAGCAGTCACACGTACATGGCGACAAGGAGCGTAGGAACGTGCTGGTCGCACGTGTGTGACTAGGTAAGTTCTACTCCCGGAGGAGGGGAAAAATCCTGTTTAGAAGCCATTAGCACTTATAATAGTAATTTTTTTTTTACTCTATTTTGCAATCAAGTTGAACTGAAGTATTAAGACTAGGTAGAAAAAAACCCATTGTGTTGCCTTATCTAGTTCCATGTATTCTTTTGCTTCGGTCGAGGAATACAGATGAAATGGAATTTAGGAAGGGGGAGAGGGAAAAACAAGATTGTGTTGTCTTATCTCATCCCAGTTGATTCAAATGCAATATTGTCAGTATTAGTTTTTAATTTGGACTTAATTGATTACATCATAAAAATGCAGACGGGGTGCCACTAGTGTGTCCCATTTGTTGTTTGCAGCTGTTAAATAAAGAGAGAAAGGTTTCCCTCTTCAGCACATTCTGCATTTGGTGCATATATATTAGTGTGTGGATTCGTATTTTTAAATCTTGTTCTCAATGTGATGTTTTAACATATGCAATGAGATCGGTAAAAAAAGGCAATACCGAAAGACCTATTACAGAACACTAGCCTTAGTGGACCGACTCATTAAGCGAACAGTTTGTATCGGTGATACAAAAATGGTGCTTTGCCAAATATGTACAGGAACAGCCACAAAAATAGAAGAAAATATTCACGTGAATACCAATATATACTCTAAAAGGTAGTTGCATAGCAGGGGTACATCTTCAAATTAGAGATAGGTTAAAAATGGCAATTTCAAGACGCAGATCAATGAACGACAGTGGATTGGTCAATTTTTGCAGTGTGTATACGGAAAATTGTCGGCAGAATAAAAACATGGGTTTCTTAATCATTCATTCTCCCATTTGCGAGACAATGGCACCACATTTTAAGGCATTCCTACACTGTGGGAGCGACCTTACACTCATTAATAACCTCAATCTGTAATCAACTTTCGTTATATCTTGAAACAAAGATGGGATCATAGTATATAATGATGCAGAAGTATCCATAGTGGTGCAAGCTAAACACAAGCTACATACACAGCTTCGAGTTGTAAGCAAATTTGATGGTGCATGAAAATAGCCTCCAAAAACACCTTTTTTAACGACGTTATTGTTGTGACGGTAATAATGTAGACTTTTTCTTATCCCACAATGTTGAATGATTTGTAACATTATGTACTTAGTAGCCGCCGAAAGGCCAGCAACACTAATTGTAAAGACATGTAATTGTCCGCAAAAAATGAGGCCACCAAGCGTCTGCACAATCGCACGGACCTAAAAAGCGTGTCCAAATTAGTTCAATTGGTATACATTTAAACCTATGAGGGGCGTTGGTTCTCATTTCACTAATTATTAATCTGGTTGTGGCATGCAAAACCACAATGGACATGACTATAATTGTACAGCGGCTTTTGTATCTTATACATACCAAATATACGACCTGGCAACAAATTGAGACAATGCTGAAATATCGATATCTTGCATCACAGCGTCACAGAAAATAAGTAATTAATATATCGAAATAAATTCAGTTGTTTAGGGGTAATGTGACGATATTGTTGATAGAAATTGTAATGCAATTTATCCGATTGACTGTTGACTTTCTTGTTATTTGTTTGTCTGGCTTTCGGTTTATTTAATTTTATTATAATTAATTTGCTTATTTATGAAACTAGCTTTTTCAAAGACAGTTATACTGGCTTTTTCAAAGCTCTTACTTTCACAATCTAGTGGAACATTTGATCATTGGAATGTAATATGTGTTCAACTGGTTTGAACAAATTTTATTGACCAAGTTACAAAGTTCATGGTACATTCATCGGACACAATTAGAAAACAAAAACGAATTTAGCCTATATTCATCATTTCGGTCACAGCAGGAAGAAACGCTACATAATATCGGAACGCTGTTAGCAAGCGAGCAACTGTAATACAATGTACGTAAATTATTAAAGATTGATAGGACGCTAAAACTAAAACGTAGACATCTGGTTTGTGATGAAGTGGTTACAGTGAAGTGTACAATGTGTTAAGCAATCATATATATATATATATATATATATATATATATATATATATATATATATATATATATATATATATATATATATATATATATATATATGTATATATATATATATATATATATATATGGATGGATGGGTGTATCATCAAATTTGAAAGTGTTAGATGTTTTGTTCCAGCATGGAGTAATGTTAAAGAATATGAATAATTGCTTTTGCGGTGCGATCACACCTGCATAAACATCCTGTCAAGACGAGCAGCAGATGTTACTCTGCATACCGTTGTGACGCAACTGAGCCACGTCTTCCTGGGATTTACACAAGAAGTGTCAAACGTCTTATAGCTCTACTGTGTAAATCTCTCAGTCAAACCCCCCTCAATTATCGTAAGTTGCAGAAAGTTGTCCCAAAAGTGCAAACAAGTTTGAAAAAAGACAGTATGTCACATGTTGAGTTACTTTGAACAATGCCAAGGGCATGATTGCATATTGTTATGAAACAGACAATAAATCGATTGTATTCTGCAATTGGCGCTATTTAACTCTGCGCCCCCACATCCTGTAGAAAATGGAAAGAAATCCTGGTTACGAACCTACAGTTCGTTCAGCATCATATTAAAGCAGGGTACCCAGATCTGCCATTTACGTGATAATGTATGACGCTGACCTTTTTCGTCTGCTGTGCAAGGCCTCTGAAGCAGAAACAAATGTTTGAGAGACAGGCCTACTGCATTGAGTCAGCATACCACAGTTTGTCATAGCATGTGATTCTTTTTCTTGGGAAGGATACCTGAGTTTATGTAAAAGGACAGAAGTGCTGGTGCTCAAAGCAAAGACATAGGCCCAGGTATAGATCTAATCATATGAAATGGTTTACAAGACGGGTGCACAACAGTATCTGGTTTATTGGGACCTGCTCAAGTTCACGGGCTAGGCATGGCCTTTCTATAGAATTTCTTTGCAAAACGTAAAGCGCGTTGCATCAGACACACACACACACACACACACACACACACACACACACATATATATATATATATATATATATATATATATATATATATATATATATATATATATATATATATATATATATATATATTATATTCTAAATAACAGGTTAATGTTAACTGATTTGGCATACGTTTATATTGTACCTACGATCAGGCAAAAAAGGTGATTCTGTAGAAATTTCCTACAAAATATGCTCTCCTAAAATAACAATAGCACGGGAAAATATCCCCAAAACAAAGGGAATAAATCAACACAAAAAGAAAACAGAAAAAAAAGCTCCCAACATTTGCTTCTAATAATTAGAACCCATAATACCTATATGTAATGTTACAACTGAAACACAGGTTACAGAGAAAGACCAAAGTTATATCTTAGACACAGAAATGGACATACCGAGGAACATGTATTTCAGCGTTGCAGAGCTTTCAAACAATTTGATTGCCTACAGTTGACGTTTTTCAAAAGTGTGAAAGAGTGACATCCATTTTGTATTTCTGATTGTTTTAAATATGACCATGGTGCTTCCAAAAATGAGTTCGGACTCGTACCTTTCCTTCAGTGTACACGGGCGTTTTGCTTCCAGTTTCCTTCACGGGGAATAGAAGGGTAAATTTGATTCGTTTCCTTGGTCTAATCTAGACACATTTAGGCCAAATACATGAACCCAGTAACAAAGTACACCACAAAACTAGACAAACTAATGAAATACCCATGATGGAATGGTTTGCTTTTCACCGTCCCGGACAAGTGGGACCTGCAAAGCAGCGGGGCCGCAGTGGCGTAACTGTGTGACCGATCGTGTGCGCGATCATCACGCCAATCCAATGGAGGTTTGGAAATGGATTTTGGCAGCTTTTTATTGAACACATCAATATTGTACAACATTCATATATATATATATAATTTTTGTCCTTGTGTAGCGAAGGTACTCAGTATCCAGAGTAGTTCTCTTATGGATGGTGCCAAATGTATGCATTAGTACCATATTGTATATGCATTCAAAGATGCCATTTGTATCAGAGCGGTACCGTAAATTTTCGATAAAGAATGTAAGTCTTACTAGACCTATTGGCTTTGGTCGTCCACATGTGGGCCTACCTCATACATGATCACTGATAAACAAAGTGTGACGTCAAGGTCTCATTGTTTGGAATATTTGGCTGAGTTAAATACCATGCTTGTGACAAACATAGGCGTAAGGTTAGTCCACTTTTATTTTTATATTCAATCTTGTTTGTCCTTAACTTCGTTGAATTCATTATATCTGTAGACACTTCTGTATGTCATTTCATTTGATTGTCTTCTCCAAAGCATTTTGCCTTCTCACTTGACTTTTGCAGAGGAAAAAAGAGCAAAGGTCTATGTGAAATTTCAATCAATTAGGCATTGTCCAATATTGTGTCTGGATTGCTCAAGTTTCGTTGCTCAATTGAACCGGAGGCTCTGGTATTTAGTAGTCTTGTTTTCCGACTGGGTTGTATCATTGTATCGTGTACATCGTTTGCACACTGTTATACCATGCTAATAATATACCTGCTTCTTTTCTTCTGCCCTACGCTCAGTGGTGCAAACTATAGCGGGGAAAGGGGGGTATAATTATTTTACTTTTCAACAATTAAGGCTTTTGAACGATATCTTCTATACATGTCACCCTTTTGAAGTAACCCGTCATGAGAAGATTTGTCCCCTGAAAGAATAGAAATCACCAGATCAATTTAATGGTCAGGGAATAAATAGAGGCAGTCCAGCCCAAAACTGCCTTTTGTGCTATCGTCTTTTGCTGTCTGTTCAGCAGACTGACAAGTCAGGAACACAAAAAGTGGCAGGCAAAGCAGTTCTCTTTTTATTTTTGGCACAAGTGATACATTTTTGGCTTTAGGTGTTAAGGATCGCTTTTTTTGAAATAATTAATGCTTGTACTTAATAAAAAACATTTCATGGGTTGAGACAAACGGTTTAAAACCTCCGGTTGCCTTTCATGGGTGAGTGCCTGTGTCAAGTCAGGAGTGACATTTGTTTCTTCACATTGATATTGAAACCTGCAAGTTGATGTTTTGGAAATTCTTGAATCTCTGCCTTTTGCTGTATTTTACTTTGCTGTCATTGTTGGGTTTGTATTTATAAATGTTGGCAATGTTTTTCTGGACTATTTGCATTTTCCAATTCAGTCGGGGGATAACGGAACACCCAGCGAATGTTTAACAATTTGTTTCGCACAACATACTCGTGATTTATCTCCCAGATATATATGAGCACATGCCAACAGTATGTGTAGTTTGCAGAGTAACACAATGGCTCCACAAGGTAGCCAAAGTCTTGCTTCACGCAGGTATGATGATTATCAAATATACAGAAGACACGTTACCCCTTTTTATGTACATTACAAAACGCAAAGTATGGTTTAGATTAACTTAAAGTACCGAGTAAACTTCACAGGTCATTCAACTTTCTTTCACGTGAAAAAGATGGATAGATAAATAGCTGGATAGATAGACAGACAGACAGATAGGTAGGTAGGTAGGTAGGTAGGTAGAAGTCTCGCAAATAAAGTGTGATGTCAAATATTACAAATGCTATCTCATGTATAATTATATACCATTTCTCATTTGGAAGACGATGGTTTTATATTGCCTGTATCCTTTTACAATGTATTTCCACTACAAAGATCTAGTTGACTAGTCCAGATTTGTCCCCATGAAATGCCTACACAAAAAAATGGAAGCCTTTCCCTTTTGATATGCAAAACCATTTGCATGCAATAGACAGTAAATGATGGATATAGCACGAAACACTGGTACTTTTTTGCATCTATGCGAATATATTAAACCGAAAGCAAATATGGACATTAAGTGGCAAGTGGAATCTGTCATGTTGGATTTGATAGCAAAACAATTTGCACGGAGACCGTGTTATATTTTCTTAAATTGTGGAATAAAAGTATTTCATTAAAACTTCAAAACCGTCATGTTTCAAATCATGGTAAACAAGGTTTATGATATGTGATACACTTATCCTTGGAGATAAATCTTGTTTTTATCAACATGCAAAAAGAAAAAAATAATCATAATCATAACCACTATGGCACATTCGCCATTGTCACGAGGACACCCAAATTATTACACTGTTTTCATGAAACCGAAAAGACAGAAAGAAATAATTTTAAATTTCATTCGGCTGTCGCTGTAAATCGTGTCTCCGTTTACCGTGGATGCTTTCTTTTTCTTGAATTCTAAAAGTATATTTTGACAATTCCAGCTCCAAAATGTGTAAGCACTGTGTTCTCCTTTATTCATTAATGTATATATATATATATATATATATATATATATATATATATATATATATATATATATATATATATATATATGTCAACGCTACCACCCTGTTGCATCGTCAGGGACAAAACAACAACTTGCCAAGGGAAAAAGTGGTCCATGTTTTAAATAAATATGTAAAGAATATACCCTTTTGGTAAGATGGATGTTTTAACTTTATCATCCTTTTCTGATGACACAGAAGAGTGTACCATATATTTCTTACATGCGGCAAAACAAAATGGACACATAACAACTTAAAGGTCAGGGGAAGATTGGCATCATAGTACTCGAATCACAATACAATATCATAAACCACCGAAGCCACCATTTGGCAAGTTTAATGTACATACATCTCCAAATCAAAGGTGGGCTCATACCATGAAGTGATTGAAAGGCATGCATAGTAGAATACATACAGCATTTAATATATATATATATATATATATATATATATATATATATATATATATATATAGTGACTTTTATATGGTTTAAGGGATATATGTTGACAATTCTGGGTGATAGATGTGGTTTACTCCAGATTTACCTTTTAACTTGGCAAAGATTTACATGAATTTATTGCAGGTTAGTAAGACCAGGGACATACAATGATTAATTGACCCAGTATGGATACCCTCATGATGTGTAGATATATTACTCCAAGCCTTTTCTGGCTTAAGCAAAACTGACTCTATGCAACAACAAGGAACGCTTTTTGAACAGTTTTATTATTTTCAGTTACTGATTGATGGAGGTTTGTGTACGTTTTGATATAACGATTCTGCCTTTTCTATGTTTTATTAAAGTATAAGGATAAATAAAAAACTATTTTAAAGGATAGTTTCCGCAAGAGAACTCTTTCCTCTGAGTACACACCAGCACTTTCAGCTGGAAAATATGTTACATCATTTGTAAACTGCACAGAAAAAAGAATAAATGACTGCATTTACGCTGGAGCAGATAAACTGGGAACAATTTAGATTATAGTGACAACAAAAGCCACAGAGAGATGGTGTAGTTAACGTATGCTGAAAAGCCAGTAACACAAATTGCAGGGAAATACAAGGCTTTGAAAAATGTGGCCACCGCGAGGCTGCATACAAACGTGGATCTAAACATACGTGTCTCAATTAGTTCAATTGGTACACCATTATTTAGCAATTATGAAGAGGGTGTTAAATTTTTGATTCCAGTAGGCCTAGTGATTAATGTGTTCATTGTGTTTGAAACAACAATGGGCATGGCTATAGTTGTCAAGCTGCTTTTCGTTACGTATACAGTCCAAATGTGACCTATTAGCAAATATAGATCAATTGCATATATAAAAATGTACACTCATATCAATAAGAGGACTGTTGTTTAGAGGATTATAATTTGTTTTTAATCACATCCTCATGTATTTAATCAGCTTGACAATTGGGCTTACTTACAGTCTGTCTATCTGCTTATTTGTTGTGTATAAGTCAATTTGTTGATTCGTCACACAAAAGTCCGTGTCCAGTCACGTGAAACATTTGCTCATGCCGCTACCACATGTACCACTGATTTAAGCATATTATATTAATCAAATTACAATGCTAATACAGGACTCAGCTGGTACAATAGAAAAAAACAGTTCTGACCTATCCCATTTCATATTGATGAAAAAAATGTTGAAACGCGGCAAAACTTTAAATTTCAAACTAACGTCAAAGTTCGATCCTTATCATGCTGATTGTGTCAACCATATGACACGACCTTCTTTGTGCCATGTGATTTCTCTCACTTGAATTTTGCAATGTCTTGCATATGACGGAGCATAGATGTACACCAGCCTGCTTGTGTAATGTTTTTTTTTTTTTATTTGCTGAATTTCGGAAGTGTCAGCTGCACAAAGACAACACTTTCTTGCCAGATAGATTGACATATGTTGTGCGGAGAGACAAAATTATATATTAAATACACAAGGCACTGCAGTGTACATTATTTTTTTCAAATTTTTTATTTTGTCAGATATTTTGTGAACAAGGCAAAATTGAAGTTTTGAATGTAACATGTCAGATAAGGTCAGTTTTGTGCTGGGTTGCCGAAATAAGTTTATAGTTGTGGCCGGCTTGTCTAGCTTAACTGTAAACTTGCATTCATTTGAAGATGTATCACCAGCAGACGCTTGTGTTTGTGATCTGCGTATTTGGAAACATGACAGGGGACTACCACAAAGTGTATATTACATAAATTGTGCCAAGGATGATCCCCAAGACAGTAATCCCGACTTTCTCTATATATGCTGGGCATGGGATGATGCACGTAGCATCAGCAAGGATTTCACTAAACGATGAGCCACCAGATAATGGCTTTAAGTTTCAATTGCAGGGAAACTGGATTATGTGCACAGTGACGACCGTCTCACTCTAAAGTATACGGCATATTCATTACGGTAAATGCATGAAACTAAAATTTTGGAGTGAGGTGGACTTTTGCGTCGGTATCATAGTGATGTTGATGCTGGCAAAATATGTGACCAGAAACAGTAGAGGTCATGCTTGAAGAACTTTGTTGGAATCACAGATGTAAAGTCAACGATTGATCTCGGACAGGACATCTGTGAACCCAGATGCATGGAGTTTACTAATCAGGATCACTTATAATATTGCTCACGCTTCAAGCACTGTGCAAACTAATGACGTTTTTGGTTTGATCATTCGTTTTTCCCCTGCTTTACTTATAATATGGTGCAAAGCATTGTTCTTTTGCCGCTACTAGCATGCAAGCTGCAGTAATAATTTTTATTTATAGTTACATCTAACGAAATATTTATTCGTGTTGAGTTTTTGCAACATACCGTAACAGTATAAATAGATACATGTGTTAAATGACACCTTTTTGATAGTGAAAGTATTCCGGGGTGTTGTATCAGTGAAACCCATACTTCAGTTTATATGTTTAAGTTTGATATTTTTGTTCTTGGCTTCATACTTTGGCGTTTCCTCGACTTGTTTCAATTCTTTATTTTGTGCTCGTTGACCCTACGAGCGGTGACATCGGAGGACGGGACTGCTATTGGAAAAAAGTTATTGAATCATCAATCAATATACCATAGTATTATATTTATGGGTAAATTAAAAATCGATATATGTTTCCACTCATGTATATCCTCACTCTGACGGCTATTTTTGTTATACTTTACTTTCATTCCATGTGCTTCTTTTTCCTTTTTATTCCATATGGTTGCTTACTTATGACATTTTTTATCAAATGAGGAGATTTAATGCCTCTTTATACTGATGTCCCAGGTGGAAACAGCAGTTTAATGTGAATTTGTATGAGCGTATTTGTACATAATTATGTATGTCCACATGTGTGTATGCATGTATGTGCATGTAGGTCTGTGCACATGCAAGCAAACACACACGTGTATACTTTACAATCTTTATAGAACCGATTTCAATAAGCTGCGTTTGTTTTTTGTATTTATTATCAGGAAAACTTCCCCTTTACAGCGGGGACACCGATGGAACAGGGTAAATTCCATGATGCGTCCAATAAATATGTACAAGTAATTCGTCATCCTTATTGACACAGATAATATGTATACGTTAAACATTAAGTATCTATAATTAATAATTCGCGATTTGTGTCCTCCGCACCAAAATTACAGATTTCAGTTTAGAGATTTCGAGGGTAGCTGCAATGTTCTAGGCCAAGGTAATATGTCATTGTTTTTATTGTTTTCATTTTTGCTTTTTCTGTGTTACGTGTTATCTTTATGTGTTGGGGCACTTTCACAACAACATACCTTAATAGATGTCACCAGTGTGTACATTTTTCGATATATTCTTGCCATAACATTGGTTTTGTTTATGTACTATCATTACCCAATTATTCTCGTGTATTGGAGTTTGGTTTTCAAGCGCACACTCGAATATGCCCAGTCCATTAAACGTCTCCATGTAATTGCTTCAATTCGGGTCACTTTTTTGAGATCAGTTTTGAATTGTATGGTAGATGTCACTTTATCAACAGTGCTCGATCTGTCCATATCTATATTCTTTGTCTGTCTTTTGGAGCAATATTTAGATACATACCTGTAGAAATTGTGATCATTCATATATCACTTAAAGGGGATAGTTCCTCAAAAATTAATCATGCTGGATTATTTATATACATTTTATACAACAAATGTATTGCTCTTATTATAACTATACTTCTTTTCTATAATTGTTCAAATGTATCATGGGTTAAAACACTACATCTGTACTTGCGCTTGTACGTGAAGTATTCTATTTGACATGCTGTATAATTTCCACTATGACGGGTAACCTTGACATTTTTGGCTTATATGCATCTGTCCCAGACGGACTTCCTACTATATGGTATCAGTTATTAAGTTTTAACATTTACGTGGCCATGTGTCCAGCTTTTCATTTTGTCCCTGCCATAATGATATGCAATCGCCACACTTTTGACAATTGACGTATAATACTTATTTTATAAATGCACTTGACAATTCGCTCCAGGTACAGTTTTAAACCTGGACATATGTTTGCATTATGCCCACTTCTGATACTGCTTGAGAGCGACATTCACGTCAATCCGGGCCCAGGAAACAACAGATGTGATATTTCTTTTTGTCATGTTGACTTAAAAAGTATGTCCCAGGATAGGATAAGGTGTATTAATTCTAATCTTTCTCGAGACTTTGAGATTATAACTGCAGCAGAAACGTTTTTAGCACCTAATCATAAGGATTCAGATTTTGATTTACCAAGTTTTCGTAAAATATTACGTCGCTATAGCCCCAATACCATAGGTGGCGGGTTAGCTTTTTTATTTCTCGATCTTTAGTAACAACTAGGCGCTCAGATCTTGAGCAACCAGATCTTGAGATGCTTTTCTGCGAAATAAGATTCATGATAACAAATTTCTCTTCCGTGTGACCTATGGACCACTAAATTTGTCTGTATTATTCTGGGATAAATGCTAGGATAGCATTGACTTAGCAAAGGCAACAAACACCAATAATATTATTATTTCCGGAGATCTTAACTCTGATCCTTTAACTCTGGTAGGAGGTAAACGTACCCAATTCTTGAGATCAAATCTTTTAACGAGGCATGAGCCTGCTAGTATTACCCATCATACATGTCTTGATCATATTCCTAGTAATATTCCTGACTTTATTAAAGAGATGCGTGTTCTGCAACCTATTGCCAATTGTGATCATTGCGTTGTCGCTGCTAATCTATAATTTGGACGCAAAGAGGACCCCGTATATTGTACACGTGTTTAGTATTATGGAAGGGCTGATTTTGTTTAATAAATTCAGGGATTACCTCAGAAGTCTTAACTGGGAAAATTGTTTCGTTTTTCGTGATGTTGATATTTGCTCTAACTTGTGGTCACAATTATTCCTTGAGGCTACTCAAGCTTGCGTCCTTAACAGACATATAGACATTAGACCATCGGATCTTCTGTGGTACAACTCATACTTGCGTTTTTTGATACGCAACGTGGATCGAGTGCATGGTAACACCAAATCGAGTGGACACGGGCACCGATACGACAATGTTTCATGGTCCAGATTCTGTCAATTACGTAACGAATATCAAAATGAACTTTCAAAAGTCTGAGCAGGAATGCAACGATAAACTTCGCAGTAGACTGAACAGTCCAGCACAAAAGAAAAAATGCTGCTGGCGGACGGTCAAACAGTTTCCTAACCGCAATCATAGATCAACTGTTTCTTCTTTATTGGTTGATATAACATAACACATAGCATATAACAGATAATCTTTCAAAAGCTGAGGCCCTCAACTCTTTTTTTCTCCCACGGTGTGACCTTGATTTGTCTTCAGTCACTTTGCCTGAGCTCAATTTTTCTCCAATAAATACTATAAATTCTGTTTCCATAAGAGATGAAGTTCTTGAAATGTTACTTAGATATTTCCAAAGCCTCTGGCTCAGGCAGTATTAGTGCTAAACTTATTCAAGAAGCTACATCTATTATTTAGTCGCTTACGAAATTATTTAATCTTTCTTTGATTAACAAACAATTTCCTCCCGTTGAAAAAGGCCAATGTTACTCCAAGCCTTAAAAAAATTCTCAAACCTTATGTTACAACTACCACCCTGTCTCCTTGCTCAGTTGTATGGGTAAAGTCTTCGAAAAGGAAGTTTTTAAGTACGCCTATATTTTTTTCGGGTTAATATTCTTAATTTTGCCCATCAATCATGATGTGTCGCTGATGATTCTACTTTTAATTAGTTACTAATTTTATACCACCACTTATGGCTTCCTGATGATTATCAAAAAGAAGTACGTTATGTGTTCTTAGATATCAGAAAGGCGTTTGATAAAGTTTGGAACTGGGACTTATTATGCAAATTAAAGAAGAATGGCCTTCAACGTTTCAAGATGATTTGCTTAGCTGGTTTATTTATTATCTTAAAAAGCACCAACAGCGTGTGGGTATTTAAGGCCAGTCCTATAACTAGGAAACAGTTCATGCTGGTGCCCCTCAAGGATCCGATCTGGGCCCCTTATGTTTCTAATATTTATAAATGATATTGTTGATGTCGTTAATTCAAATATTAAATTGTTTGCAGACAATACATCTCTCAATTTAATTGTGGATGATCCTGTAAATCCTGCTGAAGCAAATAAATTCCGACATTTCCGCTATTGACGAATGGTCAAAGAAGTGGCATATAACTTTCAATGCCTCCAACACTGACACGTTAATATCACGCAAGTCTGCCTCACCTGTTCTCCCACCCCTTATTTTTCAGGGACACACGTTGCAAAACGTAGACAGTCATACACATCTAGGCATTATTCTACGGTCTGATTTCAGATGGAATGATCATATAAAAGACATTATTGTCAAAGCAAAACAATTAATAAACATAATGAAAAACTTGAATTAATGTTTTGACCGACAAACCCTTTAAACTATTTATATCTTTTATTTCACCAATTTTAGAGTATAAAGGTCTTGTTTGGGATGGATGCCCAGCAGCAGATGCTGAGAATCTTGAGGGAGTTCAGCTGGAGGTTGCTAGAGTAGTACTGGAGTATTTGTTGGTACAGCTAATGCTAAACTATACGAAGATCTTGGATGGCAAACCTTAGCCAAGATCAGGGAAAATGCAAAATAATAAAGGATGTACTAAATAGCCAATAATCTAGTCCCCAATACCTTACAATCTGTAATTCCTTGTATTCTTGACCTTGTAACACCAAGTTATAACACACGTTGAGGATCTGACCTGCCTCATTGTAAAACCCGAGCCGACCTTTTTAATAATTCAATTTTGCCCTTCTGCTGTCAGATTATGGAACGAACTTCATAACAGCATTACAAATTCTGAATCATTATCTTTATTAATATCAAATTTAAGGAAGCTGTCTCCTCAAGATTCTTATTTATCAAAATTATATAATTATGAATGTATATATGCTTCAATTCTTCATACTCGATTGCGTCTTGGCAGCATCCAGCTGAACATTCGATTATTCAAGCTTGGATTCAAAGTGTCCCAAAGCTGTGAATGTTATATATTATGTGGGGTTCGTGTGCTGGACTTCTAATTCATACTTTAGTGTCTAAACAGTGTATTATATATACTGAGCGACTGTACCAACGCAAGTTTTTTTTTGGGGGGGGGGGGCAATATCATAAAGGCCCATTGTGTTGCAGGGCCAAGGTTTTCATTTTCAAATGCCAGAATGAAGATACTCATTAGTCGAGCACTGTAAGTGCGCCTCTGTTCCCTCTTTCTGTTCCACTGATTATTCATTACGTAAGGGTAACATGTGTCTGGTGAGTTCCATGGGTGTGGCTGTTGTGCCTTTCTCTGCAAGAATGCCCACAGCTGAACCACTCAACAAAATACCGAAACAACAGGAATCACTTGGGCAACTGAGCACCATGCCATGCATCGCTAAAGCTTCTCGAGACCATGCCATTGAAATGCCAATGGTTGGTACAACTCAAGATGATGTGGCTAGACACTTCAATGTGGCACCTTTAAACAATTAGTTGTCTCTGGACACGCTATAATGAAACTGGATTGACGCGTGACCGTCCACGTCCAGGACAACCGCGGGTCACAACACACGTCCACGACCGGTATATACCGGTACAAATTACTCCTAAAAAATCTCCATGGAAAGGCACAAAGGAGGATTAATCAGGACTTCATTTATTATTAGACTTGCACACTTGGTGCTTTATGGTAATTTGTCTACATTCGAGGTCAGCAATTTTTAA
Source organism: Hermodice carunculata (assembly GCA_964020975.1). Lineage (NCBI taxonomy): Eukaryota > Metazoa > Annelida > Polychaeta > Eunicida > Amphinomidae > Hermodice > Hermodice carunculata. The sequence goes on from OZ026614.1 coordinate 10,937,652, forward strand.
AATACCAATTAATAATTTACCTGAGATAAGCAGATAAGTTTTAACCATTTACAGGCTGCTAGGTGGCTGTCATAAGGACCGATACTTTCCAGGCTACAATGTTCCTCATGGGATCTATCGTGCTTGACATACTAGTAATTTAAAAGGAGTGAATTGCTGCTACTAACAGGTGGCGAATTGTCTGAAAATTTTAAGCATAGGGCAGGCTAGTATACATAATCTCTTGTCAGCTTAAGAAGCAGGTAACACGTGAACCAATAGTAGGCTTACCCTTGCCAGCAGGCGTGGCTCACAGAGTTCAAAGAAAGGCTTATTATCACATGACCATGGCAGAATGACATCACAGCTAAAGAGCCCACCCAGGAAGTAAAAAGTGACTGCCCAGATTCCTATTACGTTTAAAAAGCACACTATCTCTCTCTCTCTCTCTCTCTCTCTCTCTCTCTCTCTCATTTTTTACGAAACTTAATTTTTTATTCAGTAGGGTATCAAAATTCTATGTACAGGCCTGATATTGTATTGTATGTTTTCTACTTTTACTAAGTTACATATTTTTATAGATTATAGTATTTATTTATATTTTAAACTAAAGGACCGGCTTGGAAATAAGTCTTCAGACTTTTGGTGCCATCTTTGGTTCATTTTTTTACTTCTATTGTTTTTGTACAGTTATAGAATGAGCCCCCCCCCCCAAAAAAAAAAAATCATACGCAAAATCATCTACGTAACCGGTTTTGAACAGCCACCCAAACTGCATCAGAAACACATGGACGTACGAGAGAAAGATTGAGTGCACGCACAATTTGCCACTGTCTCCGGGAAGAAGGCATCCGAGCCCTACGGGCACACGTTGGTCTCAACATTACACAACCCCAAAGGAATCTGCGACTTGCTTGGGCATGTACCCATTCAAACCAGACTAGAGGCTGGCCTGACCGAAGGTGGAAAGATATTGCTTTCAGTCACAAATCCAGATTTAATCTCTTCAGAAATGATGAAAAATGCCGTGTATACCAGAGACAGGGTGAAAGGTACGCGATCCGTGTGTGGCCCGAGTTGACCGTTTTGGCGGCAGTAGTGTCACGGTTTAGGGTGCTATTCGGCACGTTGGAAATCCCCACTGGTGTTTGTTCATGGAGCTCCAAATGCACAGCGCTACCTCAACCTCATTCTTCAACAGCAGGTGGTCCCATACGTGACATACAAAAACAAATGTGTTGTTTATGCAAGACAATGCACGTCCTCACGTTGCACGTGTGAGCATGAACTATCGGCATAAGCAAGGTGTTGTTGTCCTGGAATTGGACGCCATATTCTGCAGGCATGAACCCTATACAACACTTGTGGTGTGTCCTGGATCGTCACCTTAGCAGAAGACAAGTTGTACCGCAAACCATCTGTCTTTGTATACAACACTTGTGAGGGAGTAGAATAAGATCACTCAGAGGCAAATCAATGGACTGATTGCATCAGTACCACGCAGGATTAATGCATTCTTGCAAGCCAATGGTGGCCCCACTGGGTACTGACGTGGCAGAACACCTGACAATGCAATGGGCACAGGCAGTGTGGAAGGAACCTCATCATTTGGACTTTTGAAATGAAACTCATGTGAACTGTAGCAAAGAATATTTGTTGTGATCATGGACCAGGAATAAAATTAGACTTTCAAATAAATTTTGACTGCATTTCATCTCGTATAAAATCAATCTCCGTTTTTAAAGTCCTTAAGTAAATATATAATGTGGGGTTCAGAGAGTTTTGTATTGAAAAATAATTGGTGTGTATGGAAATGAGAAAATGTCACTAATTTTTATTTTTGTAAAATTATTTCAACCCCAGTTAATATGCATTAATTTGTAAAGTGTTTTTGTGAGAATATTTTAGCCCCTGGTAATTTGTTATGGGTCCTGTCTTGTAGACGTTCTTCTCATGGATCACTTGTATGTTGTATATATCTGATAAGACTCGCTTGTGTATAATTGATAAAGAAGTTTTGTTGAGGATGTGGCCCGCATGCATTGGTATTTCATCTGTATAATTTTTCAAAGTTTAATTTTTATTTTTTGGGCAGTCACTATTATTCCCATTCATCATGTTGTTTGTGACTCAATTCTATATTGCACTGTTTAGATGGATGGATCTGTGCATACTTGTTCATGTTGTTCATCCACGGAAGAGTTAATACTGGACTGTTTCATGGATATGCTCAAATGTATCATACATTAGCGGGAATGTCGGGATTTATTGCTCATATTATGAGCATCATTCTGAAGTACGGTTAGTCTATTTTTCAATGCAAATCTTCTAATTTTATGCTCGAAGCTTCTTGCATATCCTATATTCTTATAAGTTGCAAGCTTAATAAGCAGCCTGTTTGAAGGCTGAGTATCGCTAAACGTCCATGGCAGCTGAATTCTGTCTTCTAAAACTGGATAATTAACAAATTAATGTTTACTTTGCGAGTATTGGGATCATTTGCGGCCCGACAGTGGTCATTTAGTAGTATTTTTAAAGCCAACTGCTAGTTATTAGGGCTAAATTAAATTGGTTCCCGCCGCTTCATATCATTCAGGGCCCGCTAAATGGATGGAAATATCATTTACGACCCAAAAATACCATTTGCAGCCCGCAACCTTGCCATTTATGCCCTTTGTTATGGTGTTAAAGTGTAGGCAATGTCCTGTAAATGAATAGTAAGAGATGTTTTTCTCAAGCAGTATTTCTTCGCTCTGTCAGGACATATTGCTTGACTGGGCATTTGGATACTATTGTTTATCTGGAATCTGGAGCAAGACTCAGTCATACTTCGTAGCACTTACTTATAGAACAGGCTTACAGTTGGCAGTGCAAAGTCAAAAATTTCTTCAATACGCCGATGACTGCCAATTCAAAAGCTGATAATTGTTCAGAATAATTTTTAACTATAAAATAGAAACCATAACTATCTTACAGTTCATAAAAGAATGGACAGTTTATATTTTTATTATTCTAGGTGCCACTTTTGTTCAATTTAGACAAGGAAAAGGGGGAAAACATTCCCTGTGCAGTCACTAATGATTAATCTGGAGGCAAAGCATGTAAAGGTAAGGGCGTCAGTCCTAACTCATTTTTGACACTGCCTGGTCCATATTTTAAATAAACTTATTCTCAGAATACGTATCATGCTTTGACGATTTTACGCATTGAAATTTTACAGCTAACCAGTTTGTGAACCCTGCAACTAAGAGACACATGTATTGGTGGGATTTCTATTTCAATGTCTAATATATATTTATATTTATTCCATTAATAGCTTGTGATGCGTTGAGTGCGATACAAGTCACATAAGAATTATTAGCGCGATTCCGAAGTGGTCAAGGTTTCCTTTTATTTCAGTCTATTTCCTATACCTAATTATGTAACCAGTGGTATTTCTGTTTATCATGATTTGAGATCATTATATGTATACATTCATACAGAATTGTCTGCACAAGTCTGTGATGGCTACGTTGAGCTGACCCATTTAACAGTTGCCTTTTATGGGGGCTGCAAGTCAGGAGTGAAATTTATTCCCTCAAGTCCGTATTGGTAGTTGAATTTACGCATATACACATTGTTTTTCTTGAACTATTTGTATTTTTATATTTTCATTTTTATGTCAGTAAAACAACACTTACTAGCAAAAACCAAACACATGTTACAGGTACATAACAGCATCTTATTTCTCAACAAAATTGATTAGCTACTACTGGTATGTCATATTAACCATACCATAACTACATTTGTTATGAGGTTTTGTTGTTTTTATAAACGTGTATCTCCGGCATTTCATGACATAGGTGTAGTGGCAAGATTATGTGAAATGCTTCACGGAATTGAGAATCATGTTAACAGACAAAGCCTACCCAGTTCGACCTCAGTATTTATACAAAGGGAGCAACAGTGCTACATCTTCGTATCGTTCTGAAACACACACACACACACACACACATAAATGAAGAGAGAGAGAGAGAGAGAGAGAGAGAGAGAGAGAGAGAGAGAGAGAGAGAGAATACCTATTTTCTTTTATTGACTCGTCCGCATATAGGCTTACCTTTGATTATCCTAGAGAATGAAAATTTGCCGTTCAGGACTGATTGGTTGCAGACGTTCAGCTTCACCCTGCTTGATATTTGTGATGATGGTAGGTCTGACATTGCACTACCATAATGTGTAGGTTTACATGAGGTAGAGTCATCATATCTCAAAGATTTTAGGTAACCATCCTTTTGCCCTTTTGCATTCTAAGGATCCAATCTAAATTTATAGTGGAGAGGGCAATTACTTGCAAAAACGATTTTCCTGTTTACATCAAACCTATGACCTATGCAAAAATGCTTAGATATATCCTGGTACACTGTCGTAAATATCATCTCATAAATAAGTTGAGCTATATGCGTATGCTTACCTACATTAAGGAAGCCTTCATCCATTTTAATTTCTAACAAATCTAACATCCTTGTGATCCTAAAGTATACACATGCAGTTAAGTTGTATCAAGTTGACGGCAACATTGGATGAATTAAACAGAACCAAAGTGGGTCATCTCAGTGTGTGCTGGCTTTCTACCTTCCACTTTAAGGACAGCTATGTGTGGTAGATGAGCCCTCATGTAGAGTAGATGAATGTAGAACGGAGCACTGCACCAGCTATGAACCTTTGATTCGGCCGTGGTCTTTTTGAAATAAATTAACCGGTCAAGAAAAGATGTAATTAGTCTATGTTCGTTTGTATACAGTACAGATTAAAATCGTCATCAGACAATTTCAACATAAAAAAGTAACTGAGCTTTTGAGAAGATATCCAAATGTAGTGTTTCATTAACAGGTTCTGCTGTATTATAACGTACAAGTTTACTTTGATGACTTCTCAATATCCAAATATTCAGGATGAAGCGCGTGTTCTGAAGCATCAGTAAATGGTCAAATTCAAATTAAACAGATTCCATTCTATCTTACTTCCTTTGTCTAGCCGAGCTATGGGTGAGTAGTGTACATTATCAGATTTCAGCAGACCAAGCTTGTTGTTGTTCATGGTGCAATTTCACCTCACACCCTCCAATTATCAATTTGATCAATAGGAACATCAGCTGATAAAACTAATCAACCAAACGAAGTTATAGGAGACCAAAGAATATTATCGCTAATGTCTAGCCTACTGCTGGTCTTTGTAGATGATCAGACACATTGACCGAGAAAATAATGAGCTACTCCAAACAGACAATTCACCCGTGCTACCAAGGGAGTCTTCTGCTGACAGCAGCTGGTTCAGTCAAACAATACGACCAGAGTCTGCTTTGCTTCCACATCACCAATACTAGCGAGCAGATGTGATCCCATGTGCTTCAGCCTCTATAATAGTATATCACGTTATCATTTTCATCAGTACCAGTATGATCGCCAATGTCGGGTTTGGCACCAATTCATTGCTTTTGTGTCCCTTTTCTTTGTCGACGTTCTGGCTTAACTATGTTGGGCTATTCAGTTTCAAGTAAAAAGCAAAACCTCCATTGTCTCAGTTTAATTAACCTTTTTGAAGTGAAACTGCTATGGATAACTATGGCTTTTGACACATTATAAGTGGTTAAAGGGCAAGTAAGTGTGATATCTCATCTGACGTTAATATTTAACAATCAGCTTATCATTGTTCAAAGAAATTTGATTCTTAACTTAGCATACACGGAAGTCTTATTGTTACACTGGTGCCACTCATGTAAAGAGACTACCAATAAATAATTCCCTGGTGTGCAATATGTTGACAAAGCACCATTTGCGCATTTATATTACTAGTAGTAAACTGTTCGACTTCAAATTCATTTTCTGCTCAGATGTATATACCACAATTTGCCACAGCTGCTTAATTAGTCTATAATGCCTCATAATTTATGATATCATTAAATTTCATGTATCTAAGACAGTCGGAAATATAGCACGAAATGAAATATGAATATATTTATGGTAGATAAGGTCCGTAGGTTATGTGAACGAGAGAGCAATTCCAGTGGTTCTGTAGGTCCTTCACTGTATTCCAAACAATGCTATGGTGCTGTCGATATGATGCTGTAAAGATTCCCAGCAGAGGTACATGGTAGCACCATGCTTTTTAAAACAAATTGATTAACTGTTGACATTGTACAAGCAAAGAGCATTGTAAAGTTCAATTTTCCGGACCAAGTGGCGACATAAAAACATACTGGGTTATCAGGACCAATGTACAGATGCTGGCAATGTGGTGTTTCCCCTATAATTTTTGTCAAGGGCGTCTGATGAAAAGCTTATTTTTTTACGAGGTGCCATTGATTTTCTAGAAAATGTGATCCTTTTGGGTGATATCAAATACTGGGCAGCTACAAGGTTTATCAAAATTTCACAATCATTTATATCACTCGATGGCACGTAAATCATCTATCCTGTTTGTCAGTATCTTATAAAGTGGTAATTAATGGTGTATCACTGGAGTCAAATGATTCGTGATGCTGTTTCAAAATTCAAAGAACCAAGCAACCCAAATTTGCATTTGGGTCATTTTCATTCAATGAAACTGAATATATGAATCTCCCCCCAAAAGCTGTGAAAAAAAGCACGTTTGTGTCCTTGGAAAAAAGCTTCTTTGAAAGGTAATTAAGACGTAATCAAATTTTAGTCAGAGCCATACCTTTTAACACTATTCGTACTTCATACAAAAATATCGTATCTTATTTCTCCTCGGGATTTTGGAAATACATTAACAAAAAGAAGAAAAAAGTCTACTGTGACAATAGTACTACAAACAAGGAATTTGCGAGGAAAAGTATCTCGAAATTTTTACACATCTTTAAGCAGCAGAACTGAAAATAAAATTATGGTACATTTTAATTTGCAGCAATAAATCTTGAAAAAGAGGCAGCAACAATCATGTCCATTTGTTTCCTCGGTTGGCTCCTGAACCAAGTTTCAAATTGTCGCTTGTTGTATCTATTTTTTATTGTTCATATATATATATTTTTTTGGGGGGGGGCGATCTCTTAATTTCTAATTCTTCATCCTCCCTATGAATTAAATTGTTTTAACGATAGCTGATCTATTTCATCAATAGACAATAATAGTTAAATTTGGGTAAATTAGCTCATATTGAAGATTTCCTGCCTGAGATGTAATCAAAGAAAGCTTATATTTTCGGTGGCATAAAAGAAGCTTTTTGACAAAAAATTCTTGGATTGCTGTTAAATACATATTGTAGAATACATTTTGCTCAAAATACTGTTGACCAAAGAACTACGAGGGACCACTTTAACATTTAATCTGTTATATGTGTGTGTTTGTGTGTGTTCTTACATACATACATACATACATACATACATACATACATACATACATACCCAATTCAGTTTTGGATATAGATCAACGTGTCCTTTTTTAATTATGTGCAAACTTAAATTTTGAGTACGAAAAAGATGCATAAATATCAATATCTAAAAATGGTATAATATCATTCAAATTGAAAACTTTCTGAAGCTCCCACTTTGGTAAATTAGCATTAACATATAATCTTACAGGAACATTTTACATCTTACTGATGGCATTTTGGGATGACCATCCTGCATACTGCTGCTACACTCGCAGGAGAGGCATTTTCTGTGCTGAGGAGAGTCCATATGACATGTGTCGATGACTCCATATCAGTAGCAGAAGTGGAGTGGATGTTAAATGTGCTCAATGAAGGCTCCAATGTGGTGATGCTCTTTGTTAGTGAGTGGGCAGTGTCCCTCAAAAGGGGCCTGTGGATGCTTGCATTGCAGCACATGCTGATTCAAGCACCTTCCAGTTTGTCCAGGTTTCACTGTCAGGTGCAAACTGGTCCTAAAATCGGTTTCCTGTGGGAAGAGCAGCTAGTTTGGCCTGGCCTCAGCATCATTTCAAGCTGGTATTCGAATTAAGGCAATGCCTGAAGCTGCATTGCAGCACATGCTGATCCAAGCACCTTCCGGTTTGTCCAGGTCTCACAATCAAGTGCAAACTGGTCTTTAAATCAAGCTTCCTATGGGAAGGGCACCTAGTTTGGCCAGGTCTCAGCATCCATTTCAAGCTTGTCCTCGAATTAAGGCTATGCCTTAAGTTCAGGCCCCCTGGTCCTCCAATCAATCCCCCCATGGGGAAGAAAAGGACATCCATAGACCATAAGGGGACTGTAGTGGAGAGATCCCATTTGAAGGTCCTCCCTAGAGCCCCTTCAGTTAAATTGAGCAGGTCTGTAGGAAAGCCCCCCATCCTGTGGACACACACACACACACACATATATATATACATACATATATATATATATATATATATATATATATATATATATATATATATATACATATATATATATATATATATATATATATATATATATATATATATATATTAATACCGTAGTCTGAGTTGTTTTTGTTTTGCATTACATATGCCACAAAATTGACAAGTGAATTGATGGAAATGTCATTTTTGGAGACACCAGCTTCAATAAGTACCTCCTGTATCTGGGCATACAACTCAGACTTTTCCTTACAAAGTTAGTTAAGATCATACATGATCATTATTTCTTCAAACTTTGTTGCACTGAATGACTTGTCCTTTATCCACAGCCAACAGCGATTCCAAAATTTAATTACAAGACCTTGTGTCAATTCTCTGATTCTGTTGTAGATTGCATCCTTTGTGTTTTGCATTATAGTGGTTTTCTTACTTTTCTTATTCGTTTGAACGTTTTTTACAGATAGTTGTAACCGATATTATGGTCTCTGCAGTGGTAGAACAAATAATCTCTGTCTTTAACAACTCTGTAATCCACGTTTTAACAAGAGGAGTGAAACCATTGCTCAAAAGAAACACATTCGAACATGCTGTGAACAAAGTTTGGTAATCTACAGTCACAGTACACCTTGAACTCTACAGATTTCGGTTGAATATATTTGGATTTTGCACATCTAATGCGCCCAGCTTTGCCGATATAACGTGGTTTCATAGGTCGATTTAATTTTGGGAATGGCTCAATACATTTGTTCTCGACGCAGTTACGCAAGTGACTGCGCATTAGTCTTTGGTTGTAATTTGCGCCACCAAGACTAGATCCAAATGCTATTTCCAATGCATTTGCTATTGCAAATAAAGCACAATCATATGTAGTTATTGGTTTTTTGCAAGGAGAAAAAGCAACCTGAAAAACATAAAAATCTAGATGACTCTCCATTTTTCCAAGTAACTGAGATATCTGAATTTGTAAAGCATTTGTAACATACGAATTAGCTGACAAAATGCTGTCCCATATTTTAACGCATTCGTCAGGAGCCCACGACACACAGACCCAGTGATGGTGCCCGGTGAATCAAAATTCTTTCGCCAACGGCACGGAATCATTTCAATTGTTACCGATGGAAGACCTGATTAGATTCTAGAAGCCATGATATGGCGACACGGCAAACCATGTGTGAGACAGAAAGTACAATTATACTTATCAGCATCCAAGTGACCAGGATTTGCTACTTTGCTGACTTTTTGTATTTCTGCAATTAATAATTTAGAAGCATAATCAGTGCAAAAGCTTTGCACTTGGTGCTCATCATCTGTTTTGGTAATTTTTGATGTAAGTGTTTGTCTGAAGGCTTTGCATGTGGATTCCGCATTGAAAGTATTTTCGAATGTGAGCAACTTTTTGATACACTCTGACATAACTACATTTTACTGGATTAAATTTCATTTTTTGATTGATACTCTCTATTCTGTTGTTTGTTAAATTTCCCAATGTTGTCTGTTTTCTTTGTGAAACAAAATGCCCATTTATCACGACAGTTGTGCCGGTAAGTGTCAAAGTAAAATAGTAGCATATTTGGAGCTTGTTGTGATAGCTATGTCTGAAGTCGCACATATATCTCTGGTGAAGGTGAGTATAACAGCTCTCGTGATAAGTTAAGAGTGTGCTTCTTTTGCTGTGCATTGACAAATTTGGAATGAGCGACTTTCTCTTTGAAAGCTTTCATAACATGAAAACGGCAAATGATAATAGCAGCATCTGGAAATAACTCTTGCAGAATATTAGTTTCTTGAATATCTTTGTCAACAACAATTGTTCTTAAGTTCCCGGCATGTTCACCCACACACTCCAAAAAACGAACAAGAGCCTGTCTCACAGTGTGCCTGGTCTGATCTGAAACAAATTACCAGGCGATGATTCGCCCATGGCCATGTGAACCGTCCACTGCAAACACATACAGTATATAACTGTCAGTGGTAAGCCTATAAGTTCCATCTACAAATAATACTTCTGGGAACCTTTCGAACAAGTCCATCATACTCCTTGACATGTAGAATAGACAACGCAGATGGTCATCGTCATCGTTAAATACGGATAAATTACCACCATCATTCTGACATTTTTCGCGTAGATGATTAATGGCCGCAGCAAGGTCTCCCCTTTCATTAGTGCACCTTTGTTTGAGATTGTGTATATCTTTGAGAATTACAGATTTATTGGTTTTTTCCTGTATGTGCTGCTTGACTTTCTTCACATTACCTCCTAACTCTAACTGTTTTTGCCTTCTTCAGCAGCATAAGAATCAATTTTCATGCTATTAACATAAAACTTGTACTTATCTGGACCAACAGCATGGTTGTGGTTGTCAACAAATTTTGTAATGACAAGCTCTCTTGATCTTTTATGATAGGAAAGTGCAATTTCTCAAGGGCAATTCATGGCCAGGTACCGATGACTTCACATTCCATGTCCTCTAGCTCTTATTTCGCCATAATGCTTGCACACAAAGTATATATGTTTATATTTAAAACATTCATCATCGGTCTTGGGGCTATTTTAAATGCGAGTAGGGTAGTATCTTTTGGAAGTTAACTCGTTAAATGCCCTTTCAAATGCAACGTATGACGAAAATGCACTGCCAACGAATACTGCCGAAGTTCTGCAAGGGAAAAGAAAAACTGAACCAATATAAAAAAAAACAACAAACCAAAACAAAAAACAAAGAAACTTTTTATCAAATGAATGAGGAAAGTTCAGGGAGGTCATAATCCCAACTGATGGTAATAATCCCATATAGGCCTATTACAAGAAATTATAATGTTATAATATAAAATACAAAAAATTATATATTTATGAATATCGTGATTAATCCACGTTGTCACGTGCGTATGACTAGTAATTGTGCATTCTGTTTGCCCATATAGGCCTTTTACAAGAAATGATAATGTTAACAAGGTAGAAGGATCTACATAATAATGTTAACAAAATAGAAGCATTAAATTAAGTTCGTAATATGACCAAATATATATTTATGAATGAAATGACCACAGAATCCTTATTCAAACCTTTCTGACCTCAAATCACTGGATGAAGACTTAAAACATTGCTCTTTATAATCAGATTACTCATCTACATCTCCTATTTTTTTCATCTGCTATTTCAGTGTTTTCATGTTCTGTTCTAGGTGTTTGGTTCAGTCCCAACCTTGCTCTTCTATGTACTTCACAACATGTGCACAGAGGACTTGAGGAAAGTGGATCATGCACAGGGCAGCAAGTACAAATTTGCTGCCTGTGTGCAGGACAACTTTTGCATTCACCGGGCACACTTTTTTTTCAATTTTTTAATTTTGATTTGACTAAAATATTAATTTAGAAATGATGGGCCCAAAACATGTCTGTTTGTTTATTAAAACAAAACCATATGGCCCCATTATGACGTAATTTGTATTTACTTATTACTTAATAACTATACCAAACCGGACCTCACAAGGCACTTATAGATAATGATGGATCCCTCTATAATAAGGAAACATGGGTGACGTCTCCATGCGATGACCGTATGTACATCCATCCGCAAGTAGTTTCAATATTAAGAAAGTAACATCAAAAATTAAAAAATCACAACAAGCGTGTCCACTTGATATTTTTGATTTTGATTCATAAAACCAACGCTTAACAATATCCCCCCTGCCCCCAAGAAATGGTCATAGCAGCAACAAGTGAGTCTTGCTCCCCTGACCGTCAAAATTTCCCGGTATTGTATCAAAATGGCCTGCTTCTGCAATAGTACAGAAAAGCAACTGGTTTTATTTAAGATACTATATACTAGATCATTATATTGAAGAAGGTACACAATTTATACCAGAATGGTTGTGGCAGCATGAGGTAAGTGACACGACTGTCATGGCAGCAAGAGGTACTTTTGGTCGTGGCAGTAGCCACTTCGCAAATGGCTATATAGGTTGGGGCACCAGGTTTCCTACAGAGCATATGTGGGAAGGAGGAGTGACCACTATAAATGAGTGGTCATTCCTTCATCACCCATTTGCATGGACATGCCTGGCCCCTTTTGTGAAAGCAAGGCCATGTGAGCCTCTGATTCTACTGCATTAAAGCCCAGGGTAGCAACCGCAGTTGGCGCAGTGGCTCATATTAATATATCTGTGGTGGCCCATCTGCACCCAGGCCCCTTCAGGGCAGGGCCAAGGGTCAGACCACACAATAGTTCTCAGCAATGAGGACTTGGCCATCAAGGTCACCTTTTGGGGAAAGACAGGCAGTGAGGCTGATCCCTCAGTCTCACTGGCTGTCTTTCCCCTGCCTCCCTCCCCCAGTTGCTAGCGTTCACAGGAGGGAGAAGAAAAGCAAGAGGAAGCACCACAACCTTTCCTCTTCTTTGAACGGAAAGCTGTTGGAGAACCATGGCTGGCTAATGGCCACTGGGGAGAGGCAGTCATCCCCCTCAGTGGTTTCCATGCCAGAGCATGGACAGTGGCATACAGGGGGGTTCTATGAGTACCTAGTCCCACCATGGGAGTCGAACAGGCAGAGTTGGAGGCTATGGGATCTTCTCCCATCCCAATGGAGGTTGATCACCAGGTCAATCAGCCTTCTGTTCGAGAGGTCATCTCTGCAGTGACCTATGCCCACTTGGAGGCAGGCATGGGCACTTTGGTGCTTGAACCTACCCCTGCTGAGTCTATGGGTTTAACATGTTTGGAGACCAAAGGGCCCGTGTAGGAGGTTGCAGTACTTGTCACTCCCCTGGCCCCTATGGCTAATTGCCTAGTGTGTGCCAAAGTCCGGTGTTGCCTCCCTCCAGGTGAGGATCTTCTGTCAGGCCTTTTGCCACTGATACTCTTCATGCCTTGGAGGAGCTGCAGTCTTATAATGGTGCTGAGCCTACCACACCAGCTAACAAGCTTATGGCAGTGAGGAAGCCTCAGCTGGATGCTAAGGCCAAGATTGAAGAGGACCACATCAAGGACTTGCTTATCAGCTCAGGGGATAATCTGGAGGATCATCCCATCACTGAGAACATCTTAGACCTCGACTGCTCAGACTTCCCTAGTGGGGATTCAAAGGGGAAGAGGGTATCTCTCGTTTCTCCCACCTGTCAGTGGAACAGGAGGAGGTGGAGTCATGGCCACGTGTTGCTGCTGCCATGTGGGCAAAACCCCTTCAATCATTGGCTTTAGCCAAGGAGGTGGCAGATCAGGTTGACCAGTCTCCTTTTAAGGTGGAAAAGCTGTCTTCTGTGTGAGGTGAATGTCGCTTTCATGCAGAGAACCTGTACCAGGGGCCACAGCTGTGCAGCTTAGGGCTGTGCCTATGTCAGTGGAGTGTGTGCAGATCGCCCCCAAGTTTTAGGTGCCATTTTTTATCTTTTTGAAGTTCTCGAAACTCTATGCTGAACTGACTGGGTTAAGCAACTTGCCAGAAGCTGGATGATCCAGGGATGTCCTAGTCCCAGAACTGCTGCTTGCCAATCCGAAGGTGAGGTTGGAGCTGTACCAAATGAGTTTGATCTGTGTACAACTTCACTCCTGTGATGGATGATGCTTCCTTAGAGGATTGTGTACCGTGCCCCTCTCATTGTTCTGGCCGTTTGAGCAGGATGTGGGAGTCATGGCAATCTTGGGCTCCTTCTTTGACTGCTCAGGGTGTTTTTCCCCATGTGCCTCCTGCAGGAGGTGCATGACTACCCTGCAGCACCAGCCTCCAGTAAACGTTTGGTGGATACCCTGCTGGGTTTCAAGCAGTCTCAAGGCCATGCTGACAGCAAATGCTTGGCGGAGCTACTACACTTGACCCTTATGTTAAGTAATTAAGGTGAAATGCCCTCCTCTCAGTGGCCAACCTGCCAGCCACTGTACGCAAAGCTGCTTAGCAGCTGCCCTTGGACAGTGTTGGTCCAGGGTTATTTTCTGTCAGGGTTGGTCCACCTACTGGAAAGGGGAGACCACTTGGCCAAGGAGAGGCAGCAAAAGTCTCTGGATGAGGCTGTGTTGAGGGGTGCAAAGAAGACAAACGTGTGGTCATCTTCCCATCAACCTGCTGCTGCTGCTGCGTAAGATCCCCAGTAGCAGCAGAAGTCACAGTGGCAGAGGGCAAAGACAGCTAAGAAAGATGGCCAGCCTTCAAGGTTGTGTTCTTCTGGTGCTAAAGGCAGCCAGAAGCTGGTGTATCATTCTTACAAACATGTGCCAATCATCCAATGAATCTGCAGGCCCATTGGTCTGTGATCCCACTCTGCTTTCTTGTTGAGGTCAGTTGACAAGTGTCTTTCAGCGATCAATGGGATTGCATAATGGATGATGTTTTTGTCGGGAACATTATATTGCATGGTTACTCACTGGAATTTGCCAAGTGCAATCCTCTTCACCTTTTAAAATGCCCCTCTCTTTTCCACTTTGTGTGGAGGCAGAACAGATGCTCTTCTGTGAGGTTGTGCAAAAGCTTGTGGAAAACAGGCCATCAAACCAGTGGTCCATGTTGGGTCCCCAGGCTCTAACAGTTATCTCTGTTTGGTGCCAAAAATGGTCTTCGGGCACAGACCATTGATCGACCTGTTGCATCTCGAAACTTATATCTTGTAGTACAGCACTTCAAGATGGATGCCCTGGCCACCATCATGGCTGGGACATTACAGAGCAATTGGGCAACCTGGATAGACCTAATGATGCATAATTTACATTTCCGTAGCTGGTCTTGGACATTTCTGTGTTTTATGGTGAACAAAAGAACATTTCTGTCCCATGTTCTCATGTTTGGCCTAACACCAGCACCACTCATCTTTACATAGGTTATTACTGTGGTACCATCCTTTCTTCTCTGGCAAGGGATCTGCCTCATTATGAATCTCCCAAAGTCCAGTCTGTGAGGGAGTTCATGTTTCTGGAAATTCAGTTCTTGACAGTCCCTTTCATCTGAGAACAGGGGGACGCAGCTTGTCTCTCTCTTGCACAGATTCAGGAGGGCATCAGCCCCATGTGTGCATCAGTGAATGCCTCTGATGAAACACATCCATGGACTTTCAGGTTTCTCAGGGAGGCTTCATTGTCAGTCTGTCCAGCTCAGCTATCAAAGTCAGTGGGATCAATAGAGCAGCCCTTTGTCCCAGAGTATCTTGATCCAGCTGTATGATTATCTGATTCTGAGTTGGTGGTCTTGTCATGTGAACTTGATGCCAGGGCAGTCCCTGATGCTGCTCAATGCCGAGGTGACCCTGTTTACTGAAGTCTCCCTTTGGGGCTAGGGAGCACATTTGGCCTCCCTGATAGCCTCAGACAAATGGCCTCCTCTGTGGAGGCAGTTTGGCATCAATTGGTTAGGGGGAGGGGACAATTCATCGCACCCTTGTCCAGTTTAGTTCACAGGTGGAGAACAAGCAGGTCGCA
Organism: Hermodice carunculata; assembly: GCA_964020975.1. Lineage (NCBI taxonomy): Eukaryota > Metazoa > Annelida > Polychaeta > Eunicida > Amphinomidae > Hermodice > Hermodice carunculata. Next base: position 10,953,346 of record OZ026614.1, read on the forward strand.
GTGATGTGTGACAACTGTATCGCGGCTGCATACATTGACAAACAGGGTGGTACCAGGTAACAGAGGCTGTTCTCTCTGGCTAAGTCAATCTTGGTTTGAAGCCATCAGCACAGCATCAGGATCCAGTGTCTACACATTTCAGGTTCCTAAATATAAAAGCAGATCTGCTCTCATGCTGATTGCAGGTGATTCAAACTGAGTGATCTCTTAATAGCTGGGAGGTGGAGCCAATCTAGGCCCTTTGGGGTTGTCATGCATCGATCTCTTTGCCACCAGGAACAATCACAGGATTGACACCTTTGTATCCCCATTTCCCAATGAGTTGGCATGGGTAATGGAAGCCATGTCAATTTCATGACGGGTTGTGAACGTATGCCTTTTTTCAACCCTGCACTTGCGGAGAGTTTAAACAAGATATGGGAGGAACAGTGTGAAGTTCTTCTTGTGGGCCCCTGTTGGCTCAGCAGGGAATATTCCTTGGACCTCCTTGAGTTGAACATGGAGCTTCTCCGGCCTGTGCCTCTTCTTCTTCAACTGCAGTAACAACCAGACTCAAACAACTTCCACAACAACCCACAGTTTCTCAGACTTTGTGTCTGGTGACTATAGCCAAGGGTGTTGTGTCAGCCCGCTTCTCAAAGGGAGAGGCTAATTGGGTAGTCTGCGGAAACTCCATAAGTCGTATCTAAAGACTTGTGATTCATAGTGGATCACGTTTGCAGCCTGTTGCTCTGCTTAGGGCTTTTCATCCTGGCAGGCTTCACTCCAGCAGATCAAAGACTTTCCTTTGAGTCTGTTCAAGGAGGGGTACTTGGAGGTTAGCACCATTGAGGGGTACAAGTCAACCATTGCAGCTGCCTTTAAGACCAGGGGACAGAGGTTAGGGCAATCCTTTCCTCTGCAGGCTTATCAACAGTTTTTACACTGATTGGCTTGTTGGGCATAAATAATGTGCCTCCCTGGGATTTCTCCCTGGTGCTTGGGGGGCTGACTAAGCCCCTGTTCAAGCCTAAGAATATGGGTTTGAGTTTTCCCAAGATCCTAACCTTCAAGATTGTCTGCCTGTTAGCTGTGGCCACAGGTGCTAGGCATGCGGAGATATATGCCTTAGATAGATTCCTCATCAGGTGGTCTGCTAATGGGAAGGATGTTTTTCTGAGGCCCTGGGTGGGATTTGTCTCTTAGACACAAGTGGCCCATGATCCGTCAATTGTGTGACAGGTTTTGGGGTCAAGTCAATTTCGGTGACAGCGTGGATGTGTGAGCCAGAGCAGACCCTTTGTCTTGTTAGAGCACTTCGGTTGTATTTGAGTAGGACTGAACCCCAGTGAGTGGGGCAGAAACATCTGTTTTTTTCCTAGAGGCAGACAGAGTGCCGGACTCAGTCTCCTAACACCATCTCGGTTGGATAAGGAAAGCTATTTCCTTACTCTACCAGCTGCCCAGAAGGAATGAAGATCTTAGACGTCTTCATACTCTCCAAGCTCATGAGACTAGAGCGTTCTCTGCCTCCTGGAATACATTGAAAAACAAGTCTTTTGGGGATATTATGGCCACCCTTAGGTGGTGTTCACATAATACCTTTACATCCTTCTGCCTAGGATACTTGGTAGAAGTGGAGGCACAGTTGTTGGCCCTCACATGCATCCTGAGAGCTGCACCCAACCCATCTTAGGGGATGCCTCTCCCATCCCTTCCAGCTCAACACAGCTGGTGTGGGGACACAAGGGGTCCAGGATGGTTGTCTGGTCCATGGCTCTCAAATGCAGAGTTTTTGGGCTTGATTTTACAGAGGTACATGCCACATCCAGTATGATGTTACTACAGCTAAAATGACCTTTGGGGTTGTAATGTGGCCTTAATAAGAAGTTTTCAATGGTAAAATTATCATTAAGAAACATTACTTACAATAGATCACTGGAATTTCCACCCAACCATCCACACGTTTCAGTTCCTCCTAGGCAGTATAGGAAATGGATTTGCGCATGCTCGCTAGGGTGCATTACTGCCGCCCAGTGCGCTGTCCTATGCCCCAGGGCCTCAACGTCAGTGAGTGCAGCAGCATAGATCGGCACTGGACCCACAGAAGGTTTAATGGGAACTCTGGCAAAGTACTTAAAGTACGTGGAGACAAGCTGAAGTAATTTATGGGGAGTGATGTTCCTTAATGATAGTTTCACTGTTGAAAAACTTCATTTGTGCACCTGCACATTCCACAGACAGCCTTTGTTTACACAATATTGGCTCACAAAACGTATGAAATGTTCATGTTCTTATTCATATGGAAATCAAAGGCCTAACATCCGTCTGAAAAAACATGAATACGCATATATCTATATATGTCTGTATGTATGGCAATTTTACAATTATCGTGTCTCTAACACGCCACCTGTACATAGGGAATAGGACAAATTTACCATGGGAATTAATATGAAAAAAAAGTTTTCATTTGTATAAACTGAGAAAAACAAAGAGAAAGAAGTGGTGATTTTGCCTAAGTAACACACCCGTAGTCGTATTTGAATTCGAACCCCAAACTGTGCAGGGGAAATGAAACCCGGCTTACCATTGAGACAAGCTGAGAGAAAAATCCGCAAAATGGATGACCTCTGCCAAGGCTTACGCAAACAATTCCAAGAATACTACTCACAGTTCATAACGGTCACTTAGAAGGTCGTGCAGAAAAAAACCTGATCGGAAATAAACAGTTTTTTTTTTGTATTGTTCCGGTCTCCACGCTGTACTATCTGCCAGCGTGTTGAAGAAGCATGAAGCCTTTAGTAAAGAAAGGTAGTGGTCGCAAATTGGAAGCAGGAGATTGATACCAATTTCCGACAAGAACAAAATTAATATTAATATTAATATATATATATATATATATATATATATATATATATATATATATATATATATATATATATATATATACGTGTGTGTCTGTGTATGTATGTGCAAAATTTTCAAGAAAATGATCTGTACTAGCATGGTACCTATCGTTATGTTATCTCTTGCATGCATGGACTAATATATGTGCTACAATAAAATTATCATTTAATTGCCCGTGTTCAGTCAAATGCCATTGACCATTTCACTTTCACTTACCATAGCGACCAAAGACAATCTTACATGTTGCTCTACCTCTGAAATACATGCGACCTTGTGACATTGGTAATAAAGTCAAACTCACTTCTTTGCAATCACAACTTAGCCTGTGCTGAGGGCCGTCATTAAATTCAATATCCAAATCCTAGTTCGAATACTGTACAGCAGATCACCGTCACCCCGGGGAAGTCCTGGTCCAGATAATTCACAAGGGATCAAGCTAACAATAAGATATACTAACATGTTGCTGTGTTACATGAAGTTTCTCAAAAATTAGCCACATGACATCTCACCAGAGCCCATAATAAGAGCCAGGGGGCCATCGTGAGTTCCATTGTTATCTAAAAATGACCCAGGCGTTTTACGAGAACATATTTTAAAATGACTGCCCCAGGACTAGTTGAACAAAGTTGATGAAGACTAATCCAATGCACACCCTACCAAGTCTTAAGAGATCATGGTCAGTGGTTTGGAAGAGAACTGCGAATGCATACATTTGTGTTAATTTCCCTGTAATAGCCACACTGCCATATATTCATTCCGTTCTTGGGGTTCCAAAAGCGTTTCGATGGTATTTCGAAATAAATGACTCAGCATCCTTGCTTTGGGTACTGGCGACCATTACAACCCAAATAATATTAAACTCCCAATTCAGTTATACTTTTGTTTTCAAGTTTCACCACGACCACCACCACCACTACAACCACCTCCAACAACAGGATCAAAATAATAATAATAATAATAATAATAATAATAATAATAATAATAATAATAATAATAATAATAATAATAATAATAATAATAATAATAATAATAATAATAATAATAAATGCATTGTCATCTAAAAATTATTTCTTGGTTTTCAAATTATCGGCACCGCACGCATTTATTTTCCAAAGCGTCCCATCCTGTAGACTCTTCCCGCTCACAAATTTCAGTTTCCTCACAGGAGCATCCCATGCCATGAAGTAACTTACAGTTTGTTACCCCGTAGTGCTGTTCATGTGGCAGATACGGCATGAATACTCGTTTTTTTTCCTATCATTGATTTACTTGCAAATAGTAAAATATGATAAACTTCAAATATTAAAGCCTTATCATTTACTGAGTCACTATCAGTTACTATGGCTACAAATGGCCACGCTTAATTTTCTGACAGTTTAAATTTCCTGTAGTAATGCGATTAATGGTCATAAATACACATACAGTATCCACACGGAATGATATATGATTGTTAGTGATACTTGTCCCATGCGGTTGATCTTAATAGGTATTAATATTAGCTGAGGTTATGTAACGACATTGGAGCATTTTGAAACGGGAACAAGCAGGAATTAGAGTGCGAGCAGAAAACATGCAAAACCAGCGATTTCATTATAAGGACAAATTACAAAGGAAAATCAGACTGTATACTTAAGGATCAGTTTACAAAAGTAGTGACTCTTGCTTCTATACAGCAGCAGAGAATACCGAAAAAAAAACATTGTTTGTACACGCTCGTCAAAACACATGGTACAGAGCACCTGCCAACGTTTTTCTTGTGGCCAGGGCCAGATTGGTTTAAACGTATTTTATTAAAAAATAATACAATGGGAGGGAAAGGGCCAGGCCCCATATTAATCCCTCTTGCAAAGAAAAAGACAATAAGACGTGACAGACGGAACAAGACAGATTATAAGCACAAGCCATAATTTAATATATTGAGTACCTCGCCCTGAAACATTATCGTTCTCAGTAGAGACACATTCAAAGGGTAGTCCTGTTTAGTATTTCAAAAGGTGACGAAGAGAATGTATCTTCATTGCTGTTAGGAACAAATGTTGACGAGAAGCGTCTTTTTAACCATGAGCGGAGAGAATTAATAAGGGAAAACAGTTTAATTTGATCAGCTGTTTCATCTTGACTGATCCAAAGCATCTTGCAGCGAGTGTTATCTGTTTTCATTGGAGTAGCTCAAAAAGTCAAAAGTCGGGCATTAGACCATGTTGAGGCCCAAATTAGAGGTGTCACTCTGTAATCATATAATTACATCATCAGCAGTGAGAAGGATTGTACGATTGCTCAGTGAGTCCCATTGTTTTCATTCCATTCTCTTTTTGACACCCTTCAACCCCACTTCTAACTACTGTTTGCAGTGATGATTTGTTCTACCTCAGTACAAATTATAATCTCGCCAATGCAATTTTCAGTTAACAGTGTCACTGAAGAACATTTTTAAACGGGTCTAGGACATCTTTGCAATATATGTTGTGACCTTGATATAGTCTGCATTACATTTCATTGTCATGAATATGATCAACTGAAATCTGGAAAAAGATCATTGGCGAAGGAATATCATTTATAGGTTTTATTATATCTGATTTAATTAACAGCTTTAAAAAGACTCATTAACTGTTTGTATTAACCACTTACAAAAAGTTACGGTGTCAAAACATTACTGTAACTCGCCTGGTTGAGATTCTGTCCTTTTCATATACATATTAAATTGTGTCCTGTGCTGGCACCTGAGCTGAAGCAAGGAACTTGACAGGAAGGAGTGCATATTCATGTATTAGTCAGGTCCAAGTGAACTTGAGTGTTTAATAAAAGGAAAAACTCGAGAAAACAAAAGTCGGAAGAAAAGTCATTTACTTAGTTTTTAAAATATATGAACTGCTGAAGATAATAAGATAATTTCATTTGTTTGGTACAAAAGTTATATATCCGTTTGATTTCGTGATGTCGCTGGTACAAATACCCTTGTCAGGGGGAGGCATAGATCTGTGGCTTAGGAATTGAGAGGATAAAAGCAGATTCGCACTTAACATACTTAATTATGAGTATCCACCATTGATGGTTTTCTGTTTCTTCCAAGTACGTGGCATGGCAAAGGCACCAACTTGTGACGTCGTAAATACAATTCAAAACAGGCTGCAAAGGGAAGAGTGTCAAGTGTGAGAAAGCTGACCGGGTTGAAAATAGACGCATGAACTTGCATTTTCGTCCCATTCCCCATACATCATTTCGGGTGTTGGTTTAAACATATTTTATTCAAAACAATTAGGAAATAGGGCTGTGCCCTTTAATAATCCTTCTTGTACATATAAAAGAACAGAAATCAGAGACATTATACACAAATAATCACCAATGCAAAATAAGAAATGACGCCAAATAAGGCTACATATAGCGTGGCAAAATGCCAGCACACGTGTTAAGGATGACGAAAACATTACGTCACTGCAGGGAAAATAGATGGGGTATTGACTTAAATATTGATACAATATATAGGAAGCGATATATGGATATACAAGCATGTAAATATGTCGAACTGATGCAAATGTAATCAGATAACCAGATGCTATAATATGTAAATATTCAAGTTGCTCAGGTTACAGCCCAGAGCCTTCCTGTTGATTTGATATAATGGTGAACAGCGTGGATTATAAATTCATTTTCTTTGTGTATTTATTTGAAGCATACAAAACTCTCGGAATGGTAGATGAGGCCAAGGCAACAACTTTGTAAAATGTCCCTATGTACAGTATACATATCACCCTTGCAAAAATAGTGGAACACGTCCTCATGAGCATAACCACAGGAATACTCGGGGGAGTCGACAAGCCCTTCCTTCAAAAGCTCGCTTCGGAGATTACTGTATTCCATGCACGAAGTCGAGCGTGTGCGGTGGGTAGTCGCCTATTTCCTATGTAAAACAGTTTGTTGGCTTAATTGACTTTTGATGTCTGGTTTAGTTATCTAATTCTTTGACTAACTGGGTCTGGTACTAAGCTTTTCAAATATTGTGGAGTATTGCCATGTAGTTATATAATGAAAATTGATTAACTTTGCATTTTCCGCCTTTCAGATAATTTTCCCATCCAACTTCTTAATAGATAAGGTCATGAGCAGTACCTCTAGTAGAACCTGTTACAATACGTGCAGCAACTATTATTGAACTTTTTCTCTCTGCTCCTATTGCTGTGCTGTGCAGGTATCTCAATCAACTGACCTGTACTCCACGATTGCTCTTATAAAACTAAAACTAAAAATTTCCGAAGATTCTATACTCATTCGAAATTGAAGTTATTTCATGTATTAACCATTTTCATACTTTTACCTTTACTTTTCCGGGTGTTGTTGTAGGGTGCAGCTGTACGCTATCTGCAAAAGTCTGTCAAATGATGATGACAATGATGGTGATGATGATGATGATGATGATGATGATGATGATGATGATGATGATGATGATGATGATGATGATGATGATGATGATGATAACTCTTTTCTTGAGTGTGAATTGAAAATATCAATACAAAACGTTTGGATGTTGCTCGACATTTCTACATTTATCCCCAAATTACAAAACGCTTTAGTGGTTAACATATGTGCCCAGACCTTCACAATTAAAATTTGGTCAACCATTTATCAAAGTTGACACTTCTAGCAGAAAAAGGACATCCATCGTCCCTCGTTAAAATAGCCTATATTTTGCATTTGAGTTGCACGGGGAAGGTAGACTGATGTTTGCTTGGCTGTATCTATTATTATTATTATTATTATTATTATTATTATTATTATTATTATTATTATTATTATTATTATTATTATTATTATTATTATTATTATTATTATTATTATTATTATTATTATTATCATTATTATTATTATTATTGGGAGAGGGGGAAGGTTTCGATGCTATATGAACCTGCATCAAGAAGAATCAGAATTGATGTACCAGTGAGCGTACCCTAAACTAGGCTGCCTTTCTTCATGGGTGTCCAATATACCATGAACAAAAAATGAAGCATTGAGATCATGGAAGAAAAATGCCAGGTAGGTTTGCAGGTGGAGCGATATTTCACGAAACAAAATTGTATACAAGAGTGCCATGTTAATTGTGACACCAATGAATAGAAGGAAAAGATGAATTAGCATTGAGTTCGGCAAGCAACCTCCTCATTGGTTCTGAAACGTAGTATTAATGGCAAAAGATCACTGGTTTGCATTGTAAATACCTGATAATCTTGATGAATTATCAGACAGCCCAGGGAAAAGTTTTAATGAGGTACCCAAAAAAACAATCAGTGGAAGATTGAAATTTAATATAAAAAACAGCTGAAGAATTTAAATTAAACACAGTCAAAACCAAGGTTTCTTCCCGACAAGAGTGGAGGTAATCCAGACATCCGATTTAAGAAACAAGCCGCGTCAGCAGCAGATCAGTGGACTTACATGTGAACTAGGCTAAGGACAATGTTACCAGGTTTCCCCCCAACGCGTGTGGTGTCCCCATCACACGCGATTCTCACGTTATTAGCAATAATGTGATTCTATATCAGAATCTGATATATTGTTCGATGGTACAGCATCGTATTTTTTCTGTTTAGCAACGTGTTTTTGTGTTCCCCAAAATATTGACAGTAATGGCAATTACAAGACATTATACAGTTCAGATATGTGTATTTTCAAGGGTGTTTTATTGGTATGTAAATGCATACACATCCTATAATCTAAACGACGTTTACTTTGTAAAAACGCAGGAGAAAGTTTGAGTACATGAAAATGCGTGTCATGCAACGGATCGATATTTTCATTCTTCCTTGCATAAACATAAATTTCAATTAGAATACTGCGGTGATTTTGCACAATGGACTGACTGTTGATCACATAAAACATTATCTGTCAACAGAACACCATTGCATCACATCCAATAAATCTGAAACATTAGCATTGTTCTGGCAGGTTTATTCCGTACAAATTTATATAATATGCTTGTGAATAGGAAATCCAAAGAAAGGCAGTAATAGGTAATAATTGACGTAATAGGTTACGAATGGAAGCAAACATTGCAGTTAATTTATCGGTTTGGAACAGAGCAAAAATAAATTTGCAATTTTGTTTTTTACCCAAGGAACTACTGTTAATTTGAAGCCTGGCTGCAGATGTTCCAATCTCACACATGCATACATACATACATACATACATACATACATACATAAATACATACATACATACAAACATACATACACACGTACGTACGTACACACATACATGCATATATACATACATATATACATACATACATACATACATACATTATTTAAACAAATGTGTACATTATACAAACACATAGCTATATACTTTTGTTTGAGGAAATGTGTACATACATACGTACCCACCCACATGTCAACATACTTTAATTTAGATAGCACATACATAAACATGACGCATAAAAGAATCAATGTTAGCACCAACGATAGACAACAAGGGACCGAACTGACATTTCAAAATAATTATGGGCCCAGATTTTACACACACAATGCAGTGATGTGATGCCAGCTCAGTTGTTTGCTTTAAACATATTTTATTCAAAAACAAAAAACAAACAAACAAAAACAGGGACAAAATAAAAACAAAACAAATACAAAAACAAAACACAAAACAAACAAAAAACACACAAAAAACGCACACACACACACACACACACACACACACACCAAAACGATTGAGATTAGTTTCATGTTTTGGACGATGGTCTCAACAGCTTTAGTCGCGTCCTAAACTATTTGTGGACAATACCACTGCTGCCAACTAAGAGTACTGTGATCTTGTCTCACAACACCTTGATATCACTGCTTCCGACAAGGATCAATATTTCTGGAATGGAACCAAGGATCCAAAACCTTTCCAATGAACAGCTTATTTCTTCAACAAAAGCTTTCTTTCTATTGTGGTGTGAAATTATTAGCATATGTGGTTTACAATACTGAATGTTCTGGAAAATGTTAGGAAAGGCGATTTCATCCGCCAACATTGTTAGTTCTGGTGTTACTATTCTTTTACAGTGTACAAAGATAGTTGGTTGTTTGTTTGGGCGTCTGTTGTGTCGTACAAGCGATTGTGTTGGTTGAAAGATGCATCTCTAATGGTCATACAATAATCTAGAATATGAGATACTGTGTCCGATGGATTGTCACAAACCCTACAAGCTTTATGTTGCAGCTTTGGGTACATTGTGTGTAACATAGAGTTATTCATGCACATTTGAAAGCATGCTTTTACTGTAAATTGTACCATTCTATCAGTAAACTGTTTTAAGGTGCTCTGCTAAAAATTGTATGTCTGTGTGTTCAATGTTTCGTGCCAGCAGTCACAGTTCACATCCTCTTAAATTGGGTAATGTATTTTCATCATACCATTCATTATATATATATATATATATATATATATATATATATATATATATATATATATATATATATATATCCGAAATAGCATATGTGTGTTTGTGTGCGAAGGTGTGTCCTCAAACATACCTATTGTTTTTGCACGCGCCGATAAGTTATGCCTAAATCTGCTGCATGTACGTGCACCTTGATTAAATTATTTAATTTAATGCTGTGTTCAAATCCATTTCGACATATCTTCAGATGCAGAAATGTGTTGTACGTGCTGCCAGTCCACTAACCTGAGGTATTAATCCTTTTTTGTATACTGCAAACACGACTAATACATGCCAAAAGAAAAATGCTGGTTTCATCATTCCCTGTCCCGACCAAGCTTCATGCATCCGTTGGTTGATCAGTGTGCATTTTCCAAATTTCCGTCCAAGCACTGAGGGTCCTAGCTTCCTAGGTCAAGCTTTTTTTTTACATTGCCAGCAAATTACGTTAACATAATATGGGCACCTCTTAAGATAAACAAAAACAAAAGGAACAAAACCTTTAACTTACATGCAACTATTTATTGGATATTATCACGGTTATCTATGAAACAGCAATCGCCTATTGCAGCGCCACATATCGACGGTTTATTTTGCAATTCCGAATTCGGTACTGATTTCACACTTTACAACGACCGTTCAGATTTCAACACAGAATGGACACCAGGCCATCGCATCGCACAGTGACGAGCATCGAAATTATTTAGCCCCATTTCTGAGGCATCGGCGGTGTAGTTTTGATATGGGCACCATCTCCGCCTCATAAAAGGTTGTGTGTTTCACGCAGACCTTTCAATAATTCCTCAATTGCACGATATACATAAATATTCCTGTCCAGTGTCTCATATATATGAGTTCCTTGAAAGTCTGCGTCTTTCATGTTGCATTTTGGTAAAGTTTCATGACATAGGGAATAAGTTATTGACTTCGTTTTCTGCGCCGCTGATAGAATTCTGCCCCCAAATCGTGACAGCTGCCATTGGCATTGCCGTGCAAGAATTAAGCTTGCGCGTGCGTGACCCAAATAAACATTTCCATGTGTTCTCGTTACACATTGCTGAATTTTCCTGTGGGTAAGGACATGCATTTGTGTCACGCATGCGCAAAAACCATTCAATATCGCACGCGCAAGCTTTATTCTCGCAACATAAGTTGGATTTGGGAGCCAGATAAATCTGTCTGGGCTGCATTAGCTGCGGCACCTATTTGGGTGTTATAAGGTTTGGGGTCATACCCAAAATATGTCAGGGTTGTCTGCAGCACCAAAGTGAACTTGTTATGTTGCAGCACTTTTGTGAACTGGCCCATGAAGCATGCCCCTGGCATCATTCCCAAAGCACTCCTGTAGCAAAGCAGTGCCTCTGCTAGCTGTTGTGACTGACTTCAGATTATGCCATTTGCACCATTAGAATGTTTGTATCTTTCGTAGTGTCTCTCTAGTGTTTGAAAAAGGCATTTTGCCGTTAATTCACAATTTTACCATCCTCAAATTGCAGCACATTAGAAATCTGGCCCCCAGAGCTGTGTATCTCACCATTCGTAGTAAGGTGTCACTGTTAAAAAAAAAAAAAACGAGCAGAAAGCTGCTCGCACAATGTACAGGTGAACAGTGCCGACAGGCCTTCCATAACCTACAGTATGCTTTTGCCAATGGTTCTTTTAGCATTTAATCAGAACAGGTGCAGTTTTCACCACCCTGACAGCTTTTTTCTAACCATGAAAGACTGGTTATGATCTGCCAAACCAGTGATTTTATACTTGCAGGCCAATGTCGATACACGACAGGCAATGGCACTATGGGAACAAGATCTGAGATTCAGAAATGAAATGAAATAGATAATGTTCTCATCTGAGAAGGTTATGACATATTCTTTACCATATTAGCACCAGTGTAAATCATAATATAGGTCCTATGTTTAAGCACATGTTTTCCTTATGCAGGGGGCTAAAGAGGCTTGTAAAATTTCAACTGTCCTGGACCAAGTATGATTTCCAGTTGCAGTAGGTCTTGAATCTCGTCTAGGTGTGTGTTTACAGGTATCGTCACCTTCTTTAGGAATTCTATGACCTTATCATGAGAAAACAACCATGCCTCAATATTTGCTACACCCGGCAAAAATCAGGCCTTGAAGAATATATTTTGCTGTACACAGCCCAGCGCAAGTGGTCTGATAAGAGTCATCAAGTGTCATCTAAAGAAGACATCTTATTGATAACCTGGACAACCAATTCACTATATGTCATGAATGTCACATTCTGGTTACTCATCAGGTCCCCATACATGTGTATAGCTAGTCAATGGAGTATAGCTGGGGGACCAGAATGTGATACTGATACATCAATGGTGGCCACGCCCCATACAAATAAAGTTTGCATAGAAACTTCTACCAAACCCAGGGAGCCCTCAACATCTGTAAAACGTTTGAGATACATGGAGGTAAGGAAACTGTCATTAGTAAAATATAAACGTTATTACAAGGTAACAGGACGCCCTGATCCTTTTTGATGTCAGAGATAACATTTTGAACTGAGGCATATTTTTTTCTGACGTCATATCTTTTGGTATCCCATCATTAACTGAGGACCCTGTTAGGTATGAGTCATGATGAATGCATCTAAATTCATCGGGTCTCTGTTTAGGGACTACCCCTAGGGGACTGATAACAAATGTTTCAAAAAGAGGGCATTGAAAAGCCTAGCTATTCTGCCCTCTATTACTTCTTTTATCTGGTACGGGTTTCAAGTGACCCTTTGCTGATGGTATAATTTTGTTTACTGGGGGTGGATAAGCACCTAAGAATGGAATTCAAACCCATGTTTAAACCCTTGCACCAAAAATCCATTGTCAGACTCAGGGTAACCTTGCAGAAATTACACTAGAACGTCATCTTTGATTGGAGTGGCTGAACTGGTTGGTTGCTGGTGTATAATGACTATTATGCTGGGATTTGTGGGATTTTTTACATGTGCTTTTGGGTGTTTGACTGTTGTTTGTATTTGTATTTGTATTTGTATTTGCTGAATTCGGTCCGCTTTGTCAGTTTCTGTGAACATGTTCGTATGGTAGTCTTTACCACGTGGTAGCACTTGTGTTAGAATATACAATTCAGCTGATATTGCCATGGGTTGCCTATGCAATAGTTGGTATAGTATGACTTTAGCACTTTGGTACCCAAGGGTTGTTGGGTGCCTTTTCTTTTGTCAGCTGTCTTTTGGCAAACTATGGGATGGAAATATTCTTGTATAGGCATGTTAATGTATCACGTCCCATTGCGTGTTTCTATGAATTCCATCTTTCCTGAACTATTTTTCCAACACAAAGGACCAGTCTTTGTTGCAGTTGGAGTCAAGGCCGTGCACATAACACCGTTGATGCCCTGTGCATTTGAGTAACTTTTGTTAAGCCTCATGGCCACATACCGAGTGGTCATCCCCAATATTGGGTCATGGAAGTGTATGAATAAAGTTGTCCACCCTGCTGTGGAAGCGGCATGACAGGCTGCATCTGCCAGAATGCCTAAGGTTCTGTATGTGATCGCCCTGTGGTCCCAGATATGGGCGAATGTGTGAAATCAAAGTTTCAAATTCTTTTTTGGCATGGTCCTTTTACAAAACTTTAATTCTCCCATTATGGAGAAACATGCAGTGTGTTTCAAATGTATCTTTCTGTCTGGCTGGCTGCTTCTCTTTCTCTCTCTTTGTATCTTTATCTCTGTCTGTCTGTCTGTCTGTCTGTCTGTCTCTCTCTCTCTCTCTCTCTCTCTCTCTCCTTCTCTCTCTCTCTCACACACACACACACAAAGAAAGTTTGAATTGTAATCAGTCATCGATTTCCACTTTTAGCTTCCAAAGGTTACTCTGATGCTCACATGGGGACACCAACAGACGGTCCTTTGTGTAGTGAATGGAATGAGTTTGATTCTGAAACTTTGTTTTAAAGTATTGCTAAATCCCAAATACATGTAAATGTTTTTCCATTAGTCATTATTTAAACGTATGTTCAACTGAGTAAAATATAGCATAAAATATCTTTTAATCGTTCAATTCGTCATTTGATTAAAATTTGTTGAAATCCTTTAAGAGATTGATTAAAATATATAGCTAAATATTAATGTTGCCCTTAAAGTTAGATACAATGTGACTTTGGCAATTTGTGATATACATATATGCTTACATACATACATTCTTACATACATACATACATACATACATACATACACACGCACATATACATACATACATACATACATACATACATACATACATACACACATACATATTTTTTCTTCTTTGTTTTCTTGTCCTAAATTATGTCGCTGAATTGTCACCTATTGTCTTTTATGTAATAGGCGACTCCTAACGCCAAGTCTGGTATTGATGTGCTCGACGACCCTTGCCCTGCCAATGTGGCTGTGACAATCTGTATAGTTTTTCATTAGATATGCTGTATTCATAAGCCAGTCAATGTACAACACAGGTGTAACGATAGGGTATGCTTAAGAATCATAAATATAAATGTTTTAATGGATTTGTTTTGGAATTGGACTTGAACTTCCATAGAATACATACGTGTGGTTCGGTAAGTTAGATCCACGTATAAAGCTTTCCCATATGCATTAGAAAAAGAAATATGCTTCCTTCAAACATTCCATATTCTAAATACACGCAAATGACGGAACTTTAACCCTATTTTGAAAATAATATCTGTGAAGCTGTTTCTCATGTTGCCTGTCTGTCGGTCCATCCAGGCCGGTGCCTCCCTTTGTATGTATGTATGTATGTATGTATGTATGTATGTATGTATGTATGTATGTATGTATGTATGCATGCATGCATGCATGCATGCATGCATGCATGCATGTATGTATGTATGTATGTATGTGTGTATAATATGAAAAGGAAGTCTCTTGACTCACGCTGGTTACCTCGAAAAAATAATATGCAGATCTAAATGAATAGTGTGTACCTCTATTTTTAAAAAGGTACATTTTTCACGGCTGTATTTGTGCGGGGGGGGGGCTCTGGGAAGCTTGGTTGGCAGTTGAGTTGTAAGTCATTTATTTCACTTTTAACCTCATTTATTTAATTTGTGATGAGGATAATCGTCTTAGGTCCTTTATGTTTTGCCATACGATAGGCCACGGGCACGTGACATATAATCCAAAACAACTACAAACAACCCTCCGCTGGAGTACATAATACTTCACACGGCTACATTTAGCATACAAAGTGTGGTTTGATGAAAAATGTATCTTACATATTTGGGACAAGATTCTTTCTTGTTAATGTGGATTTTGTGCGAAATACTTTTCACCAAGTCTGAATATTGTATATTAATTGGACAAAGGATTTGACTGAGAGCATTGAATTTCTATCAGAGGCAAGAAGAACACTTACTGCTGAATAATACTGGCTGCTTTAAATTAGATGTCAAATCGACAGAAAAGTTTTTTAGTATATGTGCAAATCAAATTCGACAATGCCAAATATCCAGGGAAGAAAAATTACCCAGGTGTGCACTTAATGTATGCTGAGGAAAGCTGTTGACTGAATCTAAACCGAGCGGTGAAAGAATTATTTTCTTACTGACAGCATTGTGACAATATGTTGGTTAAACCTGGCAATTATACATGAGTGAAATATGTGAGATTACATACTGCATCATAATCCTTTATGTAATGGATTGAAGGAACACGCTTGTCCCGAAATTATAGGATTGTTGGAATGTACCAAAACTGTTGTGTCTTTATATAAACAGCTTCAGAGAACATGCTACATCCATACAGGATAATGATAGTAGTGTGCACATGCAGTAAAGAGTTCGGACTGCAGAATAGGGTAATGAATACTAGGAAGTGGTTCTGGACGAAAGAGCACTTATACAATAGCGAGTGTGGGTCTAACAGAACCATTCATAACCCACCCAGGTGGCGATAGGAGGTAACTTGAACGGCCACCTGAACTCCAGTAAATGTCACCATGTTTTTAGGAGTACATCAGCTTACCCTTATGTAATTGCAGAACACAGCAACCAGAGATTTTCGAACTTCTGAATGTCTTCAGAGCTTTCAGCAAGAGAGGGTACCAGTTTTAGAAAGAAAGTGGCAAATTACAAAGCGGCACGTAAACCAAGTTTTCAAAAGAAGAAAATGAAAAAGAAAGAAAGAAAATTCCAGTTCCATATGCTGAACAAATTAAAGTTAAGCGTTATTCAGAAGTGTTCCGCCAAAATGTTTAATACTGTGACCTTCTGAAGTATCAAGATTCTAGCTCGAAGTGAAACATAAAATAGCCTCGTGACATTGGGAATTTCGGCCACGCTGTCGATGTGATTTCTCAACTTAAAACTTTTTTTATTTATAGATTCTAAGCCTTTATTTAATGACTGCACTAAAATTGTCATGTACGCAGCCTTAGGAATAAGATCGAGGACATATGCACCCATATGCGCAGTCTCACGTTGGTTCTCATATGGGACCATCATTATGTGCGATAACAAAGTACCAGTGCAAATGGTTCTTGTATTATCGCCTTGCATGAAATTCATGAAAGTGACCCTGTTATCCTATGTTCATATTAGGATGACCAACATGCAATTCCAAAGTAGTTTTATAGAGGAGCGCCACCATACCTTATTTCAAAGACCATGAGTAAACAGGTCCTGACTGAGGTATTACACCGAAATGGTGTTATCGCAAAACAAAAAGAGTGATGCTGTCCACTGCTTGAGAAACCCACACCGGCGATGCTTAAGGAGGTCACGATGCTTGATCTCTCAATGGTATTTTGCTCACTGAACTGACTGATTACAGCTGCGTTTCCAACTAAAACCTTCAATTATCTGTTTCATATCTCTCCTGCCACAGAGCAATTTTGGAGATCTAAATCTATCCGATGACAAAGTTACCTTTCCTTGCTTTAAAAATGACGCTTGACTGTTCTACCCATGCGTACACTGAGACTGCATGGGCACCAGCTTTTTCACAAATCAGATACTTGGCAAGAGATATGGCTATACGTTTGCGGCGCAAGCATTGTGAATTGTTGTCAAATAGCAATCCTGCTGCCTCTGCAATGAGAGATGGCATCACGCCCTGACTTCCACACTGCGTCGCTCGGGGTGAGCGCCTTAATCAACTAACACAGTCACTTTGGCTGTCGATAAGCCTGCCCTGGTGATTTTAAAGTACGAAGCAGTCGTATAAACAAATTCCGAACGCAAAGTCTACAAATATGTTGCTGTTTTTTGTTGACGCGACTGGCCAGAAATCTAAAAAAGATGCCATTTTATGCTTGAAAAAAAAAAAACATTTATAACAAAAGTCATTAAATCCAAACGTCACTGAAGCATAACCTCTGAACAAATGTGCCAGTGACCTATAAACACCGAACTGCACACCCCTCCATGTTTGACTAGGACGCTGCAAATGGTTTTAGACAACAATAGCATGTGCATTTATCCAAGTAACCATTTACTGATTAAAGGTAGTCCTCCCCCTGCCACTTTTTACCACAGCGCAGCTTAATAGGTGTATTCATATTTAATTACATTAAACGCAGACGTGCCCTGGTCCCCTCAGTTGCTAGGGAACGATGCCTTTGCCATGATGAGGACTCTTGTGCTAATTAATTTAGCTAACCATGCAGAAATAACACTTTATCTACCAAACAAATGAAATTTTCTCAGTATGTTTTCCGTCTTGTATGTTTTGATATTCAGTGAATGACCTTTCATCAGCCGTCTGCTTTCTTGAGTTGCTACTTTTGTCATAAAAGCTTATTTGGCCGGGCTTAATATATGAACATGTCCTCCTTCCAGTCATTTTCTTGCCACACCCTGGGTGGCAGCACAAGATTCCCCGCTAAAATAAATACCTCTTATACTACCATTTAAAATTATTGCATCGGTTATAATCATTGTAAATACCCTAGATTAACTATCGAACTAACTTATCTCTGTCCGTGTTACGAAAGGGTAGATATCCCAATAAAGTTATAGATATTATTACATCGATGATAACATGTACTCATTGATCATTACAAAATAAAGAAGTTAAAAATAAGGATAGGACAGAGCATTACCTCGTGAACAAAGTTGGTAAGGGCGAAGTCAAGAAAAGTTCGTAATGACTCCAGCAATCGATTTTCGAGATGTTGAAACTCGCAAAAGGGCACAAAATTCGTAAATTTAGTCTATAATCGCAGCGCTACCAGTGGAGCAAATGGAGAGGTGTCGGTCCGCCGACGTGCTTTTCAACAAAAACGAAGAAATACTCAAGTGGCTTCAGAGATGTATCTTTTGTCATAGACTGAACAAAAAAAAGGTTAAAACCGAAAAAAAACCCCACTTGGTAGAGGGCTTCTCAAGGCACATCCCACCAGAAGATGATCTCTGTGACGGTGTATGAGAAGAGTCGACTATATTGATTGCTAATGGACAACCAACAACAGGTGAGATCAGACAGCGGCGCTAAAAAAAAACAATTAAAAGGTGGCCCTTACGACGATTTGACAAACCGCTTTGGACAAGAATTGGAAATGTGATCTATTTTAGGACGATGGCTGGAGAAGCATCCTATGAGCTCAGACAACGGACAAGTCAGTTGAGCCAAATCTCTGTCATGGAACCAACCTGTCCAAAATTAGATATGATATTTTAAGACGGTTGTGCCGCGTAGGAGTATCTTGTAAAGCCTACGAAACTTATTGACCTGAAACACGAGTAGGGTGGAGACTGTCTTGGAACAGATCATATGTTTATTGTCATTAATCATTGATAGTTTAACCCTCTATTTGAGCCATGTTGGCATATTATTTCGCTCACAGATTACCAATCATCTGAACAATAGACCATCTTGGGCTGCTTCCTTACTTAAGCTATTGCACGGGAATAGAATCATTTGATTTCTGATGACTTTGAATTATACAAGATCATTTGAGTAGCCTTCATGAGTGCTTGCCCAGAGGGCAGTTGCGTTGAGTCGTAGCGACTGACACGCGTTCTGTGTCTTGAATGTGGAAAGTACAGCAATTACAAGGCAAGGAGTCGAAATAATCGAATATAGTGGCAGTAGCCCACGTGCAATTCCCCAGTGATTTTTGCACCGTCATTTATCTGACTTGTAGTAAATAATCGATAAAACTCCCCCCCCCCGCCCAAAAAAGAAAATAATATATATATATATATATATATATATATATATATATATATATATATATATATATATATATATATATATATATATATATATATATATATATATATATATATATATATATATTAATGAAAAACAAACAATTTTGCCATGCTTATTCTCATACCACATGATCTTGGACTGTTGCGTTTCCTTCAAATGGCACAGTTCCACCCACCAAATTGGTGATGTTAACAAATTGTTGCCTCAGTCAATATAAACAGTTATGTGCAACAATGCCATATTTTGCCTTATGTAAGTGGAGCTGCTTTGTACCCGTGCTATTTAGGCAATATTTCCTATGAACATCACACAGATAAATCCATAGATAAATAGCCTTTATTTACGGATTTGACCAAAAGCCGGAGTTTATCTTACCCAAGAATCTGTAATAAAACATGAGTTACAGACGTCAGTTCAATATATCGGTAATCAAATTGAAAACTATATCTGTACAAAACGAAATTATTATAAAGTTTGTACGGTAAAATGTCGAAAAAGTATCCCTCGTTAAATGTGACCTGATTTTAAAACAGTGCTTCTCCTCACTGTTGATTAAGTTCACAATACGGCACATATTTCATACATGTAAGCAATTGGGAAAACGCAAGGTCCTATTCAAATCCCTGTCGCAGGAAAAGACAAGATACAAGACAGAACTAGACCAACAGTGACGTAACAACCACAGTAACGGGACACATGGTCGAGCTTGTGGTTTGTGTGTGAGCGGGCTTTGTCGCTATTATATGTGCTAATCTGTCAGCTCTTTTCTTTCCGATTACCTTTTACATATATTTATATGTATATTATGCGCCTTTTTAGATTTATCTTACATTGATAAGTAAATATAAAATACTGAAATTAAAATACGTTAAAGTTCTGCTGAGTTGTCTGTTCACTGAGCTTAAAAACCGTCACTCTGTGTCTGTAGTCAGTGCACATTAATATATTGTCATCAGCATATCAGAAAGTTCTTCAAAGTGTAACTTGTCGATGGTAATTCTGACCAAAAGCAGTGTACCTTGGAATCCCACATCTATCTATGGTAGTGGAGGCAGTTTTCGGTCACTTAAGCGTAAATCGATCCATACCTTTGGAGTTTCTGAAGGATTGGTAAATATTTTCCGGATGTGACTTCACAGTAGTACTACTGATTTGTTAAGATACTGATAAATGTGACATGCAGCGTTCCTGCTTGGTACGAATGATGCCACTTTACAGGGCGCAAAACGGCAATTTTCGGCGAGCGGAGCCAAGTTTCCGTCAGCAGGTCTATAAAACCAAAAGCAAAAATATGCTTCTATTTGTGTAAAAGTTTTTGCTAAACTGTAAAATATGCCTAGCAGTGACAGTTCATGTTTTTGATGAGAATACAACAATGGATCATTTTGACAGGTGACCAGATTGAAATTTACATGTTGTAATTGTTCACAGGCATACCTGCCATGTTGGTATTGAATGACGGCCGCATCATATTTGCTCTCCGGTACCTCGTATTCAAAAATTCGCTTTTGTACATTGTAAATGTCTTTATTAGGAGCTACTCAACATCACTTCTTAGAACTCACCCTGGTGTGCTTATAGTGCTATAAATTCAAGGTGACCGAAAACTGCCTCCAGCGGTCAGGAAAAACAAGATAAAACTATGAAAGATGATTTGCTGCATAGCAAATCAGTGTGTGTGTCTTCAAAGCATTGGTATGGCAATGTACAACTATTCCATAACACAGGAGTGAAAGTTGGAATGGCATCTCTATCTATTCTAGACTTACAATTTCTAATGGTGCTATTCAGCATAATTTAAATTGCTACAACTTTTATTCTAAATTCATTAGGTGCGCAATGGTCAACAACCCCCTAGTAAAAGTTGGAATGACATATCTATCTATTATAGTGTTGAGGATATTCAAAGATTGAAAAATTCGAATGCTGCTAATTTGCATAATTTAAATTGCTAGAACTTTTGTTTTAGATTCATTAGATGTGCAATGGTAAACAACCCCCTCGTAGAAGTTGAAATGACATCTTTATCTGTAATAGTTTTGAAGATATTCAAGTTTAAAATTTTTAAATGCTGCCAATTAGCATAATTTGAATTGCTACAACTTTTGCTTTAGATTTATTACATGCGCAATGCTCAATAACCCCCTAGTAGAAGTTAAAATGACGTCTCTATCTATAATAGTTTTGAAGATATATTCAAGTTTTAAAATTTCAAATGCTGCTAATTAGCATAATTTAGATTGCTAAAACATTTGTTTTAAATTCATTAGATGTGCAATGGTCAATAACCCCCTAGT
This sequence comes from Hermodice carunculata, assembly GCA_964020975.1. Lineage (NCBI taxonomy): Eukaryota > Metazoa > Annelida > Polychaeta > Eunicida > Amphinomidae > Hermodice > Hermodice carunculata. The sequence goes on from OZ026614.1 coordinate 10,975,143, forward strand.
AGAAGTTGGAATGACATTTCTATCTATTATACTTTTGAAGATATCCAAGATTTAAAATTCCAAATGCCCCTAATTTGCATAATTATAAACATCTTCAATTCTTTGTATAAAACGGTCAAACTCCTTGTATGTAGGTACAATCATGCCAAGTTTGGAGTTTCTATGTTTAATAGTGTTCGAGAAAAGTGTCGGACAAATTTGCTGGTAAAGAAGAAAGAAGAAAGAAAGAAAGAAAGAATTTCAGGAAAAACAAAAAAGTGTGTGTTGACACACACACTTTAATTAAGAGACGCTCTCTGCTAAATTTGTGAGTTTATGGTCACGCGATATATTGAAAGAAAGTTCTGGAATCCCCTGTTTTTGATAGGTGACATGACTTAACCGCAAATTTGACTACTTTTTGTTTCTTGGTCCTTGCAACCTGGTTATAAAAACAAAGCAACAGTAAACAAAAATGAACAGAGAAGGAAAAATGGTAAAATTTCGCCATAATAACGGGAGCTGCTACGTCTAAAGAACCTTACCCGTGAGGACAGTCCCGCTGCCGAACGCAGCGCGAGACCAAAATATCCAATGATGTGACGGGTGTGCAGCATGGTTAATGAATGTGTGAGGTAACTTAAAACTGCCTCCGACCAAAAACTGCATCCACTACCGTAGGACCATGAAATTCGAAGCATTTGATTTTATTTTGATTTAATTTTTTCCGGCAGAATCAACATACATAAAATGCATTGAACATGTGAAGACAAGACAAATAAATTAAACACAATACAGACAAATAAATCAAATACATAATACAGACAAATAAATCAAATACATAATTCAAATAAGGATAAAAGATCTCTATAACTAAAATATGTATAAAAAAGCAACCATGAGATAACATAAAGTAAAAAGGTGGAATACACTCTTTACAGTAAACCAATCAAGACTAGAATATAAATTAAAACATGGGAGACATATGAGCAAAAAAATAGATTCCACACAGGATAGTTTAAGTACCAGCTTTACATGAAATTTCACCTTGTCTGTATTTGTGTAAATTCTCTGTAAAGGAGTACAGATCTCAATGTGACGTGCTTAATTCAAAAGCATTATGCATACATACGACTGTATTCACAGAATTGTTTGAGCTAAACAACATGTATGAAGTCTGACCAAGGACAGCATATACTGACAATCTAAAGCTAAACATTCAATGAATTTTTGGTCTATTTACTAAAAAAATATCAAAAGAGACTTTGCTGTTAATAATATTCTTGCTTCCGTATACGCAAGGTCATGCATGAGGGACTTTTTTAGAAAGCTGATAACTATTTTATCGTTCCCGGTACGTTCAAGAAACAAATAGACATTTATTTAGCTCGACAATAGTTTAGCAGGTTTCTAGAGCTGAAATGACGGAATGTGATCACTTGCACACCCAATGACAGATTTTATGCGCCCCCTCGAAGAAAGCGTGACATTTAGCCTTTGCTATTGTCGGTCGGTCGGTAGAGAGACTGTGGTTTCCACACCATAACCAAAGAAGTCTTTGAGATAGGACTTTAATTGTGCCTAGGTATAGACTACAGTAGAAGGGCTAGTTGAAGTATGACGGTGGTTGGTCTTGACACAATTTCCAAGATCACAAAGGTACTGCAGTAAGCTTTCGTTTCTGCACGATTACTAGAAATGTTTTTATGATAGGACCTGTATATTAATCAGGATTATAGTCCTTCTCCAGGGTTATCTCAGGTTAGAAGATCTGTGACCTTGACCTAAATTCAAAGGTGAGAGAAGCACTTTAGTGATCTTAGTTTCTGCATTGTTACTCAGAATTTAAGTTATGACTTCAATATTGTACATCGTAATAGTCCTCAACTCTGGCTTGGTCAGTTTAGAAGATGTATGACCTTGACCAAATTCCCAAGGTCAACAACTGGAGTCCTGTAAGTGTACTTGGCTTCCACATGATAACGTAAGATATTTCGGACCTAAGCTGTCATATTGCAAAGGAATATAGCCTTGTGTAAGAGCTGGGTCAAGTTCTGAAATGGTTGACCTTGAGTCAATTCCCAAAGTCACAAAGGCACATTACTGAATTTGGTTTCTGCTTAATACCCGCAGAAATGAGCCAGAGCTTCTAGTAGGTAGATATTTATAGTCTTCTATTAGGGCTAAATCAATTCCAAGAAAAACGACCTTCAGCTAATTTCCAAGGTCACAAGGCCACTTTCGTGAATTTGGTTTCTGCATCCACTTTCCAAGGTCATGAGTGCCCCATTTAGTACTAGCAACAGGATAATGACAGCGAACATAATGACGGTATAGCACAAGAGAAAGAGAGCATTGGCATGGTTTCATTCACAGTGGATTATAACTTCGACACATTTTAAAGGTCACAGAGCCATTTTACTGAATATGGTTTCATACATTCTGCATGATAATTTATACCTTAGAGCTAGACCTTTTATATTGCACAGCTTTATGGCTCGCTGTAAAGGCTAGGTTGAGTTTGAAGATGGGTGACCTTGACCCAGTTTTCAGGGTCACAGAGAGATTGTAAAATTCCTGTGGTTTCCACACAATAACTCAATAAGTTTTTAAGCTAGGATTTTGATACTGTTCAGGTTTATTATTCTAGTCAAAAGGTAGGCAAAGTTTGAAGATGAATGACTTTGACTTAATTTCCAAGGTCACAGTGGTACCTGAGGTAACTTTGGTTTCCGCACAATAACTGAAGAGATTTTTAAGCTAGGACTTTTATATTGCACAGGATTATAGTCCATATTTGGGGCTAGGCAAATTTTGAAGATGGATGACCTTGACTGCATTTTAAAGGTCACAGAGCCACTTAACTGAATATGGTTTCATGCTTTCTGCATAATAACTTATACCTTGGAGCTAGAACTTTTATATGGCACAGCTTTATGGCTCTCTGTAAGGGCTAGGTTGAGGTTGAAGATGGGTGACTTTGACCCAGTTTTCAGGGTCACAGAGAGATTGTAGGATTCCTGTGGATTCTACACAATAACTCAAGTAGTTTTTAAGTTAGGACTAGGATACTTTACAGGTCTATAGTTCTTGCTAAGGGCTAGAAGAAGTTTAAAGTTTGGTGACCTTGATTAAAATTCCAAGGTCACAGTGGTACCTGAGTAAACTTTGGTTTCCACATGATAACTGAAGAGGTTTTTAAACTAGGAAGTTTATATTGCACTGGATAATTGTCCGTATTCGGGGCTAGGTCAAGTTTGAAGATGGGTGACCTTGACCTAATTTCAAAGGTCACAGAGCCATTTGGTTGAATACTGTTTCTGCATGATAACTTGCATTTTACAGGTAGCACTTTTATATTGCACATCTTTATGGTTGCCTATAAGGGCTAGTTTGAGTTTATAGATGGGTGACCTTGACCCATTTTTGAGGGTCACACACAGACAGTAGACTTCCTGTGGTTTTTGCACAATAACTGAAGGTCAAGTGAAAATGAGTGACCTTGCCCTAATTTCCAAGGTCATAAAGCTACTTTGCTAAATGATGACTAATTTAACAGCTATAGCTTTTATATTATCCAGGTTTTTAGTCGTTTTTTAAGGGCTAGGTTAAAGTTTAAAGATATGTGACATTGATGTATGATCAACCTTCACTAATTTTTTAAGGTCACAAGTGCCCCATCTATCAATAGGGTAGCGAGGGCAAGGGTAATGAGGGCGGGGGGCATCTATGTTTTACAAACATATCTTGTTTTTGTAAGTAAGTGTTGTAAAACAGCCTGGTTGAAACAGAAGAAAATGTCTGCATTTGGTTGACTGAAATAATGGGATATTTCATCTATAAATTAACGGTTATCTTAACATAGCGATATGATCAAGCCGTAATGTTAACATTAATTCAACATTCATCCACAGTCACTACACTAAGCATCTATGATCATGACAACGGTCACGTGAATCACTTTACATTAATTAGACCACACGTGTGTATAAAGGTTCGAAAGCGACTTCCGATAGACGGGTTTTTTCCAGAGTGAAAATGGTAGTAATTACTGGAAGCCTGAGGCCAAGGGTAGGATGGAGTTTTCAGTAAAAATTCCGTGTTATCCTATTTTGTCACTCAAATTTTATTATAATCTCACATAATGCCGTTGAATCGACTGTTTCACCATACATATATCGTACCTCTCCTTTTATGCAAGGTAATGTTAGGATACCGTATCTTCCAAATTCATCCGGTCTCTTTTTATGAGATTCCAACAGAATACTAATTTGTTTTTCGAGACATGATGAATTAGGAAAAATAATTTATAAGGTGGCATATCATCCTCTTCATTTTTCGTGGGAGGGTATGGTGAAAAGAGATGCTATGAACTGTTCTGAAATGTTTGCAAAATATGTACTTATGGTTTCATATATTTTACCCCCCCCCCCCATATCATCCGAATACTTTTATCCTCATTTACAAACCATTGGGTGCGGAATTCACAATTTTCAAAATGGGATCCAGTGTGGATTAGTCCCGATTCGATATTTTGAAGAGGTAGTATCCAAAATTAATGTGTGATTAGTGTTGATGGAAGGTAAATATGTTGAATGAATGTAATGTAAAATATATAATGGGACTTTTCCAGTGTTAGCATTACCTAAAAATGTAAATACAACGCCTTGAAATTACCAGTTGGTGACGGCGGTGGGTCCCAGAATTGGAATATTGTATCAGACACTGAAGTCGACCCCAGGCTATGTATTAAGTGGCACCACTGGGCAGAGCAGTCAAGAGCCCCGCCGAGCCAAAGATTGAGTCTAGCACACAAGGTTGCCCCGATAATGGATACAGGTACGAAAGAACTGGCGGGTTTTTATATAAGTGCTAGCAATATGCCCAGCCATCTTATGTAAAATAGTTGTTTGTCTACGGGTTGATGATTTATTGTTCTGGCCGCATTTTCAAACCTCTGGGTGGCTTTACACACACACACACACACACACACACACACACACACACACACACACATACACACACACATATATATATATATATATATATATATTTATATATATATATGTATATATATATATATACACACACACATATATATATGTATGTATATATATATGCCATACATACAAGCTTATTTTCAAACTTCATTTAACATGAAAGCCTCGTGCATAATTAGCTTGCTCTTTTGTCACAGGCAGTTATCTATCTATCTATCTATCTATCTATCTATCTATCTATCTATCTATCTATCTATCTGTCCGTCTGTCTGTCTGTCTGCCTGCCTACCTACCTACCTATCTATTGTACATTTTCTTTTACATTTTCTCTTTCATAGTTTTACGACCGAAATGTTGTCTTTAGCGCCAGTGTTGCCTTTCGGAAGTGATTGCTAGTCTTCTTCGTGGTATCAGGTAGACAATATCTTAAACTGTGTAAAAGAACACTAAGCAAATCCATCAAACATGACAAACCTCAAATAGTGCAACATGTTGCCTGTAGGTGACACTGCAAGTAACTTCTGCTGGTATTCGCCTGTTGCAGATGGAGACGAAAAAAAAAAAACTAAAAAAAAAAAAAAAACGAAAAACAAAAAAAACAAAAACAAAAACAAACAAAAAAAAACAAACAAAACAAAAACAAACAAACAAAAAAAAAACAAACAAACAAACAAACAAACAAACAAACAAACAAACAAACAAACAAAACAAAAAAACAAAAAACCCCGCTTCTTTCCTTGATTGAAAATACCATGTGACACAGGAAGCAGGCGACATCACCATCCAGAATAGTGTCTCGGACATGTCCAATTTGGAACTCTCCGAAACATTTTACAAAGTACGAAACTTATTCATGTTTTTAGTGTCAAAGATGCCGATAAAATGTTGCCAAACATACCCATACATGATGCTTGTGATCGCCACTCTGTTATCAAAAATGACGACGATGATGGTGATGATAACTCCTTTGTGTGTGTGAATTTGAAATTATTGCAAATTTGAACCATAAATAAGGTTATGGAAAGTTGCATGAAATTTGCAATCTCTGCAGTATTTATTTGAACACGGACTCCACATGAGTTGATGCATCTGACTCAACTTTCACACGTGCACACCACAGTGTTTAATAATACACGGGTGCATATTGATGTCACACAGTAAACATGAACTGGCGTTGCAGGAATGTACACCAGGGCAATCAGGTGTCTTCATATTGGATTGAAATGTCTTCGAACGGAAATATGGGATGGTTGATGTAATACCAGAATATCTGTGATTATTAGAAAATGTTACTAAAACGTTATCCCATTAATATCTTGCTGTGTCAGTTATCTTCTGCCTGCCATGCAAACCGTGAATTATAGAGGTCTTTATACGTAAATACATAAAATAACAGCGAATTTGTGAGGCTACACGTCTGTAATTAATCGCTTTAAAATCTAAATTTATTGTTGTTTTTATTGTCATGCTTACGTTCATATATTATCATTTCTACTCTTTTATTCATCTTTACGCCCTGTATGTATAACAAATGGTCAATGAAAGTGCAGCTGCACCTACAGAGCCCATCTGCAACGTAGGTACAAGATGTTAGATAGATAGCTACTCTACACCTGAAGATATAAAGTGTTTTTATCAATCAATGTATCAATCGATCAAATCAACCAATCAGTCAATCGATCAATGTAACAGTTTTCTAAGTTTGATACGGACCACTGCGGACCTTTTTGGGGCGGGCGCATAGAAAAGTTGGGGAAGGCGCAGCGTACCGATGTAGTTGGTAGAACAGCACCCTACAAAAATCCACTGGCACAAGCTAGAGCGCGAGCATCATGGAAAAGTCAACATGAACATTGTAATAACACATTCTGACAAGTGACAGTAGGTTACAATTGGCAGCACACGTGACAACAAACACAACGTTTTTATTGCGAAGTTGAGGATCGCCTCAACAGGTTTTCCCCAATATATGCATATTACCAATTTAGCTTGCCACGGGCAACTGCAGATATGGACTAGAAAACACGATTTGCTTCACAACAAATCTGTCAATGTGCCTACAAATACATTTTTTCAAATGTTTTGCAGTATAGTATCTTCGATATGTTGTACTAGGTGACAAACTCATATTTCCCCACAAAAAATGGACTTATGACCTTACAATGCCCTTGACCGCCAAATGACCTTTACCTTGACCATCGTTGAAAACAGTTACCCTTGGAATTACATAAAAATTTACTAGATATTGATGTATAAGACTTTAATTTGCCCTAATTTTCATAATTGTGAACATTATGACCTCTCTTCAAGATTGGCTGTGCAATCGAACAATGGACTTATGGTTAACTTCTGTAGCGACAAACTTGATAATGTGTGCGTTGGACAACCAACATCGGAAGTGGCCTTTGACCTTGAAATGACCTTTAACATAATGAGACGACCTTTACCTGAAGTCAATTTTTTTACCTTTAAATCACATTTTTGACCTAAAACTGACCTTACATGACCTTTGGCCTTGGCATGACCTTTGACCTTGGCATGACCTTGACATTTGATATGACCTTTGCCTTGCTATGATCGAACTCCTTTACTCTCGGAACCTCATCTGTTACAGTATATAAGATGCTAAAGATTTAAAACTTCAATTAGCCCTCATTTGCATAATCTTTATAATCATGACCTCTCATTATAAAAAAGCAAGATTTCATCTACAGAAATATAACTGTGCCAAGTTTGGACTTTCTATCAAAATAGTATCCGAGAAAAAGGGCGGACAAATTTGCTGGTAAAGAAAAAAAAGGAAAAGAGAGAGAGAGAGAGAGAGAGAGAGAGAGAGAGAGAGAGAGAGAGAGAGAGAGAGAGAGAGAGAGAGAGAGAGAGAGAGAGAGAGGGAGAGAGAGAGAGAGAGAGAGAATTTCTGGGAAAAGAGTATGTCTATGTTGGTACACAGACATAACTACTGGTTCAGTTGTTACATATATTGATATGTTCATATTGGTAGGAAGGGTAGTTTTGCGATGAAATTCAATCGGACAGCACTATTGATTACTTCTGTTGTGATAAGCATAAAATGGTTAAACAGAAGAAAAAAGAAAGATGAGCCCCATATCTCCTGTTGGGGACTGGAGTTAAAATCTGATGTGTGTGCGAAACGTATGTTCAAAATGGGATTTACTGATACATATATTTGTGATCTTGCATCGTTCTGTATTTTCTGATATTCAGTACTCATCCAATTAAAGTAAAGCCAGCAAACCTACTTGAGTTGTGCATTATGACCCATTAACCAAGTACGGCACGGATAATAATCTAATTAAGGCATCAGTTGGTTTGATTCAGCGAATTCGATGTCATTGTATCTGTGAATATAAAGTAACAGATATTTATCTTCTGTATACTAGTTCTCTTTAATCAAACAGCACGGAAACCAATCTGTGTCCGAAATTGAAGTTTTAAATATGAGACGTTTACATGTGCATAGAAGCTTTAGGAAAATGTTGAGTTATTAGCATCAAATGATCCTCACAGGGTCACCTTTGAAGTAAGAGAAGTAAATTTGAATGGGTTGCCACAATCGAATGACAAATCTGAACATTGATTGAAACACAGCAGTTCCATGACAATCAACTGAGCTCAACTACTTGATGAACTATTAATTTGAAAACCACAGCTGTACCCCAGTGAGCTGGGTACAACCCATTCTAATTGACAACCGTGAGTGTCACGTGCAATTTTAAAACTCGTCTTGGTCACAATGTGCAGAATTTGGGCTTCACAAATGTTCTTGGATGCTTTTTGCTGGGGCACGCGATACCTGATGGACTTTGCACGTTGTAAGAATCATTTATTAAGCTATGGCCTTGTGACATAGGCCTATTGAAGTGCAACAAGTAAAACGAAAAGTGCCCCTTTTGATAAAAAAAGTCACACTCCGGAGTGTATGTACTAGATTTCATGAAAGAAATAATATAATTCCTTATCCATTGGTTTAATGTGGAAAAAAGTGTCTCTGCGACGAGATATAACCGGATGACCCTCAGTGGTCTATGTGGGAGACCACTGTATTGATATACATGTAAAACCAGGGCTGACTAATAAGGTAATGTCGGCATCATTCTCTCCTAAAATTCATGCTAAGACGTGAAATTCATGCTAAGACGATGTGAATACTAAAATCCTTAATATAAACACCAATAAAATACCCCTACCCCTTAGGGCTATCCGTAGCAAGCAGCGGCCTACGACAGTTAGAAGTTTGCCTAATTGTACTTAAAATCGTGTTAAGAAAAATTTTGTACTGATAACCTGTTTACATGCTAATGACTTTCATTCTTTTCTGACATGCAGAAATGCACATTTACTGAATATTAAAAAAATACTCAAAATTGACAGTGTTTTCTCACGTCACAAACCTGACGCATTACGTTGAAACATTGACTCAGGGTTGGCAGTGGAATAGAGCTTAGTTGTGGGGACTTTCAAAGTGAGGAGTAGGTGTCATCATGGAGTTTATTTTGCATTTCTGGTTCAAGATGTCCATTGTTGCAGTCCTTGTTTGGATATTCCCTTGGTTTGTACGTGCTCTAGCTGCAAATGTTTATTTTACAATCACTGGTAATGAATTTAATGCCCAAATTTGTTTCTTCTTCAGCTATACACTGGCAGGAGGTTTAACTAGGGTAAGCTATCCAGCTAGAAATGGTATATATTGGTTCAGGGGTAAGTCAAATTGGTCTTATCTCAACCTGTACTATACAAATTTAGTAATTATGGTTTGTTTGACACGTTTTCTTCTTTCATAATGAAGCTCTGCATTTATAAGCAAAACTTCATGTATTCAGCTAATTCATCATTTGCCACGTTCATGTTTATTCATTATTATGGGGGTTGTCTTTGTTGAATATTTAGCTTAGACAAGGAGCCGCTACTCAGAGAGACATGTACGGGTACAGGCTCCGAAACATGTTCCGAGTAGTTACCCGCTGAAGACCCTTTAATTTGTTTGGGCTAATACAGCCTTTGTCAAAATTTTACAGAGGAACGTGCTCAATATTGATAAAAGTAATTCCATATGTAGGCCTATATAGGTTAGACAGGGACAGGTTAGCTTATGGAGAGTAAAGAGTTCGGACTGCGGAATAGGGTACTGACTACTAGGAAATGGCTCTGGACAAAAAGACGCAAATACAATAAGTACGAAAAGAACCCGTTCTTTATGTTAAGCACCAGGACAAATTAATACATGACATGGCTGAACAAAGTGGATGCTTTGTTAACAATATACGCACTGCTTACGTGAGGTATATTTGTGATACATTTTGCTAGTCTTAAAGTTAAAATAAATATGTTTTAGCTGGAATGCCGATTCGCCTTGGAGATGTGCCAGTGTGCTGCTTATTTCTCCGACAATGACAACTGACAGAACAAAGTGAGACAGACTGTAGCTAGTAGCAGCAAGGCACAGTAGTTTGGTAACACGAGCCGCTTGTTGACCTTTTGTTTGATGGTAGCCGATGTGACTTTCAGGAAAGAGCCATTACTTGCACTGTGCAAGCTGCAGCAATGATGTTAACCACGTTTGACACGGCTGTGTCCCTCACATACCCACAGTTAATAGTCATGACGTTTTTCTAAAAAAATTGTGATGAAGTGTGATGATTGTGGCAAGTGCCAACATGTTGTTACAATCACAATATACATACCCAAAGTAGTATCTTCCGCTGCCAGTGAGAACTTCCTGATCAGTGCGCGTAACGTGATACTAATCCAAATAACAGTTCAAATATGCCTCATTACTTTTGAGAAGACCAATTAAAGTGCTACCATATGACACAAGGCAATTGGTAGAAGCGGCAGTAGAATGCTTGAGGATTGGTACTGTGCTGACAGTGTCACAACCGACAAAGTGCAGCTAGCATTACAAGCTCGCAACAATTGTCACATTTTTACGCGACAAAAAGACAAGCAAGAGTATTTGAATCAAATTCTTGACATGCTGTTTGTTGAAATGATTCACATTTCTGTTTCTGTTGAATAATCCATGAGCTAGGCCTATATGAGCGTCTCTGATAATTCACAATGGGCCCTTGGGTTGGCCTGCCCCGCAGATGGAGGGAGGGCTGGTGCACTTCATAATGGGTGGATTCTCAATTACTTTGCAGTAGCTTGCAGCTTGAACGTCTCCGTGGTTTGGGCGCTAGCAATAATGTGGCCGGTAGGATTCTTGCCATGGCAAGGTTGTCGATGTTTCCTCTGAGTTGGTACTTCTATAAATTACTGTTGTTTGGCTTTCTGGATTTGCGGGTGAAAAAGTGGTCTGGAGGAACAGAGACTTATATATCCCGGCTGTGGTCCGCCAGGAAATTATACGCCGTTGGATAATGTGTACCAGTGCAGCTTGTCGGACATCTGTGTCACGCTACTGGTTCTTCTGTGGTGTTGGAGACGTACATGGCAATGTACATGCGCTTGGTTAATACGATCAGGGTGTTTCTAGCCACAGGGACCGCACACATAAGAAAAATATTCAGCTGGGGCGTAACAGGGCATACACCTTAGAGCACATAAAGCTATATCATAAAAACATGTGCATAAGACAGACACATTGAAATTAAACCAACACAAATAAATTCATACGAAATTGACGAAGATAGGGAAGAGTAACACAAACTGGGTTGGGCTTGCATAAAGGCGATGCACGCGCTGCACAGGGCACCCCAGACTCCATCCTTCCTATTTCTATAAAGCCCTAGACTTGGATTCAGGCCTCACGTCTTTATTACATCTAACACCGAGTCCTAACCGGACAGTCAAAATGCTGAAACAAGAAGGAGCGATGATTGGCTACCAGCAAGACTTGGTTGCATGCTAAGCCTTAGGCTGTGACACCACCAAGATTGACAAATTCAATATGGCGGCCATGTTATTAACTAGTTTCACATACAAAAAAAGAAATATAGACAAGAGTGATGCAAAATATGTGTTGTGATCTTTAACCTTATATATCATCTTTCCCCGGAAATAATTCACATCAAGGAATCATTCCGGTTTAATAAGAGGGCCATGGTAATCCAATATGTCCATTTCTTTTCTGACCTGTTAGCCATTAGTGACCCAAATATCGAAAAGTCATGTACATATAGTTTGATGAAATTTTGTACAAACAAGGTGATGACGAAATATTTTACCATCTACTCCAAGAATATTGCAAGCAATAATAGAAGGAAACAATCTTGTGACCTTACTTTGAATTTCAGCCTATAAAATCTGCCATCTTACAAAAAACCCACGTTTTTTATAAAGCATTACCTTTGCAACATGGGGTCTATTCCGGATAATAAGCACATCGAATGCACTGCCAAAGCATACAGATACATAATGCATGGGGGGTGGTGGGATAGTAGCAACTCTGTGTCCACCTTCAATCCACAAAGAAAGGAACCCCACAGTTCCATATTTAGGGGGTAGAGCCCTTTTACTTGTGATAAAAGAGTAAAATTTGTCCCAGGATGCTCAATTTTTTTCACAACTAAAAATATCAATAAGTATGAAACTTGACATAAGCTATGTTATCAAAAAAAGGTTTTATTTTATCAGGTGTCCTGACTCCCCATTACTTCTGATAAAATGAACTTCTCCGTTACTCAAATTGGACTACTTGTATCTTGGAAATTTAATCAACCCCAGTGCCAATCCATACCCTCTTGAAAGCATGCACGCTTGTTTATAAAGTTAAAGCATGAATGAGTCCTGGGTCTGTTTTAAATTAAGTGTCAAAACAGCATCTGGTCTGTGGGTGTTCCAAACAGGCATCTCTTACATCACTGGGGTGCTGGGTGGAAGCTTATAAAGTGACCATTAATCTGGACCCAATAACTGCACCGACCGCTATATACGGGATAAGCTACTTATCATACCCCTTTCATGTGATCCGAAGCTGAAAGATCAATAAACACAGAGTTAACCTTTTAGCGTGGTGCCATGGGCACAGGGGCTCTGTGATTGGCTGTTTACTCAAGATGGCCGCCATTCCCATGGTAACAAGAACAAAGTAATCACCTTTGCCGGATGCTGAGCCAGTATTTTATCCAGTTTTGCAGCATTATACACAGAAGGGTGGTACATCATTGAATACAATTTGAATTGATACAAAACTCATGAAACCAGGGTTTAGCAGGGCCATAGGGAATAAAATTATGTCCTATTTTGTCATCATTTATCTCTAATTTTAGTGGTAAGCGCATCAGAAACTGTTATTCAATGTTGTAACTACAGAAAAATACCTAAACATGATATATTCGGGAAAAATACACATGCATTTTGAGAAGAGTGCCCTTCAACACTCCCAAATTCCATGACTAGGATATACCCATGCTTCTTTGTTTTCATAAGCACTGCCTAGCTATGTTATGCAACTGAGAACGATGCTGTTGATTTGTCCCCTAATCTCGCACCTCATTAAACCCAGGTCAGCACCTCGGCTGAGACTTACCCGGGTGTTCCTTCTGTCCAAAAACCCTGATGGGCATGACATAATATTCCAGTACGGTCCATAAAAGAACTTCTTTGACTGGTCGAGGCTTAGGGGGGATGATTATTTTCACTGCAGTTATTTGGAAACAGAGTGCTATTATAGATCAAGATGGACCCCTGGACCTTTCACATATTTGCAGAGTCAAATTTGTGAAATTGTATCGATTCTTGTCAGACGTAAGCGAATTCATGGGGACGGTATTACGCGCCTATCTTAATACATAGATCAGCGAAGTGTGGAATTAAACTTCTTTTATATTTTCTCAAGCCGATGGGCAATCTAAAGTTAAGTAGACAGACACACAGACAGACAGACAGACAGACGGACAGACAGAAAGACAAACAGACAGACAGACGGACAGACAAATAGAAAGATAGATAGATAGATGGATGGATAGATAGATAGATAGATAGATAGATAGATAGATAGATAGATAGATAGATAGATAGATAGATAGATAGATAGATAGACAGATAGATAGATAGATACGGTTTTTATTATCGACATTGAGAAGATAAACACAACACAAGCTTCGTATGTTTATACAGCCAAAACAAGCAATAAAAAGGCAAAATAAGTAGAATGCAACAATAAAAACATTAGTGCATTCTAATTATGGTATGAATAAATGTCATTCAAAACTGGTAACATTTAGTTTTGCCATTGAATTCTGTCACACTTCACCATTCTTTAATACATGTATTAGTTGGGAGTTGATTCCACAGATTAGCACCTTAATGGGTGACGTACTTAGTGCCGTATTTCATTGTTTTATGCAGCTGAATCTGTAGCCTCTCCGGGTGTCACAGTTGGTAGCCAGTATGTTTCTAATATTAAACTTTATAATAATAATAATAATAATAATAATAATAATAATAATAATAATAATAATGATAATGAAAATGATAATGATAATGATAATGATAATGATAATGATAATGATGATGATGATAATGATAATAATAATAATAATAATAATAATAATAATAATAATAATAATAATAATAATAATAATAATAAAGTCGAGTGAGTACAAAATTAAGAACATAAGCACCAAAGCACTATTTGTCGACCGACATTGGTACATGAAATAGTGGAAATGAAAAAATATACAATGATGTAGAATGAAATCAGTATATATCCTGTCAGTGATTATACATGGGTTGTGATTAAGTCGCCGGAGTTTTGTATTTGCACATATTGCACATAGAGCAGAAGCAGGACGGGCCAAGCCATGTCTTAATTAAACCTTTGAATTTTGTGAAATCCGTGACACGTTTCAGATCAGTCGGTAAGAGATTCCACAGCTTAGCCCCTTGGTATTTTAAAGAGTTGTATCCATACTTTATGGTGTTAAAAGGAGGTAGATTCACTTTATGATTATCTCTTAAGTTATATTTACTTTCCTTTTGTACAAACATATCATTTAGAAATTCTGGACATTCTTTTGACACAATTTTGTATACTCAATAGACAATTTACGTAGCCTCCCCAAATATAAAGATGGCTTTTTAGAACGTTGTAATAAGTCAGCGTAGGATGATGTGGCATCATTGTAAACAAAGCGAAGTGCCATTTCCTGTAATGTTTCCATTTTGGCAGTGTACGTGTTGCCACATACGTGCCATGCGAGAGGGAAATAATTAAAGTTTGCTCGAATAAAAGCATTGAATATTTGTAATTTTTCCTTCTCGTTCAGCACATTTGAAAACCTCCTTAAACACTTGTTTGTCTAGCTACTTGCGAGCAAATGTAAGAGACATGGCCGTGAAAGTTTAATTTATCGTCAATATACACACCAAGCAATTTGACACATCTGTCTGGATGCAAGATAACACCATGTATTTCAAAACTAAAATCAGTTGTGCCTGTATTTTTCTGTGTGCTTAGCAATATGGCCTGAAACCTGTCAGGATTCACTATCATTCCGTTTGCCTGAAACCAACCTATAGCAATATTTGCAGCATGTTCTAAAGTGCTTATTACATTCCGAATGTTACTACCGTGAGACGCAAGTGTATTATCGTCGGCGTGGTTATAGATGTCACAAATTCCTTCCATGTGGTAAAAAAAGTCATTCATGAAGATATAGAACATTAAAGAACCGAGAATGCTTCCCTGAAGGACACCTTTCAGGATTTCAGCCCACTCACTAGTTGACCGCCGTACTTAACCCTTTGCTTACGTCCGTTCACGTAGCTAGATTTCTACACGCCATTTCAGACATACCATAACCTTTGAGTTTCTTAAGACGTAGACCGTGGGGTACAGAATCGAATGCTTTAGACAGGTACATCAAAATTACCCCAACAGCCTCATTATTGTCAAGAGGCTTCTTCCAATCTTCTATTATTTTGTTAAGCAAAGAGTGACAACTATAATTTTTCCTAAAGGCACATATCAGATCAGATAAGTTTTCATTAAAAAAGCCAAACATTTGTTCATTCATCAGACCTTCGAAAATTTTATAAATACTTACGATAATTGGACTTATTGAGGGAGTCCGATTTTTTGAAGATGGGGCAAATAAAGTTTCAATATGTTTTGGGGGATAAGCCATTTACCGCTCGTATATCTCGGTAGAGAGATCCTCAAGACGCCAATATCGGAGTGAAGGAAGATCTGCTCTCTCAAGTAAGGAGAAATATGTTTCAGTGTAATCATTAAACTATTCGAATATCTTTGAAATATGCACATTTTCCTATTTTGTGTTTAAAACTTTGTATAGTGGTCTGAGACCAGTTAGCTGCCAATGAAAAAATTAAATGTAGAACCAACTTGACCTCCAAGTGGTTTTACACATTCATTCAAAACAATGGGTGTCCCTCTTTTAAAATGATTTGGAATGGGCACTCTCGTTCGCCAAGACATAGGGCCTGAATATTTTTGGGATTATCCACATATCATTAACCTCAAACCAATCGAGAGTGTTGACAATTGTCCTAAAGGAAGTGCTTGGTTGTTTGAGGTTTTGTTTCTACCAGTACTCACGGTGTTGTCATTGGCAAAATTTGTCAGTTATGCTGATTGAATGAAGAAGAAGCGGTCGTTAATTTAACTATAAAACAGGACTGGCCCTGAAACTGAGCCTTGAGAGACACCTTTCTAAAATTTCAAACTATGTACTGCCATTACGTCCAATTTTAACTCTTTACTTCCTGTGCTTCAAGTAGCTGGCAAAAAGTTCTGTTGGCCTGGTAGACAGTTGAGAGGCATGTAGTTTGAAATTAAGAAGCTCAAGCACTGAGGTACTGAGAAAGTGAGGGCGATATTGTGTGTCATCTGTCTGAGGGGAGTTATGTTTGTATTTAGGTGTTTGCGGCTACGATAGTGGTACTATATTTGACAGACGGTCGAAAGAATTTTTAGTAAAAGCGTAAAGGTTTTAGGCAGGAGTCCTTGGCGGATCCGCCATAGCCGACCACGTGATTATAGCCATTTTAATGAGAGCGTTATTTTTATATTGTACCTTATTTATACCTTATGTAAATTTCAAATTGTACCAATGTATTTAAATTTGTTTTAACATACCTCTGCTCTGGACGCATCGGAGATTGACCCCGACCCTCCGGTGTCCCGATGTAAAGGGGTAGCTTTTCCACATAAATTATTATTATTATTATTATTATTATTATTATTATTATTATTATTATTATTATTATTATTATTATTATTATTATTATTATTATTATTATTATTATTATATACACACTGGCAACAAATTGAAGGCCTTGGATAGGTCCATCAAGATTGCAGCTATGATATATTATCCAACTTAGGACACCAGTTTTCAACCAGGTCGAGCAGGGTGTAATGGCAGCTATGACCTGCACAAAATGCAGAGATGCGGCGTTTGAAAGAGAGAAGAGAGGTAGAGTTTGTAAATTAAGCAAAATTCAGAAAGCTGACAATTTACCATAGCTTCACAGACCTTTGTAAGACGGAATAAAACACTTCATTGGTCTGTAATTATTGATGTTCCACACATCTTCTTTTTCTTTGTATACGGGAGCTGCTCTGGCCACTTCACATATGTCAGGGAATGATATTCACGATTTTCTTCTCATGCCGCCTTTGGGGCATTGCGGCACATAACTGCATCAGCTGGTTTGCGGTGGTCGCTAAAACCTGTTTTAATGGCATCAGTTTCAATGAATTGTCTTTTGTCCGTCACCAGGATTACTTCTTGAACTATAACCGAAGTCGACTTGAAACAAGATTTTGCGTCTATTATATTAACTAGGTTGTATTTTTCACAAAAATTCGCTAGGGTATTAGAAGACTTTGAAAGGTCACAATTAAAATCTCCAATTATAGCATTCTTGGGGACCACGGCTAGGACACCATCACAGAATTGGCCCATGTCGTTTTCCATTAAATTATAACATTGGGAAGGAAGTTGATATGTGAACAAATAGAGAAATTTATCTTGTGGGAAACAACTTTAGGTGCAAAAGATTCATGTGAAGTTTGATTAACAGATTTTAGGTCTTGGTTTGATAGGCTCTATGTTTCCAGGCAATACATGTATTATGTCTTTTTGACTGACAATTACGTTAGTCCAGGTGTTTGGGCTTGTTTGTTTGTTTTCACATTTTTCACTTATTTTGATAGATGTTTTTGACAAACGGATTTTGTGTGCGAGTTGAAATGTTTATCAATTTCAATGTTCTTTGGGCAGCTGCGAGCGATGACTGAACAGTTCAGCTGCGAGCGATGACAGTTTTCAGTTTTCCTCATATTGTTCATAACCATAAATATAGATGCAATTTCTGGTATTACATTCAACTCTTACATCGTACCTGCTCTCCGTGGGGCTTATCTTCATCAGCAACATGCGGGCTGCATCGTGTGTGCACCTAGGGGACGTTCGTACACCAACCGCCTGAGAGCTTCACCTACTCTTGTATTCGTATGTCTGCCTGTGCTGACACTGCCACTCACGCATGGCCTTGCAGCGTCATAGATCGCCACCCTTGGGATAAAAGTGTACGTAGAGGCCTAATTATCTTACATCTCAGATCGTGCCTGTGTCCTTTGGATATATGTATGCCAGTATGACCAGAACGCATCCCGAAGCTGACATTGTATATATCCTATCTGGATACGTGTATGCACTCAAGATAAAAATGTTCATCGATTTTGTATAATATGCAAGTTATGTTTTAGGCATCAAATGAGGCACTTTCAACATTTTCACATATGCTAGTACCATATATGACATGCTGCATTGATGACCGTGAAGTTTCGTCAAGAGTGTGGCATGGTCCTACTCTAAACAGCATCTTTCAAAACTGTGCACTTTTAATATTCGCATAGAGAGTGAAGTATGAAATAATTATATAGCATCGAAATATTTAAATGTATCATTGCACAGCGACAAATATTTCCAAATATGCAAGACACACCAAATCACTTTAATCGCTATAGACCCACATGGTAGTAATATCTCGGGTGTGCTTTTCTACATGGTCATATGAGGTGCATATTTATTCTAAAACGTGTCACTACTTTTTATATTATTTTCCTGCGTATTATATATATGCAACTATATATTTTAATATAAGATTATAGTGTAAATCCTAATAAAACGAGTATAATGTAAACTATATTCTTTTCTGCTCAGTTAAAACAGCATTAGGCTATTATTGTTTGTAGATTGTACATGGAACTGACAATAAATCAGCGTCGAACAAAAGTAAACCTATTTGGTTACAGAATGTTACTCATTCCACGTTCCCTGCCCATTTTGTGATAGTACCAATATTTTGTTTGATAAAATATCGGTTTTTGCAATGTCTGGGAACTCCACTTAAATTTTGTTTTCATTGAGTCTTATCCACAAAAAAGCAAATAATTTACAACCAATGGAGCAGCAGTCTAAAAAATTTGACGGGGTCAATTCTGCATTATTATATTCTTTCAGCTCGTGTCCATCTATCTTCGCACTGGAGCAAAAGGGCCATCTGCTAACACCTGCAGACTGTTAAGAGGGATTACTTTGGATTCCCATGCATTATCTACATGTCATTTGCCACGATCTCACAATATTAGATGCGAATGAAGTAAATTTGACCTTTGAATGACCTTGACGAACATAATTTAATTTCGAGCTTGAAGTGTACCCCATTTACACAGCTAAATGGAAACTATATCATGTTTTATATAGAATATTCTGAAGTCAACAACTAAAGAGAATTTATATCAATTTTAGCGAAAACAAAATTTTTGAAAAAACCTGATGTTTGGTATAAACAACATACGTATAAATTAATTGAAGTAATTTCAAGAACAAGTAATTTTTCCCAATAGACGTTCATGTAAAGTAATAAAATTTAGATGAAGTTCAATTGATTTGCAAACAGAGCCCCGTTTTTGTACTTTCAAAATGCAAAATGGCCATTACCAAGGTTAACTAAGTAAAGTAACTTTTAAAGCAATTCTAACATCCAGCTTATCAGACCGATTTTTAGGACATTGAAGTTACCCAATATTGCTGGATACATTCCCATCTTTATATGGGATTCCGTGATTACAAATTTCAAGAAAAAGCTCCGCCTTTTTGTACTTCTTCATCCACTTTTAGTCGAGATTTTAAAAGAAATCCAAATGCCATTGCAAAATACTGAAGATTTTTTTTAATTTTTTACTTTTCAAGCTCAACCTATAAAAAGACGAATGTGCTCGCATACAGGCTTTTGACGATTATGGTTTGTGCACGTCATTGCCTGGTAATCTTACATTCTGAGTATGCTGTGAATTTTTTTTGTCCATAAAGTCCATGATGATACCAGCTTTCATTGGCTAAAGTGCTCTACGTCATGATGAATATGCAACAGGCGTCAACAGACTTGGCCCGAGTTGGTACTTGACCATGTAAAGTAAAGTGCATGTATTTATTTGTATCTTGCAAAATATAAAGCAGTCCGTTACAAGGAGCCATAACATTTAAGTTAAAGAACTGACGGCTGGGTCAGCAACAACAACACCTGATACAACAACGGGAGATAAAACACTCTGCTCAATTCCCGATGGGGCACTTGTTCTTTATCAAGTTACGAGGCGTCAAATAAATCGTCCACGGAACCTTTTGACTTGTGTCCATTTTGATCAATACTAGATTCTTTAATACTTCAGTAATATCAAAATACTTTTTTTTCAGGACCCTGTTGTGATGGGAATTGGTAACGTTTTATCATTTCATGCAGTGCACTTAGTCACAGAAAAAAAAAACATGTTAAAATATTAGAACGACAATTTACTTACTATGTTCCGAGGAATTTGACCGCTGGAGTCACAGGCCATAAAACGGAGGTGGTAATTTTATTAAGCTTACATTAAAACTGGGGAGTCAAACTCGGATAGCAGATATGAAATAAATAAAATTCTGAAGTTGGTAATTCACCAAACTTGCCCCTGATTCGTTTCTTCTTTCTTTTGTCATCCTTCCTTCTTTCTATCTTTACTTCCGGTAGAATCTGTGAGAATTGTTTTTCCCATACCACAATGCGCAGACAAATTTCCTTTTTCTGTTCACACGTGAGTGCCTTTCCTCCAAGTACAAAAGCAAAGCACTTATTCAGGAGGCGAAATCGATGTGGTTTGTGTGCGGGTGGTAAACGATCCGGTAATTTTGAACCTTGTGTGCTCTTCATGCTGAACAAAGATCAAAGACAGCTGCTGCACTTGCAATTAGCTGGACACTCGAATATATTCTTTTCGTCTCGATCGCATCAAATGGAAAATATAGTGTTGTGTCAAATCACCCTCTTTGGAGATTTTAGATATAAGTCCACAAAACATTGCATCTCAATATGCAACCACATGTTCATATGACTAAGGAACAGCACCTATTATTCACCAAAGAATATCCAGTAAAAATTTAAGAAAAGTCAAGCATTTTAGATTCTGGAGACAAGTACCATATTCAAAAATTTGATTCTATCGAGGCTATGACAAATTACAATCTATTCTTTTCTAGTAAAATGTGTGCGAGAGCGAATATTGTCCCCCACTGAAAGTTATACATCTTTGATCTATATTAATTAGGGACAGTGTTTTATTGAAAATTTGCACAATGTAACTTATTCTCTGACACCATAATCAGATATTGCCAAATTGCCAAAAACCTGCGAACATAATTTTACCTCTTTTAGAATGTATAAAACCTACTTCAGATTATGAAACAATTAACGTTGTCCCACAAATAGACAATATCCAGGAAACTGAAGGGGCCTTACAAATATTTAACCCCTTTTTTACCTGATAAATGCCTAGAATTAGTGGCCATATCCAAACCTATTTTTGGTCAGCTTTACATGATTACTCGTATTTCCTGCTCACAGTTGAAAAGAGAAAAAGCTAGTAGAATTGAAACAAGGCAACAAAAGAGAAGACACTTTCAACAGATATATCACTCAAGTAACAAGCTCAAAAAGATGTCTTTACAGGTATATGCGTAACTCTTTATCAATGTTTACAACAAAGCCGGTACTGATCTCCCTTTATAGTGTGCCCCTCCCTTTAAGACAATGCAGTTTGACCTTGAATGAGTTAGCAACCTGTCAGCTAAGCAAAACTGAGTCACCGGTTTACATTTATTACCTCCAGTGCAGCAAACTATGTACAAAACGTTTAGTGCCTTTTCACAGGACTCACAGGCACAGCGAAATAGACATCTGTATTCCACATACATGACTCACACATACAGCACAATGAGACGTACTAACATCACACAATATCCTGAATATTAGTGCACTGACTTGGGGAAAAAGTCGGGTCCCGGGACCCGCATATAAATTATGTTTAATACCCGGGACCCGGGTACCCGCGGCAAAAACCCTTATTGAAATGCTACACAGAGACATACACTAACTTGCATTTATTCAGGTACAGTATAATAATTCCACCATTCGACAAGTTGCCTATTCTTGATATGTATATATATATATATATATATATATATATATATATATATATATATATATATATATATATATATATATATATATATATATATATATATATATATACAGAGAGAGAGAGAGAGAGAGAGAGAGAGAGAGAGAGAGAGAGAGAGAGAGAGAGAGAGAGAGAGAGAGAGATTCAGTGAATATATCTAAAGGCATGGCTAATGTAACATTTTAACTGATGTTGTGTGGCAAAGAAATATATATTATTTCAGCTGCTTTTAAGTGAAGTATATTGATGATTTCCTCTACGATGTATATTCACTGCACAATGACAAGAAAAGTAATTAAAAAAAATAATGGTTCATTGCAAATATTTTCACATCAACACAGTACTTTCCACCCGAGTTTATTTTTTTATCAGGGTTAAATTCACCACTATAAAACAGAATCAATTCACTGTATGTTTTTATAACTAAACAGCAGCTTGTGAGAAAAAAAGAACGTTGGACATAAACCCGTTTCACATCTTGTGGTTACTCGATCTAACACAGGGCCACGAGATCCTCCGTAAAACGAATTTTATATAATGGACATCTTTTAACTCTTTCAGTGCCAAGTTTTGGACTGAGTCAACAGCTTTCCTCGGCACACTTTGGAAAGCTGTTGACACGGCCCTTTATTTTGTATGGGACTAAAGGCATTTTGGTACTTGAATGAAACTTGTTTTACAAAGAATATTAATGTAGTATCCGTTTCATGATTCAGAGAAGTTCATCTTAAGTACTTCGACTTCAGTCGCAGTTGGCAGTGAAAGAGTTGAAGTGACACATTAATACCTTACAAATTCTGCGTTACATTATACTCCCATATATTGAAAGATGCAGGCCACATTCAAACTCATCTTACTGTAATCTATATTTATATTTTTCATCTGATGACCAACAAATGTATAAACCTAGACGATCTTCAGTATATGTATAAGAAAAGATAGCATAGGAAAAGAAAACATACTGAACATTTTTCGGGTTTTATAGATAAAGGAATGTCACAGGGAAACCACATCGCAGTATACAGATTGCTGCCAAAGACAAGCAGACAGTTTTATGTTTTGAAGGCTGCAACAACTGTATTTAATGCCGTACTGTAGCCGAAGTAAGCAAACTATACTTTACATGTTTTTGGTTGGCCAATTTCCGGAGAAACACAGTGCAGCGCTGGATTGTACACGCTACCAAATGACCCACGAGACCTGAGCTGCCACCGTGTGTATGTTGTGTTTACTGTGTGGGATGTCTTTCCACATCATACATCAAAAGGAGGATGTATGTGCACTGCTTTCATTCGTATTGTCTTGGGTGTAATCCTTGCAGAGACGCTCCTGACCGTTGTATTAAATGAAGTGGATCTGAGACCAAACAAGCCACCAGATAAAGAGACGACGATAGATCATGAATCATGATTCAAAAGTCCTGTTTCATGATTGCCCAGCCCCCCTTGAAGAGATTGTAAATTATTGGTTCAAGTCCAAAAAAAAATGAATATATTTTTGTTCCATTTTTAGCATCGAGTACGTGCATTTGTCCAGCTACAGCAGATTGGTCAATCATCCTTACATCCATTCATTCTGGCCACAAGCAACATAAAACGGAAGGACACATGCAAGATTACCTGATCTGTTTGTCATGGCTTGTCTGCTTTTGGCAAACATTAATAAAATTGGACTAACATTGATGTAGTTACTAGATCAACATAGTATATAACATACCTATATCTATAAATCAACCCACTAACAAGAACAGAAACGTTTAGGTTTTGACGATCATAAAATGAACAATTTATTCCCCTGCCTTTACACTGAAGGAGACAACTGTTATTCGAACTAAGTGGCACAAGGTCAAATAGGACTACGAATTTTTATATATTTTGAGACTTCATTTTGCTTAGTTTGAGTGCTGCAACATGGCTTGCCGTATCTCTTTTTTATTCGTACCTCCGCGGCTATGTCTCTCTACAGTTTAATATTGCTAGCTTGTTCGTGTTTCGTCTTTTTCATGTGTTTTCAAATTTGACTTAGGCTTGCTAGACCATCTAAGTACAGGTGTGACCAGATTGATGACTGTTTTGTTCAAGTCTTTTAATCTTTTTATGTATTCCACACTTTCTTTCATACTGTAATATCCAGATGAGGAGCAAAGAAGTTTCTTGTGGGCCATAAAGACAAAAATGTACCCATTTGGATCAGTCTTTCTGTTTGATTGATAACTTATAATGCCATCTTGTATCTTTTGGTAGCTTATTGTGTCTATACTTATGTACCTATCGCTTATGCATAAAACGATCAATTGTAGTAAACTTTATTTTCATCGTCCTCTCTGAACTCGATCAAATTTTAAAGTGTCTTGAAAAAAGAATATTTCCATGTTGCATGACCAACTATATACATTTCATCATCACTTGCTTTGCCCTTTCTTCATGTGATTACCACCCCGTCATCCTGTTCTTCAGATTGACCACGGTAATATGCAATGAGTCTTGACGCTGTCTTGCCTGTGAAAAAAAATCAAAGTCAGACCAAGCACGTTTCTGAAACTAATAGAGAGTAATCAGTTATTTTTTAATCATATCATGATAAACTGCTGATTAATCTTTGTATGTGTTAGTTTGTTTTTGGTTTAATTTACCTCTCTACTTCTATAGTTTTGCTGACTCTATATTTATTTTACCTAATTCAGAAAAAATCTAATTGTTAGGTCAGTTACGTTGCCAGTCGACATTTAAAAGTCCAAGCAAATGCGAAGGCCGGCATATTTTGATCGCCACAATGTGGTACTGGATATTATAAGGTCCGAATTTTTATTTCAATATGATATGTGCATTATCATATGACCAAACATATTAAAATATAAACTTGTACGTTGTCCATCATTATTCATTTTCCTCTGGTGATCCATTTCAATCACTGTGTTTATAGTTTTTAAGTCAGTCCAGAAATGGGAATTCTCCTCAATCGTAATTTCCACGACTCCCTGTCAGTCAGTGTCTCTCTCATCCATGAGTCGATTTCTTGCTTTCCGACAGTGTTGGTAATTTTCCTGAGGCCACACAAGAGCTTTATTTAACGCATTTGGCAATCAGAGGTAAGCTCTGCTCGTGAAGCAAGTCTTGTCTTGTTTGTTCTTTGGCTTTCTTTAACCAATCTAACCTGACGCAAAAGAGGCTGCCTTGATATAATGAATATAGTTTAATTAATCAAAACTTGGTCCAGTTCAGTCCACCTCGGATTGGCTATTTTCAAATTCACTGTCACCTTTATCCTCATGCCTCCTTCTTCTGTGAATATCTGTACATCAGTGTGTCCACTCTTGCAATTCGGGCGGGTCAGGAAACGCAGTGCCAAAATGACAGCAGGGATTCACACCTAGTGAGGTAAACACACTTTTCGTCTATGCTTGAAGGACCAAAGTGTGTTAGGGATCTTAGCTCCGCATAGGTAGTAGTCGTGACCTATTTTCTGGATATTCCGGTTTTCAGGACTTGCGTGTTTTCCGGTAGTTTTCTCACAGCAACGAGATATCAACAAATGCATGTGCACTAAATTATTGGCAAACAAATTACTTACAAATGACACATAAACGGGTAAGCTGCCTGCATTAAAGTATTCGTTCAAGCGGAGTTTTCTAATAGAGATCACAAAATACACACTGAATAGTCATCATCATGAAAATGCACGTAAATCCATTCAATATTGGATTCGCAGCTCTGTGACCAAAAATGCCATGCCTAAGACACTTCCGTGACATCTACAAAAGGGTCAAACGTAAAAAAATCTTGGTTTACCTACCAGCGGGAAGAAATGGCTCACAGTGCGGCAAAAGTTGATCAATGGTTGATTTCCAAAGGATTTCATAACGTAGATGGAGAACTGTTTGATGCTTTTTTCTACTTCTAACCGTGTATGGCAAGCCAACACGGCCACAACGCATTGGTCTTACGCGTTGCCGAGCCTCCACTACGCGTAGTCGAGCCAACCAATCAGATTTCAGTCTCCACTACGCGTTGCCGAGAATATGTTTTCCACTACGCGTAGTCGAGCTTCGGCTACGCGTAGTGGAGCAACTTATGGCACCTTTTGGCTGAAGAAAAGCAAACCAATCATTTACGTCCTTACAATCATTACTGATATTAAAACAGCCAATCAAGTTTACAAGAGCATCAGTGATTGGATAATTTGTCTACACGCTATGGGAGGCATAGTTTCTCCGCTACGCGTCGCCGAGGCTCGGCGACGCGATCTAGAAGAACATTTTCTCGGCAACGCGTAGTGGAGACTGTAATCTTATTGGATAGCTCGACTACGCGTTGCCGAGCCTCGACTACGCGTAGTGGAAACTGTGATCTTATTGGTTGGCTCGACTACGCGTTGCCGAGCCTCTACTACGCGTAGTGGAAACTGTAATCTTATTTGTTGGCTCTACTACGCGTTGCCGAGCCTCGACTACATGTAGGGGAGGCTCGGCTCCGTGTAAGACCTATGCGCTATGGCCCTGTTGGCTTGCCATAACCGTGCACGTGTTTGACGGCAACGTCTGAAACCCTTAATTCACAAAAACTGATGACACGAGGCTACAAGCCCTTCCTAATCTCTTATGGTCTTTAGCAGGTCACCTTTGTGGATAAACTGTCTGTTTTACCTGTAAAAACGTAAAATGGCAGGGTGGTATCTCCTTTGTAAAACGCGTAATACTACTGTAAGCCATATAATTATTTTACGCAGTACTGCATGCAGAATTGCTTAATTCTAATAATTAATCTCTTATGTTCTTGCGTCCATGCTTTACGATGGAACAGCAAATACCCAAACACATTGGCTATAACTCTTTTTAATTTTCCCATCGAGTTATTGTGTTTGTGTGGAAACCTGGGCTCACTCATTGTCTTGATTTGCTGTAAATTAGTAAGCATACAGAAAGCAAGGCTGCCAATTTTTGCGCATGGTCACTGTGTGTGGTTCATCGATATTCTGCTAGACAATGTGCACAATGGCACTTAAGATGGTCGTGATGGCGTCCTTTGGTGAATATAAATCTGTGATTTTGGGATCTTTGCCCACTTCATTCATCAGGCCATCCAACACGAGCATATCAACTGTGCTCATGTCAGAAAAAAGTGTCATCTTCCAAGTTTGCCGGGATTCCACACAGGCGATTCATGTTGGCTATTATTCTGTGCATGTTCATGTATATTGGTTGCCATTGGCTATATGACTGCAAAAATCGTGGTGGTATTGGTCTGATAAACGTATCAGCTTATTCTGGTATTGTTGATAATTATAGTCGTGCCAAAAGCAGTGGGTAAGGCCACAACCACGGTGAAGGCCACTTAAATGTAAAAGTGGTGCTCTGCTGATGTGGTATTGTATTCCGCTAGCCCTTGCTACCACCCTAGCTGCCATTGCCATTTACACACTTCTATAACAGTTTCGTGTTTTCTACCAGAGAAATGCTTCAAGTTGTAAACTGACATTGGCCTGTTGCCCCGTTTGTTTGAATCATTTAGTATTTTTGTTTTAAAGCGTATAACCTTTCATGTCTTTTCCACATTTTTTTTGGTGCTGTCTGGTCTGCTAAATATTTTATCACAAAATGAACGCTATTGTAACATTTCAATTTCTTACCTTGCAGTCTCCATAAAAAATAATTCAGGACTTCGACTTCAACAGTTTGCCTTTGTGGGTGTTATTGTAGTAGCGCTGGTGACAGTAGTTGCGCTGAGTGAGTATTGGCAGCGGTCCTGGTGGAAGACTGGTGGTGGTGGCAGTGGTTATGGTGGGTGTGTAGTGGCAGTGGCCATGGTAGAAGAGTGGGCATCACAGGGGCTTGGCGCCAAAGGCCGCATCGACGAGCGCACTGACACACACTGATTGAAAGGATATATATAAGATACAAGGTGTGAAATATTGAGACCCTGGGAATGACTTGTTCTTTAGAAATATGGCCAGAAAATTTGATTCCCCAAACTTTCAGCAAAATCCATCCTAATACGTCTTCTCTCATTGTATTTAGCTTCCTTTGTGGTGAAAAAATATAAAAGTTTACTCAATACACAATGTGTTAAATTTACTTTTGCGTCCATATCTATAAAAACATGCCAATGATCCAACTGCTCGTCCGTTTCTGCCTGTGTTTTGCAATACAGTGTGACTCAATTGGTTGCCCCTCCTTGTGGCCCGTATAATGTTGTTTTCTGCTACCGGAGGTCGCGTTGTGTGTGTGTGTGTGTGTGTGTGTGTGTGTGTGTGTTGCCGACAGAATGTCACGCACTTGATCTGGGCACATGAATCAAATTTGCTGGCAAAGAATCCGCTCGATGATCATGGTAGCATGTGCTTATTGATAAGTAATCCTCCTTGATTATTTTGGTACAAGACAGAAATATCTTTATGCATATTGATGGCCGAATTAAACAAATCGAAAAAAATCAGGAAACTAAAGCATCACCACCTGCTCTGCAACGATGTTCGATCCTTCCATAAGGTGCATCGCCACCAAGATTCGGGCCAATCCGAGAGGCATATTTGGAAAACAAGTTAAAAAAAAATAGCAGAAAAACACAAGAGAAAGAAAGAACGAAACAGATAGAGACAGAAAGGAAGAACGAAGGAGAGAGAAAGTAACACCGAAAGAACAAAAGAAAGAGCGACAGAGAGAAAGAAAAAAGGACAGAGAGAATGAAAGAGAAGACATACAAAAAGAAAGAAAGAAAGAAAGAAAGAAAGAAAGAAAGAAAAAAAGAAAGAACAAAAGAAAGAAAAAGACATCGATTTCAAATTCCTTTTGAAAGTCGGTAAGGCAGTCCAGCTACAAAAGATATTCCCAAATAGCATGCATAACTTGTGCATAATCTTGAAGTAAAGTGATTTTATAAATGTTATCAATATTTACGCCCAGCTAAACCCCTTTTCGAAGCGTCAAAACTCAAAAAGGCCACCTTAGACATTCGTGGGATATAAAATAGACACCGATAAATTACGACGGTAGTTATATATATATATATATTTCTGGCGCAATATATATGAACATCTTCATAAGCAGTCGGAATATGGGATGTAAAATAAACTAATTTGTTTATTCTAATACGAATTACGGGTTGCATTGCTGTTTTGTCGGAATTGAACGACAGTCATTTCATTCATTCATTCAAACTTTGGTTAAAGCATTTTATCATCAAAATACAGAAATGATGTGCACATGCACTGCTTATAATTGAGAAAACGGGCTGAGCCCTACAACAAATATTGAATGAAATCCTCAATTTGATGAACACTGTGACTGAAGGAGCAGCTACCACTACAATTCGAACCAAATCAGGACCATTGATATGCATACAGATATTGCTCACTTGTACTAAAATAATCAAGGAGGATTACTTACCAAGATGCACATATGCTAGCATGAACATCGATCGGATTCTTTGCCAGCAAAATTGATTCATGTGCCTGGATCAAGTGCGTGACATTCAGTTGGCAATACACACACGCACCCACAAAAGACGGGACCACTAGTTGCAGCAGATAACATTATACGCGCCAAAAAGAAGGGCTGTCAATTGGATCACAACGTATTGCAAAACACCGGCAGAAAAGGATGGGCAGTTGTATCATTGGCGTGTTTGTCACAGGTATCAGCCCAAAAGTAAATTAAACACATTGTACATTGAGTAAAATTTTATTTCTTCCCACCACAAAGGAAGCTAATCACAATGAAAGAAGACGTATCAGGATGGACTTTGCTGAAAGTTTGGGGAATCGAGTTTTCTGGCCACATTCGTAAAGGGCATGTCAGTCCGAGGGTCCCAATCCTTCATACCTTGCATTCTATTTTTATACTCTTTTCAAGTGTGTGTCAGTGCGCTCGTCGTAGCGTCCTCTGGCCCCAAGGGCGTGTGGTGGGCATGGTGGAAGAACGATGAGGGTGGCTGAGGTTGTAGTGGGCGAGTAGTGGCAATGATCATAGTGGAAGATTGGTGTTGGTGGGAGTGGGCATGGTGGAAGAGCGGTTGCGGTGGGTGAGTAGTGACAGTTATCATGTTGGAAGATTGGTGTTGGTTGCAGTGGTTGTGGCGGGTGAGTAGGGGCAGTATTAATGGCGACGGTTTTAGTGGGTGAGCAGTGACAGTGGTGGTGGTGGAAGAGTGGTGATGGTGGCGGTGGTTGCAGTGGATGAGCAGTGGCAGTGACCATGGTGAAAGAGTAGCGGTGGTGACAGGTGGTTGTATTCATTGAGTAGTGGCAGTGGTCATAATGGAAGGGTGTTGGTGGCGGCGGCGGTTCTTCTAAATGCGCGGCAAGCAGAGAAGGGGACGAA
This sequence comes from Hermodice carunculata, assembly GCA_964020975.1. Lineage (NCBI taxonomy): Eukaryota > Metazoa > Annelida > Polychaeta > Eunicida > Amphinomidae > Hermodice > Hermodice carunculata. The sequence goes on from OZ026614.1 coordinate 11,005,930, forward strand.
GGAACTGGCAATGACTTTACCTATGTCAACAATTTCAACTTCATGAGTGAAGAAATCGCTCGTTTCTTTTGATGCAACACACTTTTCCTTGTTCTAAAGCAGGTAAGTAATTTCCATTTCTTTTGAACATGCCAATGGGAAAAAATGTTGGGTCTTTAGGGTCCGATAGTCATTGACTAAATGTACCAAGTCAAGGGGCATGCTCAGTGTATGCACAGCAGACATGGTGACCACTCTTATAGTGCCCAACTGTATGGAATTACTAGCTTTTCGGACGAGTCTTGCGCACTGTCATATTCTATTATTGTCCCTGGAAATACAGCTTGCAGCTCCGATACACACAGAGAAGTTGAAATGTTTCATATCTAAGATATCCTGGAAATAAATGGAAGCTCTCTTTGAGAGCTTCCTCTAGTTAATGAATACTTTTGGAGTAACTGATGAAATTTGTCAAGAACAAAATCCCAATGTTGGTGACCTGACATCTAGCTCCTCATAATACCCATGTGGTATACTGTGAATTTGTCAAAACAACTCTTAAAATTCTGACAATGGGAATATTGCTTATTTTACTGTTCTGCTGGCTTTGTAATTGACATTGTGTGTATCATTTTGCACTGACATATGAACGTTATATGTATTTGTGTGTTTGTTTGTTTGTAATTAGCATATTTCCAAAGTATTACGAGTTTTCAGTTTATTTCACATGAACACACAAAACTCGGAAACCATGTAATAACCGCTGCTTTTTTGTAACTCCACATGAGACAGTTCAGTGTTTTGAGGTTAAAGTAATTATTTCTAGAGACAGTACCAAAATGTTGAGGTCAATTTCAAACTCAAGTTGTTTCAAACACACAACATTTTTTGTCAAGTTGAATGTTGCATGCCTCATGACCAAAGTAACATTCAATCATAACCACGGATAGTATAATGCAGACCAGAGGTTTCTAGTTATTTGGCATTATATTAGGATTTTAAAACAATTCGTTTAATGGCATGTTTTGTTTTGGTTTGGGTTTTTTTTGTTTTTTTGTTTTTTGTTTTTTGTTTTTTTGTTTTGTTTTTTTTGTTTTGTTTTATTTTGTTTTTGTTTGTTTGTTTGTTTTTTTGTTTTGTTTTTGTTCTTGTTTTTGTTTTTGTTTTGTTTTCGTAAGATATCCATAATTGCGGTAAATTGGTGCAACACAAATTTCAAATGTTTCGTCTCGTCACCTCGTGAGCCATATTTGTCTGCCATTTCAAACCATTTCATTATGCCCGAGTTCTTGTCCTCTTCTTGGCAGTCTTTTGTAGTTCATGGGTACAGCCGGTTGACAAACTCTTCGAGTGAGGGTCAGGGTATTGCTCAGGTAATGATGATGTCCCCTGAACGCCCTGCTACATCACGATGCACGCCCACACTCTCTTGACAATGACTTATGGTGATAGCCCACATGTTATCCACTTTGTGGATGATTCTACCTACAAAGGTAATAATGTTATGCCACTGGTATTCTTAACCGTGGGTAAAATTTTACTGTCTTTTCCCTGTCCGTCTATTTCTGTGTCTTATGTACCTATGTTATTTTTTAATTTTATTATGAAAAGAATTCTATCATAACGTTATGGGTATCAATCATTCCCATAGTCACAATACTAAAGAATATTAAAAATTGGAGACAACACAAAGAGTGTGCTACATTGTACCAAAAAGAAAGGGATCTGATAACCCATTATTCTATGTTGTATTCTGCAAAAACAATGGAGTTACCAACCAGACCGGAAATTAACTGGCAGGGCATCACCGCATATACGTCTGTCGTCGTTTGAGCGTACAAATGATGCATCACTCTTATCATACACATCATTATTACATTTTCCTTATTTTGATTTCTTTTGAAAGTTCCAAGTAAATTATTTTCCATATAAAGTATATAGTGTGCTTTTTACGCGAAAACACAAATCTGAATCATTTTTGAGTGTAAATGTTTGTCCAAATGTCCAAGTTGATGAATCTGATAATCCACTGCGCCTGTAGTAACAGTAATAAAAAGCAGTCTGATAATACAATTTGGGGTATTGGCAAATTCAAAGCCCTCCACCTTAATTTGTGAGAACGTAAAAAAAAGTAAGAAACAAAGAGAGACAGACAGATGGAAAGAAAGAAAGGGAACAAGAAAAATCAATTTATTATAAATATGTAATTATTCATTTATTTAAGTTTTATAAGTCGCTAGAGTGACCTGTGTGTGTTTTTAGCCCTTTAAACACGATGATCAAAAGCGTACATCAAATAGGCATGGGAAGACGTAATTCAATGCCATTCATAACATTTTTCGAAAACTGTGAAATATGTGGATATTGATGAAGAGTCCAAGCATGGAGTTTTTGGCAACGTTGATACATGTCAACACATATGACATACGGTTAATACCGAAATTCAGTTTAGATGACGATAAACAAAAAAACTTGCGACAATTTTTTTCAGCAGTGTGCGTGAAAGAGCTCTTGTGGTGTGTTTCTGATGTGTTCAAGTATTTTGCAAGTTCTGGCAATCTGTCGGAAATAGAAGCATACTTGTTAAAAAAGTGTGCCGTTCACCGACCTCCAAGGCATTATAAGCATGCAGATGACCGATTTTACACCTTGCACGCCTGACTGGAATCCTCACTAACAATATTGTCACCTTACAGGTGTACATACAATAAAAATGGACTGTGTTTGCAACCAAAGAGCATGCATCGACTATTAACCAAGTTTGTCTCCATCAAATAGGCATGCCAAGAACCCATTCCGACTGTGTCGTCACCTAGCGGAACTGCGTAGAATCCATACTGTCTTCAACAGCAGATGTGTATGGAATCCAAAGCAAATACAGTTGCAAAAGGTGAGCAAAACCACTAAATAATGCAGGCAAGAGATCATATAATAACGGGTGATAACTTTAACAGCGGATATATAATAAGTGCAGCATACTATTGCAATATTTAATGCGATGCATCAAATAATAAGGAGACTAGAAACTATGTAATAATCGGGAACATGAAATTTGCTCTACAGAATTATCACTTTTCAGGTGTAGGCAGTGACAGCGTCTGACAGATTGATTCCTGAAAATGGTGTTGAAGTGCGATGTGTGGCGAGTTCATATTCACAGTACACATGGACCTCTGCTTGACAAAAATACAATTTACTTTCCGCACCAATTTCGTCTGTTCGTTTAAGTCTACTGAGGACATATAATCTAATTATTGCCCGGCATTAAAAAGTGGGGTAACTAGCGCTTCTTGCTTCTTGCTTGACACCAAAGAACATGTTTACTATTCAGTTTGTGTATTATCGTAAGACCGTTTTTTTTTTGTTGTTGTTGTTTTTTTTTTTTTTTTCATTTTTTTGTTTGTTTGTTTGTTTGTTTGTTTGTTTTATCAACGATACTCCTCTTCTGCGGTTCATCCGACATGCCTTTTAAGTGTTGAAAACGTCCATATTACTCTTAAATAGGGTAGTGATAACAATTTAAATCTGTAACTTAATTAATGTCGCAGGCAGGAAAGCTGAAATAGAAAGCAACGTTTCACATTGTTATAAGTGCAAGATTAAGAGAGGCAAATTGTACTCATAAACAACACTTCTGAAGCAAGCAACAGCTTACTTCTTGTCTCGTGCGTTGAAAAATAACCAGAAAGTAAAAATTTCACAGATTTTTTCATAAGACAACAAGGCAAGAACGTGGACCGCGACTGCTGTCAGCTTGTGTGTGTGTGGGGGGGGGGGGGGGGGTGGTCATGTGTCCCGACAAGCTGGTTTGATGATTATATGAAAATTTCTTGCGGAATGAAAATAATAAATGGATCCGTCGACTGAACTCATTGCGTCGGGACGATTGGTTTCTACATAAAATAAAACAGACAGACAGAGAGACACCAAAATAAATAGATTGACAGACAGACAGACAGACAGGTAGCTACATAAAAGCAACCCTTCTTCAAGGTGATTTATGAAGCAATAAAAAGACAGTTTCAAGCCACTCTTCCTTAATAATAATTGATCGACCTGGGCAAGTAAAATAAACTCAAACACAGCATTTTTTCAACTTGTCTGGAGGGCTAACCTAGTCCCGATAAGCAACGTAGCTGCATAGCCACGGCTGTTCGGTGATCGTCATCGTAATATTTTGCTAGGTTCCAGCTGTCCGTTCTCCGGGTTACCAAGGCAAACGGTCGTTAAAATACTTTTAAAACATGACTTACTATCTTAACTTTAATATGCCCACACGGGTATATTAAAGGTAAGATGAAGCAAATATCATCGTTAATTACAAATCCAAGTGCGACACGATACCCTGGCACATCATGCACGTTGGTGAGCGCCATTTTGAGCATGGCACAATACATTGCGGGACAGTTGCACAAAAATACATTTGATTTGGATATCAAAGTGAAAAGGATCCACAGCATATATCATGTCATTATTGGTGGTCTGAAATACTGGCAAAATATATACTTTTGGTTTCATATATTATAAATCCCTCAAGATTGTCCCATTACTATCCTCATTTACTAATCATTGCATGCAGAATCCACAATTTTCAAAATGGCAGCCAAGTCCGTGGGTAGTCCCACTTGGATATTTTGAAGAGGTAGTATCTCAAATATATGTGTGATTAGTGTTAATGGAAGATTAATCTGTAGAATGAATGTAATGTAAAATATAATGGACTTTTCCGGTGTGAGCATTACTTAAAAATGTAAATACAATGCCTTGATGTTACTAGTTGTGGGTGGCAGTGGGCCCAAGAATAGGAATGCCGTATCAGACACTGAAGTCGCCCCCAGGCTGTGAATTAAGCATTAGCACTGGGCACAGGAGCCAAGAGCAACCACCGAGTCAAAGTTGGAGCCTAGTGGAGACAGTTGCCCCGATAGTGGATAGAGGTCCGAAAGTACTGGCAGGTTTTTATATAATTGATGGTTATATAATTTAATTATTCTGCTGATATTCAAGGGAATTTCAGACCTCGATATTGTGTCACATGAGAGGATTTATATTGTCTGGTGGGCAAAATTTAATTTCTATGACACAGACATTTCTTTTTTGCGATAATTTTATGGATATTGTAGCAGTAATACTTGTAGTAGTAGTAGTAGTAGTAGTAGCAGTAGTAATAGTAGTAGTAGTTTTTGTTTACCGTGGTCCAAAAAGTACAGATACAATGATTGTAAGTACAACGAATAACAGTTAGTACAACCAATAACAGCACATCAAGTGTATACCAGTATATAAATACATGTATGCAAAGCTGTTGGAAATATAAAACCTAGTATTATGTAAAATGTTTTAAAAAGTCATGAATTACCCTGAAGTCATTCACATTTGAAGCATGAATAATACAATCTGGGCACACAGATCAATGTTCCTGGACTTTTTTCTGTTGTGTTCTACGAGAGGATATTGCTGAATCATGTGGGCTTCATCTTGGGAAAACTGCACCCACAGAGTCTGTGATCATGGGGGATGCGTGCCCATCTACCTGTCTTTATCCTGAGCCAGTGTGAGGACAGGCACAGCCGTGTGCAAGACAGTGGGATATGTTCAGAGATGTGATCTTTCAAGTCTTTGAAGTACACTCAAAAAATGATGTATTTTGATCTGTTGGTTCAAGGCAAGTACACTCACTAATTACCGAAACTACTAAAAAAATCACGTATTAGTTACATAACGTTACCTCTAGCCCACCGTTGCCAATATACAAACGCATTGGAGGAAGGTATAATTTACACACATACTGACCAACAAGCATTGGGACTGACAGACTCCGAGTGAGGAGGCGACGTCTGTTGGAAAAACCTCAGAGGTTTGTGGATGTGAGACCACCAACAGCAGAATCCTCCCCTAAGCCGGAAACCCCTCCTCACCGACCAGCATGGGACTGCCAATGGCCCCCCTGGAATGCTGCCCCCCAACCTGATAGAAGCCTGCCATAAGGTAGATGATGTCTATTTCCACTCTCCAGGTCCTGGAGATCTAGCAAGACCATTGAATTGTGCAAAAAAAAACATGGCTGGTGGATCTGCTAGCTCTGGGCCTAGTCGAAGCTGGGGACATCCACCCAACAGAAGTCAGAGACAAGGTCTAGCCCCAAGTCAGGTTTCTGGGTCACCTCTGAATGGTCAGATGACCATTGGATTTGGTCATGCGCTAGAGCATGGATCTCACCTCTTCCAGCCTTGAAAGCAAGTGTTGAGAGAAAACAAGTCTTCCATGTCCAGTACTTGAGGTTCACCTTGCAGGGGTCCTCTAGGCACTCAAAAGGCCACCTCTTCAGCATGACAAAGACCAAGGTAGGATCAGACAAGTGCCAACAGATAAAGATCTCTCCTTATTCACATGTCCAGGACTTTCACCAGGGTTGAGGATATGGCAGACCAAAACCCCTCATGGTTCTTGGCCTTTTGTAGAGGACTTCTGACTGGTACAGCAGGAAGTCCATGATATCCACAACACATGGAGACCATGAATGTATTTTCCCACCACTGCACCAATCTGAAAACACTTGCCACCGAGCTGAGTAAACCTCCAGAGGAGAGAAGTGAAGCCCCACTCTGGCAATTCTAAATGTATCTGTGACTGATTTCGACAAATTTCGGTGGTGGATGTGTCGTGCCACAACTACCAAGCATGGATGTTGAGCACTTGATAGTTACTGTAGAACACACTCATATGCAGTTGCCCCAGATGTTTTGGCTTTGTTGGTAAATGTACTGGTGGCTTGATGCTTAATTCTAGAAGGTCCAGGGACCAGTCCATCCTTGACCACAAAGGGGACACCTAAGATCAGATTGCTTTTCTAGGACCAAACCTTCTGCAGGACCCTCAGGAGGATCTGTGGATGTCGAAAGGCATAAGCCCAAAGGTTGCTGCAGTCCATGGCTAGAGCATGCACTGCTAGGGCCTGGTGATTGGCGACAGGTGACACAGAAACTAGAAGTTTTGCATTTACATTTGTCTTGTGCAGATCCATATGAAAGGTGCCGCACATGGCCTGAATGACCCGTGGGTGGATAGACCACCTCAACCTTCTTTGTTTGACCTCTTCCTCAAATTCGGCAGGCCAGGACATATTCTAGTCCCAGAAAATCCTTGCATGTCTGTGGACCTTGTGTGCAGAGCACCATCAGTTGGTGCATCCAGCTTGCTCTATTTGCTTCCGGGAGCACCTCTAGCCCTGCTAGTTATGGTGGACAATTGTGGTCCTATTGCCGCATAAAATGATAATGGGTTTGTGTTTCACTAGGCTCTGTAGGGGGAGGAGCACAAAGCATAAAGCCTCGAGTTCCAACCGGTTTAAGTGGCCCTCCATGTGGGCTGCCCAATTGGACTGAGATGAGTCCATGTACATGGTGAGTTGTGTCTGACCCAACATGACATTCTCCAGCTTTAATTTGTTCATTGAGGTCAAGGAGCCCATCAGGGTTTGCCACTGACAGGCCGTGAGAAACTGGAGATGCACATTAAGGCCTAAGCATTTGCACGGTGCTGTGTGTGGGATCTGGCCACCATAGCACCCAGAACAGCCAGTCTTCCAGATACACATGAATGCACACTAGGCGGTAGTGAAGGTGCACAGCTACCACTTGTGCAAACTGGGAGAACAGCAGAGGTGTGGTGGCAGGGTGAATGGAAGTGCCCTGAACTGGTAAACCTGGCCCAAGAATGTGAACTGCAGTGACTACCATGAAGTGTCCATCAGGGGCATGTGGAAGAATGTGACCTTGAAGTCCAAGAACATTGTCCACTCCTGGGCCTAGGGCCACCGCTACTGACTGTGGGGTCTCCATCCTGAAGGACAAAATCTCGTAGTACTGGTTCGGAGATGACAGGTCTGTAACCAGACACCAGCCTCTGTCCCACTTGGGGACTAGGAAGGGTAGGTGACAGAACCCAGTCAACCTGGGAACCTCCACCCACTCTATGGTGTTCTTGCTCTGTAGCCTTCACACTGCCTCTAGGAAGGAAAATGGTTTGGGCTCCTCTGTTTGGCGTGTGAACCCCTTGGATTTGCAGCATAATGGACCCCCCCCCCCCAAGACAGCAAGAGTTAGGAGCCATGCCCCACCTCTCCTCAGAACAGTGTGTTGGAGAAAAGAGGCCCATGCATACTCAGCGTTAGATTGGGTCAGGTGATTTCTGACCCTGGAGTTAAGTGTCCCTGCATAGCAAAAGCAAGTTCACCTCTGGAGTGCAGACCATCCTGATCTAATGGTCAATCATCCATGACAACAAAGTAATGTGCAAGGCTACCTGACTTAGACAGTCCCGGCCCCCTTCCAAGATCTGAGTCCAATACTGCAACCCATCCAAGAAGGACCTCAGAGCCGACACCAAGACATCAGAGTAGGATGCAATAAGAAAAGAGACCCTGGCATCCTGCTTCAGTCTCCTGAAGGCATCCAAGGATATGGAGATGGCCTGCAGCTACACCCACAGCATGCTGCCATGCAACAATCTTCCGACTGCCACTGTCCTCCCTCAGAATTTTTTCAGGTATCCGTAGATCAAATATAAGCTTTCTGAAGAGACTGGGAGAGCTTAGATAACAAATTCCCTAGTTGAGGTAGTGTGCGCAGCACTAAAATAGTATCTCTGGGGGAGAGTCAATGAAGCCTCTTTTTCTAACTTCCAAACTTTTTAGAGTCAGCCTGAAATGCGGCCAAGGAAGAAAGCAAAATAAGGAGCATGCGCAATGGAAGTCACCCCCCGGATCCACAAGTACCGAGTGGAGGTGCCACTGGGACCATTAGGTGTTCAGAACAGTCATATTGAACTCAATTTTGTTGGGCGATGTGGCCAGACATGGAGTTCTTGGCAATGGTGGACGAGAGGTAACGCTACCTAACTAATATGCAATTTTCTACTGAATATTTTGATACGCAGATCTGGAATATAATGCCACCTCTTATATGTAAAAAACAATTTTTCAGTATTCAAAATTTTATAATTCTGTATTTTAGAAAACTAGCTTCTTGCTGCATCTTTCCATTTTTCGGAATCTTTCGTATCCAATGAGCTTTGAGACCATTCTATTTGAACACATGTGAAATAAACCAGTTTGATATCTTAAAATTATACCAGCTGTAAGTATTTCATATCTTTCGTGGTTCGCATCCGTGACTTATGGTGTTTGAAGTTTGTACATGAATATTTATATTGTATACTTTGATTTCTGAATAAAATAACCAATAAATGTTGTTTGCCCCATTCTCTTTATGGCGATTAATTGGTGGGCAAAATGCAAGCTTAGTGTTCTGTGGAACCTGAACAAATCTTCTTCTCAGAAACCGGTCTCCGAACTCATTTGATATCACACTGGAACACTCATAGGGACTGCTAGTTCTCAATTTATTCACCAGGTGGCGCTTCAATTTTTTTATTTTATTTTATTTTTTTTTGGGGGGGGGGGGGGTGTGTGTGGGCTATTTCTGACTTTTACTCCAGAACCATCACTCAGATTAAACTGAAGCTTGGTGGATTTGTTCCTTGCGAAAGGGTTAAACAAAATTGTTTACTAAGTGGAACGGCTATGGATTCCTGATTTTTAGCAATTTCAATTCAGGTACTTGTCGGTAAATACACCTTTCCTATTGATTAGTATGTAAGTCAATGGGCATTTTAATGACAATTCATATTTGCGACTTCGCCGAAAACTTTAACCAGTTACACTTCAAACTTGGTAGCAAGGCACTTTAGGTGAGTATCTAACAAGTTTATTAAAATGGTCACGCTTCAGTGATTTTTGGATTCTTTATGGCGGACTGTGATGTTGTACATGTAATTGTTCTCCCAGAAAGGTCAGACTTACTCAGTATATGAGTGACCTTGATCCTATCCCAATTTCACAGAACCACGAGTGTGATGAATCTTTAGGTCATGGGCATGGGCTGTTTACACAGCCCGCTTGTTATATTCATTTATCTTTTGAAGCCTTGAATTTAAAAATTCATCGGATGAAATGGTGATTTTCTTTAAGACCATCATCTTTTGTAAATATCTAAGTACTGCCTCAACAATTTCCAAGTCACTATTACCCAGGCACAAACCAACATGTAAGTTTAACCTTTATAGGTCACTAAAGATAAAAAACAATACCAAAAGCAATATGTCATGCGCATTCATTTAAGACAGTTTGACTTTCGGCGTAACAAAAATTTTCACAACTAACAACACCAAAGGAAACGCCAAAGGCGCTTCACTATTAATGGTTGAGTAATCATGGGCCTAAGGTTCATCATCACCGAGAGATACGCCAATATATCAGTTTTTGCTGCCGTTCCATTAAGGTCTAGGGCCTTCACATGTGTTTCTCTCCAATTCCCAATTGGCCAAGAATTTCCAGAGGTGATTTTAAGGTATTGCAAAGAAAAACGAAAAAGAAATTAAGCAAAATCGGTAGAGCATGATATTTGAAAAACTCAGTGAAGACTTACCCAAGCCATATCACCACCAAAAATAATATCACCATCAAGATTGAATCGAATTTGGCTGACGGTTTTCGAGAAGTAAAAGACACTAATCAGCAGCAAACGTTCACTGTATATATTCGTCTTGCCCAATTCTTAAGTTTCTTAAAAAAATTGTCGAACTCAATTTTTCGCAGACAGTAGCTTTTCATAAGACGTGTTTCCCTAAAAATATTGAAAAAGTATGGGAAAGTAGGTCAGCAATGTATTCTTTTCCCTTTTTGTAGTCATAATTTCCATCTTTATAACATATCAGTGCTTTATTCACTCATACTTCACATAAGTACATTCAAATTACCTTATTTAAGGTTTAGCCTTTCTGTCATAATGTGCGTGAGGAACTTCTCTGGGCGAAACGTCGTGAAAAAAATAAAACAAAGAGGGAATAAGTCAGATCACTAGGGAAAACAAGCAATTGCGCTGAAAAGCACAAACGAAGAAGAGAAAGAATATGTTTGATCTTCGAGGGGATATTCAAAACTTTTAGACTGACACATGTAACGAAATGTGAACTTTGGTATTTCCAGAATCGCATGCTGAAAATTATCCTGAGAACCCGAAAGCCTATACACAAGTTTACGTTGATATCGCACACACACTCACACACATACTTACAATATAAATTCTGGGGAAAGATGATATGAATACGGCTCTAGCATGTATTAGTCAGTCTTACGTTTTTATCAAATGTACTCAAATGGGCTTAGACTATATTTCTGCTTTTTCCTATGCCAGTTGATTTCAGAATTATTTCATAATGCATGAAATTTGGTGCACTTAGAGACGAAACGCCAAAAAGCAGGTGGAACGAACTTACTCGGATTATATTTCAAAATAACCATTTTCAGATCACAGACCTGGAAAGCCGATTGTGAGCACTAACTTTGGCCCGTATTCGATCACCAAACTTCTCCGTAAATCTTACGCTATTAAGAGCTTTTGCCGTGGAAGGCACCAATGGCTGCACCTGTGAAACATTCATTTCGTACATTATTGCAAATTACTTTTCTTTCATATTTTTTTTATGTCACTTTCACTTTAAAAGTCCCATTTTCATTTTTTATATTTCTTCATTTATACCTTTATCTTTTGGTTAATGTATCTCGATGAAACCTTTTTTTCTTTTGGCTCATTGTCAACGCGGACTGATTGTATTTGTACTCAACGCGGTGTAAGATAGCATCTTATCTCACTTTGTCTATTCCAGTTTCGTTTCGTCCCATCTCAGAGGAACCGCTCGTATTCCAGGGTCCGAAACGTGATCCAATAGCTGTTCACGATCGATATGGCGTTTTAAAATTGATTGTTGAACGTATTTGGTTAACAAGTATTTAAAAAAAAACAAAAACAAAAAAAAGAACACAAACAAAACAAAAAACAAACAAACAAACAAAAAAAACAAACAAAAAGCAAACAAACAAACAAACAAAAAACATATTCTTTAATTTTTAAGGTGTCTGCAGTGACAAAATCGGAATATAGAACACGGCTTACGGCTTCCGGGTATTGATCACCTAGAGGTGATGCAAGTGATTTGACTTTTTGAAATATATATGAGTGAATTCCAGTCGTCCAAAACAGCGAGGGGCCTCAAGGTGTCAAAGACGCGTCTGTTGTCATAGGCATCTCATTCAGCCACCCACTGGTTGACAAACATGCTAAGCGTACAAATGTTTTGACAAGCAATTTCGGACAAACCTAAGATTGTTCTTAGCTTTTGTTGTGAAGCAATACTTACCTGAAGATGTTGCTGACGGAAACAAACCAATATAAAATTTGGCTTTCAAATACCATCCAATATTCAGTATTTGTAACCTTCACAAAAACTAATCCCCCTTGTCTTATGGTTTCATGAAAAATCAATTGGTTGGATGCTCTTGAAATGCTTAAAATGTCTAACAAATCAACAGAGAAAAAAAATAAAAAAGAAAAGACAAGAAAAAGAGGAAACAGCAAAAATGAAAAGACAAAAACAGACCCCCCCCCCCGAGTTCTTATTAGTATGACAACTGACATGTGTTGTGCTGCAAATACCAGTGGTCCTAGCTTTGCTTTGCGTGGGCCCTGATATCTATAAATATGAGTGAGGTATGGTATATTTAAAGGTCTCACATGATTAAACTTTCTTTAGCCAAAATGCAAAATAAAAAAGTGATAAAAATTCTAAATAAGGTTACGAATGAAAAAATGGATGAATGAATGAATGAATGAATGAATGAATGAATGAATGAATGAATGAGTGAAAAAGTAAATTTTCACACGCCAACATTTAGCGGGGGTTTCTTCCATCAGCATGCCAAAGATACTCTTAAGACAAGGACTTAGGGGGCGGCACTTGATCAAGATTACGGCATCATTCATCCTGCCGCCTGCATGTGCCCACGCATAACTGAACGCCCACGATCGGTCCTCCATTTAACAACCAGCAACTCCTCCTGACATCAGCAAGTATTCATACCGAATTATTGCCAAACAAGATGGTTAAATAAAGAGATATTGACAAAGCATATAGTGAGTATTAAAGTTGTGTGAATCTGATTAGGTTCACATAAAAAATCATATAACTTAAAATATTAGGTTATATTTACAATTTGTACCTGTACATGGACATAGTCAAAAATGGATCATACATGTAATTTACAAGTTCCGGACCCTCGGCTTGGTGTGTGCTTTATATCACGAAACGCGGATTATCTGTACATTTTCGTGTGGAACTTGACAGCAGCTAAAGACTACTGAGTGCTTTTGAAATGCTGATTCATTAAAATACCTGAACACGTCAAAGTTGCTGGTGTTGAAAGAGCATGTCCTTGTGATTCTAGATCAAGATTCCTTTTTATCTTGGTTCATTTTTAATATCTACCTCTTACACAAATTGTGTCATTCAGGTTATAAACGTCTTATATATAAACAGTACATCGCAATGTGTGTACTGTTTCTGGCGATGGCAGGCTCTTTAATCATTAAATACAAAAGTTAAGACACATACAGAAATAAAGTTAAGACAATCTAAATTTCAATTAAAGATACGTTCATGTCTATAGTCGTTTTATAAATTGAGTTATTATATGAAGGATATCTGTTATGATATGTCCTTTATGTATGTCTGAATTGAAATTCAACATATCTTAAGTTAAATGCAATTTTTCTTAAAATCAATTTGAAATATCGTTAATTTTTATGAAGATATCTTCAATTTCATTCAAGATATCTTTAAATCAATTCATCCACCCTTATTCACTAACTTTAAGATATGTCAAATGCAAATTGAGATATATCAATTTCAAAGAAGTTAAATTTAAAGATGTCTTGAATTAGTTCTTTTTGAATATCTTTATTTGCATTTCTACACCTACATTACGATATCTTTAATTGAATTAAGGATATTTTATTTGAATTTCAGATTTGTTTAAATGTTGTTAAAGATATCTTTATTCCAATCATACTTCAATTAAGATGTGTTGAAAATCAAGTCAAGATAACATTTCAATTTACAGAATGTTAGATTTACATTTAGAGATATAGAGACTTAAACGACACATATTTAATTTATTTCAAAATATAATAAATATGTCTCAAGACAGCATATCTTTTAATTATTTCAGTTAATGGTAAATTCTCTATGTTACAGTGGAATGGCCCGTCATATCAGGTCTAAGTATCCTCAAACAGGAAACAATCGATGGTTTGTGACAATAAAAGGGGCATTTTACAAAGTCCCTTTAAAGGCCTTCACATATATTATAGATTTTGTTCGTAAATTGATGGTGAGCTAATCACTTTCCACGTGACCTATACACACAGCAATCTTGATGTATCACCTGAACTAGTGAAGGATTCGTATCTTTGTCTGTTCGGGTTTTCTCCCAAATGTGTAAGCGATCATTTGAACGAGGAAGAACACAAATCAAAGACGGTTGCAAGCGCTATTTCTCAAACTGGGACAATATGAGCACCCCACGATCTGAAGACCCTTTTAGTTTAAACATATTTATTTCAACTGGATCGCCATACAGTACATCGAGATGTCACTAATCGAGGGGTTCTCCAGGACATGGAGTGACACACAAAATGTATATTAAAAAGCACACAGGACAAAACAAGAACAAAGCTACCCAATTGACAGAGAAGTTGTACACATGCTTCAGATTTGTACCCTGCATACAAAAATCACGGTGGTTAAGTTACCAAAATGCGAAACAAAGCAAGATAGTTCACTACAGGTACAATGTACACATATAACGTCCCTGTTCACAATGACACGGACCAGCGCTAGGAAATTTCATAAAGAACACTTAAGAAATAAGATTATGTAAATCAGCGACTAACTCAACTGAAAATTACTGCTTGGAGAACTAAAATGTGAAGCGTCTTGTATCTACGACGTATCTCTGGAAAGCATCACAAATTTGTAAGTTGAAGGGAATGGACACTTCGTCGCTACCAAAAAGAAGAATATGAGATAGCCTGTCACTCGCTGTGTGCATAATCAGATTCGGGTGGACGCCGGGAGCAATAATAGGGATGATGGAGTTGAGAAGTTTAATTCTATAAGTTGAAAACTTTGGACAAAAGAACAGATAATGTTGTAGATCTTCAGTGGGTTAGGAACAAGAACATGTAGGTTGTGGGATGATGTTGACTTTAAAGAGATCAAAGTTAAGTCTCGATAATCCAAGACGAAGCTGGATATGACAAATGTTGGCAAATCTGTGTCCTTGGGCATAGTAAACAGGAACATGATCCACTGCTAGTAGAGTTGCTTTCAGTTTCGATTTGAATATTCGGAGGGAAGATTGTTCCACTGCTTAATAGTGTCAGGTAAGACGGATTTGTCTAAGAGAGTAGTTTTGCAAATAATGGGACGTATGGAGCTAGTGTGGCGGAGGTTTGGATCATTAATAGTTGCAGGAATTAGTTGGGAGAGATAGGAGGGTGTTAAGTTGTTATACATTTTGTAAAGAAGAAGTAACTTATAGTACTTCCTTCTGCTGTCCATTGTTGTCCAATCAAGTTCACGTAAGACATTGGCGTGTGATGTGTGCCTTAATGCACCTATGCATATTTTGGCAGCTTCAAAATGTATGGATTCAATAAGATCAGAAAGTCCCTGACCACAGTTTGTCAAAGAGCACACAACCATATTCGAGAATTGGTCGAATCATTAAATGAAGTTGAATCAGAGCTTTGCGGAAAAGTTTATATTTGAATCTACGCAGCAGGGCAATTGGCTGGCTCGCTTTGGTGGCTTTGGTGGTAAGACGAGTAATGTGAGCTTGCCGGGATAAATTGCTACTGAGAGTAATACCAAGATGAGTGTGTGAGTATGCCGCAGATATTTCAGAGTCTCCAAGACGAACGGGTGGATGGTGTGGTTCAACAAGTTTGGTTGAAAATATGACAGAAAGACACTTTAAGGCGTTAAAGATAACACGCCACAACTTTTCCAGTTATGTATAACGGAGAGATAAATGTCCAAGTGATCAGAAGTTTCGATGGGGTTATTAACAACTTCAAGTAGACTGGTGTCGTCAGCAAAAAGTCTGACATCACATGTAACATTGTCAACTAGGTCATTAACATAGACCAGAAAGAGAAGTGGGCCCAAAATGGAACCCTGGGGCACACCAGCTTCAATACAAAGCCATGATGAAGATTGGCCATGACTGATCACTCGTTGGAATCAGTTTGAGAGATAACTATCAATCCAGGCTACAACATGATCAGAGATGCCGAGTTGTAGAAGTTTAAAAAGGACCCCGGGATGCCAAACTTTATCAAACGCCTTGGACACATCTAGAAACATTATTCTGGCTTCTTTGGACTGTTCTAGGCCGTTGTAGATATTGTAAAGGATGTACACAAGCTGATTGATGGTAGAGTCATTCGCCTTGAAGCCAGAATTCTCGAAGTGAGTAGGTTATTTTGTGCCCAGTATTCATAGAGTGCATTAAAAACCAGTCGTTCAAACACCTTTGAAACATTACAGAGCAAAGAAAAAGGACGATATTTTTTTAATCTGTCCCTTTTAGCCACATGAACGTGACATATCAACTTGGAGAACATTAAGCAACATGCTATCTATTCTCGTTGAAGTACGGAATGGCCTCGAATATTTTACTTCAGTTTGTCTTTGTTGAAATGTCTTATTTGGGCGTCAAAATATCAGATAATTCAGTGCAGTGTATAATCTACCGCGTGACCTTGAACATTTTAAAATTTTGCCTGAAATTTTTAAACTTTACCTCTAAGTTACCGGTCTAAGCTTTCTTGCACCAATGTTGTGTTCGTGGACGTAGGTTCCGTAATTCTATATCATAATACCTTTCTGTAGGAAAGTTTGTCTGAAACCATGTGACCCCCATTTTAAAGTCACAGACCGTTTTAGATCTCTACCCCTTCATAACTGAAAGTGGCAATGAGCTGACAGGCTTGGACCCATTATTGCTTGTATTTCAGCCACCAGAGATGGCGGTTTAAAGATGCTGTGACAACCTGCAATAAAATAGCATTTCATTCCCAATGTAGACGAACATGTATGTGCCATGAATTGACACGAAAATAATGGATGCATATCGGTTGTAAATGGAGCTTTCTTGTAGTACCAGCATGTCTACAGTTTACAGACGAGAGCAGGGACCGTCAGAACATGCAGCCTTAGTCTTCAGCTTTCCTCGGCGCGCTTGTAATATTTCAGCCCATTGCACGCAAAGCTCCGAGAAAAGGTGTTGCTTAGTCAGAACTTGGCACCAAAAGATAAAAGGTGGCGCTGGTAAAAGTATCTTTCCTTCAATAAGTAATATTAATCTACTCACTTCAAGACCTTGTAGTACTGCTAGGTTTTAAAAATCACAACAAACAATTAATGTTCAAATTGTTATGGTATTTCATGGAAATAAATATATTCATATCAGGTGATAAATCTTAATATTCACCCACAAGCAGGTATGATTGCCATCACTGGACTTTGTGATAGCTTTTTCCAAAAGAGTTGAAGTTGTTTAACTCACTGAATATGGCGTTCGATATCTTTCCAGGAAACCATTTTTGCCTTTTTAACAATTGCCTTCTAGTTTCAGTTTTCCAGTAGTTTCAAGTTAAAAAATGACAAACTTGTCTTTAACCCACATATTGGCACTCAGACTTACAAAACAAGGGCACAGTTAACTTTATCATAAATTTGAAGAAAGCGTTCTCAGAAATCATTCTATCATATTAATTCATATCGTCAGTAAGTTTCGGATTAACGAAATTTTGATCTATAAAGCGTTAAGAAGCCTGTTCACTCAATGAGGAGTAAACTTTAACATGACAATGCAAGTCCTGTACTTCATTCTCTCACATGGATACTCATGAAAGTGCATGCATTTTCTCGTCGTGTATTTATGGCTCAAATGTATACCAATAATATAATGCCCACTCAGAGATTATGGTCGAGTTTACTTCTTCGCCCCTCTCACTCACTTTTCCAACTCAAATTTGTGGTTCGCCCAAGTCAAATGCTTGGAACTTTTTATCTATCTCTGTTATAATTTTACCTATGCGAGATAAGTGGAAGTTCGGATTTGTGAGTTCTCAATAGTCCCGCCTTAACACAACGATCAGCTTAGTTTGTAATGAAATGATGAACAAACCATAAACAGTTGTATGCGTTTAATCACCAATAGCTACTATCATAAGATGCTGTTAAAAGCATAAGGGACACTTTAATTTACTCGCGGTAATAAAAAGTAATTTGTTCCTAGAAAATTTACATTTAAAGGGAATGGGTTAAACACAAGAGATGTTTATTATCATATGACGTCTGCAGTTGCTAATTGTAGTGTATATACCGTTGTGTGTGGATCACGAAATCGAATCACGACTTTGATATGCTGATAACTTCACATTATCTTAATTGTCCCGCTGATGTAGTCTCCTCGATAAGTTTTGGAAGCCACTCACATTAAACTATATTCTAGACTAACACTGGGGCATTTCTACCTGTTTTTAGAGAAAGCTTATAGTGCATCATTCTATTCATCAAAACCTCACGCGGCAGCAACATTGTCTGTGTTATGACATGCTCTTGGCCAATATTATATCATGAAACGTTTGAAAGCATTTTCTTTGGTAAAAAGTGTTAGAAAAAAGGGAATCCTGATTATGGTTTACATGTATCATGTCAAAAACAGAAATGAGGTTATGCCAAGGATTATATATATATATATATATGTGTGTGTGTGTGTGTGCGTGTGCGTGTGCGTGTGCGTGTGCGTGTGTGTGTGTGCGTGTGTGTGTGTGTGTGTGTGTGTGTGAGTGTGTGTGTGTGAGACCAGGAAGCACAAGATTAAAAGCTATTTTACAGGAAATATCACGTCTGTTTAATAAATAAGGAAAACAAGGTTTAAGTTTATCCAATTTCACCTGTATTTAACAACTCTTTCATAAGAATAACATTGCGTGTTAAATATTTTCGCTGATATACAGTAGGCGTGGGTGTGGATATATGAGAGAAAAAAATAATGACCGTAAAATAAGAATGCACATGGTGACAAGTGAATGCATAGTCAAGTGCACAGTAATAGGGACAATACTAGCACGCATCAGTCGTACGTTGCGCATACAGGCAACTAAAATATAAATATCTCTAAGGAGCATTGTTTTCTTCGTGCAAGCAAATATTACATCTACAGATATGCCCTATCCATTTTTTCAGCCCCTTTTTGAATCATCGAGTTCAGTTTCAGTTCTGCACCTAAGAGAAAAAAGTGCTCCGTACCTATGGCATCTCGAGTTTCAATGAATGCCTGTCATACTATGCTGTCTTATAACGAGGAAAATTAAAATCCAGAAATTGGCGTGTGTCATATCCAATATTTCTGCAAAGTAGAAATTCACAAAGATATCCGGGGGCTTCTCCTTTTCGAGGCTTGAAAGCCTTCACAGCGATTGTGTTTTCCCCCGGTCCATCTGAAGCGTTGTAAGCTCAGCTTTGCTTAGCAGTTCCTGGCACGAGATGCCGCAGTCATCGTGGGTACACATCTCATCGTGGGTACACATCTCCGTCCAAAATCCTATTTATGTTTTGTGCACTTGGGTGTGAACAGAAATGAGGCATAATTGAACCATACCTGAAATGTGACACTTCATTTGTTTTCGATGTTACAAAAAATCACCAGCTAGGCAGAACCCTTTTTACATAGATTTGACACATAACCGATCAAAGTTTAGTTTACCGTCTATTGTCAGTTTAAACAGTTTGACAGAATATAAAGTGTAGCCATCACTCATGCCAGGTGCAATACACTGCAAAACTGCGTAAAAACGGGCATAAAAGAATGCTCGCGGGCTGTATAGCCTGTAGATAGAGCTGGAGACAAATAACTTGGCATAGTTATGATGCTGTCATGATGGCAGATTTAACTTGCACCTACTCACAGCTATCTTCTTGTTACGAGCGTAGAATATACATCACTGGCGAATATGAAAGTGGCATGGTTGTGTGTTAGATGACCTGGGTCAGCTTTGTTATGTTCAGTTTCAAGCTACATTTTGCAAAAAAAGAGAAAGAAAGAAAGAAAGAACGAACAAACGAACGAAAGAAAGAAAGAAAGAAAGAAAGAAAGAAAGAAAGAAAGAAAAGAAAAATAGGCATGCATACACGACAAACACAGATCAATGCTTACATATTATCTACTTAAAGGGATTTCCAATAGACTGACAAATTTTGAATAAAAACAATGTCGTCTCGGTCTTGTAAACAGGTACACAGCAAGTTCAGAAAAACTTTGTGGGCGAACCATTAGTTCTTGGCCCTTCAAAAGCCGAGACTTCTATCTCCCGGAAATGATTATTGCTCATGCAATAGACACGCACCTGTTCCCTTAAATTGTACTAGAGTGTATTGGTCATAATATAAATCTTATGGTCAAACACATGTAATCTAAGAAAAAAGATCTTTTGGCGGAACCCAATTGTAAAGCTTTGAGTACAGAGGCTTCGTGGTGGAGCCCGGGTATGGCAGAGGTGTCAGCGAAACAGCAGTAACAAGGTTCCAATGGTATTGTTACAATAGGGTATTGTTAGCAATTGAAATGTAAGTTATGAAAATAAATTACGCCTAATATACAGCGTATGAAATGAATTGCAACTTAATTTAGGCTTCAGAAATTGATCCAAATTTGAGATTGTTCCATGAAACTCCAGGAAACTGTATGTACATTATATATTGGGATTCCTACGTGAAGGATGTAATGTACTGTTAAGTCAGAATATCGAAAGGATGTGGCCTTCAAATATCACTAAATATATAAATAACTTCAATTTTAAAATATTGCATATGTATGGTATGGAAAATCAAAAGGCCTGCAAATTACTTTACCTCAGAAGGGAGATTCTATCAAAATATGCACAAGGGGGACGTGTTTCAGAATTGGTGACAGCTGGTCCAGCAGACCTGGCACAGGGGCATTTCTGAGGAAGTCAACACCCGTTGTCCGCTTAATTAATTAACATATACATTACTTTAAATGAAATTGGATATGGATATATGTCGCACGTTATAGGTGTGTAATATATCAACAGTTTTTCACCTTATTAAAGAGGAATGGTAGAATGGTAGATTTATTATTTTGCATGTATGAATTACATGTAGACACACAACAACAACCTTTCAACTTTAGACTCTTTTCAATGTATCGCTTCACCAAGAGATTATTATATGTAAAACAATCTTAGAATTCGATTTCCAAAATCAATTTGCAAAGCTTGTTTACTGCAAATACGGTTTTACCTTACCAGAAATTTGTATCGTTCGTTCCTCTGTGTTCTTAATTGTGAAATCTAGGCTGTGTTAAGGTCCTCTTAAAAAGGGGGAAATTGTTGTTGATTTAACTTACACTTGTTCATTTTCCGTTTTCCGGTATTCTCATTTTGACTGTCCAATATGTTATTTCATCGCACATCGATATCTTAGGAATCATCTGACGAGGAATGATTATCCACAAAGAATGTCCAGTAAACCTGGTTTATCAGACTTCTTTGTATCAAATACAAAGGCAACAGTTTATTATTCCCACAAATACACAGTAGTTAGAATATCAAGTCTGATTTGCAATCATATTTTTATATGAAAAAACATGCATCCATTTCATGTTTGTCTACTTGTATAAACTAGGATGCTCTGATTGTCTCAATGGTTTTCAAGTTTCGTGGAGATATACAGGCCTATGTGATATAGTAACAGTAGGGCTGAACACACACAGACAATAGAGACAAAATGCATGTAATGCACTCGTGCACTTTCAATACACACCCGTACGCTTTTTGTTACTAATCATAGGATACAAATTTGAAGAAAATTTCGAATAACAAAAATATTTATATGTAAATAAAAATGCTACAGTAAAGAAAAGTCTTACACTACTGAGAACCGGTGCGCATAATCTCCCCATTGAAATTGGCAGGCACAAGCGACCGATAAAAACACCACCTGATCAAGGACTTTGTGATACATGCTCTTCTATTGGAAATGAATTTCAGTACCTCCTTGAATGTACAAAATTTGCTAGTCCAGGTAAAAAATTGATAGATTTGGCTGATGAAATATTTACAAATTTTAAACAGTTAGACGACATTGAGAAATTTCTATTTCTGATAAAATGTCATGATATTGAAGTAATTTACATTCTGGAATCGTCTCTTCACTGCCATAATAGAAATTGAAGGCCCGCTGTAATTTGTACAACCTGTATAATTGAGAGACACCAATCACTTCTATACCTTGTATTAATCTATGTTACTTTGTGTGTGTGTGTGTGTGTGTGTGTGTGTGTTTGTGTGTGTGTGTGTGTGTGTGTTGTTGTTGTTGTTATTGTATATGTATAATTTGTCGTTATTTGTATCTTTGCATTTAATGCTATGTATTCCTGTTTTTCGGTAGAATGCCTCAATTGTCTGAGGCATAGCGAAAAAAAGTTCATACACACACATACACACACACGCATATATATATATATATATATATGTATATATATATATATATATATATATGTATATATATATATATATATATATATATATATATATACACACTGTATAATCATTTATATTCCCGAGCATAAATATATATATATATATATATATATATATATATATATATATATATATATATATATATATATATATATATATATATACACTGTATAATCATTTATATTCCCGACCATCAAATCTCCTCATTAAGCCTCTAAAGATATTTTCGCTAGTTTTACTTTCCGGAATTGCCACCACAAAAAAATAAAAATAAAATAAAAAAATATATAAAAATAATAATCGTATGAGACCATTCATAGATTTTAAAAAATAAAATAAAATGCTATAAAGCAGATGTGTTTGTGTTGTGACTTTATTTGATTTTATCTGCCATACAGTTAACACCACTCGAAGTTTACTAACATTGTTACCCATGTTTCTGTAGTTTTATTATTAATCAGTTTCACATAAAAAAAAAACAGTCACAACTTAGGAGTCGGATTTTTGAGGCGTAACCGGTCCCTGCTTGTACTGGTTGTAACCAACAGGGGCAGGTCGGCTTCCGAACCACGGAGACGGCTTGTTTCTGGTTGTTTAGGATGCTGCACAGCTGCAAACTGTGCAGTCAACGCAAACTGTGAGTTTATATTTTGCGTCAATGCCAAACGAAAGGAAAGTTTCTACCATCGCAAATTGTGAAGAAATCAATGTGTTTTACGGTTATACTGCATACATGCATGCATACATACATACATACATGCATACATACATACATACATACATACATACATACATACATACATACATACATACATCATACAAACATACATACATACATAGATACATACAAACATACATACATACATACATACATACATACATACATACATACATACAAAGAGCCATTTAAACAAAGAGTACCGATATAAACTTTGAATAAAGTATTTTACTCCTTCCTAATCCCTACGGTCAAAAAGATACTTTTTTTCCAGCTGAAGCTGAGTTTTAAAAAGCAAGAATATGCATTACTTGATGATTTACAACAAGTTTCAATGGGCAAAAACAGAACCTCAAATTAGGAGTCCAAATTTAATAAACATTGTTCAAGCTAGAATTAACTAAGTCTCCATCTTCCGTCCATGTCAAGCTTCAGCTAAACAATGTATACCTATCGCATGTCTGGTCAAATAGTTTCCAAGTTAGTGAAATCAGAGAGGCTTAGTCATTGACTTCGTTTCCTAAATATTGATGCACCGCAAACTTCAAACAACATTTGTTGCACAATTGAGCAATAAATATATGTATTTAGTTTAAACATTTCATTTTCATGGGATTACCAGGAGTACAGAATGTAACTAATTTAGGGGTTTTCCAGACAGGGAGACGAACAAAATAATATACACAAAAAAACAAAAGCAAAACAAAAACAAACAAACAAACAAACAAACGAAATTCACTTCTTAATAACTTGTCAATTATTCTGCTCACCAAGGTTAATTCTATTCCACTCATTACAAGATATTTTCGTTGATTTTGATTAATATTCAGACTTTGAGAAATTCAAATTTATTATGAAATCACAAGACACAGAATTAATCTCGAAATTAGAATCCTTTTAAAAATCTTGTATAGAAATTAGAGGAAACTCCTTGTGATATTTCCCCTCCCACCTGGCATTATCATGATTATCTTATATCTGGTATGTCTATGTCGAAATTTCATGTGTACATGTTATGAATTATAATTATATTGTTGCTTTTTTCTTTTTCTTGTACGATTTTGTAATTGTTGTGCTATGTATCAATTTGTATTTGTGTGTACTTAGCTGTATCTGTATTTTTCTTTATACGTGTATGTGACAAAATGCCATATATTCTATTTTTTATGGTACAGTCAATAAAGTCAATAAAGTTTATACATAAGACATATAGGGCAATACAATGTACAAACATGTAACTATGCAGTCAGGTAGACATGCTGTAACACAATTAAACAACAAACTCAATATTAAATGTATATAGTCATCGTATAATACTGTGCCGTTAATAAATTTTATAAATATTTTCCCCAATGTAAGTATACTAATCTGACTAACACATGGTTTATAGTAGGCCTATATCTGCTCAAAGACGAGACGATTCTTGTTTAAAAAAAAGGGGGGAGGGGAATATTGCTTAGGGATTATCCTGTATATTATCTGATCACTCGGACTCACACACATGACTAGATATTGAGAATAATCCACGAGCAGTTTGTGGCCTATCTACTGAAGTACGAATAAACCACTTGTAATCACTCTTCGCACTGGTGGATTAAGGTAGTTCTTAGACTCTGATGATCCGCGTCAAGGATTTCCTTCCTTGTTAGAGCACTATGTTGGCCCAGGCCTGCATGATCCAGAGCGTCCATATTTGAAATATATCAGCCAGCTTTATTCTGAGAAATTTGTAATGTCTTCTTGTAATAGATAACCACGCTTCAACTTTGGCGTTGTCTTAACATTTTGCGGCTACAAACCGTCTCTTGACATTTGGCGTCAAAAAAAAACCCTTAAAATTTTACGTCAACGCAAAATGCAAATCATTTTGCGTTTCCTGTACTTTCTGCAGCCGTACACAAGCCCATTTTCAGTTGTACTACAACATCGAAGAGCACTCTTCGGAATGTGGTCATTGCCACGAAAGACGACAGAGTAAAAGCAAAGGATTTTAAACATTTTCCTCACGAAAACAGTTGTGACCAAAAAAATGCTGGCGCATACTACATGCAGCTGCCATTTGGCTACATAGCAATTTGATCAAACAGACGAATTTCTCGCTAAATAGTGAAAAAACAACCCAAAACTTACTGGATGTAGATTTTTTTGTTGCTCAGTAATCACTGTTTTCTTAATATGCTGCCGTCAGGAAATCGGAAATTGTTAACTGTTAGAATGGGGTAAGCCGGGGGCGGACAAAACGCATTCGCAGAAGTAGCTTTCTTCGCAGGCTACCCGGTTTTGCATTTTTTTAAACGTCCGGCCCCCGGTCCAATAATATTCTCAAATTATCTGCATTAATCAGTAGTGTAAACACCCGTGTGCCATTATATTAGCAATTATGATCATTGATAGAGCTGCCAGTCCCAATGCAAGAACGTTTAATGAATCCTTTATAAGACCTTACCATTTGAATTAGGACGCCCAATGAAAACGGTTTGAGGCTTTTACTGGATGATGACTGTAATGTTCATTCTTCGGTGAATTATTATTGCAGAGTTAGTTTGTTTATCGTATAACAATAAACACGATCCATACTTGTCACACAGGAATAGCACAGTGAATGACGTTGCCCTAAATCCTTTATTTGATATGCACTTGTCATCACAAGAGTGTTAAAATATATACGAGTTACTTTCAATTTTAATCCCAATGTAGCGTTTTGACAATAAAAAATCATTAAATATTGCTAGAAAATATTAACAACAGCGAGACATGTACCATTGATCATTTAGTGTCTGACATGTTTGACAACGTGTATGCTATATTTCTTATATTATAACCTTAGATAACACCTCCTCATTTTGTTGTGGAGAATTTTGAGAATTATTTTCAAAGAAATTCAGATCAAAACCATTCCTAGTTTGTTTTGAATTGCAAGTTCCGTCCCTGTGGATTAAAACATACCTCCTACCTGCTAAAGGCTGTTAAATTGTATTCATCCTTCCGTAATGGAATTAATCTTTTAAACAGTTGGACAAAATGAAAAATGTTTAGACCCCTGTTGACTTCTGGCCCCTATCAATAATGCATAATTACACATTCATAGGTAGTCGTTAAGAGAGGTTTCACTCCTGCGAACTCGGGACTGCATGCGGCAATTTGGTAATTACGAGACGACTACATAGTCTGTATTTAGCTGTTTCTAATTCTAATTAGTGCTCGCAGTCTTTCAAATTATGCTGCATTGCAAAAGTGGTCATTTTGCTACATTTCCTGTTTTGTTGCTGTGTCTATCATTGGTTAAGGGTTGGTTTTAGGGTCCATATGGATCATATAAATGTTCTCAATCTACATGTATCAAGCAATATTGACAAGTGTAATTTAAGCATCTCTCTCCTCTCTCTCTCTCTCTCTCTCTCTCTCTCTGCCTGTGTATGTATATGTGTCATATAAACATAATGATTTTCTGGCAGGAAACACGACAGTGCGTTTTCCCTTCTAGCTTTATACCAGTTGGATGGTTGACAGCAAGCTTAATAGTATGCACAGGACATAATATGCTTAGGCACAATATCGGCATACAGGAACAGACATTAATTACAAGAATATATCTAAGAAATACTGCTTGCAGACATGGTATCAATCTAACGTGTACTTTGCGACAATAAATTTGAGAAATAAATGTTGTATTGTAGCAGCTATTTTGATGACCAAATTGGTAATGCTACATGTGGTCATGTGCAGAGAAGGAACCATGGGGAGATTTGTTTATTCGAATTTACTAGCGATACGTTTAAGTAACGATGCTCATGTTAGAACAACTATATAATGATATTTCCTGAGCAAAGCATTTCTTGCAATGCGGCTTCATTGTTACAGAACAAAGTGGAATGAGGACATCACGGCTATGAATGGAGTCGCTGCCTGAGATAAGCATGTGAGGCAGGTTGCCTAAGCGCAGATCGTTACTTAAAATGGCATGATTTACAGACACAGTTACTGTTGAAAATATTGTTAGGATTATTGCAGAGACCTTCTACTGTTCTCAGAATGCTAGAACCAGAGTACAACCAGGACATATGGTTATCACCAATGCCATTCGATGTCTTTGACATCCTATTCACAAATAGGCCAAATGTTAAAACAATTTCTGGCTGTACAAATCTGGAGAGAAAACCGATACGAGAGGTGATAGAGATTCTCTAGAAAACGGGTGTGTCTCGGACAGAGATGCATCAGGACATAGTAATGACATTAGAAGTGGATGCCCGGTCATATATGCTGCAGTTAAACGCTGATTAGCGAATTCGTGGGTGGGTGGGTGGGTGGGGTGGCAAAACAAATGTCTAAGATGGAACACGGTCAGGATGACCCAGAAGTGCCACCTCGACATACATATGATCCAGACGATCCATGATAAGGTCATTGCTGGCAAAAGAGTGAGTGAGCGTCACATAACCATCATTGTGCTCATTTCCCAGGAGAGAGTCCTGTTCGTTATCACGAAACATCTGTTAATGACGAAACTTTCAGCACAACGGATCCAAAGGCTTCTCCCAGCTTCTCACAAGGTTCCAGGTGTCTTATGTGGGTTCTCCCTCTGCCAATGAAGGTCAAAACTGTGCCTTCAGCTGGAAAGACCATGGCCTCTATCTTCCTGGATGCTGATCGATGGCATTATAATGGTGGACTATGTTAAAAAGGGACAGACCATCAATGGGGCCTGTTTTGTCTCCTTTTTGCGACAACTGCGGGAGAAAGTAAACCAGAAGCAGTGTGGAATGCTCTGACGAGGTGGCACTGTTCAAAATCAATTATTTGTCCAGTTCCAAAGCTTATATGCAGTCAAATAAAAATATATATATTTTGATTACGTAACGTTTCGATTTTATTTCTCGGAAAACTCTTGTATAACAAACTTTATAAATACTAAATGCAAAACAATCTCTTGGCCAGGTAAAATTCGGGCTTCTTTTCGGCGATTTCCATTCTAAACCAACTTGTTAGTATTTTACACAAACTTTACGACGGCTTGGAAATTAACAGAGAGGCCAGGATGGTGTTTCTTGATATATATATAAAGCATTTAACCGTGGGTAGCATGTTGGTCTCCTTTTAAAAATACGTTAATTAGGCATTACCCATTATCAGTTGGTTTGAACCTTTTCTCAGTAATCGCCAACACAGAGTTGTCATATACGGTAAAAGCTCCTCGTGATCACCCATAGAAGCTAGTGTGCCCCAAGGCTTTATCCTCCAGCCTCTCCCACTTCTAATATACATCAGTGACATCGTTGATAACATAACATGTGACATCAGGCTCTTTGCTTATGACGCCGGCATTCTTGAGACTATCTACGATCTCAAAGCTTCTGAAACTCACATTAATACTGATCTCGGTCGCCTATCCATTGGAGGTGGGATGCGGCGCATTACTTTCGATGCTATTAAATCTCTGTCGGTTATGTTTACTTGCAAATAAAGGAAACTACCCAACTTTGTACCTTGAAGGCTCTGAAATACCTGAGGCCACAAATCACACTTATGTCGGCATCTTTCTCGTGACCTAACCTGCCACCTTCACATAAATCACAAAAGCAAGCAAACATTTTACTCTTGTGAAAAGACCTAAATTTAAACATTTTTAAGGAAAACTTTGGATTTGTCACACGGCCCTATTAATTTTGCAATACCACTGCGGCCTGTTTGATAATCGCAGTCAGGTGCTACCTGATCTGTCAGATATGTACAGCATGAAGCGGCTAGAATCTGCACAGGTGCTATGGAATTCACGTCAAACTATAGGCTGCTCGCTGAAGTAGGCTGTGCAGCTACACGTTCGCAAGAAATTGTCTAAACTTGCGTTTTGGTATAAAATTATAAATTAGTCTCTCATATCTCTGCAACTTAATTCTAAACTAAAACGTAATAACACGAACAGGCAGTCCGCTCTGAAACTCTGTTCAACTCAGATAAATCAGACGTAGGACAGACCGCTGCTTTAAGTCGTTTCTGCTACTACTATAATCCTATGGAATGACCTACCAGACAACGTTAAAGTGTCTCCCACACTTTCAATCGTCAAGACATCTTCAACCAAAGTTCTTTTCTTAAGTCAGGAAATTCCAAAATATTTCCGGTAAAACGATCGTTTTGCTGAAATTATTCAGACTCAAAATTAAATTCCTTTTTATTTGATACAAACTATTTGTCTCCTGTACCTTGCTCATGCAACTACGCAAAAGAATACAGAAGTCATTTTCTTTTGTTTGTCCCCTAGACTTAGATATTCGAA
This sequence comes from Hermodice carunculata, assembly GCA_964020975.1. NCBI lineage: Eukaryota > Metazoa > Annelida > Polychaeta > Eunicida > Amphinomidae > Hermodice > Hermodice carunculata. The sequence continues at coordinate 11,035,439 of OZ026614.1, forward strand.
CTCTGTTACCATGGGTACCAATGTGCTTGCTCCTGTTGCTCATGAAAAATTTATTATAAACATCGTCGCTAACAGACTCCTTCAAATCATGCTGTGCGGTAGTGCTGATGTTTCGCATGATTCGAACACTCATATCTTTGCTTCAGTACAATTGTTCACTATTCACACAAGACGTTTTGTCAATTGATACCGGCAGTTTTCTAGTCTCTTATATCTGCTCACTGAGACCAACTGTTATTGTATTTAGGTTGCAAACAGAATTTCGCATAATGCCTCGTGTGTCTTGTACATAATTCTGTGAGCTTGGATATGTCTGGAGATCACCTCGATTAGCCATCCAGAGGCTACTGGACAATCAATTTTCTAAATGAATATGTTTACAGCAAATAGTCAGGCTACAAATTTGTAAATGGACCATCGTCCTGATGACATATTTATACCGTTGAATAAAGTGAAGTTTTTTTCTTCTGCAAAAGATGGTTCAATTCACTACGTTTTCCCGAGCGCCAGATTTTGCATGGTACAATAGGCCACAGCAAAACGCTTTTTGAACCATGTTGGTTTATTTGCCTGTTTGACATTCTTATCTTTGCCATCCCTGTGATTGCGACGTGGGTGAAGTTTCGCTCCGTGGAGACCGACCTGCGTGGCAATCAATTTTTTGTCCCCAAACTAGCCTCTAGAGTTTTTGCATTCGTTTTTAGCCTTGCAACCAGTATTGTATTTGTGTCTTTTTGCCCAAAACCACGTCCAAGTAGTCTTTACCCTATTCCGCAGTCCGAACTCTTTCCTCTCCATAAGCTAACCTGTCCCTGCCTAACCTATAATAATAATAATAATAATAATAATAATAATAATAATAATAATAATAATAATAATAATAATAATAATAATAATAATAATAATAATAATAATAATAATAATAATAATAATAATAATAATTTTATTAAAACCCCCGAATTCGAGGAAAAACTACATGATACATCGAGATAATCACAGTAAGACAATACAAGTAAAATACACAGAAGTTAATACAGGATAAAACAAAATGCACCGTAAAACTAAAAAGCTTTCGTCAGCAGTGATACAAGCATGTGTTCTTCCCCATACGGTTTAATAAAATTTTCGTGATGCAATGAAAATCTTAAAGAGTCGACTATGCCGTCCTGTCTGTTAAAATGCTTGCAGTTAGGCCGACTTCCAAACGCTAAAGACACTGGAGAGATCCCACTTTGGGTTACGTGATCTAAAAGTGTCCCTGGTACAGCTGAACCAGTTAAAACATATTCTGAAAGCAAATACAAATTCAAGTCACGTACACATGTGTCAATCTTAAAAATATTATTAAACAGTGATAAAGCACGTTCTCTAATTAAGGACTCGACAGGCTTTACATTTAGAGCCTTCACTAAGCACGTATGGTGATGTCGCTTCCCAATCCCTAGACACTGTTTAAGGAGACAGCCCTGCAGAGACTCCATTTTATTTATAGATGAACGATCAAGATGAACACATTCCATGCCGTACAGAAGAGCAGGGGCACAAATGGTGTTCCAGAGATGACACTTTGTTTGGGAATCTAGCCCAGGGTAGACCATTCCGACTTCTCCGAGTCCATAGAAGGATCGTCTACAACTATTGATACGGCGGTCCACGTGACAACCACCAGAGCCATTACTAGTAAACAGGGCACCCAAGCTCTCAAGCTTATCAACAGTTTCTATCTCATACCTAACCACCATCTTGGTTTAGTTGAAAACGGATGCTGACCAGAGATAAAACATTTTGTTTTAGCAGGGTTAAAGGAGAATCGCCACTGATCTGCGTAACGGTAGCATATATCTAACAAACTCTGAAGTCCAGTTACTGTAGAGCTAAGCAAGGTAATGTCATCTGCATAAGCGTACGAGTTAAACTTACAGGTGCCGACACGCACACCAATATCTGTCCTATACAATGCAACCAGTAAGTCATCTAAGAATATATTAAACAGGTAAGGAGAGAGCAAACTTCCCTGCCTCGTGCCTGTATTGATACTAAACAAAGTACTGTATTCTGCGTTCCACCTCACCATGGCGGACAAAGAGTTATACCAGGTATATAGAAATAGCCAGTGCGCAACTGGTAAAACACCCCAAAGTTTATGGAACAGCCCGTCATGCCAAATGCGGTCAAAGCACTTCTCCGCATCTAAACTACATGTATACACAGCACTTCCTTTAGATTTGGAGAAGGCACTAATATCGTTAAGAAAACTATTACAAAAGCCAGTGCCGCGACTTTTACGGAAACCAAACTGTGTGTTTGACACTTTGTCTGCTGGTAGCATAAACAATACCACTAGTTTGGAGTGAACAGACGACAAAGTAATAGGTCTATAACTGCTGGCCTCATTTGGGCTCAAAGTCTGTTTCTTTAGAATAGGTACAATAATCCCGATACGGAAAACAAGGGGGACAACTATTTGAGATAATATTACAGAATACAATGAAGCCAGTATAATAGCCTATATACATATGGAATTACTATTGTCCACATTGCACACGTTCCTCTTTAAAGTTTTGACAGGCTGTATCAGCCCAAATAAATAAAAGGGTCTTCAGCGGGTAACTACTCAGAACATGTTTCGGAGCCTATTACCCGTACATGTCTCTCTGAGTAGCAGCTCTTTGTCTAAGCTAAATACTCAGCAAAGACAACCCACATAATAATAAATAAATATGAACGTGGCAAATGATGAATTAGCTAAATAAGTGAAGTTCTGCTTATAAATGCAGAGCTTCATTATGAAAGAAGAATACATGTCAAACAAACCATAATTACTAAATTTGTATAGTTACAGGTTCAGATAAAACAATTTGACTTACCCCTGAACCAATATGTACCCTTAGTAGCTGGACAGCGTATCATAGTTAAACCACCCGCCAGTGTATAACTGAAGTAGAAAAAAGCTGGTGCATTATATTCAGTCCCAGTGATTGTAAAATAAACAGTTGCAGCTAGCCACCTGTACAATCCAAGGGAAATCCTAACAATGACTGCATCAATGGACATCCTACACCAGAAATGTAAAAGAAACTCCATGATGACACCTGCCCATCAAACAATTAAGCTCTATTTCACTGCCAACTCTGAGTCAATGTATCAACGTAATGTGTCAGGTTTGTGACATTTGAGTAAATACTGTCAATTTTGAGTTGGTGTTTCTTTTAAATAGAGTAAATGTGCCTTAGGCATGTCAGAAAAGGATGAAAGTCATTAGCATTTATGCCAAAACATGTTATCAAAACAATTTTTCTTAACAGGATTTTAAGTACAATTGGCAAACACGTAAATGTCGTAGGCTGCTGCTTGCTACCGATAGCCCCCTCCCCCCCACCCCCCGAGGGGGTAACTTGACAGAAAACATGCAAGCCTAAAATATCTGAAAGTGACTATTAAAACAGAAAGATGCCAAAAGATAAAGTACAGTAACAAAACAGACAAGTCTAGAAACTGTAAATTATTGTAGCCAAACTTTCCAATAATCTTTGGATATTAACAGCAAAATTATAGGGCAAGTCAGAAAAGAATGAAAGCCATTTGTATTTAAGTCAAGAGAATGCAATGGAAATATAGTATTTCTTAACCAGATATCAAGTACAATTAGGCAAGCTTGTAACTGTCGTCAGTAGCTGCTTGCTACCTATAGCCCCTGGGGGTTGCCCTAACAAAAAACAAGCTACCCTATAATGTCTGAAAGGTGAACATTAAAACAGAATGATGCCAAAACATAAAATTAATAGCAAAACAGGCAAGTCTAAAATCTTTCTGACCATCTCGGGATATTTACAGCATAACAGTATAACAATTATCTTTGTGCTTGCATGTTGCCTTTTTGTGGCCAGGAACATCTCATGTTAAAGAAGTAACTGATTTGGTTGCACTCCCCAGACTCCCATGCGCCTTAAATAGCGACCCATCACTAAGATCGAGCGAGTAATCCCATGTGAATTGGATTTACCATTGCCATCACCCAGTTTTGAACATGTGCAAAACGTTTGCCCCTCTGTTTTTGCCCTTTAATGTTGGTTGCCTTACCTTTTGTGGCCCTTTGTAACACGTGACCCTTGCAAATTACTATGGAGTGCGGTCTTATATTTGTTACCTCTCTATGCTTGTGCCTATTCAGCTACAACAGTCACGACACCTGGCTTTATGCTAATACCCAAGCTTTGTATCAGTCTAACTATACGTTGAGGATTGCGGTATTTACCAACATTTTCAAAGAAACCCATATTTACTTTTCCATTTTGAAGTTTGAAGGAGGTATTTTGATTTACAAAATGACAAGCTTCATCCTCACACAAAGTCCCAGCCCCACACTGAACACATCAATACGTTCTTGGAGACCTGGGTCCATTTCAAGCCTGGGTAGAACGCTGGAGACAATTACCCTACCGCCGCCAGTTAATAATTTTGCTCCTTTGAACAGACGCATCCCGTGATATATTCCGCAAAGATGTCTGAAACACTTCACAATCCGTCCAATCATTTGATCAAACCACTATCCAAAGACTGTCGCATTTTGTATCCCGAGGGAGATCAAGAAGTATATTGAATATATCATTTACATTACTTCCCGATAATAGTGATTAATTAAGCTACCGGTTTAGGGATACACAATGACTGGATTGCCTGTGGAGCCTGAAGAGATTGGATTGTGCTATTTTTTTTTCAGAACTGTACGGCAGATGCGGATCTGCTGCTCCCACTTGTATAAAGGTATATGACAGCACTCTGACTCAACTGCCACGCACTATGGGTTTCTTTGACGTAGTACGAATGAAATATATTTCGTGGTGTCCGAGTAACCTTTAAATGATCCCATCGACTGTACGCGTATGTTAACGTTATAATTGGAGTTTCTTAGCAACAAGGTTGATTCTTGAGTGTCTATATATCAATTTTATACCCATGTGCCAGAACAAATTGTTTGGCGACCTTCATTTATGAAAAGATATGCACAAATAGCAGATACAATATGCCAAAATAAGTCCCTCTGAGGGGTTAGCAATCAAAACCTTGTTGGTCTCTTCTTACGGATTATTTTTGAGCACCAAAACAATGTGATTTCCATTTGCCCTTCATTTTGTCTCCTTTTTCCAGTTCTCATTAAAGAAATGAAGTATATTGTTACTCCCCTTTATCACTTTTCTGATCAGAATAAGATGCGCGCTGAGAAAAGCCATTGACTAAGACCGGGTAATGATGACAGATTCTGTTTACAATTCTCAACAAACTGCTCCTATTAACATAAGCAAGTAAAGATACTAAAAAGCAGACCAACAGGGATCCACGCGCTACGGGGCGATTTCAGCGGGGAAATCTTGCAAACGACTTCCAGTGATCAGTGAAAGTTGTAATATGTATTTTTAATTGCATGCTTCTATATCAGACCCAGGTTTGCTATACAATACTTCACGGTTTTAGCCAGAAAGTGTAAAAACAACTTTCGGTGGCCAATTGCAAGTTAAAGCGCTTCTTCTTATTTCCAAATATTTATGTGAGATTCAGGTTACAATTTGACATGTCCATATTACTTATCACTACTTTTGGAAAATTTATGAGGTACGGGGCGATTTCAGCGGGGAAATCTTGCAAACGACTTGCAGTGATCAGCGAAAGTTGTAATATGTATTTTTAATTGCATGCTTCTATATCAGACCCAGATTTGCTATACAATACTTCACGGTTTTAGCCAGAAAGTGTAAAAACAACTTTCGGTGGCCAATTGCAAGTTAAAGCGCTTCTTCTTATTTCCAAATATTTATGTGAGATTCAGGTTACAATTTGACATGTCCATATTACTTATCACTACTTTTGGAAAATTTATGAGGTGCAGTATTTTGCATGCATTCTTGTCAGAGGACAAAATAATGCATTTTCTTCATAGTGCAATCCCATGGCAACCGCGCATCGACATATCGGCTGTCATGATGCTACAGTCTCATTAAAAAGATTTTTAACATAATGATGAATTATTTTAAAGGCGACTATTAAGACGCTGTAAGTTGAAAGAGACTTGGAAAATTGTTAATTAAAAGCATGATGTTTCAAATAAATTAGACCCTGAAAACTTTTTCCCGTTTTTGCGGAAGAAATATTACATTTCAATTCACTTTGTTATTTTACACACACACACACACACACACACACACACACACACACACACACACACACACACACACACACACACATATCCTTATTCGTGCAAATAATACAATAGGCCCATCACATAGTATACACAAAAAATATCAACAAACCAGTCTTTACATTAAGGATTAAAAACAGACTGCCCATTCAATATTTCACAGAAAAATCAATTACGAGAGTTCGCGATATTGCAAATACGTATCACTTGCTACACAGAAAAGAGATGATGCTCTGAATTTCCTTCAGAGAGAGCAATGAGAAATCTCTCTGGGCACGGGCTTCCATCATCTCTGACACAAATCTGGCTGAAGTAAGATCATTGTTGTGAACTATCTTGTAAGAAGCGTCACGAATGAGAAGAATAATATGATGTTTACTTAGTCTGTTCAAAGAAGCTTTTGGAATGTTGTACCAGTAACATAAAGAATTGAGACTATGGCAAGCCTTTGACCTGCTACCATATAATGCTACTTGGCCACACAGCTGTAAGCACTGATTTTTACTTTTGATGCAAGAGATGACAAATTTTAGGAATCATAAACGGAGCTGGTATTCGACAGGGATATCGTCACACAACAAACTAAGTAAGGTGTAGTGAGTGTCAACAGGAATATCAAATAATCTGCTGATACATTTACGCCACGCTGTGAAAAAAATTTCGACATATGTTGTCGAAAAGTCCCAGAGAACACAACCGTACAGAAACATACAGAAAGATTTAAAAAGCCGGTACTAAACATGAGGAAGTGCTTTGTCGAACTGAACGATAAGCAAATTACACCAGTCAAACATATCTCCAATTGCATAGTCAATTTGTTCTTTACATATATCGTTACCAAATGTATTTCCAAAATGTTTGTCACTTTGGACACCTTCCACCTTCTCATCAAATAAAACTCCTGCATTGGGATCAGTGTCCCCGAAAATTATAAGCTTCCTTTTGGAAGGATTGAATAATACTTTGTACCCATTGATATATTCAGTATATATTGGCATAAGCTTCTTTAATGATGATTTGGTGGGGGCTGAAAGAACAATATCATCGGCATAACTCAAGGCACCAAGAAATACGTTTCCTATGTAACATCCAAACCCACTGTTTTGGAGTCTGATTAAAAGGTCATCATAATACACTGCGAATAGAACAGGCGAGAGAACACCACCTTGTGTAACACAATTCCTAATCACAAAAGATTCACTGTAGTAATCACTCCATCGTACTTTGGCGCACTGAGAAGAATACAGTTCAGCAATAAAGCGAGCAGTTAAAGGGCATAGTCCTTTCGGAATTAACAATCTAAACAGTTTAACACATTCAACCCGATCAAAAGCTTTACTTGCATCTAACAGCAAGGCATATACATTTTCACCTTTGCTACTACAATATTGTATGACCTCCCGCGCTATGAAAGTACACTGGGTATGTAGAATGCTGACACTCTGAGGCAAATTGTAAGTCTAAAGTATTCAAGAATTGCTATTCAGCATGACCCTATCGATTACTTTTCCATGACACTGCTAAGAGCAATTCCCTTATAATTATTCGAGTCATTCAAGGACTTCCGGGTATTTATGGGAATCTGTATAACAGTAGATAGGCACAGGTTATCGGGCGAGAAACCATGCGTCATGAGACTTGTACTGAGTAACGCTAAATACAAATATAACCGTTTCGTTTCATGCTTGAGATGATCCGTGTAGTGACACCCTTCGCCATCAGATTTACCATATTTTAGAGACCCAACAGCTATTTCTATATCTTCTACTGAGCCAAGATGTCTGTTGCAGCACTGACCACTATTACAACATTTGGACTGTATTTAACCTTCAACGTCTGTCAACAAATCAGACATTTCTTCCTTACTGTAAGAGACACTATTGTAAAGCAATTTATACTTTTTGGCAAAAAGTTCTCCGATCTTATCCTTACCGATTGCGCCATCAACACTGTTTGCAACCGGAGATATCTTTCCTACCTAGTTTCACTTCGTTCCAAAAACTACTACTATTGTCATCTAGTATAGCGTTTGCCATTTTATTTGCCACACACATTTCTCTGTTTTGCTTAACAAAACGAATAGCATGGTGGTTCCTTGCTCTTGTGGTCCGACGAGTATCTGCAACAGCACCATGTCAGGGGGGGGGACTGTTCTCTTTCCAGATGTTATACCAAAATAACGCTCATCTGCGGTACTCCTTAACAAGCTCATTCCCTCCGGGAATCACTTTATGTTTAGGAGCGCCCGACTGCGTGATATTGTGATCACCGGATGAGATACATGCCTGAATTATTGCATCTAAAAATTCCTACATACATTTTATGTATATATTGTCTCATTTTCTATCTTACGAATTTGTTGCCAGACCGAACACATTGTGCCTAACAATTCGTACAATTTGCAAAGGCCTTTGTAACGTTTATCTGCTAGCTCGACCGTGGAAGCAAAACTGTCGATACTTTATTCACAGGCATGTATATGTCTTAATGAGGGAACGCATGGATATGCCCGGTCACAACCATTTTCAACTTGGTACCATTATGATAGGAAGTCTTGAAGAACACGCCAATAACATTCACATGAATATACACACATTATTAACCCTTTCAGTTCTACATTTTGGTCAACAGCTTTCCTCGATGTACTTTGGGCGCGATGCGTCCAAATTGCGCTGAGGAAAGCTGTTGACCTGGACCATTTTTTTCTATGTCACTACAGGCACCCTGGTACTTGAATGAAATGTCTGTTTACGATGAGCTTGAATGAAGCACCCTTATAATTCAGAGCATTTCATTTTAAGTAGTTCAACTTAAGTCGCAGTTGGCACTGAGGGAAGTTAAAGGGGAATCTTGTCCTGCGTTTCATATGCAATGTAGCTGCATTTACGAAAAGAATTTATTTTGTTTTATATAATTATTATAAGCGTGCTATGTCACTGAGAGATAAGTAAGTGTGACATACTTTGTCCTTTAGAGACATGGTTAAGGGTAAATGACAGCCATCTTATTGAACAAATTTAGACTAAGTAGATGTGACTCAATACGCATACAAGAAAAAAGTATCAGTATCTCCCCTATTAATGGACACAATATGCTAAAAATCATGCATACAGAAAAAGTCTGACAATTAAGCTGTTGGATATTGCAGCTCCGTGTTATTCAGTTATATGTTGATAAAAATGTTGAGGATATCACTCACACAATATGCCAGGCTGCTGAGGTGTGTGTTCCTCGTAACATTTTCCTACCAAAGCCATATCTATGACCATAATAAACTATGGTGTTATGGAAGCAAGCCCGGAGACCAAGGACAGGCGGACCTTATAATGGTTGTGAGGCTGTTAAGAAGCTGCTCAGACGTGTAACAAGATAGTTCTGTGACAATATAAAAGATATTTGATTTTTAAGGATAGATCCAGTATTTCATGATGGGGAAATGAATCATTTTGGAAAAGGATCAAAATGGTGAGAAACCAGAAAGCCATTTTACCTGGTTCTAATCTAGAACGAGGTCAAACGGCTGACTACTGCCCAAGTGTTATGAACGATGATTCGGTTTTGCATGATGAACGCATTTAGGTTAAGAATCATGCTGAAGCAAATTTTGAGGGTCTTAAGCAGTACGAGTGTGATTAATATTGATCCTAATTATATTGCAAAGTTGATTGCTGTACTAGTGCTAATACTGCAGAGCATCTAGTGTATCGAAAAAGTGGCCAGCTTTGTCTACATTTTTATCCAAATTTTTAAATATCTGGCAAATATTGTGCCAACAGTATTTGATTATGATAGAGTTACGCCATTTTATTAAAGAAATCGTTTCTTTATTCGAATAAAGCCAACAATTATAGTCCCATTGCATTGTCATCTACTTTTGCTAAGCCTGTACAATATTTTTTATTGCCAGCTGAGGATGTTTTTAAAATCCGGTTTGGAATCCGAGAGAGCGCAGCACTTTGACGGCTGCAAGGTTTCCTATCTTATAATTTCACATTGTAGTCAACAGAGGTCGCCCTAACATATAGCCAGTTTAGACACTGAAAATTTGTGGATCGTATTTGTCATGAAGGCCACATGCACAGGATGATTGATGTGTTACCCCCAGCAGGTTGGAAATTTTTGTATGTATGGTATAATAATCTAATTGGAATTGTATGGTTTAATGGTTATTATTCACCACCTTTTGCTCCAGCTAGAGGTATCCAATGTACACTCCCGAGCCATCTGCAACATTTCATTTGATGAACTTTGAAAACAACTGTCTTCCACGTACGCTTGTGTTTTTATCGATACAGTCTATCACTCGTTTGCATATGCAGATGATATTAACTTATTCTGTCTCAGCGTAACTAGCCTGCTGAAATTAAACAACATAATATGTATTTTTAGGCCGAAAAGCGAGATTTAATTTCAATGTTCTTAAATCTAAGTGTATGAAATATGCTGAATACTTCTTTTCTAATAGTCCTGCTGGGTATTGTTGAGAAAAAAAGCCCCCCTGTGTTGATACAGAGGAGATTCTTGGTACCATATATAGAAATGACTTCTCTGATCACGATCATAAAAAAAAATAGAATTAATGATTCTGGATGAGCATATTTAAGCTTTGCAGGTGCTGGGATGAAATACCTAGGTTTTCATCACATGCCCAAAGCTATTTTTGAAATAGTACCTGGAAACCTTCATTATTACTTAGAACGGTGGCTAATGCATTTACAGTAAAAACTATACCTCGATTGGATTATTTCAAGCTGAATTGCCAGAACAATGTCTTGGTCCAAGCAAAAGGTCACATCACCCTGGTTGCTAGTAGTACTGGCTATTAGGCCAGTCCATCAAGTTTTGACAACAAGTGTTTTCATTATACTACCATATCTTTGCCACTGATAATGGCAGAGGTTATATATTTGAAAGTGATGCAATGGTGGCTTCGCTCAATTTACTAGTCATCACGAAATTTTTATAACATCATCTAGTGAGCAGCACCTGTTGGTGTCTCTGTTGATTCACGCCTTTTGAGGCGTGCGCTTGAGGGACACCGGTCTGATTATCACTTTTTTAAACCCGACAGTACTTTCGGACCTGTATCCACTATTGGGGCAACCTTCTCCATTGTGCTTCGTCTTTGACGCAGTGGGGCAATAGATGGTATGCTCGCGACACAGCGCGTGCGCCAATTTTTTTTGACGCGCATTGCATTGTGGGCTTATTTGTAGTATGCGAGCGGTTATGGCGATACCTGTGATACCTGTGTCGACCATGAAATTACACAGGTAGCCATGAGAAGTTTAATTTGTTATTTGCCTGTGCGCTTTACAAATTTTTCTTGAGGCAAACAACGTAAATTTTATCCCTTGCCAACAAATAAAAACTGGGAAAACAATGCATAAGAAGAATTTCCTGTCCTGGAAAGGACTGAAAATGATATAAATTGGTGCTCATGATCGCCTGACATTTCAAGACTGAAAATTGTGTAAATTCGTGCCCATGACCTCGTCATACTACGTTTGCCGTGTAACTTTGAATGATGACATTTGCACAATGTGATCAGTCTATATAGTTTACTTTAAATACATCCATTCCAACTGGGTAACCCTGTCATCTGAATCATTTTCCTTTAAGAACCAAATCTATTGTATGTTTTGCAACAAACGTGTAAACACTGTGGCCAATGATAAAAGAACATGATAGATAGATAGATAGATAGATAGATAGATAGATAGATAGATAGATAGATAGATAGATAGATAGATAGATAGATACATAGATAGATAGATAGATAGATAGATAGATAGATAGATAGATAGATAGATAGATAGATAGATAGATAGATAGATAGATAGATAGATAGATAGATAGATGGATAGATAGATAGGTTAGTAGATAAACGAGCGAAAGAAAGCAAGAAAGAACGAAAGAAAGAAAGAAAGAAAGAAAGAAAGAAAGAAAGAAAGAAAGAAAGAAAGAAAGAAAGAAAGAAAGAAAGAAAGAAAGAAAGAAAGAAAAATTACGTTCCCTAAAATAACAAATTTTCCTTCTTTTATTACTGATTTTTCAAAGATAAATACATGTAGCTTTGCGAGCAAAGCGGTTTCAAAACTAAAGTATTCTTTTACAAACTTTGATTTCGGAATAATTCGGGTCAGATATGAAAATAGGAAATGTTCAACTTTCATTACGCAATGTCAGACATGAAAACAGGGACGTGTTAATCTTTAGCAGAAATTAATCAGATTGATGAACTGAGATTTTGCTCTTCTACCTTAGTCAAATTCAGCTCGACAACCCATGTTATTAGTCATCTAGAGGTACTGTTGGACAATCCTGTGTAAATATACATGTTTAAACCTATGCGTTGCCTGCAAAGCAGACCAAGTTACGTGTTACTACACAGCGGAGTAGACAAAATACGCAGCTTGGGTCTGCTTTGGAGGCAAACCTATGCGGTGAGTTTTCTTAATCATAGCCGAAAAAACGGGCAAAAGATTCTATTTTTGACTTGTCACTAAAATATTCATTTTAACATTTAAAACTACAGATATTTTTACCGTGCGCTCCTCAACTAACAACCCATGTGTTGTTTCTTGGCGTTTTGTTTTCCCAAGTAGTTTTTTAAAGCAATCAGTACTTGTGCTAATTTCGTAAACTCTTTCATAGCTTAAGCACCGGGTGATTAATTTTATGCAAACATCGTTAACACAAAGAAAGGCCAAGTACTTAAAACGTACTGATGGTTTCAGAAAGCACACTTTGAAGACTTAGGACCAAATTCCATGTCGCTAACACGTTGTTTTTCCATTTTAATTCGGTATTTTTAGGGTAATCGCATGAAATAAAAAGAATTACTGAAATAATACACAATAAGTCATGTACATTGCAAAAATGTGCAACACGCTTTTATGTACAAAGTTGCATCGATATCCGCACAACAGATGGGTTCGTATAGGCGTTGCCTGCTCCCACTCGTACATGTATTTTGAGAAATAAAATACGTTTTAACCAAGAGAAACACACACACACACACACACACACACACACACACACACACACACACAAACAAACAAACAAACAAAAATATAGTGTGTTTGCAGGAGCAAAATGTATCTTGCACGTACGCTTGTTCGTTTGTCTATGTCTGTCGAACCTTTCGATTACCAAAGGGATGTCTTAACGCAAGTGTACGTTCCTGATTTGAAGAGAAACTGTTGAAGTATATGCAAGTAGTCGTTAGTATTATTATGCCTTTTATCTGACAGTAGACGCACTAAAAATTACATTTTGGCTTTGTTCAATATGCCCACGAGTTTGCGGTTTCCCCTCATTGAAAGATCATTGAAACCCGCGCCCAACCAGATGGATGAGGTCTCTCTGTTGCATTCTTATGTTCATTTTGTCCAGGGATTATTTCTCACTGAAAGGCAGACCTCCGCGTCAAAGAAAATCACACTTCTTAAAGTACGATAGAAACGCACCAGTTAACTCGGACAAAGGGAGAAAAAGAAAGGAAAAATAAAAAACTACCCAGAAGCGAAAGAAAAAGATGAGAAAGTGGGGATGCAAGCAAGCAAAAAACACCACAGTGAATTGATGATATTTGCTCAAGCCTCAAGGACATCCTAAACTTTAACTTATATTTTCTCCCTTAAAGACTTCAATTTTCCACATTGTTTTTGGAGACCAGATAGTTTCTATACTACACCTTCAGAAACCAAATATATGTTATATATGTCCGACCATATTAGTGAAAAAAAAAAACTCGCTAAGCAACGAGTGAAACTTATCACGGCGAGCTATCTAATATCAATGCAGCCCACAGGCTGATCTCAGCAGCGTACTACAACTAATCCCAGAATACAATTACCCAACATGGCGCTAATTTATTCAAAATGGCGACCGTGCATACGATCTATTGGCACTTAGCCTATTGCTGATCTTTATTTCATTGCCTCAGGACGACTTCTACGTCTGGTACAAAATCCTTATTCTGGGGCATACAACTGGTCACTGTTTGTCGTTGTATTTACATTTCCAGGTAATGCTCACTCTGGAAAAGTCCCATTATATATTTCACATTACATCCATTCGACAAGTTAACTTTCCCTTAACATTAATAGTGAGTTCCGCACCAAATGCCTATGGTTTGTAAATGAGCATTGGGGCGATGTTGCCGAGTGGGGGTTGGAAGAGGGTTATAATATATGAAACCAAAGTATATATTTTGCAATTATTTCAGAGCATCAATAAAGATAAATATGCTGTGGCCGCAATTCACTTTGATATCCAAATCAAGTGTACTTTTGTGAGACTCTCCCGCAATCAATTGTGCAAGGTTCAAAATGGTGCTCGAGCGTGCCGTGTTGCATTTGGATTTGTAACTAACGACGATAACTGCTTCAGACACAACCGAGTGGGCAGATTAAAGTTAAGATAATAAGTCATGTTTTAAAAGTACTTTATCGACCGTTTGCCCTGGTAACTCGGAGAATGGGAACCTGGAACCGTGCTGAGAACACGTGGCCAAGATTCACTGTGATTTTCCTTTCCCACAATGCATTGCGCCATATTTATAAAAAAAAAGGAAGTCAACGTGTTTACATGCGTCCCTTTGTGTTCCGTTGGGATTTATAGCTTACAATGATAACTGCTTCAGACGCAACCGAGGGGGCAGATTAAAGTTGAAATTGTAAGTCATCTTTCAAAAATACGTTGATGACCGTTTGTTTTGGTAACTCGGAGAACGGACACCTGAAACCTAGCGATACTAGATACCGATACCGCACCCATCGTGGCTATATGCTGCAGCTATGCTTTTTCCCTGGTCCAAGTTGACTGTCCAAACAAGTTCAAATAAAATGCTGTGTCTGAGTTGACTTTACTGCAAAATAACGGCACTTGTTGGCCAGCTTTTCCATTAACTTTGTCTTACAACTTGGTTACAGTTGTTTTGAATGACCTTTTTTTTACGGGTGGTTGTTTGTTGGGTGATTTTGCTGTTCGGTCGCGTGTTGCAGCTGGTCTAAGGCTGTCCAACTGGATCATTGTAGCAAAATGTGCGTCACAGATCTTGAAAATATCCAAAACATATTTTGGATAAATTCTACAGAATTTATACTGATGCGCATTCTATATCTGACCTTAAATTTGCTCTTTGCGGCGAAATCACAACTCGCATGTTTTTGCAAAGATGATTAAGGCCCGAGAAATTAACTTTCACCATCTCAGAATTTTTTAAATAAATTATACACAAGTGTAATATGTGGAAAGCAGTAGTGCATGTAGTGTGTCTCAAGATTTAAACAAAGCAAGTCCATAAGATTTACTTCATTCTGTTCTAACAGTGGTTTAACTTTTGTTTTGAAGCAGGTCTAAAATTTGTGCACATCAATATTATTGTAAGTTATGATGTAGCTTTTGCTGAGTCTAAATGACGAAACAGACAGAGATAGATAGACTCGATACACTGTAACCTGGAAGTCAATTTGATACTGCAGTGGTTGTTTTAAAAACTGAATACCTCCGGGAGAGATGCACCTTTGGTCCATGTGAATTTTCTTATGGAATGCCTATCCATATTTGGGGGACAACGTCATCTCCCCCAACAAAACAAAACCCCACAAACAAACAAACAAAACAAAAAAAAATGTTTCCAATCGAAAGCGATAGCGGAAAGGTACGTCCCCTGACTGGGCCCCTAGTTTTGTTGCCCTGCCTTCAGTTCTCGCTGCATACTCGCTAATATGTCAAATATGATTCCAGGCCTGGACACTTGCTCAATCTGTACGGGACAGCAAAATCTTGTTTGTGGGACTTTTTTCATCTGATAAGTCCAAGAACTTGCAACATTTGTTGAAGTTTATGGGTTTTTTTACGTTTTGAACTGATCAGATCAGCTTTTGAACTTCCTAGGTCATTTAATCCAGTGGCCATATTCACAGGGAATTTTAATCTGATCCTGAATTTTATCTTAAACTTAAGAATTAGCTTGTTTGTTCGTGAATTACGTAATTTTAAACCCAAGAGTCAATAAATAAATCCATTTTGAACCATTCAAAAAGTTTATCCCTGTTCCATGAATCCAAGGACTTTATTTCATGAATAGCACTTTATCTCAACTTAATGCAGTTTCTAATTCTATTTTCAGGATTAAATGTAACACTTGTAAATCCATAAGCCTCCACCTAATTGGGGGCAGCTTGATAAATCTTGAGGTGATTTTGGTCTGGGGAATAGTCCATTTTAGTAATATCAGTGATTCATGAAGCATTTGTATAACCATATGGTACAAACACTATTACCCACCCACCCCTCCCCATGGGCGCAGGCTCAAGGATAAAGTTTCTCATCTTTATGCACATCATTTTGCCACTGCTTTATTTTTTCTCGCATAACTTTTTGGCCTAAAATTTCCTCGACTTATAATTTTCAATTTGTATTTGCACATGCTGTAAACTGCAAAGTAATATACACATTGGCCTGTATGCATTTACACATGTAATTAATGCTTTGAAAAAAAATAAGCATACAGGGTGAATGTTCAGAATCTGAAAATACCATACATGGTATAACTGCTGTGGACTAAATATGAATTTGTATATTGGTCCTCCAAGAGCTGAAGAGGTGAATTATACTTTTCCTTATTTTTGGTTGCGGTGTTCGGAACTTTGAGTGCCTGTGTTAAATGATAAGAGGTATTGTCCATTATTGTAGTACCGTTGTCTGAGATATTTAGGAGGAGTTGGCTGGTAAACCAGTTTTTGAAGTTGTCACTGTCCATCTCTTCGTGGTAGTCTTGCGTTGATTTTGAGTGGAAAATAGGACTTGCACCCGGCATAAATCCTACCTCATGCCCTGCGTCGATGACTATCCACCCTCATCCTTTTCCAATTGCTGTACCCTTTTTGCTGCCACGCCTTTTTTAGTCTTGCCATTCCCTTCCATGCGCATGGCCCGCATCTATCCAAGTTTCATCAATATAAACTGTAGGTCTGTCTGATTCCCGGTTCTCTGTTACAGCACGTTAATATGTATGCCTTGCACATACAATATCTCGCCTTTCAACCAATTAAATGAAAAATACGATAAATTTATGTCGACCTGTATGGGATTCGAAGCCACTACCTTCGGCACACTCGCCTAGCCAAATGTAAAGTCCAACACGCTGACCTCTAGGCCATCGGGACAACCCCAAAAAAAGGTTGACCAAGGACCTAGGGTGATGTTATAGCAGGTGTGGCTTGTACATTGACACGGTAGGGCACTTCCACAGACCGACAATTTATGAAATACACCTCTAATATAATTTCGAAGTCGGAGAAATGGCCCACAGCAAAGTTCTTTCCCCTCCTTTTGTACTTGTGACCCAGTTTTTCTAAACCGAACAACTGTATGAGATACATTGATGTCCACAAACAATTTTGCAGTTCTTTGATTTTCACATCTTGCTTTGCTTTGAACATTTGTTGCATTTTTCTTTGGAAATTTTTAGTTGTACCATTTGGCGCAGAGCGCATTGACATAGGTTTGAGCTTTGTTTGATCAGTTGCAATGATGAGTCCTTTTTTCTATGTAATATCTCACTTGCATTGTCAAATTTAAGGCTTGTGCGGCCCATTCTATTGGTCTGTGGATAGATCGTAAAAACCTACCTAGTTTCGTTTCCTGCTCAAAACAATTCATCACATTCAAGATCAGTTTTTCAGCACTTGGAATGTTAATCTTTGTAGTATTGATAAGACTGCAGCGACGCGGTCAACGAAAGACAGAAAAAATAATGCAGGCAGCAAAATCATAAGAATTGTCTGCTTGTCACGTGTCAATGTTGTACAGTTCACCCCGTTCCCCCTAAAAATGGAATTCCCCGTGTGGGGATGCAGAAGGAAACATCCAATAATGGCGGCACTTTGGAATCACCGAAAATCGATTGCTTTGTAACCGGAATCGGCGCAAAATGTAACGAAACCAAGATGCAAGAGGTATGAAATATACAGAGGAAGAAGGGTATATGGAAAAAGCTTTGGATTAAACATGATTTATTGAGGTTCATTTCACAAGTTACGCAATACGCAAATATTCGTTTCCGTAATTCGCCGTTGGTAGACTATAATTTTATATAGTTTCAAATTTTGCATCAGGCAGTAATATTTGATTTCATATAGTATCAGCTGGCAAGCTATCCCTTGAAATGGATTGTTTAGCTACATAAACAGTAACATTAAACAAATATAAGTGTCTAGGCCTGAGGTCTCACAGACCTTCACTCAAATGCTTCCATTGCGTTGTGTGTATTTTGCACAAAGCACTTTGGGACTGGATGAGTAATGTGATGGGTCAAAGGGGCTTTGACACTGGATGTACATATGCCGAGTTCCAGTCTCTCTCAAACACTTCTAGCAACTGCGTCCGCACCATAGGTGTAGCATCATTGGCAAATCCTTTTCTAGTCTCACTAATAACATAGCCAATCCCGGCAGAATTGACGTAATAATGCCCTTCCCAGTTGGAGGTCCCTAGAAAAGTATAATTTAAACAGTGAACAGGATTTTTACATTAGTATAACACCTGTTTGCATGGTAAAATCATGGACCCTGCTAAGTTAGTCAAATGGATAACATGTATGAAATATAGACAGGTATAGAGTGAATGTGATGCATCCGACACAAACTAACCAGAATCTTTAGCTGGATCAGGGTGGGAAATGCGGAACTTTCAAGTGCCTCTCACTTAAGCATACGGCAAAACTGTGGGTCTGGGTAGATTGATATGTACGATGTGCATTGACCAGCATCTAAAACATATATCTTTGACATTTGTGCATGATCAAACATTGGAAAAGTAGTATAATACGCAACACTGTTTTATCAACCTGATTGGTGTAATTGACCTACCAATGTAAGCAGCATTGTCGGTTACTATAAACTTGTCGTGGTTGACACGTGCATGTGGAATTCGATTCTGGTCTTCTGTGTAAGCAGGCACTTTAAACAGTCTCTGTAAAACAGGGGATTCGTGTTCTTATTGAGCTAAAGGCACAAATTCCCATGAGAAAAAAAGCCACTTTGCAGATAACACTGAATAGGCCTTGAACATGACAGAGTTGTGAACACTTGTGCAATATGGACAATAGAACTTCTATGTATATAAGTTAGACAGGGACAGGTTAGCTTATGGAGAGTAAAGAGTTCGGACTGCGGATTGGGTAATGACTACTAGGAAGTGGTTTTGGACAATACGAAAATATAGTTGTTGAGAAAATAAATACTACCTGTAAAATATGGAAATTTGTGAGCTGAAATTAGTTTATTTACAAATTGTCTTCAAGTATGCATTATTTTCTGGCATGTAAACGTCTCCGTATTATGTTCTTGTGTTGTGTTCTACCTTCTAGCCTCTATGATCTACTAAAGAGAAACATGTCCAGTGAAAGTAATAAGCTACATTCATATCAAAATATAGACCACCTAATATTTTATTTCCCTAGCAATGCTATGATCCAATAGTGTAACTGCATACAATGACTTACAACTTCAATTCGAGCCTTCAAGGCTCCACTGACAGCCTCCAGAGAGCGAAGGAAAAAAGGCGTTTCTGCTTTTGTGTGATTCCACCAGCCAACCATCAGACGAACAAGGACACCTTTCTCTAGTGAAACCTTTCGCAGGGCATCATCTAACACCGGCCAAAATCTATAATAAGAACATCATTTCCGGCTGAGAGGGGTTTCACAAATTTATGGGCTGCACAATGAACCGTATGATAATTTTGATATCTTCATCAACAAATTCAACTCAGAAGTCAATACTGCAATGGCAAAGTTTAGAGAGATATGTTCATCATCCCGACAAAAGCCATTTCATGCGTACTGTATGTCATTTTATGGTTCACAAATGTGGGACTTTTCACCGAAGCAAATCGCAAGAGTTTATACCGCATGGCGGAAGGCAGGTCGGTACGTCGGGCAATTACCCAAAAGAACCCACTGTATTCTACTGCCACTGATCAGTGAGGTTCTGTCGATTGAAATTCAAATGCAGAAACGTACGCTTCATCAAATTTATTCACGAGGGTCTAAAAAGTAAAAATAGAGTTGTGAACACTAGTGCCAAATTAATATACCATGGTTCTAGGGCAGGTGCTGGTTAATTGGTAACAGTCCTTTCATGTAACCTAAACATAAGTAGAGAGAAGTTGATGACTGATAACCTAGTTCAGTATTACAGCTACTGAAAAGGACTAAGCTGGTTTGTAACGTTCAGTTCTAACCAAATCCCACGCAGGGGTGATCCGTGAGTTGTGTAAAGTGCCAGGTAGACGATACACTTCAGGACTTGTCTATCACACACGGGTTATTATTGGCCTGATTGAATATCTGTGTACAGGTACGTGTTAATAATAACCGTGAAGTGTAGAAACGGCGTAATGGACGCTTAGTAAAGAAGCATCCCAATATCAGATACCGGTACTGATATGGTGATGTTATTGTAACATATGTACACTATTATATTTGTTCTTAATTTGGTACCGTGTTTAGTATTTTTCTCTGACCAGGTGCACTAACACAGCGTACCTTGAGTACGATAATATATATATATATATATATATATATATATATATATATATAGATATTTATATATGTATATATATATATATATATATATATATATGTGTGTGTGTGTGAGTTTGTGTGTGTGTGTGTGTGTGTGTGTGTGTGTGTGTGTGTGTGTGTGTGTGTGTGTGTGTGTGTATAATTATGTCGATGGCCAAAGTCTATTAACTGCAGGAGCATTCATAACTGGCCATTATCTTTGGACCTTCAAACCATGGAAAAGCCATTTTCTACAACAAATTTACTGCTCCATAAAATATTGTCATATCCTAGTTTAAGATATGTAGACTATGCAGAACATATTTAAATAGAGTAGACATTTGAATAAATCCATGATGTCTGACAAATTGGTTTTTACAAGCCCATAAGCGAAGTACAAAAGCACCACCGTTTGAGTATACTTTGTAAGTGTCAAGACTAATCGTTTTCACTTAGTAACATACACTACACAGGAATATTTTATGGACGCTATTAACGCTGCTAGTGCAAATATGGAAAATGATTGTGTGCAAGAAAAGCCCTGTAAATCCTGTTTACAGGAAGAAAGGGCACCATGTAAACATAAAATAAAGAGACAACTGTTTCTCTATTGTCCTGTTTACGGCTTTCATGTTGTTTCAAGCACAATGCTCTTCTTTACTTGATGTAGGGCGCTAGATTCCAAATTATTAAGCAAGGGAATAGAATTGTCCAAACACGGAACAATCTCCATGGAAGTCAAATAGTTTTGCATAATGACATGTTTGATTGATTTGTGCATAGTTTCAGTGATAGTAGTTGCATATTTGAATTGACTGCAAATTGTTTTTACATTGTAAAGTTCGTTAGTTGGACAGTGTATAATAAAACTTTACATGTATTTCCCTTGACAGCAAATTGGGTCGTAAGTTACAAGTACCTCTATTAAGTTAATAATATTAATTACTTTAAGAACAGAGCCAAGAAAAATAACTGATGGTGTTGTGAAGTAGCAATGTAACTCCTGCATTTTACATATATTATTGCTGCATTAAAAAGCATACGTCACATACCTTACTCGTTGTAGGGTAGGATTATAGTTCATAACTTCCACATACACAAACTTGGTTGCCTTGGAGATAACATGAAGTATAGCATTTATGTCTTTGGTTCGCCCACTTGGACAGAAACTTGGTGGTGAACTCTGCATGCATAGAGATGTTCAGACAGTTTATCATATGCTGTTTTAATTGTTTGCTCTTTATCATGCCTGTCATGTTAATTTACAGTGCTGAGCTTCATAATAACTGTTTTCACTATATCATGCCTGGCATGTAAATTTACAGTGCTGAGCTTCATGATAACTGTTTTCTCTATATCATGCCTGGCATGTAAATTTATAGTGCTGAGCTTCATGATAACTGTTTTCACTATATCATGCCTGGCATGTAAATCTACAATGCAGATCTTCATGATAACTCTTTGAACACAATCATGATGAATTTACATTCAATCTAACTTTTAAGATTGCAAGTATAGGTGAGAGCCTGATGTGTTATGAGACCTTAACACATGTGTCCCTCCCACATTCCAATAAACCACGCCCACCTAGGTTTTCCGGAACTCAACATTGGAACAAGCCGGGCAAATCAGTTCATTATGCCTGAACACACACAAAAGCGACCCTCATTTCTCAAGTAAATCCGTGCCTCCCTTTTTAAATGCCTCCCAGACTAAAGCCATCACCCTCAGTGATATTTTTTCTAATTTATCACGCCCATCATGTATCTCAACCAATAGTGTTGTATAAAAATGACACTCCTTTTCTGTGTATACGCATTAATAAACTACAAAATCGCGTTATATACTCATAGGGTATTATGACCACTATGTGTCATGGACTTCATATTGTAATACATTACACAGTGTTGTCACTGATCAGCCAGACAAAAGACAAACAATTGTTTTTCACGAGAAAGCCAAAAACCAAATCAGATTTTGTCAACAATAACAGCACTGAGAGTGTCTGATTTTCGGCAATGAGAAACTTAAGTCTAAACTTACATGTACTTACGGAAAGAAACACGTTTGCTCCGATACCATTCAGCTGAAGCTTCATGGGTGTGAACAGGTTGAATCGGGTGTTGTACCTGGGAGGCCAGATGGGAGGGATAGTAGCATTTGGAGCCCCCATGTACCAATTACCCTCGAATATCTTCAGCATATCTTTGGCCAGGCACGGGCAGTCATATGTTATGGTTCCGAGCTCCTTTACCTGTCACAAACGACAATGGGAGACCCACGTAGGCCTACAGATAAACAGCGGGGTTACTTGTGCAAACGCCTGGTTAATAAAAATCATGAGCATAGCATAAACACTGTTGTTAAGGGGTAAGCTTATATTTCTGAATTATCGACCATCTGGGTCGGTCGAAAGTTATGATAAACAAACTGGGCATAGCCAAGTTTAGTTTACCCAGCTACATTCAATCCAAATAAGACCCCAATTTGATTTCAGCAGAGTAACATGCTTCAGCAGCAGCTTGAACTGAGCTAGATTAACCCACATACTTAACCCAGTGGCTCAGCTTTACTAAGGTCCTGCCAAGGTATATCCGCACTAAGTATGTGATAGATCTGGCGTTGGTTTTGGAAAAAGATCTTGTAGGTTGGACACCAGTATCCTCATAGTAAGCATGCTGATATTTGTACTCTAATTAATCAATATGTAATTTAAAAAATTTCGCGAAAATCCGCGAATGACATGACTCCCACCTATCCACCTACTGAAGATCCTTGGTGAATACTAAGTCAAGGCACATGTACGTTCCTATCACGTTTGACGAAAATATGGTTTGTCATTTGGGATAAGAGGTCTAATATGAGAAAAATAAAGACCGGAAAATAGTTACAAATGTGGAAAAATACTGTGACACCCGGTGAACAAATAAAAATTTAGGCCCCTATGAGTTTTCCATTGCTAGTTCAAAGAAACAGGTCAAGGCAATTTTGAAGATTTTTGAGGGTGATGAACCTAGCGCCTGGTGCGAGCTCACAAATTTGTGGGGACAGCACTACTCGCTGATCCCTGCGACACTGTGTGAGCAGGTGAGCCATGTTGGATCCAGCATCCCATTTGTTTTTTGTAAAGATCAGCTGAGGTACGCTGTTAAGTATACATCGATGAAACAGAAGATGTCCCCTTACATACAATACAGTACATTGTATTGAATAACTGTTTCACACCCACCCCGAAACGTCCATCATAGACACCTGACAGGTGTACTATCATTGTAGTGCACCTGGTCGCAAGAAATACATAAACATAAATTGTGTTGGTACTCAAGTCACATCACGGCAAAAATTGTCTGGTATTGATGTGACAAAATGCATAAAAATTACTCATTTTACACATTGGGGTAAGTATAATGCTCGTTTTACATATTCAGTCTCTTCTAATTTCCATCTTGAAAAAATAGAATATTTATAGCAGAAAGAAAGAATAAGCATATATGTGCTTTTTTGATTGTATGATTTTCTAATTGTTGTGCTATGTATCAATTTGTATTTGTGTGCACTTAGCTGTATCTGTATTTTTCTTTATACCTGTATGTGACAATTAGTGTCATTAAGTAGTTGCTACACTATTCCTGGACAGAAGTGTTTATAATGTGTGTAAATGAACGCCAGTTATAGTAATAATCGCCCATACAAAAGACTTAACACTCGAGTGAGTGAGTGCCTAGAATCCTCTGGATTGCTCACTTTTAGTGGTTTGCTACCTGTACGAGATTGTGAGTGCATATATCTAGCACTGCTTGCTAAAAAGTACATACTGCTTGTGTGTTTGAAAGATATATAGTTAGCCCTCCCTGCTCTGAAACATTGCTACCTGTGTGAGAGAGCGCCAGTCATAGTTGGCACTCCCTAAATAAAAATGTTTGCTGTCCACCAGCATCATCTTTGTGTGAAGAAGACCACGTCCCTCGAAGTGTGTGAAGTTCAGACTCCGCACCTCTGCAGCACCTTGACAAAATATAAACGTTGTGTAACGCAACCAAACAACACCACAACCGCCATACACAGTCAGAGCTACACCTACAGCACCTGCTCATCAACATTATTACTGACACACTGTTATACCCATTTCTCTGTTTGATTGTAATATGATGCACTATGACACTCACATCTTTGAATGTTCCTCTACATCGTTTCTAATGAAAAGTTTTATACAGAGTCTACAAAATTACAGAATGAAGCACTGTTTTAAAAGGGTACGATTACATAACCTTTTATGACTAAGTATCATATTTCACTCGCAGCGCCACTCTATTTAATCATGGAATGCTGATTTTACAGGATAAACCACGTCATAATACAAAGATACTATTGTTCCTTTTAGCGTGAGACCCATGCCCAATAATCAGCATAATATGTCAGCTTCCCTCTGTGCCCATGGAACACTTTTTTGGGAAAATGAGAAGAAGATACAAATTCCAAGTAGTGTACAGAGATATAAAAGAAGGCCGATTGCCACGTGACTACTGCAGAATGACATCACGCTTAAGGGTCCCGCCAAAGAAGTAAATAAGATCCACTTTTCCGCCTGAGTTCCCTTTAATAAAAAAGACTAGGAAGGATGTGGACGCATATACTTTGGAATGCAGTCGATTGAAAAATGGTGCCAAGTGTGTTGATTCTATGATAAATGATGTATACTACTGCCAATTTTCGTAAACAGGGTAGAAACAGAACCTCACATGGTTCGTAGCTTACCAACAAAAATGTTCTCTAGTGACATTAAGAAACACATCATTTTACTCCACCCATTTGAGTTCCTCCTTTTATTTGCAGAGGCTGTTGGGAGTCAGGGTTTTTAGAAACAGCCAACTGTGCATGTTAGTGTGCTACAGGATTCGGCTTTGTTTAGGAAAGTCAGGGCGGGAGTTTGGCCAATGCTCTCTGTAAAGCATGAATTATTCTATCTACTTGTCTATTATTTGTCATGATATTTAATTTCACGTTCATGGCTATTGGCAACGAATTTTTCCTGATCAGTTCTTGTGAAAATAATGCTATTTTCCACTTATGTTCTGTTATACACCGTACATAGCCATTTTATGGTTTTACAGTTTTCTTTCAAGGCTTTATGTATGTGACAAGTTTTATCTTTATTGTGTGGTGACTGTTCACTGTCATTTTCCGATACTATCTGTCCAACATATGGCAGGAATAAAGACACTCAATCCATTTGTCTTGTCTTTATGGCCCATCAGCGTCCGTATTTTGTTTTATGGCAAACAGGTTATATCACACACACACACACACACACACACATACATACATACATACATACATACATACATACATATATATATATATATATATATATATATATATATATATATATATATATATATATATATATATATATATATATATATTAATTTTGTGTACACCAGGACAACATATGTGGTAAAAATACGGTAGAACAAAACAAATCTGGACACACCGCTATTTGGGTTGAGTCAAACAGGCCAGGTCACCCACACAAGCTGCCTTCCTTGAGAAAATATTACTTTGTATCGGCTAGCTTGCATGGCTGACTTGGTCTATTTGACTCTTATTATAGATCAAATTTAATTATAAATTAGAGTCCGGCACTGTTGGTTGTTGCTGCTATAGTTTCCATGCTGTTAAAGGGACTGTCTCAAAATATAATACACATTTCAATCTGCCAATACTTCTGATATAACATAGTGAAGGAACACTAACTGCTAACCTATGTTGATATCTATATGTAATTGAACATTTGATACCTGCTTTCACTAAATCAGCAGTGTCCTGCTGGCGGAATACCTTTGTTGGCAGAGTCTGTACAATTCGAATTTTGATCCCACGCTTGGAGCCCGCTTTGAGGAGGTCTCTGTATATTTCTTCTCCCTAGAAAAGAAATAGCAATATGTATCCCCAAAATCCTTTAAATCAAGGCTCTATTTTAACCAGTTGAGATTATTTTTGTTTTCAGAATAAATTTGGGGGTTTATTTCTTTCTTCCTTCTCTGTGATGACAGTTAAGTTGGTCTGGATGAAGCAATGCAATCTGCAAAGTAGATAAAGATTGAAAGCATTTTATTTCACACCATATCGTTACGCAAACGTAAGGAATCCTTTATTTGCTCACCGCCATAGCAAGAATAAACATATTATCTGATTAAGGAGGTAACATTTCAGAATCAGTAATGAAGGATCGCTTATGATCAGATCTAATTTGCCTCAAAAAGATATATTTGTTTGTTTTGACGATAACACCGGGGCTCTCTTTGTTCTCCTACTTCAGTGGTTTAGGAATATGCTAAATCATATGTCAATCGATTATGGACAACCTATATCAACCACATGTGCAAGCACTTAAAGTCAGGCACACATCACATGAATTCTGGTCTTCCAGCGATACTATCATGATCGAATTGCGCTAGGTCATTATATTTGATCTTTGGGCCAGCATTTGTTTCCTTTCTAATTTGCACGTATATAAACATTTCTGCCATCGCCTGTCGATATAATGGCTGATAAGTAAAGTGAACTCGTATAACTCTTACCTGCCACGAGGATGGGTGTTCAAATATATGTTTTCCTCTCAGGGTCCAATAGTATGACGCAATGTCAATTGTCTGGTTGGCGGATAGGATCAAATCCTTCCAACCTTCAAATACAGAAGGATGTGACGGACTACCAGGTGGGAAAGTTAAATTCTCTGGTATGGTCTCTACCAGCATCAGTCTGTAAAATACATTGTGATCCATATTATTTGATTAAACCTCATTCTTTATCGAGTAATTTCATGAAGAATATTGCCTTTGAATTTCCATGGCATTGGAAATCTAGCATAGTACAATTTACTTCAGCATTACGCTTTTTCTTACAGAATAAAGGTGAAGCAATGGATTTGTCACCCCACAGAACATATGTTTTGGGTATTCACATTTCTTTATGTTTTAGCTAAAACGTTAACAGTGAAGTGTTCCCTTTATGCCATCTCAGCCAAGCAGGATACATACATTGTGTCAAAATTAATGCAACTATTGCATTGAGGGAATGACAAACTTCTGGTGACAGGGTCTAAACAAATCCAAGTTTGAAATATACGATGACATACTGCAATAACCTCTACATGATGGGAATGATTTTGCTGGCCAAAGACTACCTCATGCTTTACTGCATAGTAGGCAATTGACGAACCCTGTATGTGCAAGGGAAGGCAAGTGGTAAATGCTCATATAATTTGCTGCACGATTAAGTTTAGATCTCGCTTCAAAGTGCTCCTGTGACAACACTTGTAGAGTGGATATGTTTCGCTGGAGGAAAACATACAGATACGGATCTTGCGCAATGCACAACAGACACATTTTCCCTGTAGAAAGAATGCATTCATAAACTTGTGCATAAAGGTTGTTTCCTAGAGAGAAACATTTGTTTTAGAGACAGTGACTTCAAATAGATCTGCACTGTAAAAAACAAAAAAAAACAAAAAAACAAAAAACAAAAACAAAAAAAATAAAATAAAAACAAAAACAAAAAAAAAATAAAAACAAAAAAACAAAAACAAAAAAAGATGTAAGGATAAGTTCTCCATGAACATGCTTTGTGCAAGCCAGACATTTATTTCTCACTTGTAATGCCATCTGATGATGAGGATGACTTTTCCTTGCCAAAGGCATACCTGCATGGCATGGAAGGCATGTTGACCTCAGTTTGGCTTGGCAACAGTAATGCTTATTAATATATGCCAGTTGTCGAATTTCAGTGGTTTTCAGCCATATGGAGTGCTTAAGCTCTTCTTTCATTTTTGCACGTGCATTTTGCTTTATTAAAACATGCCTGCAAGGCGCCCTGTACCACAATGATGGCGACACGTGGTTCCTTGATTTGTTTGTGTGAAGCATATTTGAAGGGGTTACAGAAATGGAACTTGGATATTTCATGGTAGCAGCAGCACAAACATACCGGCCTACAGAATGAACTCTTACATAGCAGGATGACAAATGTAGGAAAAGTTACATGTGTAAGTCTTTTCTCCTGATGCCCCTCCCACTATGAACATTGCATGTGCACAGTGGGAGGGGGGCAGGAAAAAAGACTTATACAGGTTGATGAAGACAGTACGGTAGTTTTATGCCGATAGTGAAAACCCTAATGTATAGGGCTTGCACATTGGGTGAAGCTGATGGTGTGTGGTGACATCAGCAGGAAAGACTTGTATGGTCGATCTGTCCATTGGGAAGCGGCCATAGCAGGGGGAGAAAATTTTGTACAACGTTGTGGCGTGGTGTTAATGGCAGCGAGGAACAAAAGACTAACATGAGGGCCTTATAAGGTGGGAGAGTAATGTAAAAGACATTCACCTGCAATGGTCTGCACGTGGCGCAGACGGCAGTTTAAGGACAACATTCTCCTCACGATGCATGGACCTGCTGGTAGCGATTAATGCACAGAAGATGCTAAAACTGATTGCCACAACCACAAGGCAGACAACCGGACCTGTTGGCTTCTGGCACTTCCATTTCTGCGAATTTTTATTCTCTATATCAATCTCTCGACCTGTCAATTCATGGACGATGGCCTCTACTGCATCATGATGCTGTAGATGATAACAATGTCAAACATGAGTAGAACAGTGTAACAGATGCAGTTCACATATATCAACAAATACATTCAAACTTAACTTAAACATAGTTGTGGTAAGTCAAGTAATTGTATGTAATAACATTTTGTCAGTTAAGAAATCAATATACTCCATTCAGTAAACATTTTATTCTAGGAACTGTGTGCTCATATATTTTAAGTTTGGGTTTTTTTTAAAAAAATCATTGGACAAATTATCCTTGGAGCTGAGGAGATTGTACCGTATTTAAGTCTCTATCACTGGATGGCACAAAAGATAACATTTTTCTATTTTGGGTCGACAAACGTTAAAAAATCTTTATCTCAAAAACCGTTCAATAAATGGCCTGACCTTACAATCTAACACATTTACGGATCGATACGCGTAAAGTGGTTTAACAGGTCCCGTTCAAACTTTTCAATCTATCTATCTATCTGTCTTTCTATCTATCTATCTATCTATCTATCTATCTATCTATCTATCTATCTATCTATCTACCTATCTATCTATTTGTCCGTCAGTCTGTCTGTCTGTCTGTTGGCCATTTCTGATCTACTCAAATGTGCTTGTTTGATTCCCTTTAATTTGGCGATGATTGTGATTTTCATTTTCTTTTCTTTTTTGTTTGTTTTTTTACTTGTTATTTGTCTTTGTGTAAGTTGTAAGCTACTTTCTGTTGTCAGAGACAACTGCGCCGATGTTCTCTTCGAACCTAAATCTTGTTACTATTACCACATTTGTGGGAAACATGTATCAGCCCACAGTACAATTTAAGATATAGGAACGTGCCATACCATCACCATTGTAAACACAGCAAATCAAGCTTTTATTTTTTTCTTTATTTATTTATTTGTCATGATAAAGAGTGGCCTAGTTTGGAAAGTTTTTTAAGAATATGGTACAAGAAATAAAATCAATAGAATAGAGTACAGCAATAACAATGAAAACCTTAGCAAACATCACAAGAAATAGAAATATATATTAACTGGTTAATTTGTTTAAATAGGTGAGGACGGGGAGGCAATATACACCGACTGGTGGGAGAGGTACCCACACAAGCCCCCAGTCACAGCCGCCCTGCTGACCGTGGCAGAGTCAGACTGTGGGTGGCCTGTGCTTCAGCCGTGGCTTGGGGTTTTGTTTACCAGGGGTCGGAGACAATCCTGTGGGGCTCTCCTGCACTGCCTCTCCTTCATCAATAATTCATAATTGGGCCTTTGTTTACCAGGATGTTCATTGAAGTTGTACTGAATCTGACAATAAGATGGATTTCAAGTTGAGTTACACGAACTAGGATATGTATGTTCAAATATAATTCAGTAATGACCAGGAGTCATCTTGTTTTCTTTTTGGTTCTTCTTCTTTTTATTGTAGTGTTTAGTTTGTATTTAACTTAAATGTATATGATGTGATTTTGGATTAAGAATCTGTTCACCATGTGGATTTATGATTAATGTCAAAGTATAAGAATTTTGTTTCTGTTATTAAATTTATATTATGTACTGTATGTACCATGATGCAGAATAAAAGCTTATTTAAAAAAAAATCAAGGTTTGCGTTGAGTTTGACACTCAAGCAATACTTTAAAATTACAATTTAACGGGATTTCTAAACACACGGTTTTCTTCGAACATATAGCAAAGGCATATTCCAAAATATTCTGTCTTGTCAATCGGTCATTTTCGTCTAATCATAAGAATTTGCTTGGTCGCCACAGTAGTATTAAAGTATAATGAAGTCCTATGTAAATTATCCATCAACAGACCTTCCACAGGAAAAAGATCCCAAATTACCTCCATATATCACTACAGGATCGTAAGTCTAAC
This sequence comes from Hermodice carunculata, assembly GCA_964020975.1. Classification (NCBI taxonomy): domain Eukaryota; kingdom Metazoa; phylum Annelida; class Polychaeta; order Eunicida; family Amphinomidae; genus Hermodice; species Hermodice carunculata. Next base: position 11,066,683 of record OZ026614.1, read on the forward strand.
TCACCTTTAGTACAGCTTTATCCGCCATACTGGATCGTTTATGGGTAGCTCATGCATTCAGCAACAATAGCAATGGGAACATCATGGATCATGACTTGCATATCATGCAACTGGGTCGAATCAATCGGACACAAATGATAGGTGAAATTGTAAATATAGTTATCAGCCAAAATAAAGCTGGCACTTGGCGGTTTGTTTGTTTGTTTTGTTTTCCTTTCGATTGAGTTTTTCTTCTTGTTATTTTTTTTTCTTTTTCTTTTTCTTTTTCTTTTTCTTTTTCTTTCTTTTTTTTTTTTTTTTTTGCATGGCTGTTTCTTGTGAATTTTGAAGTAACAATCCATAACAGACAAGTGCATACGATCATAAGTTACAGTATTTTTGCCGGACGGTAGCCTTCATACGGTAATTTGTCCATTTGATTTTCGATTTGCCTGTGATGAATGTAAATTTTAGAGTGTGCATAATCGTGAAACTAGCTGAACGATATACTATCGGCAGCAAGGTTGTTTGTAAAATATAGTCATTTTCACATTTTCGAATACATCAGTGATGAATGAATGAACTTTTATTACGCTGTATTTCATTTAGAAAAACGAGAGGCCTTTTGTTGATAGATATCCAACACAATATAACGTATACATGTATGAAAAACGACAAAGTGAAAGTGAGACCATACACTACACTAGACAAAAAAGTGTCAACACACACTAAAGTGCATGTGTGTCATCATAATAAATCAAAAGTTAGATTGTACCATCAATTTCAACGCAGGTAGCCAAAAACGTTCTGAAAATACATGTAGTTTACATATCCTCGCATCTCATCAAAAATAAGAGTTCTGTTCCTCGTTCATATAATCAAAATTAACAAATATTTCTCGAATAGAATTTCTCATTTTTAGACTCGGACAGGAGAATTTTGATTCTGTTATTATGCAGTAATAAAAAATGGAACAGTATGAGTGAAGTTAATTAAAAACCAAAACAAAACAAAAACAAAGCCAGCACTATGAGCTATGCCTCAGTATGTGTGCGAATAAATTGGATGCATTCCGGTATATGTAAGGCTGCAATGTCCTGTGTTCATTAACATTTTTAAAGAACTTTGCTGTTTGTTTATTTGTTTGTTTGTTTGTTTGTTTGTTTGTTCGTTTGTTTTTGCTTTCTTCTTCTTCTTCTTCTTCTTCTTCTTCTTCTTCTTCTTCTTCTTCTTCTTCTTCTTCTTCCTCTTCTTTTAAGCAGGGATGCTACCGAAATGTACTTAATAGCCAGTCATTGTTGCAGATCCAAACTGAAGGTGCTAACCTGCATGGGACAGAACTAGGACCATCTCGTACATTACGTCCATACATTGTGTAAATGTTAAAAAAAAATCCTAGATCACGAATTAATGTCAGAAATTTTAGCTTCCTGCCAAGAGCACTCAGGACTTTAAACGCTGTGCCTAACTTGGACATCTTCTCCACCTTTACAGTTTTAAAACACAGGTATCCAGTTTCTTTTACGGTTAATTCTGACAGTTGGACACTCTTTACATTTTAAGTAGTTATTGGGTTTTTACCTCTAATAGTCTATGTATTTATATGTATATATGGTTTTACTGGGTCTGTCATTGGGCCTGTCCCTGTTGACCCAGGGAATGAATGAATGAATGAATGAATGTATGAATGAATGAATGAATGAATGAATGAATGAATGAATGAATGAATAAATAAATAAATAAATAAATAAATAAATAAATAAATAAATAAATAAATAAATAAATAAATAAATAAATAAATAAATAAATAAATAAATAAATAGATAAATAAATAAATAAAAGACTAATACTTTTTTGTGTCATCGTGATTATGGTGCTTTGATTTTGAAACAGCTTGCCAACCTTTTTAATAATTATTATCAAAAACTGCAGTGTAAAACTTTGTTGCCAGTTGCGAAATCTAATTAACCTAGTGGTAATTGGTAGTTCGTCATACCAAGAAGGGTTTATAGGTACTTTGTCTGCTCCTGGGTCGTTTGATCCCTTCGGCGCTGTAAGCCGATGAGGTGTTGTCATCTTGTCCGTGCGCCCGTGCATGCGTCTCTGCACTCCGTAAAATGCACTTACTGCCTGGCAAATCGAGCCTACAAGAATAAAAATTATACACCTAAAGCATCACTACATGTATCAAGACTTGTTATGAGTTTGCTTTTCGGTAATCTTTTGGTGATCTTGACGCCCGAAATGACCTTAAGGTCCCATAGGCCAGTATATAGTGTTATGTAAACATTGAGAAAAAAATCTCACAAAGGGCTACTTTACAAAAAGCTTTGGGGGTTGAGTAACAGTAAAATTATAAATGTTCTATGTTGGGAAGATGCGACTACAGTTATTTGGTATTGCTATAATACAATACCCCTGTGACATTAAATGTCAGAGATTAGCAGGATTCTCTTAATTATTACAGATTTGATTAATTCTTTTGCCTGCAAAGCAGACCAAGTTCTGTGTTACTACACTTGGTCTGCCCTTCTTCGACAGGATTTTATTAATAGTAAGGGAAACAGAACTATACTCTGACCCTCACCCTAGACTGAGACACCAATCAGGAAGTTCATCATTATCGCCTAGACCAGTAACAGCCTCTGGTCCCTAGTGTACTGAAGCCTGTTGCCATTGTAACCACAATCGGCCAATTAGAAACTGAGTCACTTTTCTAACGAAGAACAGTGACCTTGTCAAAGAAGGGCAGACCCCAGCTGAGTAGACAAAAAACGCAGCTTGGGTCTGCTTTGGAGGCAATTCATTCTTTTAGACATAAACTAAGGGTTTACAACTAAATAGAACTTGATTTCTTTGAGACTTTCATAGCGATGAGTAGGTGTCATCATGGAGTTTTTACATTCTGGTACAGGATGTCCATTGTTACAGTACTTGTTAGAAATTTCCCAGGTTTATACAGGTATCTGGCTGTAACCTCAGTTATACACAGGCAAGTGGTTGGACATAGGCATCCATTCAAACAATAATAACGCAAAACGGATATAAATGGACAGACACAATTCACTGAAACACCGAGTAAACTTACGTTTTAAAAAAAAAAAAGAACAGAGGAGATATGCAGGTGAGGTGAGGTGGATTGAGATGATTTGAGGCGTTAAATGCAGCGAAAGGAAATATTTTATTAACCAGCTAACAGAACTAATGTATTAATGACATTTTGAATTTAAGGGCGTGGTACTGTTGGGGACTCTCGTCTATAAATGTTTAATTTCTGTCTATGGCTGCCATGTGATACCCTAAAAAGTATATGTTTTCTGAAAGAAAATATTTCATCAACATTGATTCTGACACTGAATATAAGTTTTAGTATCTCTGTTGATGTAAATAAAATTTTAATTAAAATCATTAAATTTTTCATGAAATCAAAAATATCATTTAAGAAAATAAAAATAAGACTTAGTTTATAGTGTCAAATGAAACAACACAAAACGTTCTCCAAAACCAGGTTTTTAATTTTTGAAAAGGGTTTAGTTCTATTTTTTTTCCTGGTTTTTTTTGTTTTGTTGAAATTTTAGTTTCAATTTAAACATCCTGCAAATTTTTAACTAAAGCCCTTATTTATAATTTAAAATACGGTTTTGTTGTAAACGTGTACTTGTTTTATTCCTATAAGAAAATACATGTAATGTTTCCCATTTATGGTGGTTGTGCTATTTTTTTCTGCAAAAGAGATAAAACTTAAGTTTTTTTAATTAAATACTTAAAATTCAATTTCATAACACTTACGGAGATTAATTCTTATTCCTCAATCCAAGTATATACTTTTGGAAAGTATATAGTTTATGTGACATCAAATAAGAAGTCTAGAGTGTATAAGGACATGTGTGGAGCAAAGGCGTCTTTTCTGCGTAAAGTGCTGTGAAAGTGTAACACGCCGTTAAACGTGTTTATTTGTGCGGCATAATCTGCCAATTATTATGCAGTCCATGCATGGCCACCACTGCAAACACGATCAGTGGAAGATATGTATTGTTCAACAGATAAGTAAATTGCTTTTGTTTCTACCTGACTGTGCAGCATAAAAAGCGTGTGCAAAGTGAAGGTCGCAGTTACAATTATGAAAGAATGAAGGTCATTATGACTTTATATAAGGAAATCTGTGAAATGAAGCGTAAAACATGTTCTGTTCCTTGGCTATGTTAATACTTTGGAGTCTTTTACCAGTATGATCTTAAAGAGGGTACATAATTATATAGTAAACATGGTAAATATGTACGCATTTGTTCACGAAATCTGACAATTTTATTGCTGTTTTTCACACTATTGCTGCAGATAATAGACAGGAATCAAAAGGTTTCAAAACAAGAAAGGTTTGATTGCTGTTCATTAATTCACATAAATCCAAGACACTCGCCACAGAACCACAGCAGCAATGGTACATGTGTTTTCGCAACTGCATATAGGTAAAATCTTACAAAAATAAAGTATACAACAAACATCAGGAGCTCCGTCATATTTGGCTGTCGTCCATTTGCGCCCGTTTGTTTTTCCCGTAATGAATAAAAAGTATATACTCAAAGATGTTTTGTTTTGGATTTTAAGGTATCGTGAATTTTCATTTGTTTATGCAGTGGAAGTAGCAGCTTTCTTAGCCAAAAATTTGAGTCCCAGTAGGCTGGTAAGAAGAATGAAAACAGCAGAACTATAAAGAAAACAGAAAAAAAGAAATGTATTGAAAAATATATGCAAGAAGTTACTATGATTACGGCATAAAGTATTTCACAGAAATAAATCTTTATTAAAACCAAAGTTTTGTTCCTTATAAATGTGAAAGTTTCCAAAAAAACAAATTATATTAGAGATTTTGTGTAAAAAGAGATCAAACAGTATCATTATTTGGGAATTGAACTTTGTAATTCGGGATTTACAATTTGGATATAAAAGGTCTACATGGGGAAGTAAAATATACTGGTTCTTGTTTACTGTTTGTCAAAAATTATATTTCATCTATTTGATATAATCGTTGAACCAATCCATAGATGTGAATTAATTCATTTTTCATACATTTCAAAATATTTAAGGACATCTTGGTTTTAACTTGGAACTAAAATTGACCAAAACACTAAATATCATCTGCAAAAGAATAAACTAGGAATTTTACGTTATCCTAATTCTAACCCTTGTCACATTCTGTTTACTGATACCCCAGTTCGTTAATGTATACTGGAAATAAAAAATAATAAAACACACCGTCCTATTAAACCCGATATTCAGATGTTCGTTCTCCACATTTGTCCTCCGGTGATGCTTTTAACACTTGGTGAAGTATCCACCACAGCCCGTCCCCTTTAGTTTCTCCCATAAAGCATCTTCCACACTCTAATATATGCCTTCCTCACGTAAACAATTTCTTCCGCTTTTGTCTTGCTAATTCTAAGACTTGTGTTGATGTGAAGATGCATGTAGTCACCGACCCGCTTCCCTGGACAAGGCCATTATGGATTTCCCCCAGATAGACCTTCCCTTTGTCAGCTATTCTGCTCAATCTCCTGTGCATGATTTTGCAGAAAATTTGGCCTTAGTTGAATGCCACTACCCCTACATTGGTCTAGTAGTCTTCCCCTGTCTTTCTTGGGAGATATAAATGCTTGAAGTCTATTAAACTCCTTTGGCATCATTTCTTCTTGTCATTTCTTTAAAAATTAACAGGACTGGCAGATTTGCCGAGCCACCGTGACATTTTTTTCAATTGTAAGCTGGACTTCAATATTGCTGGTTGTGTGGCGCAGTTCAGGTTCCCATTGATCCTGTCTGCACTCATCGAGGCTCTTCCTACTGCCTCCTGCCCCCCCCCCCACCTTGAGCCAAAGCATATATATATTATATATATATCTTTTCCCTCGTTCATGTATGTCCTCTTCCCTCGGTGTATGATTGCTACATTCCAGAGATTGTCACGTGGTTTCGTCTGTAACAGATAACAGTTGTATCCCTTTTTCGGCTAATCTCCAGGCTTCACTTTTACCTGCCTTTTTCTTATTTACTGATTCATGGTCGGCTCATTTCTGTTGCCGACACTTTTAAATGAAATTTCCTTTCAGCTTTCTTTGAGCCACCTCAATAAGCCATGCACATAAATATAAATTTCTCGAGTGCTCCTTCCATCCGATTTGGCTTTATATTGATTTAATTCAATTTTAAAGCTTTCCTTGTAACACCCCCCCCCCCTCCATCTGACTCTTAATGAGTTTTCCAAACCCATTTAATACCCCACCTCCCGCCCCAACTGTTGTTTTTGTAGTTTTTTTCTTTCACAACATCTGTGGGAAAGGTTACTTATATATTGAAATTGTATGTATTATTTTGTTTGTTTTTTGTTTAGTTTCTTTTAGGACAGCGTATGCTGTTTGTTTTTTTAATTTATTTTTCATTTTAATAATATTTTGCTGCTGATTTGCGCGATAATAATACGTTCAGGTCATATTGATTACTTTAGGGAAAGGTTTGAACTTGAATCATAGTTGAAAAGCAGACGTGTCCCTGTTGCAAAGCGAAATAATTTTAGCAAATTGCGAATAAGCGCACATACGCTTGCTATCGAAACAGGTCGATACACACGATCGAAAACCCCTGTTGTAAAAAGAACCTGCTCTTTGTGTAAAACTGGAGAAACTGTTCTTTAGTATTAAAAAATACGAAAGCTTGAGACAGGATTTGTTTGAGAAACTAGAAACTAAAGGAGGAATATTCAAATCATTAAATGATCATAATAAATAATAAAATGGAAGACTAAAACATGTGTTGGCCAATATCGAACTTTCTGAACAATATTTTTGAATTAAAGAGACAGGATATGGGATTCTGACTAAATTTTAATGATGTATACAGGCTGTCTTTTTCCTTTTTTTTTTTCTTTCGTTAAATATGGGTGTACCCGAGTATTCTGTGGTGTCATTGTGCTTTCGTTTTATTGCGGTTTGTTTGTTTGTTTGTTTGTTTTTTGTTCTGTTTTTGTTTTTTTTTGTTTTTTGTTTTTTGTTTTTTTTGTGTTTTTTGGGGGGGTTGTTGTTGTTGTTGTTGTTGTGTATGTCTCATTCATTTGTCAATATGGGACCATATATTTGCAAAAAAGATTAATGTCAAAAAAGACTTCATATATTTTTATATAGGTAATTATTTTAGGATGTTTAATGCGATTTGTATGACTACACTTTGCAAATGTCTAGCTTATGTTAATCAAGTTCTTCTCTCTGTGTTGAGAACAACTGTGATCGAATTCGAATTTCCATCCATCGACACCGACAGACTACATTCACAGGCACATAATTTGTTTGAAGATTGACGACACCCATGAACATGCAACCCTAAAGTTTTGTACACAAAAATGCATGGAATCTTCCTCGCAGCTGCTTATCCTGTTTCTCTCATAGTAATTAGAAACACAATCAAGTTGCGAGACAAAACAACATAATTATCGTGAATTGCTAAACGGGCAGCTTAGTTGTATTTTCATATTTCGAACATAAAATATATATTTTCAGCATTTCCTGACTGCTGGTGGATTTAAGTCCCCGATGCTGGAAATAAAAGCCGACTCAGTACATATACTGCCTAACCGTGTTGATATGGCAATTGCACACAACTACCTCCATTGAACCATTCTGCTGGTGGATTTAAGTCCCCGATGCTGGGAATATATGCCGAGTCAGTACATATACTGCACAACCGTGTTGATATGGCACTCGCACACAACTACCTCGACTGAACTATTCTTTTTAAAGACAGGTAAGACACCAAAAATAAATCCCACTTTAGTCAATCCTAGCTCAAAATGTATTTGCGTTAGGATAACATATGATATATGTGTGTAATAGTCATACTCCAATGTCCCGCATTTGGGTGTCTGTGATGTTAATTGTTGAATAAACAATTGAAAGTTGACTGCAAAGCATCCATCCAATAAATGTCGATATAAGTCACTAATTATTTGTGATAAAATCATAATTACACTTGCATCTTAATCCTGACATATTGCCAACAAAAAATGATCCTGTGACTTTTTATGTCTGGTTTAGTTTTTCTGTTATCCATCCTGAAAGTTTGACGTTTCAATTTTCTCCTTGATTTTTCAGGATGTTCATTTTCTTCATTTCATAGAAAAAGAACGAAGCAAAATTTAGAAAATCGCTGAATAGGTTTTGCAGCTCAAACACTACAGAATCAAAAGGCGTTAACCGGATTAAGTTTTGCCCAGTCGTTTTCTTGGAATAACCATTCTGAGGTGGGCTTCTCGTCCTATTACCCTTTCTGAGAAAACAAGCTTCAGAGGTCTTTGATGTTGATTATTCTCCCCTGAAACAATACCATTTGCTCAAGTCGAGCTGATTTGTACAAAACGTAGCAAACAGCGTCCCTTAATATTTGGTGAGGTTGTCAATCAATTCTTAGCCAATCGCATAAATAAAAGAGCCTTTGAAGTACAGAAAACATTATTCAGGGATCTGTCAAACGGCCCCTGCCTCTTCATCCCGTTTTTAGGGATAGTGTTGTTTTGTATTTACTCCTATCTGTATACTTTATATAGTTAGCTTGTCAGACTTGTCTGTACACTTTATTTAGCTTGTCATTATTTCGTTATTATTTTCTCAATAGTTTCATTCCTCTTTCCAAGCTGAGTTTTGGGATTTAGTTGAGTGGATATGTGCGTTTCCCATTCAGCCGGCGACTGGTGACAAAGGTTGCAAGTTCGAGTCCCGCTCGTTCCGAACATAAAATATATACATGTCGTGACTGTATTTCTTATATATCAGTGAATGTCAAGATTCTCAATAACGTCCAGGAAAATTGAAACTTGTGCCGATTACAGAAGTGGAACTTAACTTATGCTTATCCCAGTCCGGCACCATAATGTCGAGGCCCTGTTTTTCCTTCTTTTCATTCATTGCACGGTGAATGCAATTTAGTCGCTTGGCTTTAAGTACTATGGAGGTCCGGAAAAAGGACCACGGCATTCATAACTTAAATAAAAGAAAATGGAACTACATGTAGCTTTAATGGTTTATTTCAACGATGGTAGCATAACACATGAAGCCAATCACCCAAGGTCTTCACACCTATGAACACACATACACTTATACACCACAGATAGAAAAGTAAAATAAGATACATGTAGATTAATTTACACACACAAATAAAAGGAGAAGTCACTCACCTGACATAGAAGTGACGAGAAAGATAAGCCAACAGAGTTAGTGATTTGTAGATAAAACTGTTTTATGACCCCGCTAAACAATACATTTGTTGTCAGTCCTCATTATCCGCACTGTCTGAATATTTTTCAGACAGCAGAAGTTTTATCCAAGACGGATGCAATATCCAAAGTCTATAACGTCCAAATATGGTACGATGCAGACAATCTTTCTGTGGAACGATATCACGTTGCAGATATTAATTTACCATCAAATATATTGGGTTCATAAATTAACGTAATATATTTTTTGTTTTATACTTTTCTGAAGAGATGACATTTTGTATCACCAAACACTTCATACAGCATTTTGCAAGGAGGTACACTGTAACATTTAAAACAATGAAAATATTACTTTAAGATCTAACTGTAATATATGTGTACACAAGTGAATGATAATTTATTTATTTTTGCCCTGTGGTAGCCAGTTAGCTTATAGCGACAATGCTGGTGTACATCTCGATGAGTGTCAGCTTCCCTGGGAACCATCATCACGTTGTAAAAATCACTTTGTATTTTGTGATGATTCAATTGAATTCAATGAGGTTGCTGCCACTGCCCGGATCTTGCCCTCCGTCGTCACCTGTTTCGCATTTGTTAAACAGTAAATCACTTAAAACATGTTACTCTGCACTGAATCATAATCATTGTACGCCTTCCCCTTGCGGCCCACAAATACATCAATTTTCCCTTGCACTGTGCGTCCTTGACAAGGATCGACCTTGTTCACAATTCTGAGACTTGATACCCGGGCGAACTTGCTATATCACCAGCACCAGTTTTCAGCGTCCGCGGCTCAGCCCCAGCACCGACTTCTTTGGCAGCTCATTTCAACATTTGTTTGAAATGTTACTGTTAGATGTATAAATTCCTAATTTATTTATTATGATTTACGTAAAATGAAATACATGTATATGCCTACGTAACATCTACATACGAAGCACACATGGCCTACTCTCAAAAAGAAGTACCTGATATGTGAAACCAGAGAGCTATAACATGCCCCTGGTTAAACTTTGTAGCAGAATATAGGAGTGAATGGAGGTTAGAATTTAGCAGAGACAAAATCCAAGGTATGTCAGAAGAACAGGAAGAAGAAGAAGAAGAAGAAGAAGAAGAAGAAGAAGAAGAAGAAGAAGAGAAGAAGGAGAAGAAGAAGAAGAAGAAGAAGAAGAAGAAAAGAAGGAGAAGAAGAAGAAGAAGGAGGGAGGAGAAGAAGAAGAAGAGAAGAAGAAGAAGAAGAAGAAGAAGAAGAAGAAGAAGAAGAAGAAGAAGAAGAAGAAGAAGAAGAAGAAGAAGAAGAAGAAGAAGAAGAAGAAGAAGAAGAAGAAGAAGAGATGACAATGAAAAATGGAGACGCAATGAAAAATGGAGACGTGGGAAATTCCACATTCCAGAGGGTAAAGAGCAGTTGATCGAAATTGGAGAGGTAGAGGAATACGAGTATCTTGGAGCAAAGAAAAAAGCAACAGGTCAAGTCATTCAGTGATAAATAATAAAACCGTACAAAGGGAATGATAAAAGTGACAGCAATAAGTAGTTCTAATATGGCCTTAACAGCTAGAGTGCTGTGCGACGCATTGGCTATATCAGGAATGCTATATGGTTTAGATGTTATCGCAATAAATGAGGGGGGAGGGGGAGCATCCTGCATATCCAGAGAAAGCACAGCATGAAATAAGAAAATCAATTCTGGGAGGGAGCATCACCTTGTAGACGGTCCTTGCACAGCAACAGAAGCAATCTTAGGGAAGTTAGGACGATATTATTATTATTATTATTATCATTATCATTATCATTATCATTATCATTATCATTATCATTATCATTATCATTATTATTATTATGTGGCTCTCGGCTTTTCTGTCGCGGTCTCGTGTGACACAGATGGCCTAGAAAAAAAAAAGAGGAGATGAGGCGGATGCAACCATGATATCCCCATCAGCTTGTGCTGCCAAGGTTTCCAGAACCACAGCCGAGGCAAGGAGTCCAGCACACACTCTCTCACAGATGTGGTGGGCTCCTGGTCCTGGATATATCCCCCTACACTCATCACTTGTACTTTCTACCCCCCCCCCCGAGGAAAAAAAGTCCAGAGAGATATGTGCGGGAACCGGCTCCGAAACAGGTTCTGAAATCAGCTCCCTTGGGTAACTGGTGAGGTATTAACAGCTATACAGACCAAGGACGAGGCGGATCAGGAGCTCGAGGCATTGCGATTCAAAACCACCGAGTTGTGGAACAGTTAAAAAAGGGCTAAAAATCACCTGACTAGTCTTATTCGTAAAACGAAAGTTGATTACCAATCTGAAATTAAAGAACATTTCTCTAATCCAAAGAAATTGTGGAAAACTTTGAAACAGATATTACCATCAAGGCAGAGCCCACAAACAAATGCAATCAATGTAAATGAGAATTTGGTTATTGACCTTCGAGTATGTGCATCAACTTTTAAGTTTTTTCTTCAGCAGTGGTGAAATACTCGCCAGTGCATTTACTGATCAGGCAATCTCAATTTAGAACCTCAGTGTGCACCAAATATGAAATATCATATGTCAACTATTTCATACAATTTTGTACATAAAGAACTATCAAAATTAAGCTCAGCAAAAGCAACTGGCTTTGATGGCATTGGACAAATGCCTCTCCAACTAACAAGTAATGAGTTGGCACCTTCATTAGCTTTTATAACGATCACGCCTTTGGCTTCAGGCATTTTTATTGATAAATGGAAATGGAGAAAGGTTATTCCATTCTATAATCAGGTGACATGTGTGACATCAATAATCATCGGCCTGTGTCCATGCTTTGTACCCTAAGTAAAGTTATCGAAAGGCATATCCACGGCGTTCTTTTTAAATACCTTGATACTCACAAATCGTTGCATGGCTATCAATCAGGATTTAGAGCTAGATCGACATTCTTGTGAGACTGCGTTGACATCTATGGTAGAAAACTGGATGGAACTTATGGACTGTGGCAAGTTCACTGGCTTTCTTCATATCGATTTGCGAAAGGCGTTTGATGCTGTTACCACGTAATCCTTTTTATAAGGCTTATGGGGGTCAACAGTGTCGAATGGACTTGGTTTCGAAATTATTTTTTTCCAAGACAATAGACTTATTGGCACTACCAAAAAGGTCACCCACGATACAAAACTTAGTATCAAAGTTCAAGACAGTGAAACTGAACAGATCCAGTCTACCAAACTGCTAGGAATACATGTTGATTCTCACCTTAGTTGGAGTTCTCAGCACAAAGCAGTTTGTTAGAAAATATACCAAAGACTATGCATACTAAGAAGAATTTCGACATTTGATTTTAAAAGACAACGTGTTACAGTTATTTAATGCTTTGATTTTACCTCACATGGATTTCTGTCCTGCAGTTTGGGGTTGACCCGCCAATAAGTTGTACAATGAGCGCCTCACCAAACTCCAAAAGAGGGCACCTTGTATAATTTTACAGTGTGGGATTTCAGATTTTTTAAGCCAAGAGCTTTTTAATCATCTTAGATGGATGTCTTTTTATGACAGGGTGAGTTTTGAAAGAAGTGTACTTATTTTTAAATGGTATGGCACCAACATATTTAAATGTTCTTAGGCAGCTATCACGGCAACATTGTTACAATACAATAGCTGCTGGTTTCAACAGTTTGACTACCACAAGAGCCCGACTCTCATTGTGCAGTATGAGTTTTAAACACAAAGGAGAGAGACTATGGAATGCCTTTCCTGGGAATGTTCGCTCTAAGAGCTCAATACCAGCTTTTAAAGCAGCTTATTACAAAAGGTACTTCCAAGGAAAACTTTAGTCTTTATAGAACAGTGCAACGAATATTCCAACAATTTAATGGTATCTGATGAGTATTTGCTTTTAATGTATTCATTGCTCTTATGGTTATTACTTAATTTATTCAAAACTTTTATAAATGTGCACTCTTTTGTAATACTTTTTTCTTTTGTACAATTTTTTCTCTAGGCTGGGCCATGATGAGAACTAGTGGGCATCCACTACTCATGTATTTACCCAAGATAAATAAAGAACCTACTACAACTACTGAGTAGTTACCCGCTGAAGACCCTTAAATTTATTTGGGCTAATACAGCTTATGTGAAAATTCTACAGAAGAACGTGACACCAGCACTTCCATGTATATATAGGTGAGACAGTGATAGGTTGGCTTATGGAGTGTCAAGAGTTTGGACTACAGAATATGGTAATGACTACCAGGAAGAGGCTCTAGGCAAAAAGACACAAGTACAATTTCCCACACCCTATCTCCGCCTCTGGGGCTCAGGCATTTCCATGGGCGCCCATATATCCATTCCCTTTCCTCCCTGTACTCTGGAATCCTAATTTCCCGGCCTAATTTACCTTGTTGCTGTCTAACTCTATCATTTTATTTCTTTTCTCCCAGCATCCTACCAGGTGGTCCTGTACACTTTTAGTACCTTTCCCGCCTCCCAGAAAGCCACCCTTCAAACCTAAAACCCATGCTACACGTTCCTCTTCCTCTGAACAGATTATGTAGTTCTTAGAGAGTTTCATGCAGATGATGCATATTCAAGCCTAGGCCTAACCAAGCCTTTATATATGCAGTTAGATGTCGATTTATCAATATGACTGAAGGTTCTTCTTATTATTCCAACGAGTCTATTTGCTGCAGACGCAATCTTCTGGCAGTGATTTTCAAACAAAAAATTTTCGTCAATGCACACTCCCAAATCTTTTTCACATATGGTTTCCTCCAGCTGAACTGCCTCTGCCTCTGAACCCCTGGAATAGGTTTCATTAACAACTTTTTTCCCTAAATGCAAAATGTTACATTTTTCTGGATGGAACAGTAACTGCCAATCTTGAGACCACTTAGATATTGCGTTAATGTATCTATATTTATCTTTCATGCTTTTAATGAAAGGTATCTGCATACTTTATGTTAAAAAGTGACGCAACAAAAGTTATACGCCTTTATTATGCTAATATGAAAATATACAGTAGGCTTGGCCAATAATGGTGGTTTCATCCCATTTCCCCAATGTGTCGTGAGCTACCATCTAGTGGCAATTCACAAAACTATCACCTGCCTTCCCAAAATGCAATGCGCAGTCGCCATTTTCTTGCTGAAAATGTCGAGCATGTTCAAAAAGCCGAAGCGAAATTTTCGTCGAAAAGCTCATGATAGCGACTCAGATGGAGAAAAAGACAGCAACCAAAGCGAAGAACAAAAGGTGAAAGAAGAAGAAAATGGCAAAGAAGAAGAACCAGTAAAGGAGATAAAGAAAGTTAAGAAGAAGAAGGAAAAGACAAGCGTGGCCCCGACGTCTGTGCTAAGTTTTGAACATGACGAGGGTGATGAAGGTATGAACATAAATAAAGCCCGGGGAATCAGTTTTTACTTTATTTTTAGGCTTTAAGTACTTAAATAGTGAAGAGTAACATGTACGCTATATAAGTGACATTGCAATTCTGTGCTATTATGAATGTAACCTTGTGTTGCATTTGTTGAATTTAGGGAGCAGGGCGATATTTGGTGAAGTTGCGTCTCCAACCACTGACTGTTACAGTGACCACCAAAAAATTCCCAAAATTTGAATTGGCAGAGGGCAGGTCTGCCTTTCTGAGTTACACTACTCGCTGGACCAGGTGTCCAAGGGGGGAAAAGGTTTCGGGAAAGACTGCAAAGTGTGAAGATTTTCCTGTGGATGTGCATGCCATTTATTCAAACCCGTTCATCAGCTGTCCCATTGCATTCACTTCAAACGAGCAATCCCTGGTATATAATGAACACATTCTCACCTGGAAAGGTACTTATACAAGTGAACCAAGCAACAACTTTGCGTACAGTCGTTGTGACATTTTTACTGTTGGCCTTGGGTATTATGCACTGTTTGTATGCATTCTTGTAGGTGAAGTAGAAGTTTTTAAAGTGAAGAAGTCAAGTCACAGTCGACGTGTAGCAAAACAGTTAAAGCGGGAGAGCAAGAAGGAAAAAGAAGAAAGGGAAAAGCGTGAAGATGAAGAAAAAGCGGTGAGTATAACTCCTGAAGTATATTGTAAGGGAAAGTAGCTATTAACCAGCCAATACAATTCAGCATTATGTTAGGCTACTTCTAAGTTTAGAATCACTTGGTTACATTGTGAATTGAATATATAATTTTTCATTGTTCCAAGAATCAGCATGATCATATGAGGGTAATGATCCACACTATATTTTGAGGTATGTGTTAAAATGTGGGCTACTCAAAGTAGTTTGGTTCTTCAAGTTCTTCCAAATATAGCATACACATTGAGAGACCACCCCTAGGGCAATACCAAAAGTGGTCTCTCGTTGGATGGAGGACAGTTTTGTCAACTGGTTTTCATTATACACACACTTGCTTACACCTGTCTTACATCATCTACACATTAATATATGTACAGTGTTAGCTGCTGTGTGTGGCCACCCCTTCTGCCAAGACAAAGTGGCCACGTTCAGCAAGTGACCTGTCACCACATGTAAATTTTACAACAAAATTAACTCTGATGTTTGAGTCTATTGACCACAAAAGGCAATGCAGTGGCTGCATACAGCAAGTACCATTGTATATTGATCTATATATAACCATATAAGCCCAATTACTATTTATTTGTCTACAATATTACCATATTTACCCATGTAAAAGTCACATGGTATATTTTGAGACCAAAAATTGGATCCCCAGTCCAAATGTGGCGTAAGTCACACCCCCTGATCAGTTAAGTAAAGTCAAAATGCCTAAAAACAGTATTTAACCCTTAGCACGCTGGGCAGTTTTGGGATCAACACAGCCAGCCACCGGGCATTTTTTTTATTTTGTTGCGTAACATGCGACATGCTGGCGTAAAAGTGCTGTAACACTTTTATTTTTGCAATTTACGCAAAATAATCCACTCAACTTTTCTTCAGACCTTCTCTAGACTTCTGTGTGGTTTCTTTGTCAATTTAACCCTGCACCCTAACAAAGTGAATATGTAGTCTATGTAGATTTCAAACAAGAATTTATCAAAATGTTGAAGCTTTTGTGAAGACAATTGCATGGGTAATGGTCCACACATTTTCCTTGGTCAGCATCATGAATGATGCTTCTATTTTAATTTTTTGTAAATATCGATTGTGTGTCACAATTATAGTGGTTGAGTTTGTTTGTTGCTGTAGTAAATAGTCGATATTAACACACTTTATCCTTGTGACTGATAATTTAAACTGTCAAGATGATCAACACATGCGGCACCGTGCAGTGGTATTTTCTCGCGAACCATGTTTACCTACGGCCGACGTGTTTTACTCTTTTGCAGTGAAAAGTTGTACCCTATGCTCTGTTGTTCGCAAAGATATAGTATGTTTTCATTCTGACCAATTTACAACGTTAAATTTTGTTTCTTGCTTTAATAAATTGTCCGTAATTGTCACTTGTGTTCTTGTAAATGTCGCCCATCTTTCAAGCCAAACTTCACAACTCGAGGTAGGGAGAACTCCCAAACGAAACATCAGTAGAAAACGACACATTTGATTAGACAGCACACACCATGTGATAGATTCCGGCCCCCTGACTGACCTAGAGTATTTTGGAGAATCGTCTACGGTAGTTTCCAACCAAAATAATGACATATATTGTTTGAAATAGAAGCAGTTTTGGAGGGGTTTCCCCTAAAATACTTTTGTTTCAGCCAGTGGGAAAGCTTGTTCTTAAAATAGACAAAGTTCTAAGGATTCTAACGATGTAAGCAGCATGTCAGGTAAGAAAAAAAGATCAAGACTGCGATGATGAAATCATTTTATTTTTGCACAGTTACATCATTCAAATTGTCACAAACAATGGCCCAGCAGCTGATCAGCAAGGTGTTAGACTTCTGAGAGCAACGGAACGATTGATGAGATGGAAATCTTAATTGCCCTCTTTTAAGCCCACAACCGATTATGGTCTGGTCCACCGGTAATCTGTATTGTTTTTGCCCAACCACAACACTACTATAGCATCACATCGCAAGCATGCTTTCATTTATTTACATTAAATATGGACTGTTACAAATATTATGACATTACATACAGGGAAATATATGATATTGGAGATTTTCATCAACAACGGGTAAAACTGCAGTTTGACCAGGCTAGGTGCTGGTCCATGCGATCTTGTTTTTGGCCGACCATCATGAAAACTTCAGTTCTCCATTGGTCTCAAATGTAAACTTGAAGATCACACCCTTCATTTTCCAAACAAAAATAAGGCCTTAAAAGGGTGACTATTATATGGGTAAATATGGTATAAGAAAAAAGAAAAGACAAAATAAATATTTACAATATTCATACTTGCAAAATTTTACAACATCCCCTACAGCACTGAATAAATTCTAACCATCAAAGTTTTGATGCAAAAAACCATAATGTTCTTTACTATATGTATCAATGTTTCACTGAAATGGGACATGTGCTTGGTGTTTTCGTTTGCCGTATAACCAAATACGATTATTTCCAATGTCTAAATCTGGATTAAAATTCCACAATTTATCAGAAAACAGCTTTAAATGTACCATGCGTGGTCATTTTTCAGACAGGTCCAGTGGTGAATCCTTGCAAAAATTGCAAACTAATTGGTATACAGTGAAATCTGTTTGAGAGACTGCCCCTGGTGCAACCCAAAAAGTGATCACATAAAACAGGTGGTCTCCCACTGGAGGTTCAATGACCCTTGCACCACCTGCCCAACAACTTTCCTTTACCTTGGAAGAAAGTTGCATATAGGTACATCATTAAAGACTTTCAGGAATAGTTTACTAATCTGCCTTTCTAAGATCATTACAACCATTACCTCCAAAGAGACCATAACTTCCTGTTTACACACTTTGTTTACTGTCATTTTGAAGCTTCTAATCTCAGCCATCAGTCTGAGAAAGTATCTCATTGGTTAAATGTATTTGATTGGGTCAAAAAATGCTAAAAAGGTCATATTCATTGATAAAAGCTGGGCATCAACCACAGTTTTCTATTGGCTGAAAATGACAGTATTATGCTAATCATAAAACTTTAGTATGTGATATGCTCCAAAAGAAAGCTGTGGAAAAAAGCATGCGCACACGCACTTTCCCCTGTACTTCTGCTCACCAGTGTTTGGCTTAAAGGAAAATGGCAAGAGTCACATGTAGCTGTAATTTTAGTTGTTTCTACATAATATAGGATTCATTTGGGTGTGTTGTGTGCGGCAATGCTAGACAGAGATCACGTGAAGTCTAATGTGGTTACAAAGAGAAATATCGTGGAAAAACTGGCCAATATAGTCATGATAGTGATGAAAAAAGTTTCAATTACAGCTGAGTTGTCATATCCATACATTTTTGCTGTAAATAAAAGAACTTTGATGACCAAATTTGGTCCTTCAAACCAGATGGTCAATCTAGGAGGGTTTGCTCAAGACGGACCACTGAACATGGAAAGTATGAGACATATAGTTCATATTCATTTGTATATATTTATTTGAAAATCGTGTACCTGAATATTAAAATTTTTGCAGAAGAAATTGGAAAGCTCAGTATCGCGTAATGGTCGAGATGACGATGAAGACTACCACAGTAGCAGCAGCAAGGAGAGTGATGAGGCCATTGACAAGGACGTGAAGCCAAAGTTCAAGACAATACTGGAGAGTAAGAACTTTTCATGTATTTAACCCTTTGCCCCTCAAACCGGCCAAAACCGGCTGGTGGTCAAATGTCGTCTGCTTCAGTGTTTTAAACTAATTTCAACAGTTATGAAAAACAATTTGACTGAGTAATGAACATGAGACTTATCAGGATCACATGCCCCAGGTCAACAGCTTTCCTTGGCATGGGTTGGGCACTTAGTGCCCAACCCATGCCAAGGAAAGCTGTTGACTCAGTCTTAATTCAAGGGGGAAAGGGTTAATGACAGATTTAGGCCCTTAAAATATGCAGCAGAATCAGGAAATGAAACAGTAGTCACTGCAGAATTCAATCTAATGTATTCATATTTCATGTTAAAATATATTAGCTATTTGCAAATTTCTTTATTCAAATGACTGAAATATTCTCATTTGGCTAGTGGCACCAGCAGTCCCTGCTAATGACAGGGTTGCTTTTAGACTATTTCTTGCAGAATAAATTCTTCAGGATGTATTGGTTTGGCTTGATGACTATGAAAGCATGTTATTGTTCAGATCTTATGAAATTGTGCTCTTTTCAGGAGCAAAGGTAAGTCTGTGGTAATAAAAAAAAAATACAACAGCATTGCAACACAAATAGAAGAAAATTATTGAAGCCGAATAGCTGCATTGTCATGGTCATTTTGTGCAGTGCATTTACAATTGTCTGTTGATGCCTTTCTTGATGTATGAGACAGGTGTTTCTGCAAGTGCTTGACAGTATGCCATAGTTCCAAAGTTAGTTGAATTTCAAGTGACAAACATGTACATGGGGTGGGATTTCACATAGATTTGTTATCATCTGCCTAAAGATTTTATAATTGCTGTATGAACAAAAAATTGTTGCAGGAGGAGAGATACCAGATGCAGCTATGATTCACATGGCCAGAAAGAAACGTCAGATGGCACGCGAGATGGGGGGTGCTGGGGAGTTCATACCCGTGGAGAAACCCAAACCTGAAAATACTAAATCAAGGCTAATAAGGTACAGGGCCTAACTGGGCTTCTACTTTGAGGTGGTTTTTTTTTTTTTTGTGTTGGAAATGCCGTTAATTTTCAAAAAGCCAAAAGGAAAAATTGCCAATTAGGGACAAGCAAAATAAAAAAAATTACAAGCTCGAATGGACAACCAGTAATTCCCAGTGGAGGGATGAAACCATCATATTTACTGTATATTTTCATATTAGCATAAAGGTGTATAACTTTTGTTGCATCACTGTTTAAAATAGAATGTGCAGATGGTTTTGTGCAGACACCTTTCTTTGAAAACATGCAAGATAAAAAAAAGGCTTGTCTATAGATAGAATCAACAGTGATGCCAGTATTTACCTATGGATATGGCAATGAAACTTGCTACGAGAACGGTTTTCCAGCATTACATCACTGTGTATGAATATGTGATTTGCCTTGTGTCTATGAGATTCATCATGGAAAAATGTCTGTCAAGCCAAACAACACACACGGGCTGACAACTTTATGTAATAGTCCAGCTGAAACAGTGGGCTAATTACAAGTAAATGGCTCCCAAAGATGTGAACTCAAGACAACTAGGAACTATTTAGAATGGTAACCTGCACCTGATTGGCCACAATGGTCTATTCACACCTTTGCAACCAAATTAATTGGCACTTCTAGGACTTCAAGGGATACACTCAATTTCAATATATAAGATAAACAGTGATTTTATTATCAAAACTCAACAAATAAAATATCGTATGAGTGAAAATAGGTGTTTTTACATACTGATGTTTTAAAACCTTCACAAGAGCTTCAAATTTTCACTTTACTTATACATTTCTCCATTTTGTATGTTCATCGAATACATTTTCACTAAACCCTCCTTAATGTATAATCCTGAAGTTCCAACATTGTGGCTCTTACCTCCTCCCATTCACAGCTTGAAGCACATGGAGTTCTCAAAGAATATTCAGTTCACAGATAACTACATTAAGTATGTTTTAGTTAGTTTTCATACAGCTTATGGGTTTTGCTTCATGTTTGAATTTCAGTAGTTCCATGTACAGTGTATCTGCTGTATGTGGACACCTTGAAATATCTGTCACAAAAAGTGGCCACATACAGCAGGTGACCTGTCACTGCAGATACATTTGTGGAGAAATTGAGTCCTGTGGCCACAAAGAGCAGGTGACGTGTCCTGCCAGTGGCTAAATAACAGCAGGTACCATTGTGCTTCAGGAATTGTGTGGCATTTGCTAATAAACCTTAGATATCAGAAAATATGTCAATAAAGCAATTTGCTATTCAAGCCTTACCTGATTATGGCATGTTTGGATTTGGTGGCCAGGGAGGAGGATGATGACCACACCTCTGACGAGGAGGAGCGCCTGAGTTTCTCTGTTAACACCAAGGAGCAAGAGCGACGGCGTAGGGAGGATGTGTTCCTGGCAGCAGAGCATGGTAATGGCCTAGTACTTGGAGATTGACTAATAAATGAAAGGTTTTCCCCCATATTAGTTCATAATCATTTGGAAATTATCAATTTTGCATGCTCAATTAGGAATGGGTCAAAGTCAGCTGAACAGTCATAAAGGAGTGATAGATATGCCAAAATGTATTTGTGGTCACATTTTATCTGATGTTGCTGGTATTTCTGTAACTGCCATATTACATAGCAGCTTGCAACAAACTACATTCCACTATTATAAATATAGTTCGTCTTACCCTGTAAACTGTACTTTGTGGTGCAACCAAATGTACATTAGACCAAAACAAACCACTAGTTCTCGATGGGTATGATTTTATAGAAGAATCCAAAAGATTTCATGATGGTAAGATACACAGCACATGATTTATTTGGGGCAGTTTTCATTAAACACTAATACAGTAGTTAAGTTTCTAGTGTTTTCTATTTTCCAATGGGCCCACTATCTGTCTTGTCATATGATGATCACTCCTTGATGTTTCTGGATCACTCTGCATCATCCACACTGAGTCCATTCCAGTTTGGAGGATGGACCAGGACCGTAAACAGTGATGTTATATTTGTCCTGGGTTTTTTTGTTTTTTGTTTTTTTTTGTGTTATGTCTTTACATCAAAACACAAAAAAGTTGAATCCAAGTTTCTTCTAGGTTCTTTGAAAAAGAGGATGGCACTTGGTATGATTGTTGTATAAACACAGGACAACAAACATACAGTATAGTGGAAGAAAATGAATCGGTAGTTCGTTAGCTTTCCAAAAATGTATAGTTTGTGGCAGTTTTTGTATGAATTAATTGTTTGTGATAGAATCTTTACAAGCACCCTCAAAATAGCACTGAACCAGACGCTCATCCTTAAAGCCCTATCCTTCATACCCATGTAGGATAAGATTCAGACATAGGAGAAAAAGAAATGAATGTCTACCCTGTATATTTAAGCTGGATTTGATCCCTGACTAATTATCTCCAGCACTGAAGTTAAGTCTGAGATAAGTTTCAATATCTTGATAATGTACGTGGAACTGCATAGGTAACCAAGTAACTGTTTTGTGTTACAGGCAGCAACAGTGAGGGCAGTGACCAGGAGCGGGAATGGGAAGAACAACAGATACGTAAAGGAGTCAATATACCCACACAGGTAAGCACACCACCCTGTGAGTCCTGATGCAGTGTAGCTATCATGACTGTGAAGGCTGTATCCAGAGTGAGGGAGTAACCCTCCGTGTGTATATGTAGGAACAGTATTGTGACAAACACATAAATTGTCATCATGGCATTTGGTCCTTGAACATGAGACTGAAAATGAAGCATGTGAAAAATGTGCTGGCCTGCAATGTCAGATAGATTTTAGTGCGGGTTGCTGAACTTTATTCAATCATTATGGTAGTCTGATGGAGAGTGATTTGAAAAAGGAAGTTGTACCAGGTGCTGGTGTCTAATAGGGCTCTGTAAAATGATATGTGGTTGTGGTATCTGTCATATCTTTAACAAAAGTTGTGGGCTGTGATTTAATTGCTCTTGCCACAGTCAAGGCCTGTGAATAACAGGCATTCAGCACCCGTTTTTTAAGCGAGAACATTCACTTAGCTCCAAGTATCAAGGATCACCCCTTAAAGTGTTTTTCTCCGAGAGTGACCATTGTGGATGTGTATACATTTGTGTGATTGCAGGCACAGACGGAGTCCTCGGAGGGCCCGGGCTACTATCAACAGTACCAGCAGTACATGTATACACAGTCCAGTAACATCTTCAATCCACAGGCTCCATCATTTGATGCTGCTCCGTCCACCAAAAGTAACTCCCCCAGTGTGAGTTTAGGGGTAAGGGCAGGGGTAGCGCCACCTGCTGAGTTACCACAGATCACTGTGGACCAGATCAAGAAAAGACTGAAGGAGAGGTAAGAGCAACCTGGATCCTCTCCTGTCTGGCACAGACAGATGAAGTCACACTTCCTCAAACTTGTATATGTAGTGCTAGCTCAGGCAAAAAAATTTGTCAAATTTGGCCAATGTATTTGTGTATGCTCATATAATGTACATTTCTAAAATGCCAAGAGTGTCGTACCTACCTTAACTATTCCACCCTGATTGAAGACTGAGCCAACATCTTTCCTCACCAAGGAAAGTTGTTGACTATGGGCATATAATTTGGAATGATCTACCATGGAAGTAAGATAAAAAATGTGAAAAATAAGCCTAAATTAGCAAAATACACTAGCAGATGACATTTAGATAGTGGGAAAAGGCATATTAGGGTGGAATGAATGAACACTGTTAAATGTGAATTAGATAATTCTATACTACTTCTGGTCTGTTTCTTGGGGGTAATACTGGATTTTGAAAATAATATATTCTTTTAAAATTATCATGGTCATTTTGGGGGATGGAGCTTTGTGTGAAAAGCCGGGATGCATGCATGAATGCAGCCCATTCATTGGTTAAGATACTAGTCAGTGTGATATAGAGTGATATGGTTAAAGCTAATGGTTTTACCTTTGTAATTATGGCAACAATCATATTGTGACACGGCACTTTTTGCCGCTTTCAGTATCTTTATTCTACTGATGGAGCAAAAGCTACAATAAAGCTGCATGTTCAGTATCAACATGCAAAGAGTTGAGTGGCTAGTATTCATCAGTACATGTATACCATGGCTACAGTTAATTACTTGCTGTTAAGTCAGCTCACTACTTCAGTAAGGCAGGAGAGAGCAGAGAGAGAAAAGTCTGCAGCTCGCAGGGTCTTACTGACCTGTGCTGAAAGTGTTTGAAATGTCTAAAGTGGACAATTGGAAGCTGTTACTCATTCTGTACTGTGGTCACAGGCCTTGGTCAGTGGTTCTGGTAATGCCTGGCAAGTCATGCAACAGCTGCAGCATGACTTGCCAGGCAGTGCCAGAACCACTGACTTGAGACGATAGGCATGTTAGTACTTGAATGAAAGCTCTTTCCACGAAGAATTTAAATATGCAACTGTCATCTTAAATCTAGGTAAATATACAGAAATATCAGGGAATGTTATGGAAGCTGTTAACCTGATCTATTCTGATCTTCTCTAGAACAACAGACATGCTGGTTATTAAGTGAACAGGTCTTTTAATGAGCAAAGTGGATTTGGAAAAAGGGTGATATGGTTACATATTTTGAGAGACTGGGTGGTCACCTGAGGATGCTTGACACTGTTGGAAATTGGTATAATATTATTAGAAGCTAGGCCTTGACACTAAGGTTCACCCCAGCATCTGGGAGGAATTACAAAGATAAAGTCAGTGCAAGCAAAAGGCAGCCTCGTTGGCATGTAACCCATTAATTGTTTCAAATAGTGATAAAAGTTGCATTTGGCCAAGAAGTGAAGCACCTTATTGGCAAGCCCTGGAAGAGAAATGTTGTGATACAGATAATCAAATGTGGGCACCAGCTGAGAAAATTCATGAAATTTCAGATTTCCTTTTTCTTCCTTCTCTTTTCTTTCTTTTGACAAGGAGACTACATGTTGTGGCGTTGTGTTAGCATATGCCTATCAGAGTAATCGGAACATGTTTGCAACATTTTTTTTTTTCACAGAGATAACATGTTGTTTTCTGTAACTACTAAAGTAGGAGAAATTTTCTTTACATGGAGCTTAGATGTCTTGTTAATCCTTAAGTGTTTCCTTTCAGTTTTTCTGTAAGTATGGTACTTTTCATACTTAATGACATAGATTTGTTAAAGTGTGTGTGTGAAGAAGACTCATGAATAAATATTCAACTTTTATGAAATTTATGTCATTTGTACATGTGCATTAATGGTGGTAGGTATATAATTTCATATCCATGTAAAAGAACATTTTGACTGCAAAAAGAGCAAGATGTGTTACCAATATGAATATGGCTTGGAGGTTATACAGCAAGCCAGGACAAAATGTCAGGATTTAGTTTGAGTTTAAAATTTCCATTTGTGTATATACGAATATTTGTGTGTGTAAAGAGATGTTTGGTGTGTGTGTGTGTGGGGGGGGGGGACCTTTATGATTTGTTTGAATGCTGTGTGCTACTAAATTTTTAGGCTTTTCTGAAATTTTGGGATTCAAGGCCTTGCATGAAACAGGAAAGTTAAGAGCTATTTTTCTTACTGCGGGACAGAAGCACTTTTTGCACAGAGTTGAAATTTGAAACCATGTGAGTTTGGAAAAACATTTAAATCTACCCTCAAATTTTGTTCCAGGTATTTCAGAAAACTAAGTTGTGAGACTTCCTGTGTAACTAGCTGAAAAAAAGAGCAGATCGAACATTTTTGAGTGCTATTATCCGTTAGGGCTGAAGTAGGGTGTATGTAAGTCCATACTGTCACAGCCCCTTGGTTCAATTTATTATTTGGCAATACAAAGCAGTTTATCTCTTAATCAAATAAGAAATGGTCACATGTTTAACAAATAACATTGTGAAAATGCTGCACAACTCAATTTTGAGTTGCCTTAACTCATTCCATGCTATGGTCACAGGCCTTGGTCAGTGGTTCTGGCACTGCCTGGCAAGTCATGCTGCAGCTGCTCTTGCAGCAGCTGTAGCATGACTTGCCAGGTAATGCCAGAAGCACTGACTTAAGACTATAGGCATGTTGGTACTTGAACAAAAGCTCTTTTCATGAAGAATTTAAAAATGCAATTGTCTTTTTAAATCTAGGTAAATATACGGAAAAATCAGGGACTGATATAGAATGAGTTAAATACTGAGAGTTTTGAGATGCAACTTGCCATGCAACATTGGTTTATTATTCCCTGAACCTGTCCCCACACACCACTGTGTTGTCTGAAGATTACACTGGTCTGTCTGGGAGGGCTACATGTATTCATATGTACACAGCAGCCCCTGTGTGTTTTGTTTGTGCACTTACTGAGTGTCTGTTGCTGCAGGTTGGAGTCACTGATGAGTGTACACCGGGCCCATGTGCATGAGAAAGATGATCTTGAGTCTCGTCTGGAGAGCACAGAAAGCAGTATTGTCAAAATGGAGGGATCAGCTGGTGGCATGGAGGAACAATATCAGTTCTTCCAAGAAATGAGGGGGTATGTCAGAGACTTGGTTGAATGTCTCAATGAAAAGGTGCGTCAATACACAGTTTGGGGCAGTATGTGTGGGCTGGGATGAGGGTGGGCATGTCACGAATGCGGCAGGGGCCAGCACAGGTGTCACTGCCACAGTGCCAGGGGCTATGCTGTGCCCTGTGTACTGTGCACAGGTGCATCCTGGGAGCCACACATTGCATGTGCTGCCTTGGATGTGGGGCAGGATGGGTAGGGAGTCAGGAGGTTGGGCTAAAGTGTATGACTGCTTTAATGTGCTTGTTTTTATATATGCTAAATATGTGGCTTTATGTAAGTCCTTAATAAGAGCAGCCTAACTCTAATATATTTCCACATGTATAAGTTAAATGTATCATTCACTGTTATGTACAAGCTAACTGTTAGCGTTAATTTGAGTAATTGTCAGACTACAGTATTTTCTTTGTCTGACTTGGTATAAAAACTACCAGTTGTATAAGTAAGCATGCAGACTACCTACATGTACACTTGTAGACAAAATACATGAGCATACGAAAATGATCGGTGACCTATAAATTTGATCTGGATGATATTATTATACCTTGCCATGTATGTTTATATCTAAAGTTTGTGATGTACATATATCCACATTAGTCTCTTATCCTTCAGGATTTTCCAGTCAAATTCTTGTTGTGGGGATGGAATGCACATTGATTTTTAGGGCCACCTTGCCCTCTCCCAACCTAAAAAAAATGTTCATGTTTACACATTGTTCACAGTGACATCCACACAGTTAACACCCTCAACCTACACATTTAAAAGTCAGACTAAGAGGTTCTGCACCAGCTGCCCTGACCTCCAGCAGGCTTATCCGGAAGAACTCATTGTTGTTTTTTTTTTATTTGACAGAAAACTAAAGCATAGCTATCAAAAATGTTGCAATAAATGACAGGAGATGGTGATTTATTAAGAGTTGCTAGTACATTAAGTTATACAATAAAGTTACTGAATCATTGGTTAACATGTTTTGAAAGTTTCAGCTTTAAAAAATGTACCAAAAAATGTAATTTTGAAATCTAGAATTTTCTTGTGGCAGTCAACATTGTCTTGCCATTTGATAGTTATAATGATTGGTATAAGGATGAAATGAAGGTCCAGTTATGATCACGTGATGGTATACAAGTAAAGGATTGAATGTGCAAAATGTTTTATGTGACATGGAGACCTTGTTTTCCAGTTATCAAACTAAACTTTAGTGAGGTAATTATATAATTTCAGTAACTCCAAGGCTGTATCAGACTTTGGTCAAACTTAGCACACAGGTACTTGCATCCTGTACATCAAAAAAAATGTTCTAGATTTCTTGGTCACTGAAACCTAAATGCGACATGTTAGTCTGTACATGCTATAGAGTTTTATAATATGCCCCAATGCTTGCATACCATTAGTAAGAAAGTGCTTCCCTGGCTTTTTGTGAGTGAATTCAACAGAAAGACTAAGTTCTATGGAGTATATATATATATATATATATATACCACATTATTGCCGTTAAGATATCAGGGTGCCTTTTAAATTTTTAGAATGCCAGACTCAATTGCAAGCCTATGTCTTGAAGACTGCAATACTTTTTGGTTCGATGGGGGGGGGGGGGGGGGGGGGGGGCTGGGGTAACCAAAAGTAAAGCCACAGCTACAGGAAGCATGGTTATGTTACATAATTCAAATTGATATTTCCAGTCTAAAGGTATCCTTCATTGGCTTAATTGAATTATTATGACTGGAATTGTTAATGATTTTTGTTTTGTTTTAGTGCTGCTTTGATTTTGGAGTAACTGTCAGCAACTATAGACCAACAACTGAATCCTCATAAATACATCTCTAGCACTAAGTTCACCAGCAGTTAACTATTACAGGAGACATGGGGGACGTATTCAGCACGTTTTTGTACAGTAGATTAAACAGATTTTGTCTAATGTGAATATTTAATCTACTATGATTTCATAGATGTTAATGGAAAAATGCATTGAGTCTGCTTTGAAGATAATTGAGGCTTAGAGGTCATTTTGAATGCCTGGTCTCAGATCTGGTTGTAGCTGGTTGTTTTGTGTTTTACACAGGTGCCAATTATCAATCACATGGAGAAACAGATGCACAATATACTAAAGGTACGGGCACAGAAACTGGTCAATCGTCGTCAGGAGGACATTAAGGACCAGGCATCAGAGTTTATGTCCAGTAAGTACATGTGTATCTTTTAATACTCACAAAGTCAGAGAATATATTTTCATTGAATGATTTTAAACATACATGTGGATTAAGGATGAGTATTTGGTGGGATGCCAGCTGAGGATGACAATAAAGATTCTATCATAAAACAGTCACTGTACATGAAAACTGCCCCAAACTATACAGTTTTGGAAATCTTGTCAGTCAGCTGAGCTTATGTTATGACCATGCATCTGTTTTCTGTCCGTTGTCCACAGTTCACATTTTCAACTTCTCCAAAATCGCTTGCCAGAATCAGTTGAACCTTGGTAAAGATATACCTTAAATGGGTCTCTACCAAGTTTGGTTGAATAATCATGCTCCAGTGATTGTTAGCCCAGCTGACCTCCTTCAAGCTGAGGTATCAGGATGGTTCGTTGTTCACGTGTACGTTATGCATCCACTTATCAAGTTCTTCTCTTAAACCGTCAGCCAGACTCACTTCCAACTTGGCCTAAGTTCCCCTAGTGTACTGTTTTCAAGCTACATGGAGTTCAAATGGTCATGCTCCTTTGATTTTTTTTTTTTTTTTTTAATTTTTTAACGAAAATATTTTTTTTTTTTTATCTGAGGTCCTATGTAAATCAATAGGAATTCACATTTTTGATTTCTCCAAAACCGTCACCCAGATTCACTTGAAACTTAGTGGCAATGTGCCTCCAGTGGGTCACCATAAGGGTTGCTTGAATAGTCATGTTCTATTGAATTTTGTATTTTATATGATTTTTTTGGGGGGGGGGGGCAAATCTTAGAAAATCTTCACCAAAATCACCCAGCCAATTGCTTCAAAACTGCATAGGGACATGACAGGGGACCCCTGGAATTTAATTTGTTCAACAGATGGTGCTGCAAAATTTTTTTTTTTTTGATTGAGGTCATTTTCAAAGCGTCACTCATATAGCTCTGAAACTTGTGGAAATGTACCTTATAGTAGGGGTTAACAAGTTTGTTTAACAAATTTTTCAAACTAAGTGCTTGTTGGGTGATGCATGTATTAATCTTATTGATTAATGTGTAAGTGAATGGGGATAGCAATATATTAACAGAAATTCACATTTTTGACTTTTCCAAAACCATCACGCAGATTCACTTGAAACTTAGTGGGATGTACCTGGTTTGTTCAGATGGTCATGGTTCAGTGATTTATTGATTTTTAATGTATTTGTTGATTTTTTGGCACAATCAGGGCTTGGCAATTCGCATGTCCGATAGCCCCGGGCGGCCTGAAGTTGGGCTCGGACTAGTCGAAATTTTCAAGCACTAGCCCTACGGACTAGTGAAAAAAATCTTTTACCCCATGTACATTTTATTAAAGTTTGGGGATTTTTTGTTCCCGGCTCTCGCGATCATTCACTCGCAATACCAAGCTAACCCACGCGACACCTTGAAGGGACGCTACACCTTGCCTTGTAATAACATTGCGATGATAGGCACAGTAAAACAATAGAACGTATATAATTGGTTTATAAACAGCCTGCTCATTATGATTACGAGGCGACGAGATCAAAGGTACCAGCAGTCATGCATTGCGGCGTATTGGCTTTCGCCCGTATCGCGGCAAGGTCACAGCACCTCACCGTCAGTCTTATCTGCCCGAACGATGACAAAGGAACATCAAAAAAATTTTAAACTTGCATGGCGAATTCTTGAGCAAATTAGCATCAAAGACAATTTATCGGTGGGCTCTAAAAGTGTTGGAGAGATCATGTAATGGTGCCGCAAGTTGACTTCCCGGCCAAACAAAACACACATCTGCCAGTCACACGCAAGTGACTGCGTGGAGTAATCTACGGTGAACGGAGCATCATGCTGACTGATCTGTCACGCATTCGACATTTTTCTCTATCCCCCTACCTTTGCGTATTTGCCTGTGACTCCAAATAATTGTTGCTATAAACACTGGAATCTTTATTTTCGCATGCTGCAATTAAAAAAAAAAGCTTCCCGTTTGTGTGTTCCCTCCGTAAATTACGGCATATTCACACATGTTCACTGGGCGGAAGCCATGATGAAAACACTGCAGCACGAGCCGCAATTGGCTCATTTTTGCATGTGACTCAGTTGACCGATCGGGTGATGTGTTGTGCGTCAGGCCACATGGCCAAAGCAGCTGTTTGTGTACAGTTGCATGAAAGATGTTGACGGTGTGCCCACGCTCGATTTCTGATTTGAAATATTAAAATTTTCGTTTGAATTTGATTTAAGAACACCGTTTATTGCGAGGAACTTGCCAATACTGTATACGCAAATTTACTATGATGTACCGATAGTGTTCATGGTAGGTATGCAAACGATATGCATCTCATCACGGCATCAGAGGCAGCGAGAAAGGATCCTGAAACCAATTCAACTATTTTAATCGTTATTTAAGTTTAACCGGGATATGGACTCCTATCGTCCCAGAAATTACAATGTATTTTTCATCGTTAGTCACCCCATGCAAATAGCTTACTTTTTTAATTTGTATTTTTAATGTTTTGCCAGTTTCACTGTCGAACAGTTGTAGCTTGAATCGTAAAATTTGACATTTTTGTGCGAATTTGCAAGCGACAATTCGCGGCAAATATATTGTAGGGTAAATGGTTTGTGTAGGCCGTAGCATTGTGTTTGAAAAAAACGATGTTTATAGAAGTTTTATCAGGACAAGTGGATTTTGAAATTTACTTGCCCTGCGGACAAGTGATTTTTAAAAAAATTGTCGAGCCCTGACAATGTTAAAAAATCTACCTGGAAACCATTCAGATTATTGCTTCGAAATTGGATAGGGGCACTTCTCAGGACCCCTAGACCTTAATTGTTCAATAGGTACTGCTGCGGTTTTCTGATTTGTTTCTAAGATTGGCAGGGGGATATTTACATGGTAGCCGATGATCATGGTCTGAAACTGAGGTGACCTTGATATCTTAGTTCACAGGACCATGTCAGTCTGTGCATGTATGGTCAGTTGAGCACAGGACTGTCACAGTCTTCTTGTTTTGTTTTGTTTTTCTTTTTTTCTTTTTTATGGGGGGGGGGGGGACCAAATATTCAAAAATCTCTAAAACTGCCAAGCCAGTAGCTTCAAAATTACATTGGGACACTTCTGGGGACCCCGGGACCTTTATTTGTGCAAGAGGTTGTGGGGCAATATTTTTTTCTATTACAAATTGTTGTGCAGTGTTAAAACTATTTTTTGACTTTTTCCCCAAAAATGTCATTCAAATTGTGCTGAAACTTGGTGGAAATGTAGCTTGTGGAAGGGGTAAACAAGGATGTTCACTGGTTGGTGATACTCTGGAGTCCTGGTTATTTACAAGTTTTCAATTTGGGTGTCTGTTGGTTAATACATGCAGTCCTATTGATTACTATTTAAGTCAATGGGGATTGCAATGGAAATTAACAGTTCTTACTTTTTCTCCAAAACTGATACTGTGGATCCATGTTTTAAATAATTTTTTTTTTTGATTTCTGGTATATTTTGATTGATGTGTGTATTCCTGTTGATAACCTATAAGTCAATGGGGATTGCAAAGGAAATTCACATTTTTCACTTCTCCAAAACCATCTGCCACATTCATTACAAACTTGATGAAGTAGTACCTTGTGTTGGTCTCAACCAATTTTGTTCATGTGGTCACACTCCAATAATTAAAAAAAAATTGTCCAGCTGAATTGATTAGCCACAATATTGTTTTTTTTTAATTTACATTCATGTAAAGTAATTCCAATCTCATTTTCAATCGGGAGTGGGGGGGGGGGGGAGCTTCTCCACTTTGCTGTGTTCATCCTAGATCAGCTGAGCACAGGCTCTTCACTCAGAGCTCTTTTGTTATTATCCTGTATTTATACATTAATCATACCAAGTGATCCTCCTCTTTTTCTAAGTACCTCGAAGAAACTTTTATTCAGCTTCTTTGTGTTTTGTTTTTCATGTCTGTGTGCCAACACAGACATACTGTTTTTCTAGGAATTCTTTCTTTCTTTCTTTCTTTCTTTCTTTCTTTCTTTCTTTCTTTCTTTCTTTCTTTCTTTCTTTCTTTACAGGCAAATTTGTCCAACATTCCAAACTTGGCACAATTATACTTCTACAGATGAAGTCTGGCCTTTTTATAATGAAAGGTCATGCTTTTCAAAATTATGCAAATGAGGGCTAATTAAAGTTTTAAATCTTCAATATCTTATATACTATAGTAGATGTGGTTCCGAGTGTATAGGAGTTCGATCATAGCAAGGTAAAGGGCATCCAAAATGTCAAGGTCAAAGATCAATTTTAACCCAAAATGTCATTTTTGAGGTCAAGGTTCACTTCAGGTAGAGGTCAACTCAAGGTCAAAGGCCACTTTCGGTGGTGCCTTTCTTCTAGCCATAGCTTGGTCAATTTTTATCCAGTTTTGATTATGTTGGGCTCAAACTGTAGCTAATGTGCACTGCATATTTTTGCAAACTTACATGTAACCTCTAAATGTCAAAGGTGAAGGTCATTTGGACCTTTGAAAGTTTCATCCAGTTCATAACTTGGCCAATTTCCATCCAATTCTAATCATGTTGGACTCAAATTGTAGGTATTGCAACACTGCACATTTTTATAAGAACAGGTCACCTCAAAAGGACAAAGGTCAAGGTCATTTAGCCCTTTGAAAGTTTCATCTTGTCATAAGTTGGTCTATTTTCATCTGATTTGGTTTATGTTGCACTTCAATTGTGGGTATTGTAATACTGTGCACGTTACATGTAACCTGTAAAGGTGAAAGCTCGAGGTCATTTGGACTTTGAAATTTATTTTGTACATTGTTATGGACAGTTTGTCACAAATCTGATGTCTTTATGCCACAAAACAAAAATGCAGAATCAAAGTTTCTTCTTGGTTCTGTGAGAAAGGGGATGATCACTTGGTATGATCCCTGTATAAACACAGACAGAGAGACAAAATGAATCAGGAGTTTGTTAGGATTCCAGAAACTTGTATAGTTTGTGGGACTTCTTATGTATACTTATTGTTTTATGATAGAACTGTTATACATGTATGTCACCCACAGCTTGGCACCCAACCTGATGCTGGTCCTTAACCCTCTGGACCCCCAGAGCTGATATATCGGCTCTAAATGCATTGAGTTGCAAAATACTTAGGGTCCAGAGGGTTGAACCAGTTATCAGTATCTTATAAAGATTTCTCTTGTGTTGATTGGGAAGGGGCAGGAGGCAGGGAGATCTAACTTGACTAGTAAATCATGTTATTCCATTGTCTTTACATTTTCTATTGTTACATTGTTCCAAGCGATTTAATGTAAGATTGATAAAGAACAGCTTGAAATAGTATGATGCTAAATGTTTTATAAATTAAGTTATAGTGTAAACACTTGGACTAATTTTCTTTCATTTTTTCTTTGTTCAGATAAAGGCGGGGCTGGTAGCACAATGGACTCTGCCAAGCAGAGAAGGATAGCGGAAAGGGAAGCACGAAGGTGGGCCCAGCTTGTACATGTCTGGCAGTGGACTGTGTGTCCACACATCACTCTCTTGTCAGCCTCCAGGTTATGACAGTGTCTGTAATGACTGCCCTCAATGGAACACGGGGTGGCACTCAAAAGATTCATCACATTCAAGTTTGAGTCATAGATGACACTAGGGGGGACCAGTGGTCATCTGCCTTGTTGTGTGTTGACCAAAATGTTAACCGTTGACAGTGAAATGCCCGAGTGGTATATGTACATCTTGTTGATTGAGCCCATGTCATTGACAGTGTACAAATGGTGTTGACTTGGGGGCTAAGGCGGCAACATAAGAGCTGGATAAACCAGGTGGACTCATGAACATATATATACATATAGAGACTTCATGTGTGCCTATAACCAAGTGCTTGCAACATTACCAGTGAAGGTCCAGCACCTCTGTTCATCATTGAGAAGTTACGCGTGTTCATCAATGCAGTGGTCCCCACCTAGTACATACATACTTTCATATTGTATCACAAGCTGCTACTTTACTGTTAGTCTGACATTTAGGTTTAACCTTTGCCCTCATGTGTCAAGAGTTGAGTACATGGCTTCTCTGATATGTCCCCTGTATATTTTGTTTTCAAAATTTATCCTGTTGAAAAAAGGAGAAATTTTAGATGAAAAAGTAAAGCAGATAACATTTGACATGAAGTCAAATTGGTTGGTTTTAACAGGAAAATAGTTAAATTGTTCCTTTGGCACCCATATGCATTCTGTAACATTTGGATGACATTTTGACAGGTTTAATAACAACAGCACTATATATCTTAATGTCAGGTGTCAAGACTGACTGCTACTAAGAGAATGTGAATGTGTGAGGTAAATTTGTATGTTTTAATGTGTGAAAAATGTAGGGGGGGGGGGGCTAACTCACCCTCATCTCTTGCAAAAGCAACCAGCCCCCTCCCCGCCTTTCAGATGGAATTAGACGTGTGTTCAGATCCCCAACCTTTTTGTCTGCTATATTTTAACCCATGTTTTATGCCATGTGTAACATAACTTGACCACAGCCATTGCTGTGAATGATTGAAACATACATGTATGTAATCTGTGTTATGTATAAACAAGTCAACATTGGTCAAACTGTTGTATGTAGAACTTTCTCTTAAAATTCTAGGTAAGTTTCTATTCTTTTAAGGTCTCGACGACGGCGAGCAAGAGAAGCTAAGGAAATCAGAGATCATCATGATGGTATTTCTACAGATGATGAAATTAGCCATTCTGAAGTAAACAGGTTTAATGTGGAGTATGGTTAGTATGTCTACGTATCAGTCTTGTCTGTTACAGTTAATGTGAAGTGGGTATTCCAAGAACTAAGGTTGCATCACAAATGCAGATGAAAGGCTTGATTTATTATTGAAAATGCATTGTTAGAAAATGAGTAACACTTTCAGTGTACATTGACTATTGTCAATGTTCTTTTTAACAGACAAGATTACTAGAGATCTTTGATGATTGATAAGCTATCAGAAGCCTGAAAACTAATAACGTTTTCCTGTTGTATTAGCACTGACAAAACAGCTTTTCCAGTGCACTCAGGTCTTGTTCACAATTTTCATTATAAACATTTTTTGTGAAGAAGAAAATTCAGACTATATAGTACATGGAAGTAAGGGACATTTGATGTCCAGCAGGTTTGGAGGGAACTTGTTACCTTGTAAAGGGAGACATGGACATCAGGTCTGTAAATAGATGTTCTTTTTGTTTCAGATCACTTAGTCAGGGATGCTGGAAATCTGTTTGAAGACGTGGTGGATGATTTCTACAGAATTGACCGCATCAAAGCTCGATTTGAACGCTGGAAGTTCTTGGGCCACGATTCTTCCTATGAACAGGCATACATAGGACTCTGTTTACCAAAATTGTTTTCACCTCTAGTCAAGTTAAGACTTCTTAACTGGAACCCGTTAGAGGTAACACAGTTACTACTTGACTGAGGACACTGGTGTCCCCCACTGCTTAACTAGGTACCAGGCAATGCACAGATTGAGCATGACATCAGATAAACTGAAAGAATGTGCCGTAAAACATGATGTTCTTGTAAATTTTATAAAGTTAGATCATGATGATGTTTTAGTGGAAAACTTTGCCTGCCAACTTAATAGCATGTTTATATGAATTATCTGAGGAGCTGCCTGGTGTAAAATGGAGAGTAATAAAAAAATGTGCGGTCAAAGATCAGCATTAGTGAGTGGAAGTTCTTTACATGATCTCCATTTGACTTTGTGCAACTTGCAGGCAGTGAGATGATGCGAGGTTTTTATTAGCTTCAGACTGATGGAAATTTGAGAATTTTGCTTTCGTGGTTTGTAGGAAAGCTATGACTTTGAGGAGATGGGCTGGTTCGAGACATTGATGTTTTTTGGGTTTCGGGAAGAAGATGAGCCAAGTAAAGATGATCCAGACGTCAAGCTGATGCCTAGTTTAGTGGAAAAAGTTCTGGTACCAAAATTAACAGGTAGGTGACTCAAGTTAAGTTATATCACCATCTGTTCTCTCTAAAATATGTGAAATATCTAAATATGTTGGGAAAATGAGTCAAATTTATAACAAATTACTTTTTTAAATTCCTCAGAACCTTTGTTATTACATGACTTTGGGGATCTTAGAGTTGTTACAATGAGCTTTCACTATACATGTAGAATTATTTTGAAATGAAACTCTGATGGTTTGTGTGTGTGGTACCAGTACAGTGCTTCCTCTTTATAACGCCAGTGTTGGGGTCCAATGAGCAGACCATGTTACAGCAAAACTGCCTTATAACAGAGGGACTTTCGACATGGAAGTAATAGGAAAAGTATTTCAGTGGGAGCTATGGTACCCACCCTGTTGTATCAGAAACCGCCTTGTAATGAGGGGTGTTATAAAGAGGGAGCACTGTACAAGGAGTGCCAGATGTTTTGTACCAGAACCAACATATTTGAGAAAGACGTGATGACAATAAGTTTAAATTCATTGGAGAAAAAAAAATTGTTACCCTTTCCAAGTACATTTGCACCATTAACTCACAACATAATTAGTTTAAATTTGACCTGCACAGCTGAAGTTAAGACAGACAATGGTATGAAAAAATCTGCATGTGGAACTGTCATTTCTCTGTATGTATGCATACATGTACATCAGGCTCCTGTTGCCCGTTTGGAGATGGTAGGTGTAGCCTATGAATATACAAAGTAGATGTGGAAACTGTCCTAGAATTTAAAGAAAAGCACCTATCCATGTGACTGTTCATAACAAGGGGGGGGGGCACAGGCAGTAGGTGTCAGTGTCGCATCAGGGAAATAACTGTTTCTTTATGGAGGTATAGTGGAGAGGGGTTACGATTGTGTGTCTAGTGTGGTGATTCATGTCTTGTGTTCCAGTTCTGGTAGACACGGTGTGGGACCCAATGTCTTCAAGTCAGACACGCAGGCTTGCTGCTTTGTTGTCACGGCTTGTACAGGACTATCCATCCATCAATGCAGATAGTAAACAAACACAGGTAAGGTCTGGGAAATAGAAATGTTAAGAAGCCCATATTCTGACGACAAAACACTTGTAATCATGGTTAACATTGATAACTACATGTACTTGCTCTACATAAAATATGTATCACATATAATTAGAGAGAGAGAGAGATAAAGAATGGGGATACTCATAGATTGACATGTATAGAAAGAGGATTATCGTGACTTGTACTCCATCAGTAACATAAACAGTCAATATTAACCCTTTCCACCTTAAACCAGCCAAAACCAGCTGGTGGTCAAATGTCGTCTGCTTCAGCGTTTTCAACTAATTTCAACAGTGATGAAAAACAATTTTGACTGAGAATTGGAGATGAGCCCTATGAGGATCACATGCCCCAGGTCAACAGCTTTCCTTGGCATGGGTTGGGCACTTACTGCCAAACCCATGCCAAGGAAAGCTG
Source organism: Hermodice carunculata (assembly GCA_964020975.1). Taxonomy (NCBI): domain Eukaryota; kingdom Metazoa; phylum Annelida; class Polychaeta; order Eunicida; family Amphinomidae; genus Hermodice; species Hermodice carunculata. The sequence goes on from OZ026614.1 coordinate 11,104,688, forward strand.
TTGACTCAGTTTTAATTTTAGGGGGGAAAGGATTAATTTATACATTATATAAATTAGTCAAGAGGAAAATATGGGTACTTTTGGAAAAAATATAAAAAGATGAATAGGCTTGTATAACTTTGGGATGATCAAGTACTGTTTATTACATTGATTGCAGGCTCTGTTAAAAGCTGTTGTGGGTAGGATGAGAAGAACATTGGAGGACGATGTATTCATGCCACTGTATCCTAAAGAGTACGTATCTAGTCACTGTGGTCAGGCTCCAAGCCAACAGCAGTTTATGTAAATACATGTCTGGGATAAAGACTCTTCCCACCATTTCCCTGATATTAGAGTTACAGGTATTGTACTTTGTATACATATTTGTATTTGTGTCTTTTTGCCCAGAACCACTTCCTAGTAGTCAATATCCTATATGTGAATTCTGTCAGATTTCCCTGCTGTAAAGTACAGAGAATTTAATTTAGTATGTAACAGATGGGTTGGTTTTATGAAGGAAATCTTTGTATCTTAAAATAGGTCATGTGATCATGATGGTCTGTATTAAGGTATGAAAGACAGTGGGATGAATCAACCCTTTGGATATAACTAACAGCAGGAGTTCAGCTCTGAACTACTAGGAAGTGGTTTGAGATGGCAGTTGAATTAACTATCACAGTCACAGGTGACCCTTATGGACCAGTTTACCATGGTAACATGCATAGGGTATAAGTCCTCGGGTTGGTAGCCTGTACATCTCACCAAAAGTTGACTGATTACATGTACATGGGACCAGTGGTTTCCAGGTTTTCCCGCTACAGCAGCCATATACAGTGGTACCTGCTATGTAAGACCACTGCTTCAGCCAGCCAAAAGTGGTCACATGTAATAGGTGGTCTGAAATTAGAGGTAAATTTACAAAGAATCTAGACTTGTGCCATCAGAAATGTGGTCACAAAAGGCCAGGTGGTCTCCCATGGCAGTGGTCTTAAATTGCAGGTAACACTGTAAAACTGCTCAGAGATGAACATTTTGAGAATTGAACTTTGCTTCTTGCATATATAAAGTGGTCCCCCTTTTATAAGGTCACCCCAAGTGCACCAGGAATGTAGCCGTATAATGCTTTACTTTCTGCATGAGGAAGTAACCTCTATAGAGGAAGTACTTGTGTGGGGTGGCGTTTGGTCAGGGGACCCTATAAGCAGGGGTCTGCTGTAGTGGTAAGGTTCTCAACATATATGCCTGTTTTACTGTAATCTTTCAGAATGCTGGAAAACCGGTCATCTGGGCCCGCTGTGTTCTTTCATCGCCAGTTCTGGTCCAGTGTCAAGGTAAGAACAGTTGCATTTTATGCTTATAATTCCCAGCAGTATACATGTATGTCCAGCCTGCTGGAATTTTGACATCTAAGAACCAAAAATTTCACTTTTAATGTAACGGTTGAGTTGGGTGCATACTTCTTTGGTCTCAATGTATTTCCAAAGGTGGGCATTGCACAGTGGTCAGTAAAGGTTCTCATCAAGTGAAATAAAAGTTGCAAACTTTTATAAAAAGGAGGTTAATTTTTACATTTTAAAATTCTTTCTGGTTAAATATCCAGCTTTTGGCATGACTGATTTACATGTTTTTAAAATGTTAAGTTGTATTTACTTCATTTACTGTCATTTGTGGACTTTATAACTAGGGTGTTAAATCTCAGTTAGTCACTGATTTTCAGGGGACCTACATACAAAATGTTAGGGTTTTTCTCTGGTGTCAGTTGCAAGACAACAAGTATGTATGTATTTTTCCTTTGTTGTTATTGCCAGGCAGCATGAATTTTGCTGTCATGTTGCTTGGAAACGTTAACACGAACATTAAGAGTGATAGTCGACATGCGAGTTGCCAGGCAACATGCTGATGCTCTACAACATTGTGACGGACTTGAAGTTACGTCACAGGTTTTATTTGGAAGCTAGGTAATGGAGTGCCGTTTCATTATTGCTGTCTGTCTGAAGTGTCAGATTCACTTGCTTTAACTCATTCCATACTAGTCCCTGATTTTTCAGTATATTCACCTAGATTTAAGATGACAATTGCATATTTAAATTTTTCATGAAAAGAGCTTTCATTCAAATACCAATATGCATATAGTCTTAAGTCAGTGGTTCTGGCACTCCATATGGAATGAGTTAATTGATACACAACATGCTGGTGTTGCGTGTCAAGATGTCTTATATAACTGTAAATATCGCCTCCATGTACCTGCATCAGTTGCTAGGCAACATGCTGCTGTTCCGTAACATGGTGTCTGGCATAACTGAATGTCGCCTATATGTACTTGTTTCGGTTGCTAGGCAACATGCTGCTGTTCCATGACATAGTGACTGACTTTAGTGTAAATGTCATTTGTTTCAGTGCAAGGCAATATGCTGCTGTTCTGTAACATAACATCGGACTAGATTGTGAATGTCAGCTACTTGTTTCAGTTGCTAGGCAACATGCTGCTGTGCCCTGAGATGGTGTTTGATCTGGGCAAATGTCACTTGCTTTAGTATGTGGGTAACATGCTGCTGTTTTGTGACATAATGTCCGGCAGGAGAAAGACCAGACAAGTGTCGATGAAAGTAGATACATGATGTGCCATATGCCGAATATCTGACTAGATTGTAAGTGTCACCTACTTGTTTCAGTTGCTAGGCAACATGCTGCTGTTCCATGACATGGTGTCTGACAAGGTGCTGAAGGAGCTGACGTTAGACGGGATCCTTAACCGCTACTTGTTACTGGCTCTCTACAACTCCCCAGTCAACCAAGAAAGCATTATCAAGTGTCAGGCAGTAAGTATTGATAGACAGCTGGTGACATGATTATGATGATACAGTGTAACCTTCTTGTTCCATTGTTACTGTTGTTGAGCACATTTCATTATTATTCCCATCTTCCAACTGACAGTCATCATGTGTAGCCATCATATAAAACCTTTTGTGAAAGAAGGTATTATAATTTAAATGTGCTTTCAACCTGAGCAAAAATTACAGGAAACATGAAAGATAACTTAGTCTATTCTGGTCATGAAAAAAATATTATGCTCTGTCTAGACCTTGGATATACAGTTTGGGATGTGGATATTAGAGCGTACTTTCATACAAGCCTTGTGAGTATCAGTGAATGTGGTTCAGATCTAATGTACCTTCAAGGAGTTTTCTGTGAATTGCTGGTTTTTCTCAAAAGTTAACTTTGCCATGTCTCAGTAGATCTGAAATTTTCAAGGAAAAAAAATGAAATGTAAGTCTAAAATTTACCATTATACAGATTTGACATGGTATGTAATAAATCTGGGTATTGCAGACTAATTTTTACCAGTGTTCCAGCGGAACACAATGTCTGCTTTAATAGTAACTCATCACTACAGAGGTAGCAATATGCCGTAATCATAGGAGTGAAACCAGTATTGTTATGAGTGCAAATGATATTGATATGATATTGAAAAGAAGCTTTTAGTAGCATATATGTTCCAAAAGTTGAGCAAATATCATCGTTTAAAATACTAACTCATTCTTTGGATTGATGCAAAATTGCAGGCTCAAGATGATGATTTTACATTGAGAACCTGGTGCTCTGAAAGTAATGTAATTTATTTTAGGTGGGAAAAACAGTAGGGAACCCAGATCATTGTGAACTATGTCATTTAAAGCTTGTGCTGTACCAGAATTCTGTTTAAAGTAATATTCAATATAAAAAATTGTTTGTAAGAATTTGTTTTAATAAGAGACCACATTCATCCAGGTAGACAGAAATGGTAGGATTTAGGACCCCAGAGTGCAGTACTTAGTACTTAACTGTTCATTTACATAAATTTGTTTCCATGGAGAGGAGTTTAAGATAGAGTTTCTGTTGATAACAGCAATTCCATATATTGCAAATAATAATTCCAAATAATATGCAAATCCTGTGCAAATAACACCTTCAAGTACTGCCTTCTTTTTGTTCTGATTTGCATGTCCTGCAGAGTTCCTCTATGCCAAGTCATTAATAGTTAAGATAATTTAGATTTGTGTATCAAAACAATTTGTTCCTTGTACATAGTACATATAGTATATATTTCTGTGTGTACCAGGTTGTGAGTACATTCCCCAAGGAGTGGTTTTTGGAGTTGGAAGAAGAGAGCACATTACCAGGATTACAGACCCTTTGTCGCTACCTCATGCATGCTGCAGCCACACTGGACAGACAGGCAGCAGGGGCCAGGGATGTAGACAAGAAGGAGGCAAGGTCAGTTGGGGTCAGCCTGTCTTGTAAGGTTAGGGTTAATGCCAAAGAGGCAAGGTCTTCTTATGTTAGGATTAATGTTAAAGAGGCAAGGTCTTGCAATGTTAGGGTTAATGTTTAAGAGGCAAGGTTTTGTACATAATGTTAGGGTAAATGTGAAAGAGGCAAGGTCTGGTAATGTTATAATGTCAAAGAGGCAAGGTCAGTTGGCCTCAGTTAGTTTTGTTGTAATGGATGTGAAAAATGCAAGATCAGTTGGGCTTGTAATGTATTGAATGTCAACAAGGTAAAAGAAGACACTTTCACTGTTTTAAGTGACCACCCCATCATGATACTGCAGTTCAAATAATGTGAATGACTTCAGGACAGAGATTATGCCAAAGTTATTTGGGGGTAACTGGCAGCAAACAAGGCTCACTGATTGAAAAATGCTATTGCAACCATTTGAAAAGTATAAATTTTAATAAAGGGCTTGTTCTAAAGCTTTCATATGTGACTAAAGATTTCGAATGTATGAGCTAATTTTTAAATGAAGGTGTACATTTATGACAAGCATGTGAAATGGTACATGCATATGCAACTGTGGAAATAACTCTGTAGGCTTCATCACAACCAAAATTTTATATTCTCAGAAATGATGCATACATGTATGACCAGAAATGGTTCCATGCTTTTGTTATATCAGCTAAGTTTTCCACATAAGGTCATTCAAACTAGAAGGAACGTTTACCCCAAAAAGTATTAGTACCAGTTTTACTATTTTATAATTCCAAAACAAACACACATGGAGAAAATCCATGGAATATTTTCAACTTCATGAGTGCATATGGCTTTGCAAAAATGTATAATTTGATGAAACCTGTAAAAATTTAGTTTGATGAAACTGTAAGAGGCTGCTGCTTCCACAGTTGTACAGGCATGGGACATTTCACATGCATGTCACAAATCTAAATGTTTATTCAACAGTTATCCATAAAATTGGTATTTTTAGTAATACATGTATTTGAAATCTTTGGACCATGTACCCAAGTTCTTAATCTAGCCTTATTGAGAACCATGTACTCCTAAAATACTTTATATATGGATTATCCTGTCTGTATTTCATAAGTTAAAAATTAAACTTTGTGTGTGCTGTGTACATTTGCACTACTAATACCCCAGAAAGACTTGCCTGACTTGGCACCTCTTGCCTCATTTGGCAAGTACTTATCTTAGGACTGAGACTCAAAACAGTGTCCTGAGACCACACATGTACATGTAGATTAATAAACATGATACAATCACTACTGATAAGGTAAGCGTGTACAGTCCGACTTTGCTGCCCGGTTTCTATGTGGCAACTGTCATATAATGTAAATGAAAAATATATATGGTTTGTACTCCTGTTAAGACAAAACTGTGTGAAGTTGATAGTCAGATCAGGAAAATGACTGTTAAAAAGTATACTCGTAAGCATGTCTGTCATGCTGTGAACCATGCTGTAGTTGACCATTTAAGGAAACTGTGATGGCAGCTGTTTTGGTTGCTGGGTGTGATCACTACTATATCTATATCTGTCCCATTCTCTACTACATTAGAGAATGGGACAGATATAGAGGATCTAGGATGGCTAGCCCACTGAAGATAACGTCAGGATCACGACTTGTTGGATTTTCATGTTTTCGCGAGGCTGTGCCAAGCAAAAATGTGAAAATCCAACAAGTGATCCCAACATTTTCCCCAATGGGCCAGCCATATTGGATTTTTTTTCTCCTGTGTCTAAAACGGGCAAATACGCACCAAAATTGAAGTTTTATCGGAGAAATAAGTTTGGAAACAATGCCATTTTGAGAGTTGGAGGAGTTAATACCCATGTAGGATAACCCTTGCAGGATAAACTTCAGACATGGGAGATATACATGTAGAGTTGAACTGGAGTTGTTCTTTACTGCTTGCAGAGATGGCATCAAACAGCTGACCAAGCTACTGGTGAATATTCGTGCAATGGACCACGCATTGTCAATGGCAAACCAATACAGCATCAAGATATGAAGCTACAAAACTGTTCTGTCAATCTTTGGTTACCATCTGCCAAAGCTAGTCCTGTCATTGCTGCACACAGATGGAAGAAAGTTTAACCATGTGGCTGAATTACCAGCTTGTGACATTGATACCATTTTCAAAGACATTTTTCTCTTCTGTCTGTTTTTTCTTTGTGTATTGTGTGTGTCAAAACAGGGCCTAATAGTGGGAAATAACAAAGAAATGACTGCCCAATGACCTGCAACTTGTGATTATGTTGTTTTTCTTCTTCATCTTCCTCTTCTGCTTCGTCTTGTTTCTTTTCTTTTTTTAACCAGAGGCATTAAGAATCAGTACATGCATAAGTAAAAAGAAAAATAAAGAATAATGAGAGAGAAAGAGAAAGAGAGAGAAAGAGAGACCTCTGCGCACCAAGATCTGTTTGGGTTATATGAGGTTGAGCATGCTCGTCAGTTTGTATGGAAGGAAAAGCACGAATGCTGCTGCAAGGGCAGTACTCGAAGATCTAAGTGAAAGCAGCAAGAAAACATGCTTCACTATCACCAATCTGTGCCGTCTTGCTGACGCTCAAACATGGAACATTGTGTTGAACAATTTGGGTGGTGTTAACTTTAAAGACATACTAATGGGATGAGGCAAATGTGTAAGTGTGTGCTCTGTGGAGAACTTTGTCTTGTTTTCGTAAATGAATGTAATCATGGAGAAAAACTGCTTCATGTGTGTAGCCAGTGACACACTTCTGTGCGGCCAATCACTGTGTAAAATTTGTTAATCTTCATAAATGACTTGGAATGCATGTAGAAGGCAAGTTGTAGGAAGCAAAGTGACCTGGGTACAGTCATTTTCACTGAAGCCAGTTACAAAAACATGAAATATTAGTGAATTAGGTAAATTGCTTCCAGTTGCAAAATCTGAAATTGTAACATGACTTGATGACTAGCACTTCTCTGGTCTGGAACAGTACTGTGTTGAAAATGGATGTGTTGCAAAAACGATGTGTGATTTGACAGGTAATAAGTTGTCTAATCTGCTCAGTTTCATTTGACAATTCATAGTTCAGAACTCCATCCTGTTTAGAAAGCAAAAGAAAATTTAACAAAGCCTGCAGTGACCCCTAGCAACCTCCCAGCATGCTCTGCCTTCCCAATCCAACCCTATTTGTGGAGAGAGTATTTGTATATATGATGCTGTAAAATGTACAGGAATAAAATATGTAATACAGTAAACAACCGGCCTTGAAATTGTTCTTTTTGATCCAGTTGTCAAGTGGAACATGCGTCTTGGTGTAAGTTGGGAGTTCTTCCCTTTCCTTTATTTGTTTAGATGCTTCTTTTTCTCATGAAGTTAGACAAGGACAAGGTAAAAAATTGTGTTGGGTATGGATTCGTGCATCATACATAGTGTAATCGTCTGTACTTGTGTTGCTTGCAATACTGATGACTGCATTATGGTTTGCTGCACTATGCAGTTTGTCCTCACATTAGGCTCTGTAGCTGTACTCTAATGGCAGCGTGGAGTAGTATTGTTGTAGGATCAAAAGTCTACTTTCATGGGAAAAGTAAATGCCAATAACTTGGTGAAAATGTGACAATTTGAATTGTGATTTGCCCCCTCTCACCAAACAGAACCAAAAAAGGACAGTCAAAAAAAAAAAAAAAAATGGAAATTTAAATGTTACAACACACACATATCAAAATACCAAGAAATAGAGAATCTTACATGGCTGAGAGTGAATTACTATTTTCTCTTATGAGGGATCATCATTGGTGGGGAATTGTCACAGGTGACCACAGGTTGCAAGTGATATTTCCCAACAACAACAATCTCCACACAACATTCAGGACATACAGGGTGTGTGGAAATTAATAAATTAATCCAGTCTCCTTTGTGTAAGCTGTTCAATGACATACATGGTTCAGATGTTTTCCAAAACAATGGAATACAGGATATATTGTGAGTATTGAAAGGTAGCAATCATCAGGGCCCATATGCATGACGGTGGTATAGCTATGGTTTAGTTTCTCTTGGAATAAGCATGGTATAAAGTAAAATCTATGCACTAAGATGGAACAAGTTTACACCTGGTATAAAATGAGACCTGTTGTATATCTGTGTGCAGGAACATGGTATTAAGTTCTATCCAGCATGAAGATCTACATAATATGCAGGAAAGAGGAGTAGCTTATTCTATGGTGTAAATGGCCCTAAACCACCTAGAATTTCTGTACCTCGTATGAGGACAGTTTAGTGCAGGTGTAGATTTAAGTGAAGGTGTACATGTGTATAGGACATGCATATACAGCGTTGTTGAAGAAACTTGGTTACCCATGCCATCAAAAATTTAAGAAATTTGGCAGATGACTCCCATTTGGAAAATGATTGAATATGCTATGGAAGCTCCTCGAAGGATGCAATTTTTTGTTATTCTCTCAAGGACACACATAAATGCACATATACGTGTGCATATACTGCTCAAAAAAAGAGAACACCCCTTTGTTCAACATTTAGTATGGGTATTCTCTTTTTTATGAGGAGTATATATACATCCTAGTCTCGGCACTTTAGTTACATTTTGACCAATGCACCAGCCATCAGAATGTTCAAAGGGCGAATTATTTGTTTGGTTTTTTTGGAAAGGTGAAGAAATCAATATATTCCAGACTTGGTGCCGTTTCCAGGTGATGGTGGTTTAAATCCCTACCTGCTCTCACTAAGGAAAAAACTGCATTCAAAAAAACCAAAATTCTCATGGGCCTAATGCCAATTTCTGCACTTTTGCATCATGACAGTGGTGAAGTGGGAAAGGGTACGTCTTGTTTTTTTAATGCTACAGTTTATACATGTTTCAGCACAAGATGCCTTTGCTATGCATAATATGTTACAGCCGAAAATGTGTCCTGCATTGGTCATTTTATAAAAGGGAGCAGTTATCAGCCAATTGTTTTCACGGGGCGGGTCAGTGTCTGGAAGGTTGATGGATACCTGTACCAGGGTGATGATTTAAACAGTGGTACAGATAAACTGTGGAATAGTTTGCCAGGAATAACTATTCTAGCTTTTGTGCATACCAGATTTTTTTATTCCATGAAAGGGGGAAAAACGTTGAAGAGTAAGATATACCAAGAGTAACTTAAACCTCCTTCATGCATACAGGCCCTGAGGTAAACAACTACAGGAGAATAATCAATAGTGCACTTGGTCAAGTCTTAAGCATTATATATATATATATATATATATATCTTTGTCGAAAAACATACATAGAAAGTATACAAATCATGAGGAGCTCAAGTCACATAACATTAACTCATTCCACCCTGATGACGCTTTTTCCCGCTAATATCTAAATGTCGTCTGCTAATTGTATTTTACTAATTTAGGGATTATTTTTCAATATTTTGGATGAAACTTGCATGGAAGATCATTCCAAATTATATGCCCATGGTCAACAGCTTTCCTTGGCGCGCTCTGGGCGCATTGCGCCCAGAGCGCGCCAAGGAAAGCTGTTGACTCAGTCTTCTATCAGGGTGGAATGAGTTAAATGTTCCAAATTATTCAGTACAGAGTTACACGAATGTCTTGCAACTCTTAACAGAAGAAAGAGAAGTCTACGCAATCTCGAGTATCCATAATAGTCCCCGCAGTCATATCATTCTGTGACATTGAGTTCATGTAAGTGGTGTGAACAAGGTTACTGAGGTCAAATGAACTCAAGTCTTTGATATCTCGCTTAGGGATGGCACATCTGGTAATAGACATAATTTACTGAACAACAAATGTGTGACCGACTTCCCGCAAAGGAAAGTTTGCTACATATTTGTACACATTCATTGGAACTAATCAGGCACTTTCTAAAACCTTTGGAATATCTTTAAATATAGGTGACATTCCACAGATAAATCCTCACACATTAGCCTCAATAATTTGATATGAGTGTTGCTTGGAATATTAAGTAAACATCGTATACATTTCATCCATGCCGTAAAAAAAATGAGGCGTATGAGCTTGAAAATCACACAGTACACATCCATAAACTGACATGCAATAGGATTTCAACAGTTTGTATTTCACAGTAGAGTATAAGCATTCCCATTAGACACAAGGTTGGAGGAATTTCACAGTTGTGGCGGGAATGGGATAATTCTGGAGATATCCATAAAGAATTAATATACTCTCAATAACAAAATAGTATAATCATTTACAAAACCACAACTGACAAACTTCTACCAGTTTGCAACAAAACAGAGGTAACTGGCTGGGAAAAAGATGGAGTACAGTCATTTATGAGTTTTATGGAAAAATGTGAAACACTTAAACTAGCTACACAGGAAGCTGTAACACAAGAAGGGGTTAATAAAGTCAAATATACGCAAACAGAAAACGGTATTAACCCTTAAAGTGGTAATAACAGCTATTGTCGTTTTCTCATCACCGATAAACATATACTGGTTAAAAAAAATCAAATTCGTAATGAAGATACCTTTAATTCAAATACCAGCAAGCATAGTCCAAATCCGTAGTCAACAGCTTTCCTCAGGACACTGTGCGCCAAGTGTCCTGAGGAAAGCTGTTGACTCAATCTTAACTCAGCGCCTTAAGGGTTAAGTTGTGAAAGACACAAGTTGGGCAAAACTTAAATACAGAAAATGAATTATGTACATATCGGGGACTGAAAACGAAATATATTTATGAAAGACATGTAGATGACATTTATCGTAGGGAATATGGAGTCGCACCAACGAAACGGACTTTAGCTAGAGATTGAAAAAGGGCACCACCAAAAACACCACCGATACCAAGGAATAAGAGGTACTGCATTTTTAAAAAAATAGTAGCAGCTGAAGCCCACTTTCTGGAAGAGTGTCCACATTTTGGAAATCTGTTTTTGACAGGTAAAGCTTTATTGACATTCTTTTTGGATACAAGATATGGTCAGCATGACAATAGAAATATACATGGAATACGAAATACAGCAAAGTACAACAGAACTAACTACAGGTGCACCCAGTCAAACACTTGTACATACATGGCCAGTTACCTACCGAGATTTAGTGCCCGAGTCGTCGAATTTCAAAAATTTTATTTACATAAGAGAGAACCTCTGGGCTATCTCCACATTGCATTATTGTTATCAATTTTTCCATCTCAGTTAGAAAATGAAGCCCACTGTAGTAGTTGTTTAAATTTACAAATAAATCTTGCCTGATATTATTGTACAAGTTACAATGCAATATCACATGTTCTTCATTTTCAGTAGTATCAATGTCACACATGGAACACTGATCACTGTCTTTGCTCCAGTTGTGTTTTTGGTCGGGTATAGCGGCCCGTTTCTAATGCCAAAGTGTGGGCGCTGATCCTCAATTTAGAGAAAGCTTGTCTTTTCATGACTGTAATGGAGCCGGTTAGATAGGATTCTGACTCAAATTTAGTTTTAAATTTACAATAATTTCGTAATTTGTGTTGGTTATTTTTGCCAGTCGTCTAATGTGGTTAAGCCACTGAGATTCGTAATTCTGCAGAAGTTCTCTTGAATAAGATACAGTACCGTTGGTGTTAAATGACTGCCCAAATTGTTCTATGTTTCTTGCATACCAACACAATTTGACAGGAATTTTGACTAAATCGGGATACATCAACACTGGCTGAACAAAATCCTGAATCAAAACCCTGAAGTGGGATTTCGCAGGTGACGTATATGTCCTTCGCTTGAAATCAACGTGATAACATTTTCTTGGCAGATGCTTAAAAAACTCGAGTTGAAGTGAATGACGGTAACATAGAAAGTATGAGTTCTTTTTAATCCCATCTCATTGTTATATAAATTTCTTACTGTACTGTGGTGGGTGTTTTAAGCATGAGAAGACTGCAGACCGTAAAGTGTTAAAAAGTCGTGCTTCGGGCCCCCATTGTGAGCGTGTATGGCCCCCATTGTGAGCCTGTATGGCCCCATTGTGAGCGTGTATGGCCCCCATTGTGAGCCTGTATGGCCCCCATTGTGAGCCTGTATGGCCCCCATTGTGAGACTGTATTTTCGAATGATAAAATACTTCTCTCATCAAAAGATTAACGCTAATGATAAGACTACTCTCTGTTTTATCGAGCTCGAACCTTAATATAAAATTGGAGAGAGCCAAATTGTTTTTAAGATAAAATAAATTTCTCTCATTTAAGATGAGATGGCAATAATGATAATGCCAAAGGAAAAAAAGAAAGAAAGAAAGAAAGAAAGAAAGAAGAAGAAGAAGAAGAAGAAGAAGAAGAAGAAGAAGAAGAAGAAGAAGAAGAAGAAGAAGAAGAAGAAGAAGAAGAAGAAGAAGAAGAAGAAGAAGAAGAAGAAGTATAAAACAGTCAAACTGTATTCTTAGACTGGCTGCTCTATTTAAATTGAACCACTGTTGTTAAATAACTAGCACAGGAATAGCATAGAAAAAACAAACAAAACCCTTCCTCTAATCTCCGTGACTGTATCTAAACATGAATAACATAATGTGAAGGGGCATTTCAGTTGTGATTTCTTGAAGTAACTATGTGTTTGTGTGTTGTCTCTTTATTATTTTAATTACAACCCTACAAACTTTCTATGACATACGAATGACCATTGTTTTTTATAAAGTTTTTCCTCAGGCAAATAAGCAGTTTTTTGTAAATGTATTATATCAATATATTTATATAACTATTAAAATTGAACGTTTTTGGTGATTAATTATTTTTTTACGTTTTTATGAGAAAATTTGCAAAAAGTAGAAAAATAAAAACAGTTAATTCCTTTGGCATTTAATGTAGAATTTAAGAGACAAATTCCATTGAATTATTAAAACTCCAAATACAATTAATTCCAGTGTGTTTGTTTGTAGTATTACAATATTTACGAAAACGGTCTCGGATGGCAGTTATACAACGGAGTCGTTACCTCAATCGAGAACTCTTCAGTGGTAGAATTTGATGCGCCTGCAACGAATCTTGGTTTACTAGGAGTTTAGTGTAATTTAGGAATCCATACGAGATATATTGATGCGTTTTTATAATATATTTATGTTAGAATTATTCTTTAGTTTATCTTATGCATATCAATTACTCCATTAGACCTAGTATTACTATTGTCTTGAATATGTAGTCCATAAACTTCGTTAGGCCTGCTTTGTACATATATATATATATATATATATATATATATATATATATATATATATATATATATATATATATATATATATATATATATATATATAGTTATTGCCGGGAAAAATAAAGAATTTGATTTGATATGAAAAGCTGACTGACGGGTCAGCTGATCGTGATCTAAAAATTTCAACATGTCGTTTGTGAACCCGACTTTGCTGCTGCATCAATGCAATGTAACTCAACTTGAACACTCAATCAGCACGGTGCAATCTGAGTTTGCCGAGTGAAACTAGACTTGACAGGTGGAACTAACAGAACGATGCCCCTTTGCATAAGAACTCGACCTAAAGACGTTCTCCAGCTCAGGAATCAGAACTGTATTGCTATGACAATTAGAACAATATGGGGTGACCATCTGTCGGTCATTTTGAAAATTAAATATTTAGTTTACTATTTGGTCGTTAGAGGTCAGCATAAGCATAGCTACGAAAGTTTGATCATGTGACTGGTTACGGCAGCCATTTCAAGTGTTTGTCGAATGTGTGTATCCCATCAAATTTACTGTTGAATTAATTGCCAGTAAAATGAACTTTGTTTTTATCAAAAGATAGCGATTCGGGTCAAAAGGGTGGTATAAATTATGTTACACCTGATAACAGAAGTTGGCAAACCTGGAAAGCAAGGTAAGTCCACAGACACGTTTGAAATTGAAGCACGGCATCAGTCACTTTCAGTGCCACTGGGCATGCATGCGATTTGAAAGAATAATTCATGGGCCCAAGTCATACATATGTGAAGTAACAACAATGCTTTTAGACTGTGATTCCAGCTATTCATTCAGTTTTGGACATGATGATCTCAAGAGCTAAGTTAATGGTACGTGTATATGTACGAACAATCGCACTTCATGATCCTGAAATCTGAATTCGAAGTCAAACATGCAGGGAGGAAGAACTGTAGTTCTTCCTCCATGATTGGGCCCATGATGGGATCAACAACAAAACTGGAAAATAATAAAAAATAAATAAATGCCGTGTAGTAGTAGGCATTATCAATGAGTATGTATGCCTATAAGTTTGCCACAACAATCACGTAGGTTATTATGATATGTATTTCATGATAAAGGGTTGTCATCTGTACAACTGTTGTACAGTGCAGAATGACTTGTGCATGCAGGCTGAATGCAGTTTACAGTGGTACATGCATGTAGGGAAGTTTGTAACACCTTTCCCTGAAAACCCCAAATAAGGGTTTTGTTTTACTATTGTACTGCACAGACGACCACAGGACTTGGAATAGTCCAGACGTGTTTTCCTGGAACCACCAAGTTGTCTGCCCCAGCACTGTGGTTTTATATGTAAGCAGCAGCTCATAAACAACAGCGAGACTGCTCTATTACTACACAACGACGACAGATGACAACACTTTATCCTTCAGTCATCGTCACCCTGAAAGCCTGTATCTCACTCTTGAGCATAAATCTGAGGAGTCCATTCAATAGTTTACACAAAATGAAATGCTTGGAAATCCTGATAAGTTTCAGGTTGTTGTCCTTTGTCCATGTAGGAGAGACTCCAGCTACATCAACTCTGGGATTGGAGGTGAAGTTGTCATGATTTGAGAGATGAGGAAAAATATGTTCAGGGAATAAGGCAGAATGAGGATCATAACTGTAATGGCTGAGGAAGTGTGGTGCTTGGGAGAAGACGAGCATGTGGCATGGATTTTAGGTTTGACAGGAGGTTTACCTGAAGGAAAGAAAGAGGTCAGGACTTTCTGGTATGGTGCTGGGAGAAAAGAAATGGAATGTTATAATTTATTTTAAGAAGAGGAGAGAATTAATCAGAATAAAAGTGTTTTTGGGAAGGAGAGGGAAAGTTGATAGCCCTTGTTATGGTGCCCATGATTGTGCACAGGACACGGGAAATGCCTGCATGAACCTTCAAGACGGGGATAGGGTCAGAAGGAAAGTTTTTTTTTTTTTTTTCTCCGCCACCTGTATCAGATATGATACAGGACCATGGCAAATAAGTGGAGTGCCACAGGATTGATTTTATTATTATTATTATTATTATTATTATTATTGTTATTATTATTATTATTATTATTATTATTATTATTATTATTATTATGAGTCAGATAAAACCCTTTTAGCCATTACTTGATGGAAAAACTCCAGCAAAAACTAATCCTGATCCCTGCCAGGATCATACGTACTCCAGTCAGGGGAAAACCAAACAATAAGTCTGTTAGACGTAGTTTTTGTATAACATAAGTATTCATCATGGTTTTAACATGATGAAAGATTGTACAAGTGTAAATCCTGAGTGCATCAAAGAACAACTCCATGTAGGGTGTAGATGACATCTTTATTCCATTCCCTTGTGTTAAGTTATGATACATTAGTTACTATGATGAGAGTCATTGCCCAGCTGGGAGCCTCGTGGTTGCTCTGACTTTTGTAGATAAACTGTGTGTCAGTGATGGGAGGGTATCACAGGGAATTAACTGTGTGTCAGTGATAGGAGGGTATCACAGGGAATTAACTGTGTGTCAGTGATAGGAGGGTATCACAGGGAATTAACTGTGTGTCAGTGATAGGAGGGTATTACAGGGAATTAACTGTGTGTCAGTGATAGGAGGGTATCACAGGGAATTAACTGTGTGTCAGTGATAGGAGGGTATCACAGGGAATTAACTGTGTGTCAGTGATAGGAGGGTATCACAGGGAATTAACTGTGTGTCAGTGATAGGAGGGTATTACAGGGAATTAACTGTGTGTCAGTGATAGGAGGGTATTACAGGGAATTAACTGTGTGTCAGTGATAGGAGGGTATCACAGGGAATTAACTGTGTGTCAGTGATAGGAGGGTATCACAGGGAATTAACTGTGTGTCAGTGATAGGAGGGTATCACAGGGAATTAACTGTGTGTCAGTGATAGGAGGGTATCACAGGGAATTAACTGTGTGTCAGTGATAGGAGGGT
The DNA here is from genome assembly GCA_964020975.1 of Hermodice carunculata. Lineage (NCBI taxonomy): Eukaryota > Metazoa > Annelida > Polychaeta > Eunicida > Amphinomidae > Hermodice > Hermodice carunculata. The sequence goes on from OZ026614.1 coordinate 11,121,049, forward strand.
ATCACAGGGAATTAACTGTGTGTCAGTGATAGGAGGGTATTACAGGGAATTAACTGTGTGTCAGTGATAGGAGGGTATTACAGGGAATTAACTGTGTGTCAGTGATAGGAGGGTATCACGGGGAATTAACTGTATGTCAGTGATAGGAGGGTATTACGGGGAATTAACTGTATGTCAGTGATAGGAGGGTATTACGGGGAATTAACTGTGTGTCAGTGATAGGAGGGTATTACAGGGAATTAACTGTGTGTCAGTGATAGGAGGGTATTACAGGGAATTAACTGTGTGTCAGTGATAGGAGGGTATTACAGGGAATTAACTGTGTGTCAGTGATAGGAGGGTATTACAGGGAATTAACTGTGTGTCAGTGATAGGAGGGTATCACAGGGAATTAACTGTGTGTCAGTGATAGGAGGGTATTACAGGGAATTAACTGTGTGTCAGTGATAGGAGGGTATTACAGGGAATTAACTGTGTGTCAGTGATAGGAGGGTATCACAGGGAATTAACTGTGTGTCAGTGATAGGAGGGTATCACAGGGAATTAACTGTGTGTCAGTGATAGGAGGGTATCACAGGGAATTAACTGTGTGTCAGTGATAGGAGGGTATTACAGGGAATTAACTCTTTCAGTGCTAAGTGGAACTGAAGTGGAAATACTGACCACTACTCTGAATTATAAAAAAAAGTGCTAGATTCATGTTCCTTGTAATAAGACTATAATTTCTTTCAAGTACCAACATTCTTGAAGTGACATAGAAGATATTAGTCCAGGTCAACAGCTTTCCTCAGCATGCTTTGGGTGCAATGTGCCCAAAGTGTGCCCAGGAAAGCTGTTGATTCACTCCAAAATGTGGGACTGAAAGAATCCAATGACAGACAGAGTTCTTGTCCTGAGTTTTAAAAGAATGTCATCTGCATATTGATTTTTACTCCCAAGTGTCCCAAATTATTTATTTTGTATACAAAATGTGTTGAAGCACTAGTGTCCAGATTGGCTGATAATTTATCTGTGATCATGTATATTTGAAAGAAATGAGGCCATGCTACATGTATGGCTGAGATAAATATGTACAGATACAATAATGACCATTTCAACCTTCATGTGATGGGCCAAAATTGATTGATGAGGGAGGATGTTAACTCCATTTTGTACAAATATCAGCTCAAGTTGAGCAAATGGTATTATTTCAGAGGCAGATGATCAATATAAAGGCCTTTGAAGCTTGTTTTCTCGGAAAGGATAATAGGACTAGAACCCCACCTAGGAATGGTCATTCCAAGAAAAGGACTGAGTGAAATTTAATTTGGTTAATGGCTTATGATTCTGTAATGTCTGAACTGCAAAAACAATTCAGTGATTTTCAAAATTTTGCTTCGCTCTTTTTCTATGAAATGAGGAAAATGAACATCCTGGAAACCAAAGGGAAAATTGAAATGTCAAACTTTGAGGATGGATATTAGCAAAACTAAGCCAGACAGAGGAAATTGCAGGATTTTTGTTGTTGTCAATATGTCAGGATTAAGATGCAAGTGTAATTATGATTTTATCACAAATAATTAGCCACTTATATTGGCATTTATGGGGTAGATGGTTTGCAGTCAACTTTCAATTGTTTATTAAACAATTTACATCACTCACACCCAAACATGGAGCATATAAATTCTTTGCAGTATGACGATTACACAGTCACATATATGATTTGTTATCCTGATGCAAATACACTTTGAGCTAGGATCAATTAAAGTGGGATTTATTTTTGGTGTCTTAGCTGTCCTTAAAAGTATAATAAATCTTTCACCAGTTGAGTAATACATATTATGTGTCCATGCACATGTACATCTGTGTATGCATTATTTTATCCAATTTGCAATAACACATGTCACTTTAAAATAACAAAAAGAGATATTAACCCCATACAAAAAATAATAGAAAATTAAAACTTAGACGAGGTCAAATAAAAGCCTGTGCATATTGCTTTTTCCCGTAATTACATGTGCATTCTATATGAAATACACGTACATGTAGTTTAAATATTTTTTTTTGTGCTTGATAGGATTATTTTTTCATGATGAAATATTGAGTAAAAGCAACTGTACAGTAATGAGGTATTGTCATTCATGTTCATGCATTAATTAACCATCCCAAATTATATCCAATATTGGCAACAGGCATATCAAGTAGATATACATAACATGAAAGGTAGAGGCTTTCAGCATCTCAGGATATAATGTAATTGAAAATTGGCTGACATTTGATAGGACTCCCATCGTCAATGATGAAGATGGTATTTTTTGATTAAGGATTAGCGTCTGGTTCAGTGCTATTTTGGGGGTGCTTGTAAAGATTCTATCACAAAATCAATTAAGCGGTCCCCCTCTTATAAGGCCCCTCTCACCAGAGGCTACCCCTGTTGAAAGGCCAGCATTCTTGTGTAGAAGGTATGCGTGGTATTTCCTTTATATTCTCCCCCTCAAGAGAGGCCACCCCTCTTATAAGGCCATTTTTTGGGTTGCATTCGGGGTGGCCTTATAAGAGGGGGACCACTGTTTGCATAAAAACTGCTGCAAACTATACATACTATGTTCATACAGCAATCATACCAGTGCCGTCCTCATTTACCAAGAACTTTCTAGAAGGTTGGGTTCAACTTTTTGTTTTCTGATATAAAGACATTAAATTTGTGGCAATCAAATGTTTGTACCAATGTAAAATGAAAAAGTGTGTCTCATTTTGTGTGATTTATGTTTTGTTATGGTACGTGCTATTCATGTTTGGAGTTGCATCCATGGCACTTGCTCAATACATCAAAGGGACCAGACTTTGACTCATTCTCCTGACAGAACTACACTTGTTATTGAAAACCTCAGACACACTTATTCAGAAAACAAAAGAATCCATCTAAGTGGCACATAATGCCAAGATAAAGGACAGATCTTACCATCTCTACTGAAACCATACAAGCAAACAACAGTTCAAACACACACAAAACAGCATTGAACACATTCATCAGTGTTCATACATTCATTTAAAAAATGCATTCACTGCCTGTTTATTGTACTACCAAAACAGAAAAATATATCAAATTAATGATACACCAACCTACAATTAGTATACATTAAAACTGATCCCATCACACACGTATAGGGAATTTAATAAAGCATTTACAGAATATGTTTTCTGAATCTACATTATATGGATATATTTTACAGAGCGTAGCAAAGCAACTGGAGTAAATTGCCTGCTGCTTGAAGATGGTTTGCTGTATATCCTGCCTGGTCGACAGAAATCACTGGAACAATCCTGGAAAGGGGGGGGGGGGTAATTTAAAACAAGTGTATAACAAAAGAATCAAACAGGCAAACTGGAAGCAATTTGTTACTTTTTTTCCAAAAGATATTTTTAAAATATGAACATGCATTATTAAGTTTGAGGTGGTGAATTTACATGTATCTATTCCCTCGAAAACAAAAAGCCTGTAAATTGGCCCACTGAATGAATGCATCAGTGTTGGCACCATTGATGGATGCTTTTAGTTGGGTTACATATATGAAGGACTATTGGACCCCCCCCCCCCCCCCCCCTAACATTTTTGTAGGGTAGCAAGTTGATTTGGTGGACTTTTTTATGTTTGTAGAATTAGAAAAGCGTCACTATCCAGACTTCCACAATGTAGCTAGTCATCCCAAGTTCCGGCCACACGGGCGCCGATACATACCCCATGGGTACAGTGATGAATTCAACTTTCGACCTCATCCACCCCTTCCAGGAACCTCAGTACACAGAGTGAGTCATCAGTTTCATTTCACTGAAATCTTAACTTCAATGATCTCATTTGAATAATATGATCTTCACTAACACAAAAATATTATGAAACAAACTACATGTAACTTTATTTTTTTTTCCACCTGTGTCACATCTGTGGTGTCAATACACCTTTAATATATAGTTGTTTCAAATACTCCGCTTGGAACTCCATCCTGTAACTGGCCATTCATGGATCGTGTACACACAATACACTCATCAGTGATATGATTGATGGTCAACTTTTTCACCTTGTTTGTTAGGTACGGCCTAGATATTATGTAACTTTGTCAATAAAGTATAATAATTATTGTTCATAATGTGCTTACATCTTATTCATTTAACAACGCTGTGTTTTGTTGTGTGGCGCAGGGCGGGGCCAGACTGGTCGTCACGGTTACGGTGGCTGCCCAGTCCCCACAATGATGAATACCCAGCAGAGGAAAACTGGCCTGAGCCGTGGAGGAGCATGCGCACATTTCCATGTGAGTCTTATAAGGATATGCAACACTCGCACTGGGTAACCCTTTCATGGTCAGAATTAGACTGAGTCAGTAGTTTTCCTTAGATGCAATGGCCCAACCCATGCCAAGGAAAGTTGTTGACTTGGGGCATATACCACCATGACAGATCATACAATTCACATGCAGGGTAAATATTTTCACTTTGCATGGTATTTTTTAAAGACGGTAAGACAGACAACTATTTATACCTGGGTGCTGTTGGGTGAGCTGAGCAGGAAAGAGTTAACACAGTCCACGCTAGCTGTATGGTGGTGGAGGCCCTGAGTGGTGGTTTTTGCAGTGCCTGGCATGTCAAGGGCAATGCAGCAGGACATCAAGACTATAAAGCACCATGGGACTGACTTGACACCAAGTGTACCCGTACGCAAGGTGTATCAGTACACAAAGGGTATTTCCATAACGGTTTCCCATAAAAGCTCTGTTTATAATGAAGACATTTCAAGGCATGGATTGGAATACCTTGATAACTATAATGGAAAAGTCAGGAATTGAATGTAATGAATTAAAGGAAACCATGCAATCTCAAAATAGCATTCAAATTGCAAAACGGTAAAGTTAGTTTTTTCAAGACATGTACATCTGAGTTTGAATAATATGATGAAGATTACATGTATGCAGGAAATATTGTACATGATTGAGTGCATGATTAACCAGAGTTTACAGTAAGTAAATCGGGGGGATTGGGTTAAAAGGTGCACCCACAATAAAGCGATTACGTGGACCTCATGTTGGAGAAGCATATTGCACCCTTTCCTGTCCATCCTGTATTCTATGCAGATAATTCTTAAGTGTCATGCTCAAGGAATTTCAAACTTTGAAGTCCCAGCCTAATTCATGGTTGATAGGGACACAGTTATGGAAGCAGACTTTATGTTGGATCAATAATAAATCTTATGTAGTACTACTATAATAGCGTCCACAAAGATACAAAATTTGGATTTAGTTTGTTTTTCTACTCTTTCAGGGTTGACCAGACGCACTGTGAATGAGTGGACCTTCTATCCTGAGGGTTATGACGTTGCCATGAGGTGCAACTTTGCTGGCCAACACAAGGCCAGCTCCAGATCTCAAAATGAGTTGACTCATACTATGCTGTATGGCAGAGGCCGCCAAGGTGAGTTGACTCAATCATACCGTATGGCAGAGGCCGGCAAGGTGAGTTGACTCATACCATGCTGTATGGCAGAGGCCGGCAAGGTGAGTTGACTCATACTATGCTGTATGGCAGAGGCTGGCAAGGTGAGTTGATTCATACTATGCTGTATGGCAGAGGCCGGCAAGGTGAGTTGATTCATACTATGCTGTATGGCAGAGGCTGGCAAGGTGAGTTGATTCATACTTTGCTGTATGGCAGAGGCTGGCGAAGTGCTTAAGTCACAGAAACACTTTCTCTTGCAGCTTTTGTCTGAACTTGTGTGTATGTATGAGAAAGAGAGAGAGAGAGAGAGAGAGAGAGAGAGAGAGAGAGAGAGAGAGAGAGAGAGAGAGAGAGAGAGAGAGAGAGAGAGAGAGAGAGAGAGAGAGAGAGAGAGAGAGAGAGAGAGAGAGAGAGAGAGAGAGAGAGAGAGAGAGAGAGAGAGAGAGAGAGAGAGAGAGAGAGAGAGAGAGAGAGAGAGAGAGAGAGAGAGAGAGAGATTGCAGATTTTCCATTTCTCCAAAACCATCAGCCAGATTTGACTTTTTTTGAATTTTTTTGTTCATCTTTGAAATTGCATAAGGACACTTCTGGGGACACCTGATCAGATCTTAATTCGTTCAGCAGATGGCACTGCAGTTTTTTTTTCTATTTTTTATGAATTTTTGTGTGTTTTGGCTCTTTTCATCTTGTTCTGGAAAACTGTCAGTGAGATTGTTCTAAAACATAGTGGATATGTAGCTTGTGGGAAGGGTAAACCAAGTTTTTCACTAAGGAGTGAAATTGAGGATTCCTGTTTTTTAACAATTTTTTCAATTCGGGTACTTGTCGGTTGATGCATGCATTCCCATTGATCACTATGCAAGTCAGTGGGGATTGTAATGTAAATTAATTCACATTTCAACTTCGATCTTCTCCAAAACTGTAACCCAGATTCACTTCACACTTGGTGGGAATGTACCTTAGGTGGGTTTCTCCCATGGTTGTTCGAATGGTCATGCTTCATTGATTGTAAGATTTTTAATGAATTTTTTCTGTTTATTTTTTTGGCAAAATCTTAAACAAATTTGTTCTCCAAAACTGCTTCGCCAATTACTTTAAAATTCCATGGACACATTTTTGGGGACCCCCAGAGCTTAATTAATTCAACAGGTGGTGCTGCAATTTTTTCCTATTTTTACACATTTTTTGTGTGTGTGTTTTTTCACTTCCAACTTCTTCTCCAAAACCATCACTCACATCGTTCTGAAACTTGGTGGAAGTGTATCTTGTGGGAGGGTTAAACAAAACTATTTGCTAGATGGTGACATTCTGGATCCCCAATTTTTAACAAATTTTACAGTTTGGATACCTTTCAGTTAATGCATGCATTTGGAATCAATGGGGATTGCAGTGGAAATCAGATTTTTAACTTCTCCAAAACTGTTCCCCAGAATTACTTCAAACTCAGTGGGGATGTACCGTAAGTGGGTCTGCACCAAGTGTTTTACAAATGATCATGTTTCAGTAATTTTAGATTTTTTTGTTTTTTGTTTTATTTTAAAAAATCTTCTCTCAAACCACTCAGCAGCTTTGAAATTGCATAAAGGGACACTTCTGGGGACCCTCAGACCTTAATTAATTCAAGACGTACCACTGCACTTTTTTTTTTTTTCTTTTCTTTTTTTTTTTTTTAACAATTTTTTTGCGCGTTTTCCCAATTTTGGCTTCTAAAACACAAAGAAACAAACCATCACTTAGATTGTTCTGAAACTTGGTGGAAATGTACAGTAGCTTCTGAGAGGATTATAATCAAAACTATACCCTATTCGGTGATGCTCTTGGTTCCTGATTTTTAATTAATTGATCAATTTGGGTACCAGTTGGTTTATGCATGCATATTCCTATTGATTACCATGTAAGTCAATGGGGATTGCAATGGAAAGTGACAATTTTACTTCCTCTCCAACATCCTCATCCTCTAGACTAGAGTGACACTTATTGTGGGTTCAGTATAAAGGTCAGCTGAGGACGGGCTGTTCACACGGCCCTCCTGTCAACGGTAATAGGCATGATCCAGGCACAGTACCAATCAAGATGAGGCTACAGGAGAGGGCAGCACTTAAATAGTGATTGCCATTTGAGAGGCAATTGCTGAAATAAACAGTCCCACAGTGCAGTATGCTACTCGAAGTTGACCAGTTGCTTTTCAAAATCACAGTAATAATGCTATGAAAATCTGTATTATAAAAAGTTCCTACAAAATGTGCAAATACAACCAATCCTCAAATCCTCAGCAATTTATACGACTTTGAATGTGAATAATTGCATGTACATGTGGATAACAATTTTCAGAAAACATTCAACACTATCCTGCTTGAATTCTATATGACTGTAGAATCCTGCATTAGATGACCTCAGGAATTGACTGTATCACAAGTGTTCTGTCATGCAGTTGCAGACAAGCGTGGTGGCTTGACAGAGGCGTCCCCTGGTGACAAGAGTTATCAGGTGGTGGAGTACTCCCCTGGTTTCCACAAAGACGGATCCACTTTACCCGTCGTCAACTTTGGGTAGGACTGACTATTATTGTACTTTATTTTGGTTGATATTTTATACTTTTGTTTGATTGAGTGCTCTCTCAATATAGTAATTAGAAAGTAAACTAAATGTCCATATCAGCTTTGATGCTGACAACACAATGTAGGTGTTGTGTATATCAAGTTTTCCTTCCTGGTCCTAGAAACTACATATACAACCATGTAATGTGCTATGTGCACTGTTAATGATACAAATTTAACTCTTTCCCCCATTAGTTAAGACTAGCTATGCTGCCATTATACATCTGCTCCAGGGGCAGCTGTATTGCAGCTGTAATGCGACAGTCAGCTTAATTCTAACATTTCAAATAAACAGCAGCTATACAGCCACTTACAGAGCCACTGAGAGCAGCTCTGGTAGAACGTGGCTGCAGTGCACAGTCAACCTTACAATCATTTGCATACAGAAATACAGTGCAATGGCTGTATCAGCTGTATGCAGCTGCTGTACAGCCAGAATACCGCGACATAGCCATGCTGCCATGCCAGGATTTTTGTCATATTCCTGACTTTACATGCTAATGTCCTTGGTACGTTTTCAGGGGAAATCACAGCAGCAAGCCAGACACCTTTGTACCTCTCCAGCCACTGCCGCCCATCCCCAGGTAGGCAGCACCTTCAGCCCCAATAGCTGGAGGGAAATCACTGATAAGCAAACATTAATTCAGCAAACATTAACCGAGAAGTGTAAGCTTTTCTCAAATAAACAGGTGACCACTTAATTAATCTCGACGGTCTATAAATGGTTTTTGAAACCTGTGTTTAATAAAGGCAGAGGACAGAGGGGAGTCAATGGCCAGCAATGAGTCCATTTCCCATGCCTAGCATGGGTTAACTATGATACTTATTAACTCTTTCAGTGCCAATCACATCTGAATTCGATCAACTTATGTCGGACCAGTCTAAATTGTCATTAGGATCCCAGATTCGTATTCCTCATAAAAAGACCTTTCATTCAAGTACCAGTGTGCCTGTAGTTCCAGAGAGAATACCCCAGGTCAACAGCTTTTCTCAGTGCGTATTGGGCCCAATGCGTGCCAAGAAAAGCTGTTGACTGAGTCCAAAATTTGCACTGAAAGGGTTAAGGTTTGTCAAATTGACCTGGAGTTACATGTGACTGCTTACATTTATATTTCATCATAGTAACTTTAAAGAAAGTGAGTAACTCTACCTGGAATATGACCATGCTGAGATAAATAAAATGTCAATATCACCTTTGTTACAATAGTGTACTATCAATAAGTTAGTTTTTTTCATTCACTGTATAAGATGAATAAAGTTTTAATTTCTAATCTGTTATTTTCATAAAGATTATTATCAATTAAGGTATTCATTTTTGTCATGTACATAATTATATGCATGCTGAAATAAATGCTTTTTTTAAAAATACTTGATTTGCATAAAGATATTATACTGTCAACAAGAATCAATTGTATCTAGCTTATTAAATATGTTTGCAGGGAGACCTATCAGAGCAAGCAGGACAGATGGCGCCACCTAGAGGAGGTGCAGGAAGTGCAGGCCCTGGAGATCTGGCGGCCAGCCACGCCCCTCATGTCCTCAGGTGCCTCACATGCACAGGCCAATGCTGCTGACCACATACATAGTAGTACCAGTAAATAGACTGTCCCATCTTCTACCCTGTGACCCCTCAATGGATGATCAATTGGATTGACCCTGAATCCTCTCCCAGTGAAAGTTAATCACCCTTGTGTTGGAGGAAGCAGCTAGGCCTGTACTCCAGGGCCCTGCCATGTTATGTACATTACAAACAGCTGTAGCAAGTACATGTACATGTACATGTAAACCAATCCATTTGTAGTGGCTGGGAATTGAACAGATGGAGCTGCAGCTTGTTATCTATATTGGAGAATAGGCTTAAAAATGATGAAAATTGGCATCAAATAATGGTGAAAATGTAGAATAATCAGTTCGTTTTGATCTACACTTGAAAATAACCATGATGATAATGAAAATCACTGACAAATGGTACTAAAATGTAGAGTATCAGCTTGGTTGGTATTCGCTTAGTTTTTGTGGTCACAAAAAAAGTAGAATTGAGTATCAAAGACAGTTCATTGAGACAGTATTCCACATAGTGATACAGTATTGTTGATCTATGCAATTGTTATATTACATCATTATAAACATGTAATGAAATGATGTCAATATAATGACACACATCAAAACATAATACTTATTTAATTGTATTTTTCATGTAAATACTGCTGATTACAAAATTACATATTGTGTATGTATTACATTTGGTCCTTTTTGAAAGGTATTCTGTTAGTGAAAGGTGTTCTGTGAGTGAACGGTATTCTGTGAGTGAAAGGTGTTCTGTGAGTGTCAAAGGGTTGTGTTTATAGTGTCAAAGACTTTTATTAATTGCATATTTAAATTTGCTAGTGTTGAAAATAGAAGCTCAAAATCAATCTTTTTTTTTTTTTTTGGTTGATTATCAGTAACTGACGTCACTTAAGATATTAAAGTATAGGTAAAGAAAACAGTTTTATTGTAAGTTTGAAGCACAGAACATAAGACAAAAACCCTCATTCAAACATAATGTATAGGTACAGGAAAAGGTTTATCCAGCTGTGTGTTTTATGATACTGTAGTAATGTAACTGCCTTTGCAACATTTACCTCTCAACTTCATTGTACAAAAACCCCTTGTGTTGCTTGTGGAAATATCACTTTTGAAAACTACGTGGGTATGCTGCTTCAGTGCTAGTTTGGTCATTTTCATTGATCTTACAGATCAACAAATTGCAGCATTTGTGTAATTATTCAGTAAAAGTTGAATTTTCACAGGACTAGTTCCATGAAACATGTAACATTTACATACTTCTCCACATTTAAACAAACCTGAATCCATTGTTGATGTGTAGCATTGACTATCTTGATACAGTATTGGACAGGAAGGAAATTTTAACTTGGGGTTAAGTTTTTGTTGTTTTCATACAGTTGAGTTTGAGCACACACAAAATAAACTTGTCTGTATAGTACAGACAATGACCTTAATTCACTTGATGTTCATCTAATATATATATATATATACATATAATGTGCATGTTTGTATTTTTATGTATATATAAGAATTGTCATTTCTGATTCACAGCTGACATATATGCAGCTTTTTTCAACCATGTTTTTTACCTATCCAGAAGGTGGTCTGTTCGAGGAGAAGTCATATTGCATATGGATTGTCTGAAAATTATTCACCCTGTAGTTTTATACACAGCTGGATCTTGTTTTGAGTGTGTTCTATGGTAGTGAGAATGTGCCTGCAATAAATTCAAAGTGGATCAACTATGTGAATGAATCAAATACGTGGATAAAAATTGCATGTGTTAAGTCTTTTAGTGCCAATTTTGACGAAAGTCAGTGTGTTCTGAATAAACAATCATCAGTACTGTTTGTAAACTGACCTTTTATTCAAGTCCCAGCATGCCTACAGTTGCAGAGACCCTAAGAACGGTCCAGGTCAACAGCTTTCCTTGGCACACTTTGGGCACGATGCGCCATAAGCGCACTGCAGAAAACTGTTGACTCAGTCAAAACTTGGCACTGAAAAAGTTCAGTCTTTTTTTGTTTTTATTATTTTAAGCAATCTGTGAAATTTACAGTGATCAATATTTTGTGCACAGTAGAACTACTGTACAAAGAAAACGGAAGGGTCTGGCAGAATTGGGTCTTGAGAGGGAAATAATCTCTATGTATCTCTGATATTGAAAACAAACACTGACTTATAGACCAAGACAGCTCTGTGTAAGGGTTATTGACAGACTTTACACATCTACATGTGTCTTCAACAGTATTATGTTGACTGTATTTTACAAGTACATTATATCTTTGTTCATTGTCGCTGTCAATATGACTAATTTTACACATCCAGATACTCGCACACTTGTCAACCAAGTATAACAGATTTGCTCAAGATTGTGTAGCTGATGAAAAGAATGGTTTGATTAAAAACCTGCTCCACAACGCATAGCTGTGCATGGTACAACTGCATCTGGTTTGCAGAGGTATGGTTTATCAAAATATTATATTTCCCCTCTTTCTCCCAGAAAACATTCTCTGAAGACAAGTAGACTAAGTTGATATTCCCCTGTGAGTGCTGTACCTAAATAGAAAATAAATTACCTTGTCACGCTTTCCATTATTAAACTTGTTGCTCCTCACCAGTCAGGGTGTGTTGGACTTTTACCTTGTACAAAGTGCTACTCAGTGGCTATTTGAGGTGAAATTTTGAAAAAAAACAACAACATTAATTGTAACATGACCGAATGCTGAGATTGAATGAGTGTTGCATGTTGTCATACTAAACAGGTTTTTGATACTCAGTCACCAGTATTATGTTCCATATAGACCAAGATGCTTGGAATAGAGAAGTTATTATGGTCTTTCACATTTTGTGGAGTGTCACATATCATGGAAATTGTTAAACAGGGCTTTTGAGTGTCTTAATATTGACAGGACATTTAAATTTGCATTGATTGTTTTCTGCTCAATGATATCCTTGTTTGTTTTCTGGATGGCACCAACACTGACCAATGGTGTCACTTTACCCATCCCCCTCAAACCAACCAAAACTACTGGATGGAAAGTGTTGTCTGCTTCAACAGTTTTTGTTTGTTTGAATGTTAATGCTTATGAGTAAACATGGACTGGGGGTTGTAGGCCATGAGCCATACATGTATCAGAACAGGAGGCCCCAGGTCAACAGCTTTCCCTGAGGTGAACACTAAGTCTGCCTGAAGTAAAACTTGATTCTGATTCAGTTGTAACTATGGGTAGGCAGAGGAGGGTTTAAAGCCTGATTAATGATTTGTGCATTCCTTTAACCATTTGACCTTTGTGCAGTATTACAGTGTGCTGGCTCTATGCAAACTTGACCTTTGACCCAGCTTGAGGCCATGTGAAATAAGTGGTATACTATCTTTGTAATGTCATTTCCTCTTATGTATGATGATGATGATTACATTGTTATCTGTGATATATGATTGTGATAAATGGCAATGGACAAATGTAAAAATAAACAAGATGCTTTGCTAATTTGACATTTTGTTCTTTGTAGTAAAGATATTTGAGCCATTGTAGACGTCACTCGTCTCTCTAAAGGGCATCTATGTAGATTAACATATCAAACTGTTGACATGTAATTTTTATAACCTATATCTGCTCCTGGATAAACTGCTCACCAATGACCCATTTTTATTGTATATGGTTTGGAGTCTTCTTCATGTTATTTTGTCAGGAGCCCAATTTTGATACAGTGATTTACCATTTTAACCTTTGTGTTAAGAACGCCGCAGAAGAATGGGACTTTTGGAATCCAATGGGACAGTGGTGCCATGAGATGCTTGTTTATCCCCTTAAGGTACCTAAATGTAAATTGTTAATGTTTGTACTTGCATTTCTTGTTAATAGAAACCACTTTTGCTAAAATGTATAGATCAGGCCTATCAAAACTGCATGCCCCAAATCAAAAGCTTTCTCAGCACAATTCCCAACCCAATACAGAGGAAAGCTATTGACTCAGTCTGACTTGACTGAGAAAAGGTAAATCAAATTTTATCAATATAGTGACTGACTCAGTCTGATCTTGACCAGTAAAAAGGGTTAATCAAATATGCAATGTTGTCAGTGTAACTATACAGACTGATGCTTATGGTGACATGTTTTGATAAATGTTTTTAGTGTGCATGTATGCTTCACATAATTAGAATATTACTATATAATACATTGTGTTCAAAGAATAGAACTATTGCTTTGAATAAAGCAACATGCACGATATAGTTCTGTATTTCAGTATGTTTAGAGGCAGATGAAATGACTAGTTCAAGGCAGGGTGTGCACTAACTTAAACGAGGTCTACTGTTAAATTGCCCCCAATGAGCCATTATATTTTTAGAATTGTTGGGACATCTATGTTAGTAAAGTGCATAGACTGATTTTGAGAACATAAAATTGGAGCAAAAGTATTCAGCTGAATATTTCTGATACACCCCAAAATGAGGAAAACTTCTTTTTTTTTTCAATATTTTATAGTGTTGACAGAAATGTACAGTGCACTTTTTGATAGAAAAACACGCACGCACGCACACACACAAGCAAATACCCACCCACCCAGCCCATGGGAGACCACATGTTGAAGTGGATATTGGCTGTAGAAGTCGAAAAGAAATCATTAAAACTATTAAAATTAACCTATCTTAGATATTGTTAGGTGGATGTTTGTTTCAAGGCTAGGTATTATCAATGTATATATGCCACTGCCATCGTGATCTAGTCATCTGCACTCTCTTCTATTGATGTATCGGACTCCTGTCAATTTGCACCAGCGATGTGCAACAGTGCTGTTAGCATGTTTAATGCACCAATTAGGTCTGTTCCAGGGTAAAACTCTTTTGTTTCTTCTGCTGTCTCTTTCACAATTCGTTGTTTTCATCTTCTCCCTTTAAAGGTTCACTTTGAGCATCTATATCAGCAATGTAAGCCGTTGTTGTTAAATCAGGAAAGTTCATATTAGCCCAGAGATATATGATTATGTGCTCACCATAAATGAGAGGAAAAGCTATCGGTGAGTGTGATAGTCACAAAACTGCTGTTTGGATTCTTGTCAACATGGGCTGGGATTGCAATACGATTGGAGTTTTCTTCCTTGCTACTCGCATGTGGTTGATAATATTAGCCGTCTGTGGCTAGTTTGTGATAATATTTGCCCATAGCTTTTAGCCACACTTTGGGTGTATCAGTATAAAACAATATGCTAACCATTGTTAGGTTCGTCACACACTACTGGAACATTTGGGGTTGAATTGGCCATTAAAAATTAATGGCCGATTAATGGCACAAGCCATGAATTACTGGCCATTAAAACCCCATGAAATAGCCATTAAAAAGCCATTAAAGGGAACACCAACCATGGCCATTATTTTTAAGGGGTCGACCATGAATTTGATTAATATAATGGCCATGATTTTTTTCAGCACAGTTTCTCCATGGCCATGAATTCTAATGGCCATTAATATTAAACCATGGCCAAAAAAACCCATGGCCATTAGATGCTGTGAATCTCCCCTTAAACTCCCCTTAAAGGGAACACCAACCATGGCCATGAAATTATGTTAGATAATTCCCTGCCAACTAATGGCCATGGTTCTGGCAGGAGCCAGATCTAAAACCATGGCCATGAATCAACATATTCATGTCATTTAATGGCCATGGTTTAAGTAGAAGCTTCAACCATGGCCATGAATTCATGCCTTAAAACCATGCCCATGAATCCATGATTCAGCATATTTCTCTCATTTAATGGCCATGGTTTTAGTAGAAGCTTCAACCATGGCCATTAATTCTGTAAGTAATATTCCCTTCAATTAATGGCCATGATTGATTCTACTGAAAGCCCATATATATATATATATATATATATATATATATAATGCATTACTGCTGAAAACCGACATCCAAATTACTATCGAAAACCGAAAATGTTTTTGATCGATTATCGATATTCAAGGCTCATTTACATGCATAAAGCGAGTCCAGAAGAAATAAAGAAAAAACCAGCAATTTTTCGAAACCCAACGTGCTTCTATATACCCGACTTTTTGCGGATGGGAGTACTATGCATGTTTTCCTGGTCTGACTTCATATTCGAAGTGTCCAAAATCCTTTCCCAACAGCAATTTAAATTGATTAAGAAAACTTTGTAATACCTTTGCGAAATGTCTCACTCTGCCAGAATTAGCTCTTTAACTCTCATTTTTAATCTCAAAATGGTCAGTTCGGTTACGATTATGGAAATATCACTAGTACTATTGATAACCAATTTTGAAAATAATTTCGATCGATATATTGAAGACCGAACATATCGTTTCAGCACTAATAGGCATTTATGGCCATACACAGCAATGCATGCATGATATGAGACAAATTGGATGGACAGCTACAATATATATAAATATCTAGGCTTTCTCTTAGCCACAGGCAACATATAGCAGTCAAGTCGATCAGCAAGTGCATCGATCATACGGGTCGTCTGGTAGGCCCAATATTGAGCAATATGAATACAACACTAGTACTGGAGCAGATTTAGATGAACAAACTGAAGAATATAACAGGATGTTGGATCACGGGTCATTCAATGAAGTTTACAGGACGTTGAAAAGCTATATTGGACACTGCTTCACCTAGTCCAATATAGCTTTCCATCGTCCCTTAAACTTCATATTGGACTCCCTGTCATCCAATATATATACAGTGGTCCCTCAAGACAGGTGGTCTTTCATAGGAGGTATAATATTATAAATAACATGAAATGTTCTAAGCAGAGTATCCTGAAAAACAGTCTTTCAAGCCAGGTGGTCTCTTATAAATTGGAGTGGTCTCTCAAGACAGGGACCACTGTATGTATCTATATATATATATATATAAATATATATATATATATATATATATATATATATATATATATATATATATATATATATATATATATATATATATATATATATATACACTGCTCCCTCTTTATAAGGCTGGTGTTGGGATCCACAGAGTAGACCGTGTTATAGCGAAACCGCCTTATAACAGCAGGACTTTTAACATTGAAGCAACAGGAAAAGTAAATGCTAAACAAGAGGGCTGTGTGAACAGCCCGTGCCTCAGCTGATCTTGACTTTTATCACACTTGCAGCTCTATGAACTTGGGAAAGGATCAAGGACACCATGTTCTGAATAAGTCTGAACTTTATAGAAGAACACTTACATGTGCAACATCAAAGTTCAAGTAGTTCTCAAGTTATAATGAAGAGTAAAATTCATGTATGTTGCACTGTGACCCCACAAACGAGGTCAAGGTCATTCATGTACTGTCTAAGCATGACCTTCATACAGAATAGTTAACATGTGTAGCTAACTCAAAACAGATCTCTAGTTATCAAGTAAACAGTAAATTTCGTGTCAGTTGTCCTGTGAATTAGCATTAGAGTGCCCATTGACTTACAAGATCTTTTAAGATTTGTCCAAAAAAATGAACAAAAAAATTCATTAAAAATAAAAAAATCACTGGAGCATGAACATTTGAACAAAATTGGTAGAAACCCACCCAACGTACATTGCCACCAAGTTTGAAGTCAATCTGGATGACGGTTTTGGAGAAGAAGTCGGAAATGTGAATTAGCATTAGAATGCCCATTGACTTCCATAGTAATCAATAGGAAAGCTGCATTGACCGACAAGTACAAGAATTGAAAAAATCGTTAAAATTCAGGAATCCGCAGCATTCCCACATAGTGTACAACTTTGTTTGACCCTTCTACAAGGAACACATTCACCATGTTTCAGCTTAATCTGAGTGACGGTTCTGGAGAAGAAGTCGAAAATAGCTACAACACACAAAAATTCATAAAAAATTTGGAAAAAATTGCAGCGCCACCAGGTGAACAAATTAAGAAGTAGGAGTCCAAGGGAGTGTTCCTGTGAGATATCAAAGCAATTGGGTGAGCGGTTTCGGAGAAGAAGATTTTTTAAGATTTACCCAAAAAAGAACAAAAAAAATTCATCAAAAATCCAAAATCACTGGACCGTGACCATTTGAGCAAACTTGGTAGAGACCCACCCAAGGCACATCTCCACCAAGTTTGAAGTGAATCTGGCTGACAGTTTTTGCGAAGAAGTCGAAAATGTGAATTGTGGACGACGGACAGACGACGGACCCTCAAAAAACCTCAGCTGACTGACAAGTCAGCTGAGGTAAAAACCAGGAGGAGATGTTGAGCATCTTGAGGAAACATGCTGTAAATGCAGTCGACACCGATATATAGTTGATATCAGGGACCTGATTCCTGAGACTGTTCAAACCATAGAGGAGCTGAACAAACACTGAGACTATTGCATTAAAACAGGACATCACAAGCACCTTAGGGGATTAGATACGGTTGGTCTTACTATTGATACCAGTACCTTAACCCAGAACATCACATTCGCGGTAGGGTTCTAGATATGGTTGGCCTCACTATTGATACCAGTACCGTAACACAGGACATCACATGCACCATAGGGGACTAGACACTGTTGGTCTCATTATCGATACCAGTACCTTATTTATCTAATCTTCATAACTGCTAGTGATAGGATGTGCAGCAATCGTGGTCATCTGTGCAGAAGGGTGGATTATGTGGGGTTCATTTTGGGATTCATAAATGTCATTGCATATTGAGCAGCATTACCATGTAGTTTTACTACATTTTGCTCGATATATTATGACATCGTGGTTAAATCACTTTGGTACTTGTTGCTCCTACCCTTCAATTCAAGGTATTAAAGGCAAATGAGACCACTTGTGAAATTTATATGAAGTTACACTTTTATATTTAAGGCAGGAAGGATGTTCACTGGTATCGCAGATGTGTCATGTCTCTTCCTTGTACATACAATGTACATCTGCATTTCAGAAAGTGGATTATTTTCTTTAGTTTCACCATGCAAGTCATTCACTGCAATATGAAAACAGTTTGAGGCTGATCTCAGGCCTGTAGGTCAAGCACTTAAACACATAATGTATCATGTTTGTTAAATATACATAGGCTCCATTTGTCTCAATATATGTATCACATATAAAAAGTGAGAAAAAAAAACCCATCCTAAATGTTGTGACTTATGTTCACATAACTTCCGGTACATGTACATTATTATCAGGTATGATAAAATAGTAAAACCAGCCAAGTGGAGGAGACGAGTCAGCAGACTGGCCTCGTTCTCGCGGCGGATCACTCCGAGTGCTCGCACGAGGAGTGATCCGTCGCGGGAATGAGGCCAGTCTCCTGACGAGTCTCCTCCACGCGGCTGGTTTTA
Source organism: Hermodice carunculata (assembly GCA_964020975.1). Lineage (NCBI taxonomy): Eukaryota > Metazoa > Annelida > Polychaeta > Eunicida > Amphinomidae > Hermodice > Hermodice carunculata. The sequence goes on from OZ026614.1 coordinate 11,139,959, forward strand.
CTTTTATCCAGTAATTATAGTTGTAATTATATTTTCATCGTTAAATACAAAAAAAAAAAGACAATTAAAAACAGTTTCAACGTTTATTTCATCAAACAAGGCTTTGCATAGTTTTGCGTATGAATAACTGTAACGCAGGATCCAGTAATTGGGTCATTTGAAAACTGCATGCTTGACGTGCGCCTACTACAAGAATTTAGAAGGAAAGTAGTTCTCAGTGACCTTTGCACTGTGGTGATATGGACAGGGTTATCACCCAGTCTGTATTTTCCACCTTTTCTGGATAATACAGATATAATTACTGGATAAAACCTAAGAGTCGACCACAGTGGTCATCTAGCTGTCAACATTACATATGATATATGCACGGATGAAAGCTGACGATTTGAACAAAACTGAAAAACAAATTTCAAAATTTACATCAACATTTTTACACATATTTTTGTTTTATGGTATTTCCAGATAAAAAAGTAAACTGACCAAAAATGTTCTCAAAACTGAATTTAGTTATAAATCTGCAATATGAAAACAGAAAAATTTCACCTATGCATATGAATTATGTCTTTCCGGAATTTTCTGCAGTATCTGATGCATAAATATATAGCACCACAATTTCTTGCCCTGTGGACAATGATTTCCTGGCAAAAATTGTGGTGTACCTCTGACTAACTGCTTCAATTTCAATAAACATCGTGTCTGCGCCTTTGGAAAGCCCAATTCTCTATTTTTTTGTCTCTATCATGTTTTCTGTTACAATAGTTTCAACAAAAAGTCACATTAAGTTGGGTTTTTTTTCAACAGTTTCAAAATTATACCCCCAGATTTCTGGTTTTGAAGTTTGCACTGAGTTGTCCAGTACTGATAGAGCAACTGTGACAAGGTCTGACAGAAGAGGTGACAAACATCAAGCAAGGTCTGGCTTGGCAAGGAATAATAAATTCTCAACAACACGAGACACAGAGGGCAAGCCATCTTCAGAGTCCTTAGTCATGTTGGAGGGCAAACGCATGATTGAACCATGATTTTTTTTTCGTTCGGCTCTGCTACTTGTTTTCGGTGTTGTTGCCTTTGGCTTATTTATGTGCTGTTGACAACAGTGTTGTTGTAATTCAAATATATAATATATAATAACGTGGGTCTTTTTCACAAGTCAAGATGTGCCATCAATTAGATCAAAATTATTGAATACATTTTCCGTTACCGTAACCCTGGCTTAGGGCTTGGTTCTTCTGCGTCACAAAGATCACAGACATTGTCTTCAATGTCTTCTGTTTGTTCCACACAAAAAGTTAAGGACTTCAAATCAGGAAAAAAAACTCCTATGCTTGTATTTTTTCGATGAAAATTTCGTTCAGGTCGCACTCTGGTTGTGCAATATGTCCACCAGTTCCAAGTGTTTTTCAAGTCTTAGTCCACAGCCCACTTGTACTGTGGGCAAAACCACGAATCCTGCCGGTATCGGTATCGTTAGGTCATCATACATTTCCTTAAACACTTGCTGTCTGTTTCCACGTGTGACTCTATTCATGAAGATATACAGCCTTTTTCATTTTTTACTGAAACAAACAGAAGAACATGTGTCGTCTGCCACTTTCAGACTGCCATTGCCGCCACTTTGATAGTCTCGTTACCACGTGATTTCAATTCAGGCAGTTGCACATGTTCGGGTCTCGTAAACGTTAGAACGCGAGATATAAACAACTAGACAACATGGACTGGACCAGGGTCCAGGAAAATGGACAAATAATCATTTGGCTAAACAAAATAATACCCGTGTTTCCCCTAATCCGACCGAACCTGTGACAAAACTGCTGACCCACCAAATCTGCTTGCAAAAAAAAACCAGCAACAAAAAACCAGCTGACCCATCTGTGAACCCTCTGCATTAAATAACTTGGCACTTCTAGGACTTCAAATGCTACATTTTGTCTTGGAAACGATTGTAATGAGAAGGAAAATACCTTGCAACCTCAAACAACACAAAGGAAATTTCAATACGAGAAACAACCAGTGATTTCATTATCAAAATTCAACACAGAAAAGATCGCGATGGGCGATAATTGGTGTATTTACCTACCGATGTTTCAAAAGCTGCACTACAGCTCCAAATTTTTGTTTTGCTTATACAGTACTCCATTTTGTAAGTTCATTGAACATATTTTCACTAAATCTAATGTGTAATCTAGAATTAAGCTATAGCAGTGACAGTGTGGATTTATCTAGTCACATTCAGAGCTTGACTGCATGTTGCTGCAATTCCTCAAATGACACTAGATGGCACTCTAATCAATAAGTCTTGACGAGGACCACATGCATTCATGCTGCATGTATGTTAAACAAATTCATTAATCAATAAAGTACAATAACAAAGAAAAATACTTTTTTGAGGGATTTGGTACCTTAATTGGGCAGAAGGGTATGAAGAAAGTTGATGAAAGACAGGTGCAAGATTATGTTTGACAATTGTGTCAATAAAACAGGCCTATCATTATATATAAAAAAAAAGCATCACAAAATCCAACACTTCACAAGATAAATTGATCCCAAAATCAAACATTTTTTTAAAATATGAAAACTTAATTTTTTTATGGAATTTAACCAAAAGATCTTTTGTGGGTCTAATCTCATGCAACATATCAATTGTCAGACTGTTTTTGTAAATTTCTCTCACGTTACAGATGTTTACTCCAAAAAATGCAGTGAAAGAGCAGCAAATAAATAATACTGAAAAAAGAATAAATATATTAAAAGCAAAGAGAATAGACAGTTCAGCATTCACAAATTGATAAATTGGTGTTTTAGAGGCTATTCTGCAAACATATGGGACAAGTGAATTCAGACTCAGTGTGGAGAACATGACTATGTGACCATTTTGGGCTGGCAGCAGGGGTGGTCATAAACAGTCCAGGTACTACAGTTATGAAACTATTAAACCAAGTTACAGTGTATTTTCATTAATTTCAAAGTGCATGTATCTGTCTTAGAGATATTAAAATCTCATTTTAGTGAATTGAACTCATTTCCTTGTGTTTTTTAGACATATAAGACTGCATGTTACAAGGACTTCAGTTACTGTATATCATTCCCAGTAGTCATAAATGCCATTTGAAAAAATAAAATTTTTATATTATATTATGGTGTTTATTTGGTAGGAAGACTAATCCTGCAGTCTGGACTTTGACAAAAGGCTTGATTTTTGCTACATGATTTAAAAGTCCAGCACTTTCTCTAGTTACCAGATTAAAGTACAGACTTGTCCTGCATAATCCAGCCTATAGCCAAGTAGGACAGGTAGGATATAGGCTGGACTAATATGAATCCCTTAGTATCTTGGTCTGTCCAGACAGTAGTGGGTTGGATTTCCAAAACTAGGATATGTCCGGACTCCATAAGGAAAGAAACAACAGGACATCCACGGAAGTCTAGGTATATCCCAAATGAGGGAATAACTACCCGGAAAAAAATTCACAGGGGCAGATCCATATTGTAAATTTTACAGAAATGTGTACCTTCTGTTCATGGCCATGAAATTGTTGTCCATGGCCATGAATTACACTGTACAGCTCAGATGAGTATATTCATGGCCATGAATTACACTATACAGCTCAGATGAGTATATTCATGGCCATGCATTATATTTCATGGCCATGCATTATATTTCATGGCCATGGCTTATATTGCATGTTTTTATATAGATGTGTGCCTTTCTGATCATGGCCATGGATTTCTTATTTATAACCATGAAAAAGTAACTTCGGGGTTATAGTGACAATTGACTGCCAATTAATGGCCATTAATCTATACATGCTTTGCATTTAAGAGATGATCCATGGCCATTGTCAAAATTTGCCTATTGTTCAGGAAAATGATTAACAGCCATGCAAAAAATTAATGGCTGAATTCATGGCTTAGGGTCTATTAATGGGTGTTTAATGGCCAATCCATGGTCAATTAATGGTGCTATGTTCCAGTAGTGACACAAAGCTGGTAATACCGAGCTCTCCAAGTCTTTAAATGGAGCCGTGAAAAACAACTACTAAGGATTTTTTGATTGTCTTATGTTGTTGGAGTTTGCTATGATGCATAATCACCCTGTGTACTTGTGTCAACCACAGGCACTTCTCTACGTCACGGCGACCGACTGTGGGCGAAAAAAAAGGCCCATAGTCGGTCGCCGTGACGTAGACAAGTGCCTGTGGTGTCAACAGCCGGCATACTCAGTCCCTTTAGAGAAGCAGCTACAATCCAATGTGTGGGTTTGCTGCATTTGTCAATGCAACCGTTCAGGCACCTGGGGGTTGCAGATGCTGAATGGAACTACAATGGCCACAAACATCAGCGGTCATACATTTGTCTGTGGCTTCAATATGCCTCGCGTGTTGGCCTTACTTTGCTGGCGTGCCCATTTACAATTTCAAATGAAAGAACATGCCAGCTTAATTAAGGTACGTGTACAGAAGTACTGGTTGCGTGTAATAGTGAAAGGCATAAAGAAACAAAGCAAGAAGTTGGCCAAAATGAGAATAATAAGCAGTGGAATGTTAGTCAATAGACCAGAGTTTGATGTTATTTTGGGATGACGTGGGCTACCCTCAACAGATAATCTGCTATTTAAAGTACCGGTATTTCTTCTTAATTTTGATATTGCTCATTGTTATCTTGCCAGTGTATAGGCGATGCTTCCGCTTTTGTGTTCAGCATAAAAATAGGCTACTTTTTACTCAAAAGGTTCCTTCTACCAACTAAATAGATGTTTGTCGTAATGCAAAGTTGCCTGCCTGGAATTCCCTGTAAATTGTGTGCGTGTTCTTCTGCCACAACATCGCTCACCCTCCCGACTAGATACGTTTATATTGGTTACCATGATATTATGTTTACACTTCTGGTGATGACTTTATAATATCTCAGACATGGTCACTCTGAAACATCGGTCTGTAGGGTACAAATGGAAACATATAAAACCACTCTGATGTGTGGTTGTGTCAATCTGCTCCATCTTAACAAATCCACAATACAATAACCATGTAGGCTTACCTGGTCAAGGGTAAAGAATAAAAAGCTGCTTGTTAATTGCTGTACCATGAAATTGCCTTCATGATATTTCCTGACAATTCTGTGTGTCTGTGATTGAACATTACCATTTTTGTATTAGGCCTATTTGCAAGTACAGCCAGCCAACCAATGAACACAGTTACCATGATCCAGTGTAAAAATATTATCCGCTGATCCAGATTGTCAATGTGCAGATTGTAAGTTGCACCATGCATTGATTTCACACATTGAAGCATTCATAACCTCTGTACCAAGACAATGCTCTTTCATTAAATTTTGGATATTGATGTGCCATTATTTCACACCATGCGTCAAAGTTCATTGCTTAGTTTGAGGGCAGGGCTATGTGCCATTGGTGCGTTGTTTGGCTTAGGCTAGGGCATGCGATACTGAAAATATAACACGGTGAGAACAATGCCTTTCCTTTACCGGAGATGCACAAATAAGGGCCTCTGCTTTGCCGACTGTTGTTACATTTACCTCAAACAGAGCCTTTGACAAGCCACTCCTACCCCGTCACTTTACTAGCAAATTAAACACAGCCATTTCAGTGTGCAGACCACTCATCAGTTAAACATATTTGTCTGCACTGGAAAGCTTTTCAAGGTCCACTGAATCTGTTTTGCTTCAGTGTACAGAAACCGGGACATTGCCGTTCCAAAGAGCTTGGCTTTGGTTCAAGTGTTGTATTGCTCGTTTGGCAATAGCCATGGCGAGCACAATCATGGCAAGAGAGTCAAAAAAGCCATGGAACAAGTAGCATCAAAGCCACGTTTGTACTAGGGTGGCACTCTCAATGTTATGACAGAGACTGAAAAACCGTCCAATGGGATGACATTCCATCTTTAAGCTGTCCTTTGTTCAGCAGTTCTATTACTTTGTAAAGCCATGCGTGCTACTCTTTCGCTCGTGGAATAAGCCCTCCACTTTCTTCAGCAGCTTGATCAGTTTGTGGCACTGAGTTGTTGGAAGGAATATTTTGCCCTTTCTTCTAAATGCGAATATTATCAGTTTTGGTTGCATCTTGAACCAAGTCTGAACATGCAGGTGTCAGATGGTTCACCAATGAGATTGTTTTGCCATGGAATGATGCTTTTGTTATGGTTAGTGACCGATTAGGATCCAAGTTACCAACCTCTGTTGTGGTGCGCACACCAGTTTTTAACGTTAGTGAGCTTACTATACCTTCCTTTTTAAAATGTGCAAAGACATTGCTCGCCAGTCAAATGATAGTGAAAGCACATGATCACATGTTACAGATAGGCCTTAGTCTTGTTTTTGCAATTTGTCCACTTTTGTCTGACAGCAGTACAATTGCACACCATTTACCCATACATATATGGCCATCAGGACTTATTTCAGCGTTTCAATATTTATCAAACAAAGATATAAGCACCAATGAAATTTGAAATGCTAAAAAATTACAGACACGATTGAAAGTTTTCGTGTGTGTGGAAAAAAAAAGGGGGGGGCGGGGGGTCTTTCTGGAAAAGATAGTTCAACAGCACATGATATCAATGTTACATGTACTGTAATTTGACATAATTGAAATGATATTTTTCATCTGTAGGTACTCTATATGGTCCATTCTGGTCAAAGGTATGTATAAATATGGTGCTCAGTTACAGCTCAACATTGCAGCAGTTTCTCTCTCTCCAGCCTATAGTGTTCTTATTGTTGCATAAACTCTATTGCTACCAGATAAAAATCCAGTATCTTATCATGAGACCAGCTACCGGTGCCGATCAACAGCTGTTTAGTTGAACGAAAACATAAAAGGTTGCAACAAATTATATCATTTCAGAGTGTTTATTGCACCAGAAGTTTGGAACTAAGACCGAACAGATGGATGTTTAAACTCTTCAAATTGTTGAACATTATATTGTTTGTAAGGGGGCGTCAGATTACGTTTATTCTATCAGCCATTTCGCTCTTTCAACAGAATGAACTTTACAAGAAGTTCCCCATGCATGCATGATGCGTGAGAAAATCCCCAAAGGTGTGTGCAGCCTTTGAGACCAACGGAACTCCAAGGTTTTATATATACATTTATTACGAATCAAGAGCTGTATTGTGCGTTAAATAACAATCCAAGTTACTACATGTATGGCTCCAAACTTGATTTTTTCCAGCTTTTCTGAAGTAAGATGGCAGACAAAAATGTGCATGTCCAGCATGCCTGGAGAGCCCAAAAGGGTGCCTTTGTGTGTTTGAAAATCTTGTCAAAGCCACAGCCGACGTACAAGGGTAACTTAGTTCAAGCCCTTAATTTACATTGTGTGAGTGATGTTATTAAGAAACAAACTACTCTGTACTTTCAGATCTCTCAGGGCGACCCTTTACTGGAAATCATGTGTCCATTTTTATTTAGGTGTATTGTACCATAAAGCAGCAGTGTCTCGACTGGTTGAAAATGGCTTCTACCGGTAAAGTGTGCTTAATTGTATTTGTGTCTTTTTACCTAGAATCACTTCCTAGTAGTCATTACCCTATTCCGCAGTCCGAACCCTTTACTCTCCATAAGCTAACCTGTCACTGTCTAACCTATATACATATGGAAGTATTATTGTCCATATTGCACACGTTCCTCTGTAGAATTTTGACATAGGCTGTATAAGCCCAAATAAATTTGAGGGTTTTCAGCGGGTAACCACCCAGAACATGTTTCGGAGCCTGTACCCGTACATGTCTCTCCTTGGCTAAACTAAATATTCAGCAAAGACAACCTACATAATAATGAATAACTATGAGCGTGGCAAATGATGGATTAACTAAATAAATGGAGTTTTGGTTATAAATGCAGAGCTTTAATATAAATCTAGAATACCAATTAGACCAAACATGATTACTAAATAATATAAAACAAGTTCAGATAAGAATTAAGAGACTTACCCCTGAACTAGTATGTACCTTTCTAGCTGGATAGGACACATTAGTTCAACCACTTGCCACTGCATAACTGAAGTAGAAACAAACTGGGGTTATATATTCAATCCCAGTGATTACAAAATAAACAATTACAGCCAGACACCTATGTAAACCTAGGGAATTCCTAACAAGTACTGTACCAATAAGCATCCTATACCAGAAATGTAAAACTAACTCCATGATGACACCTACTCCTCACTATGAAAGTCTTCAAGAAATCGAGTTCTTTTTAGTTGTAAACCTTAAGTTTGTTTTTGAAAAGAAAACTTAGAACAATTGAGTAAATCCTGCCAATTTCTGGCTAAGTGCTTGGGACAGACTATGACTCACTCCCGGCACTGCAGATAATGTTTCAAAAGAATGACTCAAATTTGTGACAATTGATTAAATAATGCCAAATTCTGGCCAAGTGCTCAGGACAGCCTATGACAGACTCCCGGCCTTGGTGTGGAACAGCTGAATTGAGTAATTTTTTTACATTGAGTAAATGGACGCATACATATTAGCCTAAAATGTCAGAAAGGTGAATGTTTAAACATAATGATGCCAAAAGGCAAAATTGAGTAGCAAAACAGGCAAGTCTGAAATCTTTGAAATTATTGAAACAAAATTTTCTGACAATCTCTGGGTATTTACAGCAAAATTTGTTGAAGTATTTGATCAAAAATACATGCTTGAATCCTCTCGACTCAAGTTTGCTGTAGATAAATTTGGTTTGAATGCAAAGTCCTGAAATTTAGAACAAATAGGAACAAATTTCAAAATCTGTGACAAAAATGTATCATATCCAATAGTTTCTGAAATATTACTGTCAGGGAAAGGAAAGTTGACCACTTCAAAGTTAAACTCATCAATTTTGTGATAGACTTTAATGACAAACCTGTCATTTGAAACCTAAATATCCAAATCCATGAACATATCCCTGAAATCATCTGAATTGTCACCTTCCAGAAGGATATTTTTTCGGTATTGTTCTAATTATGTTTCTTCCCCGTAGCTGGGTTCAGTCTGCCATCATGGCATCGACGAACATTTAGAAGAATTGAGCCACAAGATGTTCATTGATAATAAGTTAAAACCCTGGTCAGCTGAACACATTTTAACTTCACTTCTTACAAGGGTGGTTTTGGAGTCAGGTAGTGGGAATAAGCAACGTCCGGGCCCAGTTGTGCGGCGTTCAGTGGCCCACACAAGTCTTTGTCTTATTGTTCCCTGTACACCTAAGCCTGCTCGCTCCACCAGACGCCGTATTAAATTTAAACTGTCGGAGTACCTTTTTTATTTTAGTCCTGTCAGAGGAGTTGCATGTATTTTTTATATTTATATAAGGTTTTTGCTGGGATAATACGCTATGATCCCAAAGTATTTATACTCATTTTTATTCTTCCGTACTTCAGGCATTAATATTCCTGAGCCACACCAACGCGGGGCACTACTGTTAAAACGTTTGGTGATTTTCTGAGAAAGAGTGCATAAAGCCCGGTCACCATGACATGGTAGCGGTGGACCACGCACAGTTGTATTTGTGTCTTTTCGTCCAGAACCACTTCCTGGTGGTCATAATCACATAATCACTCAGTGACATAATCAAGAGAATCAAGCACATGACAAGAGGGAAATTAGATGCATTTTCTGGTGTGATATTTAAAAGATTGTACTTGTAAATGCTTTGCAGATTTGTTTCAGTCCTTCTGTAATTGATATTTGTTTACTTCATTAAAAACGAATAAGTGCAATATGAGTAAAACCTCGCATTTGAAGCCAGAAGACCCAATTTCTGGCATGGCCAGGTATCTCAATTTTATCAGTTTTCCATCTTTGATATGTTAGCCGTTAGAGAGCATTACTTATTGTTATTACACACAATGCAATTCACATACCGACTGTTATGTAGCATGGCACGACTACGACACTTGAACGTGTGATAGATCCACTGCGCAATGGCATTTCTCTGTCTGACTCACGTGGAAGTAAATGACAGCATCTAAAATTACCTATTCTCAGCTTCCATTTGTCATGATCGTTGTGTATTCCCAAATCGTTCATGATATTCTTTAAAGAAACGGACGCAACGCATAGTTTAAAAATACCATTGGGAGTACAAGCCAGTAACTTTATAGTCTATCATGGAAGGAGAAAAACAAAATCTGTTCTATTCATTACGGTACAATTGGAGTGGCGTACCCAAGCCGTGCCTGGCGTATGCCTCCTTGCTGTCAATATGATGTTGGGTTTTTGGACAAATTATTTACACCGACAGAATACAGATTTGAAATACCAAATTTTTCAAAGTTACTCACATACACTGTATTCTGAAATCTGTGTCCGGCACTGCACCTGGTGGATTTAAAAATCTAGCGGATCAGGAAATGGGCTGAAATAATTTTTTTACCTTCGTTTCTCGAAAAAATCAAAACAGTCAAGGTTAAGTCTTTCTACACGCAGTCCTGAAATCCTATATCGATGGTGAATGGCTCTAATGAAAAATAGTGAGTTTATTTAAGTGACAATAATATATATATATATATATATATATATATATATATATATATATATATATATATATATATATATATATATATATATATATATGTATGTATACATTCATTTATATATATATATATATATATATATATATATATATATATATATATATATATATATATATATATATACATACTTTAAGTTTACAAATTAAGTGTAGGGCCATTTCCAAATTGTGGTACTGCATGATAACGTTATTAAAGGAAGGAGAGGGTATTGATGTTAACCATGCTGGGGTTCACCAGGTGGTGAGAGTGCAGCACGCATGTGTCTGCTGTACAGATGAAAACGAGATTCATGTGTGCCCGATCGGTTTTCCAAAGCTAAATATCAGTGTGTGCCCCAAAACTGAGATCATTATTTTCTTCGAAAATGATACAAAGGTACAATGGGGGGGGGGGGGGGGGGGGTTGACTCAGAGGTACTCAATGTTGCATCTGCATAATATTTTATGTACTGAATGTGTTTTGGCAGACCTGGCCGCAGATGTCTTTGGTTTCAGCAAATTATGTATTGGTTTGAATAAGATTCACATGTACGCAAAGTGTTTTTCGTTCGTATCTGACATATGTGTTCATATACTATGAATGTTGGCCGCAATTAGAAAGGTTGAAAAGTTACACGGATGGTCACCTAAGAGAGGTAAATGTGTGTAGGCGTCATATATGTTCACCAAACAATTTCCAAATTTATGTACCATCTGTCGACCAGATAAACGTTTGATCGAAATGTGATTTTTTGGCAATTCATTTCATGAACTTTTACAAAAATCTATTGTTTTTAGAAATACCTATTTATCATGTTATTCTGTTTCGTACCATTCATCCAATTGAACCTAGTGAGTACCAAATGTGACATCGTTAGATAGCGATTATCATGCTGTGTCCACCAATATGCATTACGTGACACATCGGTATATTGAAGAAAACACGAAGAAAAATGAAGAGATGTCATTATATACGCTCTCGCGGGACCCCAGTCTTCATCAAAGCACATTCTTTCTTCCGGCAATACCATAACATCGATGCAAGTTGTGTTTTATTGTGGGGTCTGATCCTGCTCAAGCATAGGTTGATGTAAAACTAAAACTATTCATTAATCTAAGCTAGTTCTGGCATCAGGCGTTGCTGGTGTCCCATGTTTTGTAATTGTAGAATGTGTTGATAAATTGTCCAACTAACATCATATTTTATAAACAAATATGTATTACATTATCCCAGCTTATTTTTTCACAGAATATACCGAGAGCTAACCGTACCCAAACGCCATATTATTTTGTGAACAAAATGTGGACACATCAACTCCTTTCAGAGCTAATGTTGTGCATGACAATCGGTAATCATGTGAAATTTGGAAATTTTATTTGTGTTGATTCATGTGGATCAGAGTTGAAAGTATAGAAAGAAACAGTAATAATTATTTTTTTTTCAACACACACGATCACATATCTTTGCAACTTATTTCGTTCTTTAATCTTTTTATTTTTCAGGGGCTGGAGAGAAAAAAGCATAATGATTGTCTACTACGTTTAAAAATGATAGTTTAGAGCACATACTACCCCTGGATATTACATTCACAATGGGTTTTTACAAGGTAAGTTCCTGTTCATAGGATTTAGGATCTAGCAAGATTGGTAAATTGTGGAAAACATGGATGGCACCTGGGGGCGGTCATATGGTTCTGCAAGGCAGTCTCAGGTTAAAGCAAATCTGCCAGCTCTCGGCCTGGCAAACGCTGGGAACATCCTCTCAATGAAAGTCCAAGACAAGCTCTTGGCCTACTATAGGTATGCCAACCTATAGACTGCATCAAAGTCTAAAGGGCGCCATAAGCTAGAACATGGAGGCTCTGAGGGGACAAGAGAAGTCTAACCGACAAGTATGAACCTACACAAAGGAGCCTTCTATGCAGGCAGAGACATAAATGCCCTGTTCAGCATGATAACGTCGCATAGGTAGTGCTCTGCTAAAGTCATAGACAATGCCTAGCAGCAAACCCAGAGGATACCGACAACAGCGATGTTCCTCAGGGCTCTCCAGGAGGCATTAAAGGCTTGCACCTGCTGTAGCCGAGACCTGCTTCAGGGCCCCAGGCCTGTTCAATGCGTTCTTGTAGGCCTTCAGGGTAGTCTTCTTAAACCATGATGAGACGGCATTTCAGCAAACCTGTTCTTTTTTGGGACCTACCCAGAGTCAAAAAGAGGGCAGACCTCTAATCCCTGGCACCATCAGGGTGAGAGAGATACCAATGTAGAGCTCTCAATGGGCACAAAGCTCCTACCTCAGCGAAAAGGGCCATATCCATGGCAGGTATGGTAAAACCCTAGAGGCCATAGATGGATCTTGTGCCACTTGGTTCTTTGCAAGGAAGCCAAAGTGAGGTCTCAGGGTAACCTGGGAGTGGTCAAGTGACTCAGTCATGCACCAGAGTGTGGATCTCACTTCGAGTTTTCTAGCCCCAGAAGCAAATGTTAAGAGAACACAAGTTTTCCACATCTAATACTTGAGTTCCACCCTATGGGGGTCCTCTAGATACTCAAAGGCCACCTCTTCAGCATGACTAAGACCAGCGAAAGTTCCATCATGCTAGAACCTGTCTATCAGCTGGTCTGTCTATGCAGAGGGAGGCTAAAGGCACTGCCGAGAGATAAGGATTGCTCCCTATGCAAAAGTTTCGGATGTTCACCAGGGTTGAGGACACGACAGACCAAAACTGCTCCACAGTTCTCCACCTCTTACTGAGGACCTTACACTTGTAAAGTCCATGATATCTGTGATACGCAGAGACCATGGATGTATTTTTTTGACCAGTACACCAAGTTTAGAAACACCTTCCAGGGCAGGAGACACATAAAATAAACGTTTTGCATTTGCACTTGTTGCAAACAGATCCATGTGAGGGATACCACACCTGGCCTACATTGCCTGCACGACCCGTGGGTGGACCAACCACTCCATCCCTACCAGCTGACCTCTTTTTGGAAGTTGGTTTGGTCCCAGCACATGCCTCAAGTGCATGTGGACATCATGTTTGGAGCACCATCTGGTGATGCATCCAGCTAACTTCATCAGCCTTTGGGAGCACGTTCTGCCTTGCTGGTTGAGGTAGGCGATCATGGTCCTGTTGTCACACATAACGAGAACCTGTTTGTGCTCCACTAGGTCTTGGAAGTGGAGGAATGCTAAGCATACCACCTCCAGTTCCAACCAGCTTATGTGGTGGGATGCAGCTTGCATCAGCCAAAAGCACGATCCCATCCAGTGCTCCACGTGGGCTCCACAACCGGACCAAGATGAGTGTGTGTACATGGTGAGTTGCACCTGAAATGGTATCAAAGTCTGAACAAACATGACGTTCTCCTTCTTGATTCACCAAATGGGGTGTCAGTGGTTCTATGGACCACTGACGCCTCATTTGTGCTTGGCAGCCCTGGCCTTTGGCCATCTGGCCTGCAGAAGGTGCTGATAGGGGTAGTGGTGCAGGCATCCTAGAGGATCAACTGGAGTTTCTGCCTCATGTCCTCCAAAGGATGACAGATGAATGTGACCAGATTCAACTGAATGCCAAGAAAGTGAAAGATCTGCTCTGGCCTTGGGCTGGACTTGGGGGGATTCACAATCAGGCCTAAAATTTTACAAAGATTCAGACTGGTCTGTGTGTGGAGCAGCAAATCCAGGCACCATAGCACCTGGATCAGCCAGTTGTCCAGACACACATGAATACACACTGCATTCTGGTGAAGGTGCATGGGTACCACCAGCACGAACCGACTGAACACCAGATTTTATGAACAAGGCAATATGTCAGTACTTTTTGAAAGTCTACAGGAACACCCCTCTTTTTGTAAGAGCAACGTATTTGCCCAATAATAATTCCACCGCTTTTCCCTTTGAGGGTACTTTCCTCTTTTTGCCTTAGTCTTTGAAGGTCTTTAAAACCTTTAAGGTCTTGCATTTAATGCAAATAACTTCCTTTGATTACTGTTTAGCCTGTTTTGACAAGTTCTTATACACCTTTGTTTCAATCAGGTGCCATTGGCTCTGTGGACCACCAGCACCTCATTTGTGCTTGTATGTTTGTTTTTATTTTTCCCCAACAAGCTTGAATGGCCACAGGAGCAGAATTTGCCTCACGGGAGGAAGCTGCTGCTTTGTTTCTCACTGAGTGACTGTTGTCAGACTCTGGTCAAACTTATAAGCAACAGTGGTTCTAGAAGAGAAATTGAATAATTTTGCAGGATCAAGTCTGTCCCTCAATGGAATGGAAATCCATTTTCATCTGCTCTCAAAATAAATTGGACTTGAATTTCAGATTTGATATTTTCAGTTATAACCTGTAAGCACAGAATGTATCAGCCATATTCACCGATACAAACTCAATATTTTTACTAGAACGCTAGTACTCTGATCAACACAGACATGTATTTTCACCAAAACTCTATCACTGACCAATATTGCCACCAGAACATTATCACAAACTAAACGTTTTACCACAGCACCAGCACTTTCACCATCAATGCAGCTCCCAACTCTTAGAGCAAGGGACCACTTGGACCCTCACATACCTTAAACAGACGAGTTCCTATTGTTGTATTCTTAAGTGCATCCATAAAAATCAGAGAATTCCACAGGCTATTGACCTCCAGCATTTGTGACTGTCAAAGACTGGCCTGGTTGCTTAAATCTGTTTGATGATAATACGACCCCAATTGAGCAATGGATTTGTTAACATATGTCATATTACAGTGAAGCTGGCATTCCCCCACTTTGACCAGCCACTAAAGCCATTTTGCAATGATAATCCAAAATTCAAACCAACAAGAAAGTGTATATTATCTGTGTAACACACAATGGTTCAAAATACAACAAAAATTAAAGTTGGTTCCATTTTGCACTTCTAATGCACTGTCCATACACACATTTATGTAAATTGATTATAAAGTGACTGAATTGTGAGAAAAACATCTGTGGGTGAAGTCTTGTTCAGTGTGTATTGCTCATTTATGCTCGCCTGAACATCCCTATGTTAAAACGGCAGCAACATTCAGACAAGTCATCTGTACATGTTGCTCGTGGATATAAATTCTCCCTGCAAAAGTAAAGGTTCTGCAATTGCACAGGCAATATGGAGATCAATTATGAGGAAAGAATGTTTATGGAGAAATGACGCCTTTTTATGGTATCGCAAAGAATTCCCATTATGTTATCAGATAATGTCCAAATCTGGAGATTTTAGAATGTTCTTTACGTAGTTTAAATGAGTGTGAGATATTGAACAGTTAGCTAAAACTGTACCTCAGATATAAAAAACTTCGCACATCTTTACTGATCAGTAAAGATTGTATGGTAAGAGAAGCAATTGCCCGATACTCTATGGAAACTGTACATAGCAAATAGGCCTACTTCTGCAAAGGCCCTAGGTCTATGTAATAACTTTGACACTCTACAACAAGTAAAAACGTATTGACACAAGGAGTTCTGAACAAATTATTGTACAAGATCGCATTGGAAACTAATCATCCTTAGGTGTAAGATCTTTTATTATAAGCATGCATTTAAGTGGGGATAGTCCGATTGTGATTTTTTTCTATTTTTAGATTTCCGATTTTAAGTTCCTTAAGGGACAAATAACATAACTAACACCAGCTTCCATTTGACAAGTCGTTATCTATCACATCTGTCGGGTATAGTGTACCTATTACAAATCCATATGCAACCTAATGAAAGTCTGGCTGGCACTCAACATACAAACACGACATACATTTTAATCTACAAACTGTTTCCATGCAACACAATGTTACCTTCAAGCTAATATTCAGACGAATTGCGACTGCATATTTTATTATCACAGGAGGTCTGAAAAATAAAAACATGAGGGGAGATGAAGATGGGGTTGCAATTCCTGAATGAGAAAAGTATTTGATTTTTGTCAGGAATCCTTGACACACGGAAAAGTTTAATAATAGAGGAAGATAAAGAAATTTAACACTTTGCCATTGCAGAACGTTTGGTAGTGCTCCTGAAATCAAGCTTATAAAATATTTTATCTATGTGTCTCACCCAACCTGTGTATTGCTGATTGTGACGTCCTAATAAGACAAAATACAGATCTCTCAAACGGGTTGGTTACTTTGTCCGTAAGAAGGCATAACTAGCTTCAAAATATGCAAAACACCGTTCATCCTAATAATATATTCCAACATTGAAGAGAAATAGATGGTGACATACCCCTCAATGAATGAACCAAAATGGTTATTGAAGAACGTGAGGTATCACAAAAGATTACGAAAGACGGTACTATCAGAAAATGTTTACAGAGAACAAAACAGCAGACCAGTTTTTTAGTATCGATTGCCATGCTCAATGAAACATGGCACGTTGCTAATATTTTGACAATAAACAGGAAAATACAATTGTCCTTTTTGATTATTTGAGAGGTGATTTACAAAAATAAATAAAATAAACTCAAATAAAAACCCGACTGACACACTAGCTGCTTCATACAAAAGCTGATATCACATTACAAGGGTTGCCATATGATTTACAGCTGAAGTGGTACAAACGTATACTACACTTACAATGCAGTATTATATATTTATGGTAATTAAAATACCAGAAGCAATTATAACTTAAAACACTCGAATTAATATAGTAACACATTATTTTTGTACATGCACTCACCGATTTAACATCGTTTTCAATATACGCATATTGTTGCCAATTAAGTTAACTATATTCAATATTTTGTAACGCTATGAGCTCATGTAGAAATTAGAAACAAAAGTTATACTTATACGAATCGATATCCTTAACACTACATGTGTACAAATAGTTGGCCTTCATTCTGCCGGACCTGCTTGTACCCAAAGGAAGTAGCTGGGGCAGGAGCTTGCGACAGCCTTTGTGTCGAGTAACCAATCTCTTAGAATATACACATATCATAATATATTTTCATGCCAGAATTATCCATTAGCACCATTTTCGCTTCATGGAAAAAGTTATGTTAACACTAAAAGAGAGACACGTGTGGCAAAAACGCAAACTTCAAGTTCAAAGTGGAACGTGTACTTTTATTAGCATTTGGGTCCCAACTAGGAAACTTCAGTGGTCCTTGTGATTTGGATACATGTAAGTATGTTCAGCATGGTTAGTATCTTGTAAAACGTTTACTTTTTTTTCAAATGTACAACAGGCCTTTGTGCAATCTCAATTCTCACTGACCAGGCATCGATTTTCTAGTTTGATTAGTGAATGCATTGATTACATAAACTGTTTCCGTATGATTAATAAATTTGATTTGGTTGGCTTTGATCTTATCCTTGAGATGAATATTACCCTGAATATATCATTGCCTGACTAAGTAAATGATCTACACCATTAAAGCATTGTTTATGTCAAATTGGACTAAAGAGTATACACCAACAGCTTTCGTAATCAAAATAATGAAAGACAATTTCAAAATATAAATATGTAAACAACCAACATCTTTAATTTCCACATGTCATTCTTGAAGACTATAAACCTGTTTCGTGCTATATGATGCACATTCATTCGTTTCAAATCTACGGTATGCAGCTGCAGCTGACATTTGTAGTGAAACATTTTTTCTTGAAACCACACGATCCGCCATTGGCACCACCCACAACCTTACGCTCTTAGTCACCTTTCCGACCAAAGATCCCTGTTCATGGTTGCAACTCGTATTGGATCCAAGTAGAATTTTTCACTTTATACAAATAATCCCAGGACCGCCTGTGCTTTGCATTGCTATGTTGAGGCTGATGATATTGTCATCTGGTGTAATTGAGTGTTTTTATCTCCCTTCAGTGGTACAATAAAGAGCTGCAACCATGATCAACCCTGGCAAACATCTCTGGCAGGGTTACTTTGTGGTCAGTGCACCTTATACAGATAATGACACTATCGATCCGTTACATTAGCTTCACATACACGGCTTAGCAACCTAAATCACAAATGTGGTGATTACTTTATTTGTCATGATTATAGATGTTACGGCATTACTGAAAATTGTAAATAAACTTTATACTTATAGCCACAGCTTAAAACCAATACAATACTTACAAAAGATAAATAACACAAGGGATAACCCAAAATGGCTTGCACTAGCTTCAAGTGAAAAATTCGATAAATTTATGTCGACCTGTATGGGATTCGAACCCACTACCTTCGGCACACTCGCCTAGCCAAATGTAAAGTCCAACACGCTGACCGCTAGGCCATCGGGACAACCCCAAAAAAAGGTTGACTAAGGACCCAGGGTGATGTTATAGCAGGTGTGGCTTGTACATTGACACGGTAGGGCACTTCCACAGACCGACAATTTATGAAATACACCTCTAATATAATTTCGAAGTCGGAGCAATGGCCCACAGCACTTCGAAACCAATAGAGTATTATCAAGTGAAAAATACGATAAATTTATGTCGACCTGTATGGGATTCGAACCCACTACCTTCGGCACACTCGCCTAGCCAAATGTAAAGTCCAACAGTTCAAGTTTGTCACCTTAATAAATCTTTTTATTAGCAGTCTAAGCACATTCTTGTTTTGGATGCCAGAGCAATTTAAAACTATGTCAAATAAGTCAAAATCCAATAAGCCTTTGTCTCATTCACAGCCCATTCGATATTGCCCACTTTTTCGAGGGGTTCACAGGTTTCCCGAATCTGTGGACCACATTTATATCTTGAAATTGGATTAATCGATACTAAGACCGTATTTTAAAATTGTCGGTAACTGACAACCTCTGTGGGGGCTGAGCCTCATTTTATGCAAGGGAACAGCAATTCATGCAAATTATTTGCATAATCTGCTGCCACAGTCTGCTGAACAGCACACATTATCACACAAAGAAATTGCATTAATGTTGTTACTAAATCAGCCAAAGTAGTGTCCAGCACCTATCAGAAGATTCAGTTCTGTATAAATTCACTGATTTAATTACGCCACGTAACCTCCAAAATTAACCATATACACATTTTCCTCTTAGATTTTTCAATTACTTCCAAGCGTTTGCACTGTATCCTTATACATAAGAATTAATAAAATAACTTTTTGTGATACTGGGTCAACGTACGTTTTCGTGTAGGCATGTGTCTGAAACCCTCCTTTAGGTCGGGTTTCGAGATATTTAGCTTATCATGTTTTAATATATTCAATTAATCATGGGTCCAAAAAACAACACAAAGCACCACAGCTAGCTACTTCCAAGCTAGCAATGAAGATTGGCCCAATATTAGTCAACATTTGGCAAGGATGGCCTAACATTGGGCGAATGTTTTACCAACCTTTATTGCTTGCTGGCTCTGGCTATACGTATGCAATCTGGGATCATGACAGCAAACAAAAATAAAATGATGCATGCAACTATATAGCCAGTTGTGTAATGATATTGGCTCTAACCACGCAAGGTGAATGTTGCTGGAAAACAAGAAATGTCTGTATGGACATATATCTGTGCATTTATATACAAAACCCTAGGAACTACACAGAATCTGCACATACGCATAAAATATCAGTATTTGCACATAAAAATATCGCTTCGAGCAAAGCGTCTGTACAATCAGGCAGCAAAACTGTCTGAATTCACATAAAAATATCTCCTTTCGAGGCAGAGCCTGTATGAACATTGTAACACGTGTACATACACACCGCATCTACCAGTTTATGGAATGGTTTATTTGGATATATGACCTCTGTGAGGCATATTCCAATTAATAGTAGACAGTGTCTTTCCAATTTGGAAAATATTTCAGCAAAACAAGGGGAATGAGGTACTGCAACAAACCCAAAATGGCCGGACAGGTTATTTTTCACACACACAGGAACATTTCAAATGAGCTGAGTATCTGTGATTCTCATCGACGAAAGATTACATTTAAAATGACAAAAAAAACAAAAAGCAAAAAAAAAACTGGTTGTCAAAGCGAATGACAAAATGATTCAGAGTGTGGTGTATTTTAAGCAAATATTCCCATTGAAACAACTGTTCAAATGTTTATTCCCGTTTGATCCAAGGAAAGCAACTCTTTGCACATATGTTGATGCTTTGTGACGCAGAAAATGATTCAACCACTTCGTTTACTGCTGTTTCATAGTCACGCATTCACAAACTGATCATATGATGGCATACAGATGGCGCTGCTCATTTGTCGCACCTGGCCCTAGGTAAATCTATGGCACGAGCACAGCTTCTTTTCAAAATACACCGTGATTCCAGTTTCATCATCCACGCATTTTCAAACATCAATAGTCCAAGAGACTCTTTGTTTCTCATATTAACCCCACATAATGAACAGTACATCATGTTATCTTCGCAAGCAAATGGGCAGATAATACCAGTGACTTCAATAGGCTTCATCTGCATATATTATTATGGTAAATGGGAAGTTAGTCTTTCACTCTAGGTGGTTTTCTCTTGCAAATGACATTCTACTTCTCCAATGACTGATATTAATTTGACATTTTTAACCAATTTGGTACGCCTGGTTTGTAAAATAGACTTTTTGTTGTAATTTCACCCGCCACTTTAGAATCAGTAAATATCATTTGAAAGAGGTCATGGTATATAGGTCAAGATTATTGTTTGAGTAACCTACATCTTGTAAAGAATGTAAGGCAAGTAAACCAATATAAATTTCATCCTTATGGTGGTATCCATTCTATTAAATAGGGATTCGGTGGTCACCCTATGACGAAGCAGAACACTCTAGAACATCAATAACAAATGACTCCTTTTCCAGAGCCAGTCACGCACGCACTTCCACCTGCCGGAAGAGGGCAACGAGGGGCAGGACACATATCAGCATAGAAGAATGCATGTTTATAGCATCACAGTTCTCGTAAATACCATGATTATTGTGGCACCTTTAACATCAAATAGGCAGTCTTTAAACTTACATTTCAAATTCATTGTTGCCTGTGAAACTTCAACTTTTTTACAAGTGAAGAAGGTTTGATAAAGTACAATAATTGCAGTATTTTTGCAGTTTTCTATACACGACTTTACTGTGTTATTATGTGAGTGCTAACTGGCATTTTAGTTTCAGAAAGGAGACTTATGAGTGTAAACAATGAAACAGTTACAACAATTTCACGGAAATATAATCTGAACTGTGGAGCTAATGTTATGAAAAAGTGCGGGAAACAGTGCGACAATTAAGAAGAAAGAATTACTCAAGGGACAGAAAACTGGCAGTAAGAACTTATACGCATGAGTGTGTGTGAATGATTTCAAATCCAATTTGCAACTAAATATTTGTTTCACAAGCTATAGAAAACGAAGGTTGTTAAAGAAAGTGGTTTTAAACCCTGGATGAGCTGGTATGTTTGCAAACCTCTCAGAGGACAAGTGTAATGGAGTGCAGCGTAGGCTAACAACAGGGACATGTTTCTTTCAGCGACAAAAAATAGTTTTTCTCCAATTAATTTCTATGACTTATAAAGGCAGTTGATACATGACGGAAAAGGCACACAAGAGTGTCTTTACTGTGCACTGTCTGACCTATCTTATATCATGAACAGAGGTGATCCTGACACTTTTGTGTTCATTACCTGCCTAGTTTTCGATACCTGTGCACTGGGTACCTTTTGACATTGCGAAATGTCTGTTCACTATCATGCCACAGCATAGTCATTTATACATGTGCACGCTCTGCAAGGATCAAATCAGGACAATTTTTATGCTTAAATTTCACTGAGCAGATACGATTTACTTTCCAAAAATTACATTCATTTACTGTAATAGGTGCCCTTTTTTACTGTTATATAAAAACATTTGTATAGCCGACTTGGCAATTTCATTTTAAGCACATGGATGTCTTAACATTATTCATGTTATGTCACCACGTAAGGCTTCAACCAAGATACTTGTTTATAGTAAAGACATATAGGCACGCAGGCTTGCGCCGGTAAGAGATTTTTCTCTGGGCAACGGAGGCGAAAAAAACCAAAAAAAAACAAAAAACAAAAAAACAAAAACAAAAACAAAAACAAAAACAAAAACAAAAACAAAAACAAAACAAACAAACAAAACAAAACAAAAACAAACAAACAAAACAAAAAACAAACAAACAAACAAACAAACAAACCAACAAACAAACAAACAAAAACCAGTTGTGTACAGTGGCTCCACTTGTGGAGAGATGGGCCTGGATTGTACAGTGGTATCTGGGCGGTTTACATGTAAACAAACTCACGGTGTTTTAAATACGACATAGTTATTGTGATGCATATAAATATTCATAAATCACTGATACTTTGGCTGACACAATATTGGAAGCCAACAAAGGAACTGCTAATAGTGGTTACTCAGCCACATATGCAAAGAGGTTAGTACTGTAAATCCTATGATCAGAGGACTTCTGTAAAACCAAAAATGAAAGGAGTATCTGCCAAGTTGTAGTGTATCGATGTGAAAAGAACAACATCGCACCCTACAACAAGTTACTTGAGACTGAACTACGAGGTTTATCTGGTTTAGGCTGAAAATATCTTCAATTGTGTGCATGTAATATTCAGATGCATTTGCATAAAACAAAAGCAAATACAAAAATCAAACAAACGAAAAACAAAACAATAGAACCAAAGGAAAAAGCAAAAATTGAAATAAACAAACCACAAAAAAATGAACAATCGATGCGTGCAATGTTAGCTGTTGTAATCATGCCAAAGCCAATAAATCCTATCACCAATTAAATTAATTGTGTAATGTTTATGATATTTTTTTTCTCTTTCTGTACATATGTAACTTGACAAAGACGCATGTCAATGGCATTTTGTCGGGAGAAAAAGAATACTGTGAAAGGGACACGTTATTGGCAGTTCTTGGCAAAATAACCTGGATGTGCCTGCGGAAACTGTTCTCGGCATTTTCACCCAAAAAGATCGAGTGTACCTTGGTTTTCTCACTAATTTTGTAGAGGGCTGCCGAGAGACAGATTAGACAGAAAGGGGCCTTGGCTTTTCTGTGCAAAATGTCAGGATGAGGATAGCAGAGGCAAGAACCTGAGCACTTTCGCTGAAGTACGTATTCCTCCCACCCACCACTTTTCTCGTGTGTGTGTTTTGTTTTTGTTTTTATTTTTTGTTCTGTTTTATTTTTGTTACAAAAAGTCCTGAATGAGATGTTAGCAAGGAATTAGATCACTTACAGTATATTTTATTGCAGGGAAGTCCCAAACTTGCCCACACGCTGGTAAAGCTTCCGTAGGCGTTAACTTTTACTGTCACCAACTTGGGCTTTGAACAAATGAGGGAACTACGCAGTCTAATGTGATTGATACATAAAGATAGTAGACAGTATAGTGCTGAATCTTAATTGTTTTGTAAATATTTGCCATATGCTATAAAATATATTTGTAACAATGTTGAAGCTGGGGCTTGTAAAAGTGTATATCTACTTGTAACTAAATATTTCAATTGGCAGTAAGTGGTGTGTATATGCTCTGCTGGGGAAGGCAATATGTCTCCACATTTCTCAGCAAAATGCCCCCAAGTTCCCAAGTAGATTTAAATGTCTCTCGCCGACACGGGCGAGAGACATTTTTGTATTCTGTCCTGACCTTGGCGTTTTTCGCCATTTTGACAGAAATTTGCCCAGCTCCTTTGTTTCTCCAATCTTAACTCGGCGTTTTCTGGCGCAAACGTCCAAAACCGCCGCCATATGGTCTCCAAAGTTCTTGTAATTTTTTAAAAAACAACGCACGCTGTATACCCGGACTGGACTGAAATCAACTTGTGCTGAACTTTGTGTTATGCGTACAATATCAATTACATCTTCGTGTTGTTGGAAACACACACACACACACACACATACACACACACACACACACACACACACACACACACACACACACACACACATATGTGTGTGTGTGTGTGTGTGTGTGTGTGTGTGTGTGTTTAGTTTTCCAATGTTTTGTACCTTGACATTTCTAATACTGGTTCAATGCCGCACATTTTGTCTGTGCAGTGGAGTGCTTCTCGTCCCCATTCTGGTCATACTTTATACGCTAGACAAATGAACTAGAGCTGTAACACCACCATGTTTCATCCAATTAAAATTCTCACCATTGGTTCCAATTTCGCTTTTACATATACCAGACATGATGAGTTAGTGGATGAAAGCCGGCCTCATGTGCAGCATGTGCGTATTTTGATGTTGCGAGGAGCGGGAGGGAGAAAACCTCCAAAATCTGGTTTACCATGTCACAGATTGTATGACCTCCCCGTCACAGTAAGCGAACATCGGGGTATTGTTTATCCGACTATCGTCTATTGGCTGCTTTCCGTGGCGTGACTCTGGAAAACTTCCTTTATTTGATTAGCATATAGGAAGCTACTTGGAAGACTTTCCTTGCTTGGCACTGGCTTCTAGTTGCTTGATATGCTCCTCTTTCTGGCAAATAAAGGACAACACGTATGGGTTATTGCTTACCCTCGGCATGTTACAGCTTTCCTCGGGACATGCTATTCTGAGAATATTCATTTGCAATTCTCATTCAGATTGCTTTGCATTAACACAAGTTGAAATCATCGAAGCCTTTTAAAGAAATTCATAAGAACAGGCTACACTTGCTGAGACCCCCTTCCTGGAAAGCGTACAAAACAGCACAGTTTTCTTTGTATCAACTCAAAGATTCAACAGAAACACAAAGTCACAAGGACTCGACCATAAGCTTTGCCTGAAAAAATTTAACCAATTCGATGGACACCAAAATACTATCCTATATCCTGATTTATTGAGCGTGGGTTAGGACCTAAAATAAATAAGTTCCCCGAGAGAGCTAATTACTTAATTCTCCTCTATAATTGCTTTGGCGGAACTGGCTTCTTCGGACACTTCCCAGCTAGGATTATAGGTTGGCCCAACATTCGCACAACGTTGGCATGGATGGCCCAGCATTGGGCCAATGTTGGGCCAGCTCACATTGTTAACTGGGTTACCTGTCGTAACAGCTGTTTAGCGCATAGTAGTTCGTCCTGTAGTTTGATGATCTTGGATTCATACTCCACAGTAGTGATCTCAGTGTTAGTTCTGTGGATTGTCGCTGCCTGCTGTGTCCTAAAAGTTGACGTGGTGTAGGCGTCTTCTTCCTCCGGTGATACCTGAATCTCCTTCAGGCGAATTAGCTGGGAGAAAAATGAATATCAGATAAAAAATGAGTACATGTCGCTGTCAACCGTAAACCGTAGGGCCTGATTTTTTACAGGGTCCAATGTACCATCCTAGATGTAGATGAAACTAGAAGAACATAAAAAGCGTAACTTTGATATCCTCTTCACACACCCTAACCCGTTTCCGTGCACTGACACCGTTTTGGTGTGTGCAAGCCATACTACCCCTGTGGTGTTTAGCCCTTAGATATTCTAAGAATTAAACTCGCAGTCAAAGAATTTTAGTTTATAATTAATAGATTAATCAATACTTGACCTGTCCGATATTTTTCAGTTTTACAAAACAGGATACTAAATCACAACGCACACACACACACACACACACACACATACACACACACACACACACACACACACACACACACACACACACACACACACACACACACCATGGTGTATGTAGAAATTTAGTTGTAGCCTGCGGCTGATTGATACGACGTAACTCTGTTACTCACCTGAACAACTTCTCAAGATATAAAAAATTCATGCCAATATATCAAACGGTCCTAGCTGTATATACCACCCAACGCGATTTCACAATTTAATTTTGTGAATTTAGTGGATTCTGTGCAGAGAATTACAACGTTCACAGCCTAGTAATATATCTTCCATTTTGTATATATAACAGCAGCTAAGCTCAATTTTATGGACAAATTTGGTAAGAACTTTACACTTCGGTGTACAAAATCTATAGTCGTATACAAGTAAATGGCAGACAAAACTCAGTGTGTCTAGGACAAATTCAATTCTGTTGACCAATTTAAAACATTGACTAAACATTTACGAATTCTATGGACGAAATTGGTAAAGTTTGAGAATTTTGTCTACAAAATGAAATAGAGTAACCACAATACTAATATTACACTTGGCACCCATAATTCACAACTCATAAAACCAGAATATCATGCTAGCCGTTAACAAAAGATGGTGATTAAACGATACTTGCCTTGGGTATAAAGATGATGAACTGTGTGGCGGTGGTACCAAATATAAGAAGACCTGAGATCAACCCGTAATACATTTCGATCTTTTTGCCAAGCACAAAGGCCATAATGGCACCGAGCACACACAGTAGCACCACATTGTAGATGCACATGCCAATGTACTGCGAGTCGTTTAAGGCTGGGATCTTCACCTGTAGCAGAGTTCAACACACTGTGTGTGTGTAGCTACTGAACATATTTAAACACTGTGCTGATACATGTAGCTCTAGAGAGCTGGCTTATGTATATGGTTGTCTTGGAGATCGATCCTGAACGTATGAATTTCCTGTTTAAAAGGGGCTGGCAACCATGGTGACGGGTTGGCTATGATGATGATGATGATGATGATGATGATGATGATGATGATGATGATGATGATGATGATGATGATGATGATGGTAGTGGTGGCGGTGGTTACGATGGTAGTTGTGAACCTGTGCTCAGTTGACTGGCACTTTGTTAGTAAGACATGCACGGTTGTAACATTGTGGCTGTCTTTGCTATATGTATACAGGAAAACTGGCCAGAAGAGAAAATATTTACTTCGAATCAATCGAATCTACAGACACATCGACCAAAACCTAATATTTACAGTGGTTTGCAAAAAAAAAGCGTGCTTTGTACAAATAATAGGTGAGTGACAAGACTTTGCAAATCACCATTACAAATCACAAAAATTAACGTCGTCTAATACTAAAATTGTGTATATTTGCGTCCTCATTATATTGAGTCTCTATAGACACCAACAGGCTTGGAAGGAAAGCAAAAATTAGCCAAACAACGAATGTAAGTAGTCATGTAGTTCTTAAAAGTAAGATGATTATCATGAGAGTAAAAGGATGATGATCAATGCTGACGATGATGATTACCACGATAAAAAAAAAATAGCTGAGACACCCAGATATACTGCATAATTGTAATTAAGCTGAAAAGCATCTGTGGAGTCAACATTGTAAGATACGTGATAATGCACAGATAGGTCAAATTTTGACATTCCCGATTGTGATGGTAAAATAAAACATCAGCATCTCATGTACATATTAATGTCCCTTGTTGAAATGTAGTTTAATTCAAGTTAGTAATATTTCTGTGAGCAGCTTACGTTGCATGCAATGACTGCTTTTTACTTCCCTGAATGGTGGCTGTGTGATGATGTGTCTATGTCATGGCATGTATGGCGCTTTTCCAAAAAATATTGTGATATCTTTCCAAAAGACATCACAATCATATAGTAGTTTGTCATAATATACGGACCTGGGTCGTTTTGAGTTTTTGTGTGCATATGATTGCAATGAAAGGCACCCTTAAATTGCTGCAACCATAGAAAAAGGTGATGGAATGCCCTCTAACCTTTCCAAAGAAGTCTTACTTACTTAATCACAGCGTGATGGAGCCCTTGTACAGTTCCACCCTCAAAGGAAAATATTCACATTAAGACAAGGTTATAGATATGCAATTAGTTTATCCCTGGTAGACACTATCGTCAAAAGCAACATAAATGTCTATGAGTATCCACTCTTTATTGTATAATTTTAGGATCAGAGGTATACTTTCAAATTCATCTTCAGAGCAGCGGTTCTGCGGGGTAACTAGCATACAACCTGTGAACCCCAACAATAGGAAAAAAAAGCTTTGAGTGAATGATCAGCGCATGGGGGATGAAGACAACAAACACACAGCTAAAGCAGCGTACTGACCTTTCTGGTTTCCCACGCTAAGAAGGCACCAAAGATGAGCACCAAACCCTGGATGGTATAGAGAGCTGCCACAAAGTAAAGCCGATATGCAGAGTCACACAACTCTACCATACTCAACTCTAAATTTCCTCCAAGTAAGTCCTGCAATATTGAAAGGCCATAGCGAAGCCCCGCATTAAGACCACTTGAGTAACGAGACCATTCATACATGATACCAGACTTGAGGTAATCATGCCCTTCATTAGAAATTTATGAAGCTACACTTCTATATCTTTATAACACTTCCGAGCAAGGACCACTGTAATGTTCACTTATGGGTGTTCTTCCGGAGTTAAACTGCATTTAAATCAGTTTCCGCCTGAGCAACTAACTGTAAGACCTCAACGTAAGACATCTACTCTGTCACACTCTTTGAAAGCTGTCAAACTTTTTAAAAAGCTTTGGTAGTCTACCTAAGACCATTGTACACCATTATGCACATCCACAGCCGCACTCCATGCACAAAGACACAAGCCATCAAGGTGACCGCAGACAACAGCTCAGCAGACGAGCTTCCGCACACACACGTTTCCCCATGTACCCATCTGTACATCCACATACACACAGAGACACAGAAACAGAAAATCAATGTGAGCCAAAACCTTCAGTTTTGGGAACTGCAGCCATTTCAAGTGTTCTCTTGGAATCCGAAACAAATGGGGATCCTACAACTTTTAGCCAATGTTCTATTTAGAATTACTACAGATTATGATGGTGTTTACGCTAGAAGATGTTCTGATGTCGCGCAAGCCGAGGTACTCACCCGCGCCCCGATTTGAATTTCTCTTACTCTCACGGGATCTATGATTTCCCAGGCAATCAGCACACAAAGGTCAATTACCAAAAGAACAATGACATGGATGTAGAGCTGTGTATCTTTTACCACCTTTGAAAAGACATATAAGATATAAATATTTCACATATACAAAACCTTTTGTAGGTGTTGCTTAGAGTACTAAATTATATCCATTCGGCCAGATTGTAATTGAACTCACGTGCAAAAAATCTGTCACATGTTTTGTAAACTCAGGTATGGTATTCCATGCTCCTGCTGGAGTCTTTATCTGGTACAGAACATGCACAATGGCACAGTTGTTATCTTCTTAAATTTGATTTACACCCAGTGTAGTTGACGGAAATATATATGAAATGAATTGTGTCTACATTACAGCCATACAATTTGGGTTTTAAGCATCACCTGTATAATTTCCTGTACATGTAAGGTCTGCCTTTAAAACTACTGAGAAATTGTTGAGTATATGATGAGTAAGAACACGTTTAATGAAATTACGAGTGATTATTATCTAAGTATCGGCTTAGCTGATTATTTTCATGAAGGGATACTTAGATTAAGTGAATATAAATCGTTTCGCATGTTTTGAACTGTTTCCTGGTTGTGAGGTTGAAACAATAGTTTACCTAATGGCACATATCTCCATTTCTAGGATGGGAAGTCGTAACATTCTTTGAAGACAACACTTCTTTCGTTCGACACACAGCTTCTACCCGAGCCTTTAATGCTTGATTTTATCAGTGCGACGTTATTTCATAGCTTAATGCCATTCATAACTCAAGTGCCTGTCATCATCAACGGCAAATTTTAACAATATGAAAACATACTCACGTTGGGGCTTCGGTTCTGTGAAATTGGGGATTTGTGTTGTACTTTAGTCAACAACCCACTACATACTTCTTTCATGAATATTACCACAATAAGTGCTGTCAAGCTTTCTTTGGCACAAATATAATAGAGTTATCATGGTGATCACCGTTAAAGGTATAAGCATATTATTTTCAATATTTTAAAAATCTCAATTTCCTGCAGACAACGTACCTTTTTTTTCAGATTTTTGTTTGCAAAAACTACGTGTATACGCCAGGTTTTTGCAAACAGTGCACCAAATGCTAGAGCAAATCCCACCACAAAGGTGTAACATCGAGCCTGTAATAACAAATTATGTCTGCATATTTTTTTTCATGACTGTACGAAACATAATATGACAGGAAAATGAATGAATCAAAACAGCATAAGCATGAAAAGTGAGGTTATACAACTTCAGTCACCTTATCAGGAATATAATATATGCTGAAATAAAAGTGTACAGTGAAAGCTAGGGATAGCAAAATGAGTATTCCTCCTCATGGTATGCCTTGGTCGATGGTGGTGGTGAGGTAATAAAAGGTGATTATATTCACTTATATTAAAAGCTACAAGACACATGTCTTTCCTTCAAATAATCATTTTATTGCTGTTTACTTTGAAGTCAATGATATGTGGTTTGCCCTGATGCAGCCTGAAATGTTGTACACTGCCTGCCCTTTTCAGCCATACCACTGGCAAAGCTGAATAAGTACATGCACTTTCAATAATGGAAGGGCATTAACCTGATAGACTGCTGATATTCTTGTCCTGCCAATATATATGATGAACTGCCTGTTAGGCCATTTACTCGATTGGCTCTTTTGTTAATTATTTGCTGTACTGCATGGTACTTTGCTCTATATTTCTGCACGAGATAATCCCTTTAAAAAGGGTATATTCTAAAACAAAAGAATGGTCCACTATGTCCCCCCGGAACTCATGAATAGTTATATTTGACATGCCAAACAACGGCTACAATTACGATACAACGTAGAATTAGCAATCGCCCACGAGAAAATTGTACTGTCGATACGTCATTGAAGTTTTAATTGCAGTTTAATAATGACTATAGGCATCCCCGATATGAATGACTTTAGTCTGGAAATGTTACATATGTCCCACACCAAATTCTAAGGATATGAATAAATTATGCAAACAGGTGCGACAGTGCTATATCCTCAGAGTGAAATGTGGTTACTTTCTGTGTGAATAGTGGGCACTTTGGGAAAGTGTATAACAATGCCGTATTAAACAGACTATATGTACATTAAAAGACAGACCACACTGCGGATGATGTCATGAAGCGAACCTACAAAGACCTTCACAGTGTGCTGTACCGTTGAGGTTTATGTAAGGGCTTATATATACAGTACGGAACTTTGCAAAAATCCTTAGGATTACATATACTATGGTGTTATATTGAAAGTGCAATAATCCTTAGGTTTACATACTATGGTATTACATTGAAAATGAAAAATGCGTAAGGTACATCGAACTATTTTTTTGCGTTAAACTATTGTGAAAAATACTTAGTTTTCGCATGCGCAACTACACTTCAAGGTCTATTACAATAACAAAAAGAAAACAAAAGTAAGGAATAAAGAAGAGAAAGCAAGAAAACAGAAAAGGATAGAAGAGGAGCAAATAAAAGAGAAGAAAATACATGAGAAGAGAAACTAGAAAACAGGTAGATAACACAATATAAACAATGTGGCATTGCTCACAAGTGCAGTAATCTTATCAGAGTAAAACGAAGCAAGGTAAACTCTCCAAGACAATAATACCTTGTAAAAGCTGATGATTTGTGCGGTGTGCCGTTCCTGGAAAAAGACCGTGCTGTATACAATTATGCAGCCCACTAGGATAATATTGTTCATGTTGGGCGATGACATTTTGATGATCCTGTTGAGAAATTTAAAATACGATTCATAGAGGATGTTCATACAAAGGGGTTAAATTTTTTGTTCTGGGTCACAAATAAATATCATTCAGGCGTTGAAACACACAAAAAAATCAGCACATTGTTGAGGTCATGTAATGTCAATTTATGTGTGTGCTTTTGCCCTCATTTTCACCTCTCTGCATGGGATTTTCGATGAATCTGCCTCATTTTGAGTTAAGGCCAAGCAATTAATCTCAAAAGAAACATTGGGCATTGATGTTGCCTACACCATGTCTGTTGCAACAAAAAGTAGTTGCATATATAAGTACCGCCAACATCTTGATATCTTTTATAAAGGTAATAACAATTGTAACTATCGCGTTTTGTAAGTTTCAATATTGAATAATTATAATTTTCCTCCACAAAGAAACTGCTCATACTGGGATGATAGCGCAGACTGGATGGTGATTAACCGTTGCCAATGTCTACTCGATGTTTGCATACCATTGTGACTTGCTTTGTGATGACAAAGTACTGAATTTTTACACCTTGAACAGTTAATTGTGCCATTTATGATGACGTGTGCTTGTCAACGATTAGAGGAAAATGATTTATATTTGGTTAAAATGAAAAACGTAAACAACCATTTGGAGGGATTTCGCATTAACCCAATCAACAGATAGTGAAAAACATAGCCTATTCAAGGTGATACACACAGGCGTGAAGTCTGTCATGGGACTATTTAATGTAATCAAATATTTCATCCCCTCTAGAGTCAATTTTATGTAGCTATCCTCAAGGGGCATGGTCGCAAATTTTGATAATGGTCAGGTCCAAAATATCCCCTTTTGCTGTCAATTAGTTAGGACACAGGGTTATTCTAGCTTCCATGATCATCTTCACTGTTCTGTTTGCTGCTAATTGACCGGACGTTGAGGGATTACTCATATAGCATAACAGCACCCTACTGAGGTAAAATCAACAACAAATGTCACAGGCCTTGAATTATGAGGCTCTTTCGGTCCCGATCTTAAGACATTAGCCATATTCTAGGCATTTGAAAATATTGCTTTACACCAAAAAACACCCCCACCCCTAAAAAAAACCCGAAATGTTACAGAAGAGGTTTTACTCATGTGTAGTATTAAGGGCAATATGGTGAATCCAAATACGATGAAAATTGTACTAAATAGTACAACTGTAGTAAAAAGGGACTTCAATTAAAACATAAGTCAAGTAGATGATTTAAACTATAGTGTTTCATTAGCACGAATAACTTGGACAACAGCGAGGCAATCCTATACGTGGTATATTTATGTATTTGAAGAATCCCCATGACTTGATGGTTATTGTCCTTGCTTTCAGTGCCAGGGTATGGGGTTTCAAATCCTGGCTGATCGCAGGGAATTGAATGTGTCTCTGGCTCTTATCATGCAGTGAAGACCTCACTGCTCAAAGTCTTTGTGTGGTATGTGTGATTATGCCAGTGGTGACAACAGGGACTGCAAGTCTCCTGATTCACTGGTGGCCCTATAAGAATCACAGTAAAGACAGGACACTGCTCACACATGTGTGAAAGTGTGATGCATGTAAGAGGGCCCTGGGAAATATAAGCATCAACTTATCAGCTTAACAACTCTACAAATAAGTCTTGTCTGTATTCAATTCATGAATATCACTGTCATGAATATTGTCTATCTTAATTACTACAAACTGCTTGGCAAACAAAACAAATTTTTTGCTTGCTCTCTCTCTCTCTCTCTCTCTCTCTCTCTCTCTCTCTCTCTCTCTCTCTCTCTCTCTCTCTCTCTCTCTCTCTCTCTCTCTCTCTCTCTCAAACTAACTGATCTGGGATTATGCGGCACTGGTTGGACCCTCAGGCTGACGAGCTATTCTGCTTCTGTGAATTTATAGGCCCATTTATCATGTAATGCCGACCGCCTGCACACTCATTCTTGTCCCAATTATCCACATTGTAACGTCAATGCTGCGTCAATGCTCGAACATGTGAAATCCATGTTATTTGACAATGGTGCTCCCACACTGACAGGTTTTTAGTATATATAGCCAGTCAATGTCACACGAACCCGACGCATACATTTTTTTTATTAATATGTCCTAATATGAGTTGCTTTAACCTTTTCATACTCAACTGCCTGTCGTCAGCCAGTAAAATATGTGGTGTTAAAGTAGACCTTCTGCTGAAATCTGTTTTATTTTAAAAATATCCAAATTAAGTTACTAAAAAATCTTTCCCTTTCTCTAGACCACAACAATCACCCACCATATAATACACGTATATTGATGGATGCACCTGAGGTGTTACTAATATTTCCATAAATATGGAATATATATTCTCAACAGATGATGATTCCTTTTTACATCAAGCTCAATGTGTCTTTACTGAATATGACTTTGTCCTGTTAAATAGTTTATTTCTAAGTGTCTGATTTTTGAAGACCCGCATGTCTTCAGGGATCTGTCAGTATACTGGGCTACTTGCAGTTGTGATGAGATGATGTGGTAGAGGCTGCCAGGTTTTACTTTGGGGTCATGTTCTGAGTTTGTTTACTCACTTGGTAATTAATTTACTATTAAAAACAGTTGCTTATTCTATAAAACGAACTGCTAACTTGAAAACATGTTATCATAGAGTGTGACAGTGAATAAATTTTAGCTATACATGGTTAGATATACCAAATTATTTTCATTAATGACGCTTTTTACCGCTAATATCTGAACGTCGTCTGCTGATTGTGTTTTACCAATTTATGGATTATTTTTCAAAGTTTTGAATGGAACTTGCATGGAACGCAATTCCAAATGCGCCCTGAACGCGCCAAGGAAAGCTGTTGACTCGGTCTTCTATCAGGGTCGAATGAGTAAAATCAATATAATTAAAAAATGGCTTACCTTGTATTTCTGAATGCCACATTTATAACCAGGAAAAAGATGGCGGCAGCGATGGCAAATGACGCAAGGCTACACATAAAGATGTACAGAAGAATTGACACATACACTTTCTTGAGTGTTATGACGGTGGAGTCTCTTGGCGGTGCTCCGTCTGAAAAAATGCACAATTCACAATTGATGGTAATTGGTGTTTATTATACTAATGAATTGCATGCAATAATATGTCGCAACGGCACGAGGCCACGCATTAAAATATGTACCTCATACTCAATATTGCCTAATTGCCAAATTCGACAAAACCCACCCCATTTCGACAAAAGCCAATATTCTCTGAATCTGTCAAAAACGATACAGGATTCATAATCTTTTAAACCAAGCGTCCATCCAGGTATCAGTGTGTTAGTTGCAGAGACCATAAGAATGCTTCTGCCCAACAGCTTTAATCTGCATGCATTGGATAAAATATGCCCAAAGCATGCCAGGAAAGTTGTTGACTCGATCAAAAACTTGTCACGGACTGTGCTTGAAACAAATCATTTAATTGTTATAGAATCCATAGGAGCAAAGATGTGAAAACAGCCATAAAGTGTGGACATAGCAATATTTTAATGTAGCCAGCAAAGACATACAATGATTTAATTGTATATTTTCCTACAAATACATTAAATTATAAAATAGAGGTAAGACAAGAGGGCTATGTAAACAACAAGCGTTGAATTATGCTGAGGTGATCTTATCTTAAAGCTAAGTGTGTGAGGACATTAGACCCGACTGCTTGGTCGAGTGATCCAACTATAGTAAGATGTGCATACAATGCATGCTAGGTATGTGTAAAGTTTCTTAATATTGATATAAAAAGAATCAATGAGGAAAATTTTTGCAGTCCAAAGGCAAATAGTGAATTGATATTAGCGGAAATTACTCTTAATCCTGCTTTAATATCACACATATATACTGGTCTTCATTAATGTGTATGTGTGTGGCTTCATGAAACAAAATCAAACATAGAGAAAGGTAATGACGAATTCTTTGTTAATACATTTGTGGCACCATGGGTGACTGAGTGACATTGTCAATACATGATAGTCACAATCTAAGGTTGATATGAACCATACATGGTCTTTTACTGACCCATATACCTGGCACATTGGCTTACTTTAATTCTTGTTATATGCGTTTCTTCCAGATATGTACCTCTGTTGGATTTCTTAATACAGAGTCAGATAATAAGGAAGTTATATATTAAAAGGTAAAACTGAGACCAATGATTTTGACCTAGTGATCAAGTTTTCTTACTTTTCACACCAGTGGGTTCTGAAATGTGTGCTTTATGTTTCATGAAACTGCTTAATGTCATGAGTTCTAGCTTGCACATGTACGTTGGCATTGCCTTACGCCTTGACACGTTGTAATAAACTAGTTCCGAATTATGAATAATAATCAATAGTAATGTGGCAAAAATTAATTACTCATTAAGAATCCATAAATAGCAAGTTTCTGTAAACAAATATATTTGGTTGAAGTTTACGTGACGGACATATGCGCAAGTGTGAGGAAAATCATCAGAAATCAAGGATCACAAAAAGAATATTCATACAAAAAAACTCCCAAACCAAATAAAAAACAAAACAAAAAACAAAACAAAAACAAAAACAACTAAAGAAAAAGAGGAAGCAAAGAAAAAGAGCACCACTTGCAAAACTAAGAACATGGAGTCTCTAAAAATGTTGTCGTGTGACTTAAATATAAGTGGCTTTGAGGTTTTCAAAGATAATGGTTCCCTGTAAGATATTCCAAGTTACATTATGAAGATTCATCGTTTGAAAATATCCATAAATCAATCACTCTAAAAATTTTAGAAGAATCCAGCATGCGGTTTAAAAGAAGTCGAAAATTATAAGGATACAAAAATTATAGAAAAAAAACTAAACATTGCAGAACTATTGTGCAATAAATTAATATTTATGAGTACCTTGAAGTCTTCCCGTGTAATTTCAAAGCAATTGGCCCTGTGGTGTCAAAGAACATTTGTAAAGATTTATTAGAGCCTTAATCATAAAAGTAAGGAATGCACTGAAACATGATAACTTGATCGCATGGTAGAGGTCCACCAAGTTTACAGAGGGTGTATTCGATAATTTTTAGAAGTTAGAACTGTAAAATTGTCGACGCAGGACAATGATGACCAAGTATAGACGGGCAGGTCGGCCAACTGAAAATCTATCTGACTATTCAGCCCACGTTTACTGAGAACCCAGGCTTCAGCCATTGATTTTTTGCAAGTAGTATAACACATAGATATGTATTTACAATCTCTCTTCCCTAAGAAATCAAACTTCAAGCCCAGAAATTGCAACCTTACTATCACGTCTACTCCCTGAGAGGACATGGCACTTTAAATTTCTGAAACACTTGTATCACTCACATTGTGCTGAAACCTGGCGTTTCCTCTCATTAGGCAGCCATTCTGACTTTCTTAAGTCTACTAAGTCTTTTTTTTTTTTGAACATTAAAGTCCATGAAACCAGAATGCTTCACATACACCGACGAAAGATGGGTAAACCAAAATCATTGTCGGGGTTATACATGGCTTCCTGTTCTTCAAAAGTGTCGAATGGCATCTGACAAAGAATACGGCGTTCTTAGCGAAGTGTCAAAAAAGCAAAAAAAGTATGTCCTTTGGTAAAGGAAAACGATTGGTAATACTACACGCACGAAATAAGGATGACGAGTTTATGCCGAACTGTGACCTTCTATTTGTGGGCGAACATAACGAGACAGACTACCATGTGAAATGAATACCAAAACTTTCATGGAATCGTTAAAAACAAACTATCTCTGCATTGAAAGTGGTGGTTGTCCTTGACAATACAGTATCATAATACAGCTCTCAACATGGATCAGAAAAAGGCTGCCATGCAGGAATGGCCTCCGTCAAGGAGTATTGAATAGGATCCGAAATTTTCAAAACCAGGCCTTTGCAAAATAATGGAAAGAAACAAGCCGCCCCCAGTGTTTGTAACAGATGCCAATGCCAACAACATGGACGCGTGGTGCTCGGTACCCCTGTCCGTCAGTGTGAATTCAATGTCATTGAACTGATATGGGCCCGGGTGAAGCACTTCATAGTTGACAGAAATAAAACTGTCAATATTTAAGATGTGAAAGAACTAGTGCCCCTTGACTTTGGGAGTGTATTGGGGAGTGGGGGGCGGGGATTTCGTGAAAAAATGTTGAACATACTGACAAAATAGAAAAATACTATTGGGAAACTGGAGGGTCGAAAGATGAGATCAACCAGGTGATTATACATTTAGATAGTAACAGTGATAGTTGTAGTGGCAAAAGTTCGTCTGAAGAAGAGGCGAGTAGCAGGGAGGACTGAGGCACAGAATGACCAGTTTTCACATGGTAAGTTTAGATATGTCCCCTTGTCCGTATTGCAGGCCGCAGTGTTCAGAGATCATAGCATAGGGTAAATCCCACTGGTCAATTCATTATTGCTACTCCCTGCCCAAATAAACAGGTACTGAATCCAATTTTTATGGTTACTGAATTAAAAAACCCACAATTCTGATGCACTTTTCACTAATATCTGTGAATGTGCCATTCACTTGCATATCCCAAAATATTATATCCTGATATTTCCCACATGTGATTTTAATGATCGTATTTCTTCGAAAATTCTAACTTTAAGGACTTTGTTTTTTTTATCACAAATGCAATTTACACACCATAAGGGAATTAAATTATAGGAATCAATGGGAGGGAGAACAACGCGTCGAGAAAAAATGACCCCATCATGTTGCCAAACGCCATGAATATTGTAGCATTGTTGGAAAATGCCGACGTATCGTCCTGCTTTTGCACATCGATAAATCATTCACCAAGGTAAATTTAAATAAGAGTGTTGCCAGATTTTCCTTTGCGTAACTTAAATACAATAATAACTTTATCAGCGGAGGCCTACAATTACTTGCAGGCGTCATACGGTAGATTGTTCATAGATCCATGGTGAGTCGCTGATCTGCCGTCAATGTGTCATTGGCAAACAGGCGGTTCTGCATTTGTTTTGCTTTGTTTTTAATCTGATGGTGCTCCATTTTACACTTTGCTTAGAATGTGTCTGTCCATGATGCATAAGCAATAATGGTATGATGGTTAGCACATCTGAATGTAGTTCAATGTTTCTAAGAATAACACTTGTACTGCCAAGTGCAAGTTGGCAGCCCTTAGATGGAGCCTGCATATCGCCAACAGCCTTTTTTCGTTATGGCCCCGAGGGGCACTCGAACCTATAAAATTATATTATTATGAATAACTAAAAGGAAAAAAAAAAAAAAAAAGGAAAAAAGAAAACTGCAAAAATGACAGGACCAGTGCAGACCTCTAGAGACTGTACTCAGAGGTTCGTCATTGTACGGGCCCCGTCCTGGCTGGATGCCATGATCACCCTTACACCGATTCTTTCAGTGTAATTATGTGTATATAATGTGTATTCACATGTATACGTAATAATGATGGAAAAGAAAGAACAGGGATTTAAGATTAACATACATTACTGTTTGGATTACCTGACAGAAATTCATGGTTTTTTTTTTTTTTTTTTGTGATAAGGGACAGTTGAAAAGTTACAATATTTGCTACAGCTAGTTCAATGCAGCGTTGTTGGTTACTGGTGTTATTTTTTGACATCTTAATTCAAACCGCCACGCTAGTGCCTTTGCATGATTTAGCCAAGACCTTGCCATGCAAAGCAATGCGTTTGATTGGTTTCATCAAAACGGCGTCTAATATCAACGCTAAATGACTTGATCTCTTCGAGCAAACCGACTTTCATTTTAACACCTGCTATTTCATATTGCAGGAAATTAAAAGGGTGCCAGCAAGTCACGTTGCTATCTCAGCAGAGCTGGCCAGAAGGCAAATTTATTCATTAATGTAAGTGACTTCTCGCCACTAACTTGTTATATTAAGCTGGTAAGCGAAATCAAACGTCCTTTACTTGGCAGTGTTCTTTGGCAGATTAATGAAAAAGAAAAAAGAATAGGACGGCACCGCCTACAGATATAAACAAGTTGTAGCCACATATTAAGTAAACAGAGCTCAAGTCCAAAACATTTCGTTCCATTGTTTTAGGTTTGACTACTGCACATTTCTGTGTTCAATGACACAAAAATATTTTCTGATCTGTCACCTTATTAGAAGTCAAACCACCTAGAGAATGTTCGGCTGATCAGGTTGATTTGGCTTATTGTATAATGTTAGCAGCATACACCAAAGACCACTTTCGACTGCGACAGCGGTCAAAAATACCACATGAAATTAGAAGTCACAACTGCCTCTGGCATGAAGAAAAACCGTCTTATGTTCAAGGTTGACTCCGATGACTTTTGCGGAAATTCCAACTGACTGTTTTGAAGCAGAAATACGTTGAACTGGAGACGCCAGAGACATAATCAGCGTAATCATTCCCAGAAATGTGGATCTCATTGATCAATATGGTAACTTTATCATTTCTTTACAAACCGTATAATGCGAACTGTGCCATGTAGTTATTATTTAACGTAAATACGTAATCAATGTGCGTTTAAATTTGCATGACCTATAACAAAGATTTAGAAAGAATATCAAATTTTATATCACATACAACCAGAGAGGCTTATGGCCCGGATAATTTCATGTAAACTGTTTTATGAAGGGAAGGGTGGGGGGAGGGGGACCATACACCGAAACTACGGTGTGCATATTGACCTCCAAAACTGATTTATATATTTATTAACTGTAAAGCTGCAGTGACCTCTTACATTCGTTTACCTTAATGTTTACCTACAACTAATATTTAAACAACTTTTTTTATTGTTTTCCCTTGGATCACACAGTACATGGTTTGCACCCCCCCCCCCCACACACACACAACTTATACATGGCTGCCCTTCTGTTCTCAAGCTGTGAAAAAGAAGGGAATACACAGTAACTTTATACAAAAATAATCACCTCATTATAAACTGACATTAGTCACAACCAGTTTTGAAATGCTCTAAAGCCTTCAGATGTCCCCTTGAACAAATGTTACAAAGACAGCGCTGTCTTATCATTGGGCCCAGTAACAACGTGTGATAAAGTACGTAAATTATACTCGTGCTTAAAACGATGATTGGCAAGCCTATATCTTCCATGATGGTGTTGACAAGAGAAACAAATTGCCACAATAACATATCGTTTTAAAGCAATTTCACCCTTACCTCATCAGGGAAAACCAACCCACGGTGGACATTACTCCAGCACCAGTATTCTTGGGGCCACTTTGAACACACCTGTATATGTGTTATTGTCTTATTATCTGGGTACAGGATACATCATCATGAAGTTTAAGGACGATCCAGCCAAAAGGGATTTGGGAAAGCTGCATGTCATGATTAGTGGTCTAAATAGCCAGTGACCGGTGGAATCGAAAGTAAGAACATTTTCCCACCTCGGTTTGTTGCCTCAGCATCTTCCAGGAACTTGGTTCGGTAGGCGGGAATAAAAGTGCAGTGGTAATGGGCAAAAAGATGGATTTACGCTTTGTTATGTTTGAGACTGAAGTATTGAATAGCAAAGGAATTGCCTTGCAATAGCCAGCTCAAAATTCACAATTATGATTTCCTGGTGGTATAATATTACACATCATAAAATATATCCAGTTTAGTTTTATCATGGGAACCAGCTCCGAAATTGCCTCTAAAAATTTTGAAAATTTAATCACATAGTTTGCAAGGCTTGTAGTTATGTTATCAACCTTCTTGTGGAATGATTTGTAAAGCTTTCAGCCAATTGGAAGTCAGTATATTCAATACAACATTATGAAGGGCCAGAAGAGGCTGCATTCATACTTCTATGTTGTCTAAATTTAGCCCCATATCCTGGTATTTCCAGGGCTTTCGCATTTCTTCATTTCTTAACGCAAAACTTCCAATTCTTCTTCACTGATTGATTCAGTTATAATATAGCATGTACTGCATATATCCGTTTTCAGATTTGATGACAGCTACTGAGAGACATTGCATTCTGTGAAGTCCTCATTGTGAGGTGGCCATATCCCTAAAATAATCATAATATTTTCAAAATCAATATCTCATGACCACCGCATTTCTGGATTTCCTCTTCAATGAGCGACAGTACTGTTTGGGTGTACAGATAGCCATATTTTGAACCGGGTACTTAATGTTTAAAAATACTGCTCACGGGAAACTTGTACACGTCTTCCATACTCCTACTGAAAGTCTGAAAATGCTGACAAAATCCAGGTGTCGGCTTAGTTAGGAAACTTCAGTATCTAACCTCAAAAAATTCAAAGCAAGA
This sequence comes from Hermodice carunculata, assembly GCA_964020975.1. Lineage (NCBI taxonomy): Eukaryota > Metazoa > Annelida > Polychaeta > Eunicida > Amphinomidae > Hermodice > Hermodice carunculata. The sequence continues at coordinate 11,182,180 of OZ026614.1, forward strand.
ATGAAAACGGTGGAACTTTATGTTTGAAGCTGAAGGTCACGGGAAGACTTCATGATGATACAAAAGGAAGTGCACAATGTTCAATAGTGGGTTCATTGTGGGTATTTTTCAGTTGGGACAGCTGGGGGAATGTTCGACTGCACAAGGAATTGATTCCTCAGAATGTTGCATCATCCCATACAATATTCCCGGAATTAAAATATATGACGGGAGTTTTGTTTTTTGTTTTTGTTTCGTTTGTTTGTTTGTTTGTTTTGGGGGGTGGTGGTGGTGGTGGTGATAAATATGATTATGTGCTCATGTGGGAATGATAAGCCAGGTCCGAAGGTAAATATCTACCCAATGCTGATGACTGAACTCAAAGAGCTGTACGTCATACCGACCATTTAGAGGTTTTTCCTGTTTGTCTCACGGAAAGCCCCCAAAAGACAAGAGGATGAGAAAATGAATAGATTAGGTCACATGACGTACTGTCAGAAGTTCTTTTATCTGTAGATTATATGATAAAAAATGAGATTATACTGATGCCAAGCTAACAGAAAGACGTCCTGTCATCTCTTTAAGCACCTTGACATTTTGTGTTCTCAGACTAGCAAGCTGATAAATTCCCGGTATGGAATTACGTTAACTGTAGCATACTGATTCACAAGTGAGGTAACAGGTACTATCATGTGCTAAAATGTTTTGTGAAGTATATTAAATAATTCAAGCAAAGGGATATAGACATGAAGCAATGTAAATGACTCATGATTTGTGTATTCCTAATCACTTACATGTTACAAAATCTCCATTGGAGATTTTGTAACATGTAAGTGATGTTAAACATGTAAAAGATCCACGTTTGGAGAAAAATACATACTTGATTCTAATAATTTTAATGGCATAAGATTTAAGTTTAAAGCGCCAACAGGGTGTCTGGGCCTTAAGGAGGTTTTGTGTAAATGGAAAGTGACAACTGATACTAAACGTGATTTATGTAAAGGTGCTACTGAAGATTTAATTCATTTTCTGTTTCTTTGTCCTTCCCTAAATCTTATCCGAAACAAGTAATATAAACTACTGGAATGCACACTAAGGTCAGAAGGAGCACTTGATGTATGGCACAGATTTTGTAGTTCATCCTGTTTAAGTAAACTAGGCTTCTTTCTTGGAGAACATGCTTACGATTTTGGTGAAACCCCGGGTAAAGTATTTAATATGATTTCTAAGCAGTATTTGATAGAAGCGTGGGAATGTCGACGTGAGTCCCTAGCAGACACGTCAGGGTAAAACCGACCTATTTTAGATAACGTAAAAATTGTAATAACTGTACATATTTACACTGTACTGCATTGTATGTAATGTTTTTTATCTGACGCGCCGCGGGTTCTGCCCCGCCTGTAGGCGCCCCCGCTGTAAAGGGGTAGCTTCAGTCAATAAATATAAATATAATTGGATATTGGAAACATCGAATTCACGAAAATGTTGTTCAGTAAAGACAAGCTACCAGAAACATATATGGTACTTCGAGAACCCTTGTATACGTCCATAGAAAATATGAAATCTTGAGATGACCAGGATGCTAGGAAGAGGTCAGAAGTATTGTTTTTCATAGCTATTGAAGGTAGTCCATTGCAGGCGAAATTTTCAGTGCCTTAGACAAAAAAAAAATCAACTAAGTGGATGATGTAGTGATCACGCCAGACAGGAGAAAAGCAAAGCAATTTGTATGATGAAACCCTACTTTAAAATAGGAAACCTCTGAACTGTGTACTAAAAGGAGAGACATTATAGTGCTGCAGAAGTTAGAGCTGATGATAAAGAGCCGGTGTCCCAATGTATAGAGCAAATGTGTCCACTGCCAAAACAAAATTCATATAATAATCATGGATTAAAAAAAAACATTGAAATAAACTGCATGCTTAGTGCTAAACGGCAAAAACGTACCTTCAACAGCCTATCGCCTAATGCAACTTGGTAATACGTCGCATCAGAGGACACGGCGATGTTATATCACATTATCTGAGCCAGCATAGTGTCAAAATCATAAACTCAGTGTACCACCACAGGTAAACAGGAATATATAAAAATAGAGTGTGAGGATGTTGTGCTATTTTCTTAAAATCATATATAAAAATAGAATGTGACGATGTTGTGCCATTTTCATAAAATCATCTAAATCTCCATGGCTGTGCTTCGCTGTATGCCTCTTTCTCGGTTTGTAGGAAACTCTCAACGCGCGCAACCACGCAAAATGCACATTATACTTGTTAGTGAAACTTTGATTAGCTGATCATGTCTATAAGCTTTACATGCGTTCAGTCACGCAGAATGCACATTATATTTGTCGGTGAAACTTTCATTTGCAGATGGTATGCACAAGCTATGAATTAGTCAGTTCGGTGTAAGTCTTTGCCTGCAAATATCATTGATGATTTATTTCACTTTGTCAATGAAAGATGTCCTGTTTTATCTAATTTTCCCACAGGGATATACATTTTTTTGGTAGACCTATGTTTTAGATTAAATGTATAAGAATAACGCTTCACCATGTGTTCAGCAACGATGTTTTACAATGTTTGTATGGTTGGGAACTGAAGCAGTTAATGTGAGTTGGGTACCTGACCCAGCACGCTCAGTGATAAGCAGGAATGGTTTCTTGGTGACTACTGTGTAGTAATTATAGCTATTTTTTGTGTAAGTCCCACAGAGCCACATACACTACATAGACTGATGGCTTTCTGTACCGAGGTATGGCTCCGTGCACACCTGGTTTGGTTTGCATCGTGTCACAAATCAGCAACTCTGTTTTTCTGCTTCGGGACCTTTTACAAATCAGCCAATTAGCGTTGAAAACATGCATGTATATCTGTTACTGACAAAGAGCTGTCATGTAGACCGGTGTAGTCTGTGTCTCAGTAGTCACAGATACATACACGCACTAAAAACCTGAAAAGAACAGGTATAAACCTATTGATTATGACTGAATACTTGGCCCACCTCAGGGTCAGAAGATTCAGTTGACAGTGCGTTTGTGTCCTGTATTTTGAGCTTATCCTCATTGCAATCATGGCCAAGCCTAGGGTGCTGACAGATTGTCGAACAGCTTTCAACAGGTAACCAATGTCCATCTGCCCCAAACTTGTAAAATTCCTCCGTACGTTTTGTACAAACATACACTTATCAGGTGCAAAAAGATAAAATTATGTAAATAAGGAGAAAATTCTTTCAAATTCAGAAAATAAGAAGGTTATTTGATGAGAACTGGTTTTACCACCGGGCCTACGTCCTGCGCATGTGTGGAGCTTAACATGGCGACCTCTTTGACTGATCGAGTTGCAAATATTCAATAGTCCCACTTTTCTTAGTCGAGTATCATAAATAGCTCGCATAATCCAGGTGAAACTGCTTTATTAAAGCCTTATACTAGATAGTGCAGGAGAATGTATTTTGATATTGGACGCTGCCCAACTCAGTTCCAAATCGTTCGCCATTTTTGGAATTCTTTCGTTCTGAGAAGCGATGTAATTAGTTTAAAGATCATGAATCGCCCACTCCAAACTAAATAACCACGTGTCTTTATTTTGTTGGACGATTGGCCTAATAATAGCATGCACACACTACATATGAACATGCATGTCGTAAGCAATATGTGCATTTAATAGAGGCAAGTTGCTGACAGATAGGCATACAATGGTCAATTAGAGGGCGCGAGGCAGATGATTATGTTTTTGTCATATAACCAGTATAGCATTTAGGACCACCTGCAGAATATCGGTAACACGTTTCTAAATAATCAAACACAAGCTATTTAATGTGTTTTTTTCCACGAATGCCCATACTCAGTTACATGAGTTTAAAAAGCTAAACTTGTGCTATTGTTTATTACTCGTGTTCAACAAATTATAATGTAGGTATGTTTAACACATTTATATATATATATATATATATATATATATATATATATATATATATATATATATATACATATATATATATATATACATATATATATATATATATATTGAACAAATTACTATATAAAAGGCAACATATCGATGGATATATATATATATATGTACATATATATCCATCGAGAGAGAGAGAGAGAGAGAGAGAGAGAGAGAGAGAGAGAGAGAGAGAGAGAGAGAGAGAGAGAGAGAGAGAGAGAGAGAGAGAGAGAGAGAGAGAGAGAGAGAGAGAGAGAGAGAGAGAGAGAGAGAGAGAGAGAGAGAGAATTTTCATCACGTCTTTGGTATTATGTAGGCCTGAATGGCGCGACTCTTCATTTTGCCACATGAATCAAAATTGTGCTTTCAATGTGATTAAATATGTATACATTTATGTATATGTGTGCGTGTTGTGCGTGTGTGCCTGATCAGTTCAAGAAAATGATATCGCAATTGATACCTACTAGGCCACACAAACTTTTTGTCCTTAGACCACTCGATGACTCCTTTAAAAGGATTATACACGCCGACGTGATTTCTCCTGCCCCCTAGAAAGACAAAAATGAAAAATAGATTGCTTATGGCTCAATTCTTATTATACGGACATTTGTATTTAATACAAAGAGAAACTTAACAAACCTAATTCTGTAAGCCCATGTACCGTTTGAACACTATCAAGTCCGATATTCTAAGAGCAAAGTCCTATTCCGTACCATTCACTGAAAAACTGTATTGTACTAAATCATAATAGCAAATCAATTTATGAAAGGAACAAATCATATTCATAAAATTTGAAATTTAGAAGAAAGTTTTAGGCATTATTAGCCTTTAAAAATTCGGGTCATCAGCGGGGAACCAGCGCAAGACTTGTTTCGGTGCCATTAATCCCCGGACAAGTCATTCTGCTAACTGGCGGCACCATGTTTGCATTTCCAATACAAACATCCCGAGCTGATGTATTACGGAATAAAGCGAATATGATGTTCCTTAGTTAATAGGCCTACTTAAAAACGTAGCCCACATGACATAAATATGATAAAACTACACCTAACACTCATGATTAGGCCTAGCAAAAATGAATAAAATAATAAACCATCCCACACTTACCTACAGCGCCTGGTCTTACAATTCACCCGACGAGGCCTACCTAACGGACTGATCAGATCAAACTGATTAAACCAGCCTTTCAACTTCAAAGTTCAAGTAAAACGCAAATAAAACGACGTGACGTAAAGGAGTCACGCTATTAATTGCGTCACACCTGAAAACTGGTCAGATCTTCGTTGTCCCGTTTCAGCAATAAAAATAGGCCTATTTATTATAAACTCGCTGTATTTCACAGCCGATGAAATCACTACTAATGGGTAGATCTGTATTAATAACGAATCAATTACATAAGATTTAATGTAATTTTTTAAATTCGAGGTTTAAAAAGCCAAATGAATTAACAAACGGGTCATTAGTGGGAAACCTTGAACTGAAATTACCGTCATGAGGCATTTTAACTCTTAATCTCGAATCGTCTAAGATGCATTATAAGTTAGGGGTTGGGTTGGGTTGGGCGGTGTGTGTGGGGGGGGGGGGGAGGGGCACTGTACCTTTTGGAGCAACTATTCATCTATTCATGAACCTTTTCTCTTTCATATTTTAACTAAATGTAATATTACATTTAATCAAAAGGTCCTATGACATTTGAATCATAAACCTAAATGCAACTTGTTATGCGCTTAACAATATGTCTACTGTCAGCAGAATTGCCAGAACAGCACAGGTCTCTGATCTTGTGTAACCATTAAAATACACAGACAAATAATACTAAAATAATATTTGTAAACTAATAATACAAATTATAAACAGTCTGTGCAAGGTTTTTATACCAGAAAAGACTTTTTACTTTTAGACAAATGAAGCATGTCTTATAGTAAGCAATTGAATTTTTGTTCTACTTGCACATACAATTTGGCAGAGCGAGACATCCCGTGAGTAGAATTGAGGTGTGACAGGAGAGTATTGACATACTGAAAAATAGTTCACACAAGACGTCGGACGCAGCGGCTGTTACAACATAACCATGTGTGTGGTCATCAATGCTGTGCTTACGTTAAAAAAACACCCACCCTTGAAGCTGCCCACTGTTATCATCAACGTTGGATCATGATTCTCGTCGAACCCGTAAGGACTTTTGACGCCTTCAAATCGCACTTCTTTCATACTCTCCAATATCAGATCAGCCAGGACCGTGTCATTGTATTGGAAGTCTTCAAGCTTTCCTAAGTTTCCTATGGACATATTTCAAAAGGTAACGAACCTTCATAATTTTCAAAGTAAACGGATACACCGTTACTGCTCTATAAATGTCGTAACTTACTGCCGACAGAATGTTAAACTAAGCATCGCAATGGCATTAATTTCATTGCATAGTGAAGTGCTGAAATCATGATAGGTAACGTATTAAACTATATTAAACACAGTTAGAATTTGAGCAAAACCTTCCTCGGTTTTTGACATTTCAATGAAGATGCAACTTCTTTTTCAATTCGTTGAGGTGTCAATGCAGAACAAAAATTGTACTTCACACTGGGCAACTGAAACGATTCAGAGGATATGTACAAGTTATACTGGCATTGAGCCATATGGATATAGATGCGATCTATTGTATTTGTGTCTTTTTGCCCAGAACCACTTCCTAGTAGTCAATATCCTATTCCGCAGTTCGAACTCTTTACTCTCCATAAGCTAACCTGTCCCTGTCTAACCTGTATACATATGGAATTACTATTGTCTATATTGCACACGTTCCTCTGTAAAATTTTGACATAGGCTGTATCAGCCCAAATAAATTAAAGGGTCTTCAGCGGGTAACTACTCAACATGTTTCGGAGCCTTTTACCCGTACATGTCTCTCTGAGTAGCGGCTCCTTGTCTAAGCTAAATATTCAGCAAAGACAACCCACATAATAAAGAATAAATAAGAACGTGGCAAATGATGAATTAGCTAAATACGTGAAGTTTTGCTTATAAATGCAGAGCTTCGTTATGAAAGAAGAACCCCTGTCAAACAAACCATAATTACTAAATTTGTATAGTACAGGTTCAGATAAGAACAATTTGACTTACCCCTGAACCAATATGTACCCTTTCTGGCTGGACAGTTTATCCTAGTTAAACCACCCGCCAGTGTATAACTGAAGTGGAAACAAGCTGGGGCCTTATATTCAGTCCCAGTGATAGTAAAATAAACAGTTGCAACTAGACCACCTGTACAAACCAAGGGAAATCCCAACAAGGACTGTAACAATGGACATCCTGCACCAGAAATGTAAAACAAACTCTGTGATGACACCTACCCCCCAAACAATTAAGCTCTATTTAACTGCCAACTCTGAGTCAATGTATCAACTTAATGTGTCAGGTTTGTGACATTTAAGAAAATACTGTCAATTTTGAGTAAATGTGCATTTAGGCATGTCAGAAAAGAATGAAAGTCATTAGCATTTATGTCAAAAAAACATGTTATCAAAACAGTTTTTCTTAACAGGATTTTGAGTACAATTAGGCAAGCTTGTAACTGTCGTCAGTAGCTGCTTGCTACCTATAGCCCCTGGGGGGTTTGACCTAACAGAAAACAAGCAATCCTAAACTGTCCGAAAGGTGAACATTAAAACAGAATGATGCCAAAAGATAAAGTTAAGTAGCAAAACCGACAAGTCTAAAAACTGTAAATTATTGTAGCCAAACTTTCTAATAATCTTTGGATATTAACTGCTAAATTGTAGGGCAAGTCAGAAAAGACTATCTATCTATCTATCTATCTATCTATCTATCTATCTATCTATCTATCTATCTATCTATCGATCGATCGATCGATCTATCGATCGATCTATCTATCTATCTATCTATCTATCTTTCTGTCTGTCTGTCTGTCTGTCTGTCTGTCTATCTATCTATCTATCTATCTATCTATCTATCTATCTATCGATCTATCTATCTATCATTGTAGCATAGGATTACCTGATCTTCTCAACTTGTCCGCAGTAATATTTAGTGCCAGAGCAATAGCCCACATGGCATCGTAGCCTTGTGGCGCAAGTTTGGTGCCATAGGGATTAGAAAAGTCTGTCTTGAGATCGAACAGATACTTGTACTCTGCAGGGGTAAAACCAGACACCCCCTTTCCTTTATTAGGATTGTATGTGGCTGCCCCAGTATAAAGATATCCCTCCGTAACTGTATCCATTTCACGTAGAGTGCAGTCATGAGTGTGCAAGTCCGTCTTCCACCAACCACTGTCAAACCAGTCTGGCATCATCCAAACGTATTTCCGACCATACAGACCTGCCTTATAAGCCTGCAAAACACACACATTTCTTTGTAATTTGTCAAATAAATACTTTTGTCTTATTTTATTGCAAATCGCCAATTCACAAAAAGTAGTGTCATGCATTTTTTTTTTCATTGTCAATCTCGACCAGAGTTGATGTGCTGTGAAATGACGTAACAATAGTAAATTCATATTTTTTCAAAGTCGAGCAACTATCAGCAAGTCTCAGCATGCCTATTCCTGAAGAGGCCGTGAGGATGGCCCGAGCAGGAGCTGTCCTTGGAGACAGGAGAAAAACTGTTGACTGTGTGAAAACTCGGCATTGATAATGATAATATTCAGGTTTTGAGTTTAACACTTATTTTGAAGGCGTTCTCACCTCGCACATCAGTCTTCGGGAGGTACTGGTCCCGGTCATGGCCAGGATTATCCGCGCATTGGACTTCTGAAAACAAAACATGCTGGCAGAATTGAAACATATTGATACCATTATAAAGAGCATTCATTATTTAAAAGATATCCTGTCACTGGATGTTCATTTTGAGTTCCAAATCAAACATACTCTAATTTATTTAACAATCTCCATGCTTGTTCACAAAATAATTATCCATCCACGCCCTCAATACGCTTCGGCAAACGTATTCATCTTCGCGACTCCAGCTACCAGTGGCAATGAGGTCAAGGTCACTCATGTGCGAAATCAATCTAAGCACTCCATAAGAGGGGCACATGTACCAAAGTTTGTCTGGGAATTATCCATTCTTTAATCATCATGCAGACACTACAACTGACAAGTATGACCCTAGTGACCTTGAAATGAGGTCAGTGTTGCTCCTGCGCTATTTACTCCAAAGCAATCCACCAGAGCAAAGGTGCCAAACGTTATTCTAAAAACTCATTCCATTCCCATTGTATCATACTGACACTGCTGTAATTAACAAAGCTGACCCCTGCGACCTTAAAACAGAGTCAAGATAGCTCATACAATCCCATCAAAGCACTATACTAGAGAGTTCCACAGTGACTCCACACCAACTTTGATGAGGCAGTTAAGATTCTGGGGCCCGCTTTGGTAATTGATACTTTTAGCCAAGATAAGAGAGCCTCAGTTTGATATCAGGCTACCAGCAGCATGCTTGTCTGTATGTGTGTCCCTCGAGTAGCACACAGAATGCTGTGTGTGATTGCTTTTGCAATGTTTACACAAGACAGACAAGGTGTAACTTAAAAAATTGGAACAATACATAATTAATGAATAGGGTAAGACATACATGTAACAGATTCAACTGAAAGCCACAGGAAGCTGTAGTTTTCATTGCAGTGAGGTTGCCACTTTAGGAACCATACAAGCACACCACCACACTCCACTGCCACTGGCAGCCAGGTCAGTGTTCAATATGTAAACAAAGCATGTACAAATATGAATAGACTGACATCTACAAGTTGTATCATGCTTAGAAGACTACTTGGTACATGAGAATTAAATGAAAAGAAGGATGGCATAGACTGTGGTAGTTTATATATCATTACATGCTATCAAACATATTTTCAATTGTCAATATTCAGTGATACCCCCACTTTAATACACTCTGACAGTGACCTGCCCCATCAGCATTCCAAAATAACTGGAAAGGGGTATTTCCTCTCAGAGGATGGGATTGGCAAGCATCCAGTCAAAAGGGTATACATCTTATGGACATGAAAGATAGTTTCCATTGCTGTAACATTGTACCTAATTGAAACTGGTAAACCCGCATGCATGTGCTGCATTAGCAGACAGCCAAAGTACCAGGGTAAGTTAACAGCCAATCAGCAGGCAGGGTGGTGGTCACATGACCAGCCTGACTCCCTGACTGCTCCTCCACTGTAAAATTCCATGCAAACAATAACAAAAGAAAATGGCCTTCAGCTTTGATATATAAGTGAATTGGATTTTCAAACTTTATTTTATCAAAAGTTTATGACTTTCAGCATCATTTAGAATGATAATTATGTGGAAAGCCCTCTTGGACCAAGCAGTAAAGAAATTCAAAATGACCCTTGTCCAACAGAAGAACCTTGCTTTGATCAAAGGGTAGTGTACCCAGGAAACACATGTTTTTGCTATTAAGTGACTAATTTACGCTTCCATGACACCAGATAGCCTCAATAAACATTCCTGTGGTGTTAGAATCTCCCGGGTTCCAGTGTGGTCCTTGTCAATCAACAAAGTGTCTTTCTAGGGGTCTATGACAAGGCAGCCTTTCAGCCAATCCCAGGCCTTTATGGTTGAAGTAGGGGTATCACATATATGTATATTCAGAAAGAGGAGGGTCAGACCTGTCAAATGGTACATCAACAAGCTGTGTACGCTTAATGGACCCGCCCATAAAGGAAATCAAAGTCCCAAATGACTGCAGAATGAGGGTATGACATGGGTTCAGGGCATTAGCAGACCTGTTTATACAGAGATAATCTGGCAACGAAGTGGCTGCATGTGCAGTCCTGTTCCCTGACTGTATCATAAACATGTCAATATGACTGTTTTTACAACATCAATGCAGTTTTAGAAGTTTTAAAGAGACTGGTGTATCACACACTAGGCCGACGCCATGTGCAGCATCCAACAAAGAATATACTGGGACACCCCAAACTCAGAACGAGGCTGGGTAAATCTATAATTAGAAGCCTGCTTGAGAATGTACACTGAGGGTAGACCAGTTTATTCTTAGTTTATCCCCATCCCCATGACAGTGAACAATGAATCAACATTATAATACCATAAACTGGCAGAGTTGGTGTCTCTGACCTTGTAAAACGAGAAAGGTAGCTGGTACGCAATCCCATTCGAGCTATTTAAGAAGGTTCCACATGCAAAATTTGCTGAAGGAAGTTCTTTACGTTCTTACATTATCGCCCTGAGGCCACGTGTGGACGACGGACGGACGACAACAGGACGACAATATCCTTCAACGAATGTTTGGCCGAATAGTAAAAATGACGGTAAAACAATGATTGAAAAGTGATTACATATTGAACACACGGTTCTAATGCTGCATGCGTAAGAACACAGATTTACCGGGACTGTACGGGACGAAGTCCAACTACAGCACGACACTTTTGATATGGAGGTTTTCTGATTGAAGTACTAAAATTCAAATACATGAACATTTAACATTGTGCATCTACTGTATCAATATTTGAATGATGATATTGTCAGAAAGATTTTGATAATGAAACTGAAAGTTGCAATTTTCCCAATTGCCACAGACTGTCGGATTTTTACGCAAGGTTCTACGGAAATCGGTTTCAGGACTCACAACTTATTTCATATCGAAAATGGATTAAAGACTTCATTAAATATCAAACTGCAATAATTATGTTCCTTCTTGCATTATGTCAGTCTTTTACATAACGATAAAATCAAAAACAAAAAACCCCATTCCTGCATGCCAAACAAACCCAAATATATATACATGCATGTAAGAATGCACCACGTTTAACACTACATAAGACACACTGCCTATGTGTGTCTTAAAACTACATAACTCACTTTGATATTTTCTATACTGGATGCAGGGTTTTCCTGATACATCTCTGAGGCCAGGATAGTAATATTTGCTTCCTCCAGTCTAAGTTGCAGGTCTTTCATCGCCTGAAAATATTAAACTGAAAATGTACAAAATATGTAGAGAAGGTTCAATATTTCAAAACGAAAATGTAACTTGTTTCTTCAGAGGCTGCTTCAGCTGTGAACAACCGGAAAGTTGCAGAAGGTACATTGGAAAGTGGGTTTACGGGAGAACGTTAACGAAGACGGTCGTGTTACACGACTGTGGTGTCACAAGACGACGTGCGAGCGGAAATTGTCCTGTGGAAACACTGGATCAGATAACATACCTGCGATAGATGTTGTCTGAAGGCATGGCAACCTGATACCGTTGTTCAAATTTCATATATTGAGTACGAAATATCTTTACTGGATCACGTATTTAACCTGTGGCAAGTTACATTGATTTTATGCAAATTAAATTAAGATGAACAATCGATATAACATGCAAACCTTACTAAGACATCGGGGGTTCCAGTTAATACAAGCTAGTCCAATCAATTGATAACACATGTATACCGTCACACAATTATAATAGTAAAGGGCAGACATAAGTAAACCTAAATACACGAAACATCGGCAAGGGAAGCTAAAACGTTTAGCCTTCTGTGGAAGACGATTTTGGTATCTAATTTTTGTTTAAATTCTTCAACAGATTTCAGAATTTCGAACCGGGGAAAGAAGGGCGTTTCAGCTAGTGGCTTTTTTGAGCGGTGACTGTTCATATTTTTCACAACGGGTTGCGGTATACGCAGGGTGCCTGAGTTGCCTGCACTGGTGTTCCTGGTATAATGGTTATGGGGACAATTTCGATAGATAATAGGTTGGCTGGATTGTAGGGGGATTGGCTATTTAAACATTAAAAACCAACGTCGCTGTTTGAGAATCTCAGTCAGTACAGTCTTACATACATTTACGGCTATCTGAAACTCAATAAAGGGGGCGGAATAATCATTGGAATTATAAAGTTTGGCATATCCTTTGTGGAAAAATTCTCGGAATGAATGAATGAATTCGGCCTAATGTTACAGTCACGATACAGATTAATTCATTGTTTTAAGACCAGGGAGACACTGCATTAAGACCCCAATGAGTAGCTGCCATGCAGGTCACCCTGCAAAGTTACACCTGAATGAAAATTATTAAAATTAATCTGTTAAACCGGCACTGTAACCAAGGGCAGATAGTAGTGCTCACACATCTAAATATTGATACCAGTTTTCAGGTTTTTAACATTGTTATTTTTAATAAGAAGCAACATGATAACAATGACTTTATCAAGGTACCTGATTCACTGTAATGGCATAAACAACAATTAACTTTGCATTTAGATTCATTGTTGTTCATGTAATACGTTGCATAACTTGTGAAACCTTTATGAAAATGGGTATTTGTTTTGTTAATAACTAAGTCTGGCATATAACCTTTCGTTTATTAAAAAGGAATTTTAGGTCTTGTACTTAATCGACTTGTTTTAATTTGTGTGTGGGAAAACGGTATTGAAGGATTTTAAAAGAAGGTATCATTAAGATTCCAGAAATAAGTGGGGAAGATGTTATTTTGGTGCTTGTAAAAAAAACCACACATGATAAATGAATAATTAGATTTTAATAGTATCAATCTTTTAAGAAGATTGGATGTGTGTGCATTCCATTTACTCAAACTAGGTATTCTTACTGCCTTCTTTTGTAGTTTTATTAGTCTGTTCGGAGAACTAAACTCCCATTACTCCCATGCAGTGATCCCGTAATTCAAATGAGATACCAAGAGTGCATTACACACAAAAGTACAATCTTTTTGGAAGCAAGTTTTTCAGTTTTGACAAGGGCCCACAGATACGCGATACATTATTAGGGATGTAGTTTACTTGATCGTTCCGAGCTACATTTTGATCAATTATGTCACCAAAGAATTTGAAATTATCAACAACTTCTATTATACGGTTTTGTATCATTATGTTGGAGATTTCACGAGGAAGCCATTCCCTCTGATATGTGTGAAAAATCATTGACTTCGTTTTATATACGTTTAGAGACAATTTACCTACTTCAAGCACATCAATAATAACTTTTGGTACTTGATCATATTTTCTGATAAGGTGGAAACATTTGTTGCTTCGGATTGAAACTTCAAACCCCGCTTAATTGACTGATATCGTCGGTATAGACGAAACAATTAAACATGCTGGCTATATATAAGTCATTCCTATAAATGACGAACAGGAGGGGTCCTAAAATGGATCCCTGGGAAATGCCCGCAGTTATCTCACGGACATTATGCTCGACTGTCGCGTTCCACGCATTGCCTTCCCAGTACATCCAACCATTCAAAATGTTTCCGATTTTAGATCCCAACTAAAGTTGAAAAGACGCCACTAAAATCATCATTTACACACATTCCGGCCACTCAAAATATGTTAAAATATAATTTCTTAGCCAGTATTCTGAATTTTGCCCCATTGCAAATTGTTATGTCTGACTGTGATACATGATCTCTACTCTGCCTAAAAAATCCCCGTTTTTCTCGCAAATCTCTCGTTGTTTGTTAACCGTTATAGCTTGGCTTTCTTCTTGCATACTGTTACGGTGTACGTTTTCAGTTAAGCTACAGTTAGTGTTCCCTGCGACAACGGGCATCGATCCTTAGCAAGGGTTATCCTGAGTTGCGTGTTTTATTATCACATCGTATCGTTTTTTTTTATATTATTCTTGGAGGAAGATGTAGCATGTACCAGTGAATTCTGTATCCGTCCAGCTCGCCTTTTCCTTCCACAGACACACTCCTTTTACTTTCATTTTCTTATTTATTGTTATGCACTGTTGTAATTTTATTCATGTATAACATTGTTTGTGTCAAAACAAAAACAAAAAAACAAAACAAAACAAAGTTGGAGTCGGAGTTGGAGTCTCACGAGAGATAAATTTCCCGCCATCAATGTCCACAAATCGTGATCTGTCAATTCAAAAAAGTAACTTTTAAACTATTTCAATTCAGTGTATTTAATACCATAACGCTCTAGTTTCTACAAAATTATTTTATGATCAATGGTATCAAAAGTTGTTGACCTGCACCTGCACCTGTAAAATTTGTGCAGTTACCGCTTCCAACATGACAGGGAAGGACAGAAAATGGACAAAACAACACACAGCTGCAACTGAAATGGTTGAGATAGCTGAAATGCTAAAAACACTATTAATAACCTGCAGCAACATGTTTCCCCCAGTCGCCACACTATATTTAAACTCTGGAGTACCCCAACGCATGCCATGTGTACACTCACAAAATGTCTTTTTAATACCCCATTAATGTTGATGGATGGTTACGGGCGATAGAAAAATGAGGGATTTAATTTGCTGCTAAAATGCATCCAGAGACCCACAGCAGCTCAAAGGCAACAGAATAAAATATCTCAACAGCCTGAATCCGTTTACATGTACTTAAGAGGGACCTACTTTGAATCTTTTGTTTTCTATCCCATAATAGGAAATGAAATGATAGCTACCATCAAGAGGCCGAACCTTTCCAGTCCCGGATAGGAGGAGGTACTAGCAGACATTATCAAACTTCTTACGAATGAGTTAACAGGACCTTTAAGTTATATCTAAACACTTCTTTCAGGTCGGGAAGTGTATTGGTTAAACTAAAAACTGCACGTGTAACACCCATTCACAAATCTAGCAGTCACTATTTATTCATTAACTACAGGCCGATATCTTTACTATATGCCTTTGCTAAACACATAGGAAATTTATATAGTTTATGGCACCTAACCACCTCCTTCTTCTTTTAAATTACTTATGAAATGCAACGTGGACTTCAAAAACATCACTGATCATTCCTTCACACACTTACTGCTACTTTTGAGATTCCAGGATTTTTATCGGTATTTCCTTGATTTAACAAAGGTATTCGACACCATTAGCAATGGAATATATCTTAAAATGGAATACAATGGAATTTATGATACATCGCTTGACCGGTTCAGGAGCTGTTTAGAAGGCAGATAGCAATTTGCACCGTTTCGTGATGCAGTGTCTCGGAACTGGGACATCAAGTGTGGTGAACCGCAAGGATGAACCCTGCGACCTTTATTGTTCATTTTTACATCAATGATTTACCTTATGTTTCAGAAGCAATATACGGTATTCTATTGGCTGACTACACAAATATACTTTCTCCTAGAAATATTGATACTTTGTACAGCATAGTTAATACTGAGATGCAAAGGGTATCAACTTGGTTCAAAGCAAAGCAAATTATGACTGAACTATAAAAAAAGACTAATTTCGTGATATTGCACCAGAAAGAAAAGATCCAATTGGGGAATTTGCATCAATATAGATGAACAAAATATAGAAAGAGTTACCAGTAACACTTTTTGTTGGGTGTAATGATAGGCGAGAAACGTACCTGGAAAACCATGTTGATTATAAAGGGACAAAATAGGTTAAAACAATAGGTATATTTGTAAAGGTTTGCCAAAACGTATCATAAGACAGCTATACTACACATTTGGATTCTTGCATCATTATCGTACACACACACACAGACACACACACACACACACACACACACACACACACACACATACATACATACATATATATATATATATATATATATATTGTAATGTCCAATGGGCCTAAAACTACCATACAAACGTTAAAAGATTGGTAACACTGCAAACAGTTGTTAAAATCTTTTTGTCCTCCAACACCCCTCCTTGTTTAAGACATTAAAACTACTGCCGTTTTTTAACCTACATGAGTATTTAATTAACATTTTTGTGTACAAATACAAGCAGGTGTGACGTCATGGCCGATACGGTTGGTCAGCTCAGAGTTTGAACTTCTGGTATTCCTACATTTTTCCTAGCGGTATCTGAGGTGGAAAGTGCCTAAAAAGTGTAAAAAAAAAAATTGGATTTAAGCTATATGTGAACTGTTGCAAGTTTGCTTTCCACACAATAACCTGAAAATTTTTTTTTACAATAGGAAGTGTATATTGCACATTATTATAGTCCTTATCCAGGGCTGGGTCAAGTTTGAAGATGGCTGACTTTGACCTAATTTCAAAGGTCACAAGACAACTTAAGTGAACTTGGTCTATGCACTGTAACTCCGAAATTGCGTTACAGCTTCAATATTGCACATGGTAACAGTCCTCAATTACGGCTTCATCAGCTTAGTCGACAGGTGACCTTGACTAAATTCCCAAGATCGTCAGCTGGAATCCTATGAGTGAACTTAATATTCGCATGATAATATACAATGTTTTTGACCCAGAGCTTTCATATTGCATAGGAATACAGCCTTCTTTCAGACCTTGGTCAACTTTTGAAATGAGTCAATTTCCATGGCGAGAGAGCCAGATTACTGAATTTGGTTTCTGCTTAATAACTGCAGAACTTTTGGAGCCAGAGCTTTTATTTTGTAGAAGTTTATAGCCTTCTATTAGGGGAAGATCAGCTTCAAAGAATGGTGACCTTAACCTAATTTCCATGATGACCAGGCAATGTTAGTGAATTTGGAATCTGCATCCTAACTCAGAGTTAAACCTAGGCTATCAATATCAGTCGGGATGCTGACCTGGGTTTAATGAGATGCGAGATTAGGGGTCAAATCAGCAGCCTCGTTCTCAGTTGCATAGCTGGGCAGTGCTTATGTAAACAAACAAGCGTGGGATCATCGTAGTCCCTGCTTTTTGAGAGTGTTGAGGTGTAATGATCTCAAACTGCATATATATTTACCCGAACATATCATGTTTAGGTATTTCTCTACAGTAACAACATTCAATACCAGTTTCTGATGTGCTCACCACTGAAATTAGAGATAAAAAATGACAAAATAAGGCATAATTTTATTTCCTATGACCCTGCCCAGTACTGGTTTCATGAGTTTGTATAAATTCAAATTGTATTGTATGCCGTTCCATCATTCTGTGTACAATGCTGCAAAACTGAGTAAAATACTGGCTCAGCATCTAGCAAAGGTGAATGCTTGCTTGTTGTTACCATGGGAAAGGTACCCATCTTGAGTGGAAAGCCAATTTAAGAGCCCTGGTGCCCATGTCACCACGCAAAATGACCAGCTCTGTGTTTGTTCATCTCTCAGCTTCGGATCACATGAAAGGGGCGTGATAAGTTATTTATCACTCATGTAACAGTCGGTGCCTTTTACTCGGTCCAAATTAATGGTCACTTTACAAGCTTCCTGTCACCCAACACCCACTCATGATGCAAGAGATGTCTGTTTGGCACACCCCCACTGACTAGATGCTGCTATGGTATTTTAATTTAAAAGAGACCCATGACCCATTCACGTTGTAACTTGACCAACAAGTGTTCATGCTTTCAAGAGGGTATAAATTTGGACTGGGTTGGGTAAAATTTTGAAGATACAAGTGGTCAAATTTGATTAACGGAACAGTCCATTTTATCAGAAGTAATGGGAGGTTAGGGCCACTGACAAAATAAAACCTTTTCTGTAATAACATAGATTATGTCAAGTTTCATACTTATCGATAGATTAAGTAGGGACAAACATTTTGAGTATTCTAGGGCAATTTGTACAGTTTTGATCAACATTCAAAGCATTCTAGGTGCAAATTGCCGGGAATAGACCCTATGTTGCAAAAGTGGAGCTTTGTAGAAAACGTGATTTTTTTTTGCAAGATGGCGGATTTTAGAGGTTGAAATTCAAAGTCGGGTTACAAGATTATTTCTTTCTTACTTGGACCTACATCTCACTGCTTGCATCAATGAAGTCTTCTTGCAGTAGATAACAAAGATGCCATCACATTGCTTGTATCAAATTTAATCAAATTATATGTACATGACTTCTGGATATTTGGGTCAGCAATGGCTGACAGGTAAGAAATGAAATAGACATATTGAATTAACATGGCCCTATTATTAGACCTGAATAATACCATAATGTGGATTTATATCTATGGAAAGAGGATACATAAAGGTAAAAGATCATAACAGATCTTTTGTACCACTTATTTTACATTTCTTATTTGTATGTGATACCAGTTAATACCAGGACCGCCATGTTGAATTTTGTCTATGTCGGTGACGCCACAGCCTAAGACCTAACTTGGAACCGAGGCTTGCTGGTAGCCAATCAGTCTCATTCATATCTCAGCATTTCGACTGTATTCCACATGATAATAGTCATCTATAAGGTCTCGATAGAGTTAGAACATTGATAGCCTTGAACCAATTCTCAAGCTCACCACACAAGTTGGTGGACTGTCGTTTCTGCACCGTAACTCAAGAGTTTCCTTTTTTTGATAGACTTTGGTACTGCCTAAGTATATACTCCTTAATAAGGGCCAGGTGAAGTTTAAAAAGGGTTGACTTTGACCTTATTCTCAAGGTCACAGGGGTACTACAATACGTTATGGTTTCTGCATGATAACTAGAAACTTTTTCTTTTAATGATGGGACCTGTGTTGTTTTCCACAGGATGATAGTTCTTATCCAGGGCTCAGTCAGGTTTGAAGATGGATGACCCAATTTACCAGTCCACAAGTCGACTACAGCGAATTTGGTTTCTGCATCCTCATTCACAATGTAACTAAGGACTTTGAAGATGGATTACCTTGACCAAATTGTCCAGGTCACCACACACAGGTTTTTTTAGTGAACTTGGTTTCAGCGTGATAACTAAAGACGTTTTTGACGTAGGGGTTTCTTATTTTCAAACTCGCCACAGCCTTTACCTTTAAGTTGCTTAATTTTCCGACTGAACTTTAGAGCTAGGACTTTCATACTGCTCCAAGTTAAAGTCCTCTATAAGGGCTCCATCAGGTTTGCGAATTGATCTCTTCCATCCACTTCCCAGGGTCATGAATGCCTCATTTAATAAATAAACTTCATTGTCATTGTTTTCATGAGCGTGTGAGGAAAACCTAATGGCTGGTATTTTGGATGAAGCGCGATAGCTTTATAGGCAGGAGCAAAAAACAAAAATGTTACAGGCCAAACACAGATATAACTGTGGGCAATCTGATTGGTCTAGTTTAGTTGCTATTTGACTTGCTTGTCCTTGCTCGTCCTAAAAAGTGCAGCGCCACCTATGTACAGATTAAGGTGTAGGGGTACACAGGAGTGTACCTGGTTAGTTTCTAAGCAATTGACCCAGATGTCTTAAAGGGAAAAATGTTGAATATTTCTGGAAACAGTAACAAAAATCCCCAATAACTGAAGCATAGCTTATTAAACATACTTGGTCGGGACCAATCCAAGAAACAATGCAGCAAGTTTGAAAAGGACCCAGCCAACATTTCCTCTGAGATAACGTGGAAAACACGAAATTGTTGATGCGAAACGATGACGACAGATCGGTGGAGGACCGACAGACTGGTCTCCTACAAATTCGTTTGATCGACAAGTAAGCTGGACGTAAAAATAGACACAGGTACCCCCAAAATACCAAAATGGACAGCAAAATCTATGTTTTGTTTCTACTGATTATAGAAGGAGAGTCAGAAAATTTTCGCGGGAGAGGTGCTGAAATCTGCATCTGTAGTATAAAGTAGCTGCGGGCGCCCAGAGGATGGGGGAAAGGGGGGGGGGCTGTACTGGAGAGGTCCGGGCCATGCCCCGCCCCCCTTCGATAATTTTGGCACATGAACCTGCAAACTGGTGCAATCCGACTCATTCTGGGGACAAATTATACAATTTGGACACGCCAAAAATGTACAAGTGAACTGAGATATCAGCTGGCTGCCCGTCATTCATATTCATCCCTGATTCGAAGGCCAAGCACATACCACAAATGCTCGATAGGGGACAGGTCAGCAAAATGGGCTGGCCATGGCAATAATGGGGTATTGTGTTGCTGTAGGTACTACTTGCTGACTTGGGCAGTGTGTGGTCGTGTCTTATCCTGTGGAAATAGTAGCCCTGGATATTGTTGGATCCATTCATCAACTGTGTGCAGGATCTCATGTAGGTAGCGCTGGCTGAACCTCTCCTGCTCTTGCACGGTATTCGTCGAACATTTATTCTTCCATCGTGAAAACCCAAGCAGAATCGGGATTTGCCTGACCACATCATGCTGTTCCATTGATTTGTGGTCCAGGCTGCACGTTCCTCATAATAACAAAACTACAAGAGTGTGAGTGCCTTGCCGTACATTCTGCAGGGCACAAGCGTGACGATGAAGTGGAAGGATACACGACATGCAGCCCACCGGAGGCGGGCCTTCCAGTATACCCTTTCGCCCTTCCGGTACGCGAATGCCATGCAGAATTTACAGCCAGTTAATACAATAGTGTTGTTTTATTTTTATCCCATGTATGTGTAGTCTAGAGTATTCGCCATTTTAAGCGAAAAAACAAATCACAGTATTGCGTCGAAACAGCGATCGACCAATGACAAACACTAGAGCAGACGATAAATCAACACCCTAGGAGCGTGCGCATGCCAAAATGGACCAGAGCAGTGCGAAAGTAGGGCGTGCACGCGATCTTTTATGGCAAGCGAACAGGGCCATAACGCATTAGTCTTACGCGTTGCCGAGCCTCCACTCCGCGTAGTTGAGCCAACCAATCAGATTTCAGTCCCCACTACGCGAGAGTATGTTTTCCACTACGCGTAGTCGAGCTTCGGCTACGCGGAGGGTATTCTCATCCATTGGATCGTCCGTCCATCCATCCTTCCGTCAGTCTGTCTGCCAGTCCGTCCGTCTTGTGAACGTTAGCACGATATCTCAAAAATATTCACCGTAGCTATTCCAAATTTTGTCACAGAAGGACCTTATGATAGAGCAATTTCCTATTGAAAACCAGCTTTCTCTGGTTATTTTTAAACTTTTGATGAAGTATTTAATGTATTTATTTGAAGGCCGTGTGAGTGGCTTCAACCCTGACGACGTTACCGTAATTTCTAAAAATAAACCTCTTGACTACACCTTTATCAAATTTTTGGTCAGAGATGCATCTTATAATGGACCAGGTGCCTATTGAAACCAGCGTTTTCTGATATTTTTTTAACCTTTTATGGAACTTTTAATGTATTTGTTTGAAATCCGTCTGAGTGGGGCAACCGTGGCGACGTTACTGTGGTGCCTCAAAACATATTGACCTCAGCTTTACCAATTTTTTTCAAATGAGAGATGTATCTTATGATACACCAAGTACATATTTTAAAGCAGCTTCCTCTGATGATTTTTAATTTTTTAATAAAATTTAAATTTTTGATATCTTTTTTGAAGGCTATCTGATGGGCGCCAACCCTAACACCGTCACCGCCATAACTCAAAAGATATTGACCTCAGCTTTACTACATTTTTGTCAGAGATGCACCTTTTGATGGAAGAGGTTCCTCTTTTTAACCTGCCTCTCCTTGTTTTTTTTTTTATGAATATTTAAAGTATTTATCTCCAAGGCTATCTGAGAAGTGCACAAGGGTAGGACGTTGCCAAAATATCTCAACGAAGATCCAATGCAGCTACGCCAATTTTTTTTCAGAGATGCATATTACAGTGGACACATTCCTATTGAAAACCAGCTTCCTCTTACTTTATAACTTGTTATGAAACTTTTGAAGTATTTATTTGGTGGCCGTCTGAGTGACACAGTACAGTGGTCTCTGTCACCAGAACTTGCCACAAGTTTACTTTCAAAATTGCTCTTTCATTTCATAGACAACAATATGGAAATTGCATGTAAAATATTCTACTTAAAATATTTCAGAATTGAAGAAAAAAGGCTGTGGGTGTGGAGCGTAATCCGTTCTCTCAACACTATTTATAATGAGCTAATTATGGCTTGAATTTTAGCTTGCAGTTAGGCAGTTAGGCATGTAGCATAGTGACTGTAGAAATGAAAAGAATGATGCTAAATCTGAAAATGTTCTGCAATTTAACTTTTTATATATTTTTTTTAGGAATTTTACACAAAAGAAAAATAGTATTTGAAAAAATTCATATATGTAGTTCGGATTTTAGAATTTATTGTAGGCACTTCTTAGTCTCTACAAAAATATTCAGTGACAATTCTAAAAGGGCTTTGTTAAATTTTTGGAGTTGATCTTAAATAACACCCTTAGTTTTGCAGTCTATATTGTGCTGTCCATTTTACTTAAAGGTAGAAAAGATAACCTTTTTCAGTTTAAGTTTTGATGAAATTTGTTTGCGTCCCTCCTTTAGACTTTTTACATTTTCCACTTCTAAAAATCATCGCAAGAGTCCAAGCGGGTGGTCAAAAGTCCAGATAAGGTACATGTGGCAATTACTGTTCAATTATAAATGCTTCGTATTTTAACAGTGTCCATTTCTGAATTAACTCTGTGTCTTCACATTTCATAAATGAATAAATTTATCTTCCAAATTTTAATATGTAAATTGCTTGTGCCCAACTTGATTATAGGATTGAAATTCTTAGATAAAAGAACAACTAGGAAATTGTACTGGTATTTTTCACCACATAGGGTGGCTCAATATTTAAATGTGCAGCTTTTGTCCTCGAGGCAATCGGATGGGCTTGATCCTGTATAACTGTGAGAAATTATACCAATTAATAACCTCACCTCGGCGAAAACCGACCTGGATTGCCTCACTGTAGCTACCTTACGCCAGTTGAAGTGCTTCAGCAACTGAATGCGTGCAGGATTAACTACTGTCTCTGGACAGCTCGTGCGAAAAAAGCGCGGATACGTCTTCTTGTTGGATAGGTACGGGGTTACGCTGGCGGGGGATATCTGTGAAAAAAATTAAAACAAAAAGAACTTAATTATAACAAAAAAAACCCAAACTAGATATCCCACATCGTGAAAGCTATCAAAGAGTGGTCTCGAAATGTAATACAAATATTCAAAGCAACTCATTCTAATTCGCTCAGGTACATGATATTTATATTCCAACAGAACTAAATCTACACATGGTCACTAATGATCGAAAATAGGAAAAATTCTAAACATTCTATATGGAATGACGTTTTATCTACAACGAAGAAGTTCTTTTTATTAAGGATATCATTTAACTTTGTTTTTCTGTTCGAAAGGGTAGTTGTATATTCAGCGATCCTCTTCCCTGATGTAGTCTAGAGACGCAAGTCCTATCCCAATCAGGTAAATGTTCTAATCTGTTATTCTGGTAAATGCAGGGTACCTATAGTTCATAATGTTGATTTCGCAAAGTGGACAAGATTGCGAAAACAGAAATGTCTATTAAGCTAGTCACGGTTGTTACGCGAACTATATAGTGCACCATAGAAACAAAGTTCCATACTTTCATTGTTACCGTGAACTGTAAAAAAAGGATTAAATTATTTTCTAAAAAAGTAAGTCGATAATATAAATGTAGGCTTAATGCAATGCTACCACTGAGTAACATTACCACTTAAACATTTGTGACATTCTGATGAATGCATATATATTACCTGAACAAGATTCCAGAGAGACGAAACCAGCGCCGTGGCCTGTGAAACCTCCGATTTGATGGCTCCTATAACCACTATCTTCACGGGCTTTTCTGTCATCATGCGATACAGCAAGTGGATGGCGTCGTACTCATTAAACTGTGAATACATAAGAGAAATGATTGTTTACCTTTATAGTAATAGCCATATAAATAATAATTTTAGGTCCGTTATTGTAAGAATACATTTAATAATGATGTGCAGCACTACACTTACAGACATTTCCTAATTATGGTACTCTATTATTATCTATATTCCACCCAATGGGCCAACAGATTTGTTGGAATATGGTGTTCGAACTTTGGCAATTGATCGTGTTGGGGATGCAAGTGATCTGTTCATTGTTTCTAAGCCTAATTTTATGTGCTCATTGTAATATCAATTTCTTCGTGCATTAATCAAACTTTATATCACAGGGCAGATGAATCATGATAGAGTGAAAAATAAGCTCTTGAACATTAGTATGATTATAAATGTATATAATTTCCATGTATTTTCTTCCACATCTGTAGTAATAAATCCAATCAATATAGTTCAGAGAGTTAAACGTATTCCACAAGATCAAATACCTTTGTGTCGTCCAACAGGTGTGCATAGAAGATACCTTCCCCATTATAACTACTGAACAACTTCATTTGCACGAAATGTACACTGAAGGGTCGAAAGATCGGATTTATAGGCGAATTGTAAGTTAGAGCTACAAAAGATCACAATTTTGGTTTTTGATGACCCAGTCTAACATCTGAACAATTACGCCGATGATTGCTATTCCTGTGTAATTATCAGAAAATTGCAAATATTTCCTATTGCTTTTCATAATTAAAATGACGGTACACAGGCTAAAACCTTCTGGAGAAACACTATGACGGATCATTGGAAAAAACTGAATACCCGCATCTTTTTCCTTCACGCAAAAAATCTTTCTCTTGTTAGGGAAAACAGCCCTCAGTCATATTGTTAGCTAATACCGTATCTGTTATTCTTTTGCATGGTGGTACTGAGACCTCGCGCGACGGTTAATATCGGCTTTTACGCTAACACGTGGCGAGTTACAATCCTTCCGGATACAATTTCAGAAGATACAGGGCATGCGGTGTTCCTCAACACACTCACTCCAACCAGGTATAATTTTGTAGCGCCCACCGTATCATTTCCACATTGTGCTGTTGCTTGCAGACATGTAAGCTTGAACCACTTTACCATATAAATTTGGTATATCAGTAGTAAGCACATGACAAAAATAATCCTTACAATGTATCGCTTCCAATGGATGTAAATTTCTGCAACGTGTTTATGAAGAGCTGACTGATACCCTGCAACTGTTTTACGATAATATCATTCCGTTTCGGAACCAGTGGTGACTGAACTTGTTCCTCAGCATGACATGCGTTAAGCTGTAGCTCTTATGACAGCACTTCATGATCGGGGAGGTATCTCCATCATCTAAGGATTCACGCTTGCCAAGAGTGCAGACAAGATTACCAGTAACAACAAAATGATCATTTGTAAATTTAACGTTTGACATCCTGCTTTTAGATGTGAAATCCGCGGCCGAGGAGTGATGGTTTAAAGCACATGCCAAATTCTGTGACTGTAAAAAGTTCTTAAGTGTAAAAGTGTGCGGTGAATCCGTCCTACGTAGATCGGTGTTTATTTCCCCACAGACTATCATACGTTTAACATTACACTGTGCTGCAATACGATCAGCTTCATTAATACATCTTCGTATGTGGTTGTGTTACCACAGGCAGTATCACACGGCATATAAACACTACATAGTAACAATCTGAGATCGTCAATAGCAAGACGTGTGACAGAACACAGTCTGCAAAAGTTGCAATTTTTAGATATAACGAAACATGCAAGTCAGTTTGTCGAAAGATATCATAACCACCACAAGGTCCGCCCATAATCATAACAATTTCTGGCATACCAGAAATACCACAAACTTGGACATTCTGAATATGTTCTCGAGCCATATTGAGCTGATTCTGTATTGCTCCCGTAACAGCACACAATCATGTCTTTGCATTTAAGGGCACAAGCACCAAAGCACGCAGAAAGAAGTTACGCATTAATTTCATTCTTTTCAGTGTCATTGTGAACCCTATAAACGAATATATACTTAAGTCCCTGTTGATGTGGGGCCTCTTTGAATGTATTATTGAGAGATCAGGCTTTCTCAGTTATCACTTTATGTATTTTCTTGCTCTCTCTTTATAAGTTTAAGATTGATATTCAGGTATTCTGAATCCCCCACAGTCAACTGGTCTGGTATTGTCCGGCCTTCTGGAAACAAGGTCTGAAACAAGAGGTATTTCAGTACGTGTGGTGCTGACTCCATCAAACGATTGAACTCTTTCTTTGAAGGCAGAGAGATGAAGGGATAATGATGCTTGCCCCCCCCCCCCCCAGACTACCATGTCTGTCTTTCGTTGACTCCATTTGGTGGATCATGACTTCCGGCGCGTCGACGTTCGCGTCGGCGAGCAGGAGAAGTGTCACCAGCATATGCTGGTTGTTCTTTATGAAGGTGTCGCTTATTTAGCAGCACTGCTGACATCAGATGTGCCTAGAGTGTTATTACGAGTCGTCTGCTCCGGCGATGTAGCAACATCACATGTCGGGATACTATTCACCATAGAAGTGATAGGAATATTGTAATTGTTTGCTGTATCTGGTTAAGTTTCTAGATTCGACTGCAGTATACCATGCTACAAAATCAGCATATGATTTAAACTTGACGCCCTCTTTCAGTTGCATCTTTTCACATATTAACCGGTCTATAGAAATTTGCATATTTTTGAAACGCTCTACGAATTTGTTTGTAAAATCTGCCAGTTAAAGTTATATCTTCCAGATGGGAAGGTAGGATCTTGCTACGGCTGACGACATCTACTACAGTAATGAATGCTTTCCCGGTTTATCCAGTTTATTCATAGCTTGAATGATATTCTTGCGGCGTGTTTCTCTCTCGAGTCCAGACACTTAATATTTCCGTTTTTTCATAACACCAATTATGACATTATCACAGAAGTTCCGTACTATATATCTTTTGCTTGTATTATGTCAACCCATATGAAGCGAGCTATCACAACTTTCTTTACATTTTCCTATGTACCACTTTGCAGGCTAAGCAATATATATGCTCTGAGTTGGTGCGAAAACATACGGCAGTTATCTTTAAACAAGCATTGACATTTCAACACATATTTCCTCAGAAGTGTTTGCACCTTCGGCATGGTGAATGTCCGCATTGGATACACAAGCGTTTAAATCACCTGCATCATTATTCGTATTCTCTGCCCCGAAAGAGTTGACTAATGTCAGAGCGTCTGATGAAAATCTTCGTTCCTTACGGTTGTTGCATAGCCATAGATCACTACCGCAGCAATCGATCTTTTTTCCATTCTATTCGTTCTGACAACTCCCTTCACCAGGGCCAACACACTTTTCTTAATGTGTTAAATCGCAGATGAAGAAAACTGTCAACTTAGGGAACAAAACATCATTATCACACTAACAACTGCGACACAGAAATGCACTAGCGATAGTCGAGTTTCCTATCTTTCAACAATAAGAAAAGTGTCCAGATTTCGGGAGGGGGGATTGCACAAAATATCCACCAAACTATAAAAATCAGTAAAGCCTAAGCACTTGCTCACATTAATGTTCAGCTTCTCGATTGAAAAAATATCAATTTCTCCGAGAGACCCAGAGAGAAAAATAGACGTCTGACACGCGCGTGTAGGTTTCTTTTCACAGGACAAAATACTGTTTTACCGGATAGCTTACGGGTAAAACAAGCCCATTTTTTTTGACAGATAGCCGTTCAATTGTTATGCAACAGCATCTCACGTCCACGAATTGGTACTTCATCCTAACTAGACTGCTATACCCTTGTCACAACGATGCTTGATTTCTGTCTCTGAGGTTTGACAACATATATACACTGTCTAATTAAGTGCATGTTGCTTGGGAGTAAAAAATAAATACCTGTTCAAGTAAATACATGTCACTGTTATTACTTTTATAAGTAAGTTTAAAATAAATAATATGCTCCTCCAATCCCCCTGTCAGTGTACCAGACAATTCACCACTGGGTATTTGTGTTAGCATCAACCCAAAAAAAGGAAAGAAACAGGGATATATAAACCCAGATAGATAATGAGAGGGCTCTGACAGTCGATCCTAGCTCAGCTAACCTTGGCGGCACAGGCAGAGCTCCGGAGACCGTTGAAATAAGGTCAAGGTGACCTTTCTTTAAGACAATTACAATGTACAAATGTCTTGGTACCTACTGGCTCATTAGTCCTCAAGAAACCACCCAAAATAAAGGTTCAACAGTTATGGAGTTACATCCTAAAACACTGCCAGTCTCTTCTTTAGACCATGAACTCCTGATTCGCGACATTTAACTCTTACACAACATTTATGAACATTTATTACATTCGAAAATAGCATATATATAATGGAAAAGAGTTTTTTTCTCGAGTTCTGTGTGGTCCTCCTTATGCAGGTTTGAAGTGAAGAGGAGAGCCCTGAATCAGCCCAGGCACGATGCGGCAAGATGAGAAAACCAACTTTCTTTCTTCAATTTCGATGTATAAGTCTTTTTCTGGTGCAATACGTATTCTCGTGTATGTACAATTTTCAGCAAATAAAAATGCAATACAATGCAATACAATCAACGAGAGACATGGATTCAAAATGTGATAACCAATTCTTCGATTTTTATTCAAAACTGCCCCCCCCCTTCGCCCAACCCACGGGGGAGGGGGGGGGGGCAAATGCTTCAACTAAACACATAATGGAAGTAACATATTTCTTGGCCAAAAGTGATTACTTAAAATAATTGCAGGGGGCGTATGTACTACAGCTGAGTGACACGGCCTGGTCCCTAGCATAGTGTTCACAAGTGCTCCTGACCAAGTTTTATGTGATATTATTGGGCATTGCTATTAGGCGTGCTCTTCAATGTGGGCATGAAGCATCGACCGGAAAATGTGGGGTTTCCGTGCTTGTAATATTAAAAAAACAATCACATAGCAAATAAGATGGATAGTTTTGCCTGGCACAATGGACTAAGTGACTCCAAATATTACCAGAGCACAGTAGACCATTTTAAGAGCATGCATGATCTATTGACAAATACACGTTATACGTCTGTCTGCACATTTTCACACATTACTGACCATGAGAATGCTGTCCATTTAACTACTTTATAAACTACAGCTTACCTGTATTCACTCATATGTACGTACCTACATACATATATGTGTATGTATGCATGGAGGTAGGTCGATAGGCAGGTATAGACAATTCTGTGCAGAAAGTCCCTACGATTTGGTCTTTTTGGCGCATCGGTAGTATATGGAACGAACACGAAGCTTTCTTCAAATAACGATTCCGGGACTTAATTTGGAAATACATGGCCGGTTAGTAAGCTGTTCCTTTTACCACCAGTCACCTTATTTGGATCTTTTATGGACAGGACTGCTAACAACAGGTGTGTACTACTGCAGACCTTTTTCTCTACTAAGCTGTGTAGGTAAGGTTTTTGAACGTGCGGTGTTTAAGCACATTTTCAATCTTCTACTTGATAACTACGTATTATCGGAAAATCAATCTGGATTTTTACCCCGTGATGGAACGGTCAACCAGCTTGTATATTTTCATCATGAATTTTCAAAAGCTATTGATCTCCAGAAAGAATTGCGAGTAAAGTTCCTTGACATCACCAAGGCTATCTATAGGGTGCATCATCCAGGGTTAATACACAAACTAAAAAATGCAGGTATCCGAGGGCCCCCTGATTTCTTGTTTGGAAGATTGTCTTTATGCAAGAACCCAAAGAGTAGTAATCTACGGCCAGGCATCGTCTTGGGAGAGAATCAAAGCAGGGGTCCCGCTAGGTTTAGTCTTGAGGCCATTATTGTTTCTTGTATATGTAAACGACATTGTGGATATTGTTAGGTCACAAAAACGTCTCTTTGCCAATGACACCACACTTTCATCAAAATTGATAATCCAACCGAAGCGGCTGCAATTCTAAATCATGATCTGGAATCAATGTCCCAATGGTCAGATCAATGGCTCGTCTCTTTTAATCCTGAAAAAATTTAATCCTTTATAGTAACCATCCCTGTAGATCATCCCAACTTGACTTTTTAGAGCAATAATCTTGAAAATGCAGAGATGCGCAAACACCTCGGTCTTTGGTTTTCCTCTGAGCTTTCATGGTCAGTCCATCTTTATCAGATAATTGCAAAATCCCAAAAACTTGTTGGTGTCCTTAAACGTCTACAGCACAATTTGAACAGAAAAGCTCTCGAATCTCTTTACTTTTCCTTTGTACGTCCTTGCCTCGAGTACACCAGTGTGGTCTGGGATGGATGAGCAAAGCTTGACAGGGATAAACTTTAATCTGTTCAGCTGGATACAGTCCGGGTGGTGACAGGGGCTTATTTTCACACTAGTTTCCCACATATTTACTCTGGGACTGGCTTGGGAAAAAATGCTGAGCGTAAAAGAAAACAAAAACTGATACTTCTCTTCAAAACTGTTCATGGAATAGCCCCAGCATAACTTTCTGGACTACGGCCGGGAACCGTTTCAACACGGACACAGCAAAAAAGAGCAATTGAGGCAAGGAAAACCACATTTTATAATTCCTTCTTCCCATCAACAATTCGCGAATCGAATCCATTACCGCGATCAGTTAGGATCACCGAGTATATTGGCCACTTTAAACGGGAAATAAACAAGAACAGTCCAAAAATTAATGAGTTGTATTACTTTGGAGATAGGAAACTTGCAATAATCCATTCAAAAATGAGAGTGGGCTGTAGCAGCTGAACAATGATCTGTATACAATTGGCGTTGTAGAATCTCCTTCATGCTCATGTGGAGCTTATCGGGAAACTACCTATCAATTTTTCTTCGAATGTGATAGGTATGCAATTCTACGGAACGAACTGCAATGTAAAATAATAAGTCTTGGTAATTATAACTTCAAAACCTTATTGCTCGGATTAGAAGGTACCCGGTACGGGAAATTCGAATAGTTAAAATGTGTAAATTTTTTAGGCTATCCATAAGTATATTAAATTATCTGGCAGATTTAGAACGTGATTCAAATCTGGCAACCTTTTACAATTATTAAACTTGTATTTAAGTTTACACAGCAATTCCCTTTCCCCCTTTTGCTCTTTATGTGTGGTCCTGTGCGTGATCTGTCTGTGTATTGGTGCTCGTAAACTCATTGTAGTCTTGTTATAAATGTACAAGAGACCATCGTATAGGCTGGTGAGCCTGTCGGCTAATTGTTTTTTGCCAATAAAATACATTTAAACCAACAGGTAACATGTAAATGATAATAATAATAATAATAATAATAATAATAATAATAATAATAATAATAATAATAATAATAATAATAATAATAATAATAATAATAATAATAATAATAATAGTGACAACACGCGATCGTTTCTGTCCACTCCTCTATTCAGGCAAAAATGTTGGAATGCGTATCCTGGTCTATGTCGAAAGGTGGCACATCTGCCATGAAGAAATGTCACTTGTGGTGCGCAGGGAAACAGAAAACTGAGACCATTTCCTCTTCACAGTATTTAAACGACCTGCGAGAAGGCTATACGTTCCAAAAATATTCTTATGCAATAAAATCAAATAAATATAAAATAAATAAATAAATAGATAGATAGACAGATAAATAAATAAATAAATAAATGAATGAATGAATGAAAGAATGAATGAAAAAATAAATAAATAATAAATAAATAAATAAATAAATAAATAAATAAATAAATAAATAAATAAATAAATAAATAAATAAATAAATAAATAAATAAATAAAATAAATAAATAGTGCATATTGTGATGGGGAGATGGTGCTTCCTTATGCAATGCATGTACTTACAAAGCTTTACGTTTTGATTTGTATTTTGTCATTTTTCAAATTTACGCTTTTTCTACCCCAACCCAAGATATATGACTTCCAGCAAGCTGGCCAGATACGCATACATAAAAAGTACTATTACTTAGTACGTTTGAGGGATTTATAATCTCACTTTTTCATGCGACTAATAACCTTGGACGTGACCTCTAATACGTAATACATAAAAGAAAAAAAACGGGTCATGCAATCAGTTGGGAGTGGGTATTCTGTGAAACAAAATTTACATCCTTTTCAGAATGAATTATGTCCAAATTAACATTTATGCATATGCAGGTCTTGAACTTTATTAAGCAACATCAAAGTCATTCAAAAAGTATTAAAAGTACCTCTCATAGTCTAGTAGATCCTGTTCCAAAGACCTAACTTAAAAACAAAATACACCACAAACTTTTTGGATGGAATGTATATTGTGCAAGATTCCCATATCAACATATTTCAGTTTCCCATTTGGGTAAGGGAATTTGTCAAATGTTAGATTTTCAGGTGCATTGAAAGTTAAAACGGTAACCTTCATGAATATTTGCATGCTACAAGGCATCTAAATTCACTAGGAATGAAACATGACGGGACTCAAGTTACTAAAACCTTCTTAAATGTTATATGGACCAAGATCATGATGATTAACGCTTTGTAGATTAGATAAATACAGGCTTCAAAGGTTTACCCAGCGTAAACCGCGTAGTCGGCTATAAACTGATAGCTTTATGCTAACAGAGGTGTTGTCCAAGATATTAACTCAATGTGCTTTCCAAAAACAATCGAGGAAAATCATTTGAACAAATATTTCATTTGATAATTTGGAAATTTCCAGTAGAAAGTTAAGCCGTAACAAACTTTTTTTATAAATCATGGATCAGTGACCTTATTTCACTGCGTGGGTGGTGGGTTTTAATTTTTAGATTTGAGATGAAAACGCAAACATGAAAACCTCGTCTGTATGTCAAATCTGCAGCTTATAGGATTGCTGAACAAAAACAAAGTTAGCTGAAACATGACTTGCATGGCAATAAGGAACTAAGGAAGGAACTCTACTGGTACTAGAATGAGTTCCCGAAAAAAACCTCCTAAATATTTGTCAAACCACATCATAAACACTATCTTGTAGACATACATTCATAACAATCTTATGTGGAAGAGGAATGATGCTGCAGGATGCTCTAATAATGAAAAATTTATTTATTGAGTTCCAAAAACATGTTGCGCATAGACTAGCCCTGTGCGGAGACCTCTGTGTGAGCAAGGTGTTAAGGAACATGAGCATAGTATGCCCTAAAGTGGGCTACGAAAAGTGTCTATATGGACATGGTATGAACCACCACGGGGTTGGAAAAGTGTCTAAAATGAAAATGCACTTAAATCGAAATTTTACGAAAATATTATCCTTCATTGAACATGGCAGACTGGTGTTTTCAAAATTCCACCGAATAATCTTTCAAATAGAAGACAGAATTCTTGAAAGAGTCTTTCCTGCATTTTACCTTACGAAGTCAGCATGACCGAACAACATGTATGGGATTAAATGATATTTACAAAGGTTACCGCAGAGAGAGAGAGAGAGTACATTTAGGAACAGCTCTTGTGTCAATGTTTTACTGAAAATTGCAGTAAAAAGTAGGGGACTAATGACAGAAACAGGTTCCTTTAGAACCCTATGATTGACGCCAACGAGACCTTTGTTTTTATGGCTGCAGGCTCGGGAATTGTTTAAGTTTAGAAACTTTTGCCTTTTGGTGGAATTGAGATAGGTGAGGAAGCATCCCAGTTTGCTTTTTAATATTTCAAAGAATGCTGATTACACTGACATTTATTGCAATGAGCAGACTCTGTGTATTAGTTTGCCACGATAGCAACAAATCGCTGAACACATTGGCCATATTGTTCCTGCTTCATTTCTGGAAAACGGAAAGGTTAGGGGTTGAACTAGCAACCTGCGGCATATATTGCCTGGCCGAAAAAAAAGGGAAACGCAGATATCTACACGGTCACGTTCCTATAAAAGAATTGTGCATCGAGGTAGCTGTGTAAATACCATGATTAACACCATTGACATGCAATTTTGTCCTATCTCTTGTCAGTGTCAATATGTTTTTTTTTTAAATCTTTATATCTTAGATCACACCGGCGCTGTTACAATATGTGGAAATTGCCTTTATCTACTTCGGTAAAGGCTTAGTAATGATCGGCTTTTGCACATTTATTCATAGTCACACTTTTAATTGCATCGCTCCTTTTTTTCTCCATTGCCAACGCATTCGTGTTTATCCCTTTTAACATTGTCCTCCAGTAGGTCCTCATGGTATGCTCGTCCAGTTGTCCTTGTCTAATTGCCCAAAATTGAACCACTGCTCTGTAAATTTCATCATAAGGTTTGCCATGTTGGCGAAGCACCATTGGCTGCCCAAATGCACTATAAACGAACCGTGGGATAGACTGCATGTCCACCCCTGGGTATTACTCCTCAATCTTTTTACATACTCTGCATTTTATGGATGTACGTGGACCGTTTTTCCTGAACTCTGAACGATGGAGCATGCATGCAGAAAAATGAACGTTTAAATCTCTACACATTATTTATTATCACAGGTATTTTCACAAGCTACAGACGGTCTATAGGATAGCCTTGTCTGTGACTCTTTTGAGTTCAGCAAACTACGTATGTCAATTGTCAGTTTAGTTCAATTTGCTCCATGCAAGAAAATGTTTTCCGACTTAATCAATCAGTAAATTCCCCATCATAATTATTTGTCAAGTTTTCTTTCTTTTTTTTTTTTTTTTAGGAATTAAGAAGCTGTACATAGACATTCATAATTTGTATTTTCTTTCTGGAATGTTCAAGTTTTCAAGGTCCTTGTGTCGCTCATATTTCTATATATATAATATATATATATATATATATATATATATATATATATATATATATATATATATATATATATATAATTATATCAAACCCCCGATTTGAGGAAAAACATACATATTACATCAAGATAAACACAATGAGACCATACAAGTAAAATATACAAAAGTTATTACAGAATAATACAGGCTGTACCGTGAAAGAAAAAAGCTTTCTTTACAGTGATACCAGCTTTTGTTCTTCTCCATTAGGTTTAATAAAAGTTTCATGGTGTAGTAAAAATGGTAAGGAGGCGGGGATGCCGTCTTGGCTGTAAGAATGCTTGGGTCTGCTGTTAGGCCCAATATATATATATATATATATATATATATATATATATATATATATATATATATTCAGGGGTAAGTCAAATTGGTCTTATCTGAACCTGTACTATGCAAATTTGGTAATTATGATTTGTTTGACAGGTATTCTTCTTTCATATGAAGCTCTGCATTTATAAACAAAACTTCACGTATTTAGCTAATTCATCAATTGCCACGTTCATATTTATGCATTATTATGTGGGTTGTCTTTGCTGATTATTTTGCTTAGACAAGGAGCCGCTACTCATAGAGACATGTACCGCTAAAAGGCTCCGAAACATGTTGAGTAGTTATCCGCTGAAGACCCTTTAATTTATTTGGGCTAATATAGCCTATGTCTAAATGTTACAGAGGAACGTGTGCAATATGGACAACAGTACTTCTTTGTATATAAGTTAGACAGGGACAGGTTAGCTTATGAAGAGTAAAGAGTTCGGACTGCGGAATAGGGTAATGACTGCTAGGAAGTGGTTTTGGACAAGAAGACACAAATATATATATATATATATATATATATATATATATATATATATATATATATATATATATATATATATATATATATATATATATATGTATGTATGTGTGTGTGTGTGTGTGTGTAAAGTTTTGACAGACACATTTGTCTGCCGGGTTGGTGAATATCTGTTCCTGCTAATCTGACTCTTGCGGGGACCCGTATGAACTCAAAATGGTTTTAATTTTTTAAGCAGAATAATCTTTACTATGATTATGGTTATCAATTTTAATACTGTATCAGTTAGACTTTATGATAATTCACTTCTTGGGGGGACCCGTATGAACTCAAAATTGTTTTGAATTTTTAAACAAAATAATCTTTATTATGATTATGGTTATCCATTTTAATACTGTGTCAGTTAGACATTATGATAATTTACTTCTAAATACAAATTTAAAAATTTGTATTTATTCTTTGTTACATTCATTGAAATAGATATAAGGCTAGGTGGACTGAAACATGCTTGATGGTTTACCGCTGATGACCCGATTATAAATTGATTTGGTTGTTGAAGCCTAGAATTTTCAAAATTTTAAATAGAACGAGATAATATATATGTATTGTTAGTTCAGAACGACGAAGCAATGTTGCTCCTGTTTGTTTTTGCGTTTACATTATCGCATGAATTGAGTTATGTCTGGAGAAAAACTCAGAAAGCAGCTGTTTTCTGAGCTGATAAATAGTTAATTGGCATGCACCTTCTATTCCATACATCATTTTAAGAGATTTCAATGACCTGAGTTTGACTATATTTCATATATGAGGATCGAGATAAATTGCGTCAAATACACTGAAATTAACGAAACGGTCAGTTTCATATGTATAACATTGAATGGCATTTGAACTTTAGTTTCACTCCTACCCTATCTTTTAGGTGGTAAACGTTTAGTATGTGGATATGGGTACCATAAAAAATGCATCCCATAAAAATGCTTGTGCTGCAATTTGAAGTCAGGCAGGAAGTGTACTGAACTTATTTATCATTTATTATGCCCCAGGAAAATCAACGGTATTTAAACGTAGTAATATCTTCTCATTCAATTCCGTTTCTCATACCCCCATGCAGCCATGAGCAGAAAACTGGAACAGAAAGGTTCGTGGACCTAATGCATCACTGTCATGGCGGCGCATCTCATTTTTATATTCGCTCTGTTACTGAATCTCACCACCGCTTGAAGAATATGATGGGTTAAGATTATTCTTACTATGCAGTGTGATCACAGATATACCGCACGTCCAGCATTACGGTAAGGTAAATACTATTTCCTATGTGGAATGAGAAAGTCGATTAGTTTCCTGCTCTTTATATTTTCAAATAAAAATTGAGATGTACCCACCATAGTGGATTATGCTCTGACGCACAAAGATGCATATCCTAACGAGACGTGCTGCATGATGCACCTGTAACATGGGATATCATGACGCTGAATAATTTGAATTATATTAATAAAATAAGTATTTGAGTGATAATGTGACATAAGACACAACATCAGTCGGAAACAGGACATCTACTCTGTTCCAATTAATGAGGCAGAAGGTTTTTCACTGCACTAACTAAAGGGGTGTTAGACGTAAATCCTCGACAATTTAGAGAGACATGAGCGAAAATACATATTACCGAGGCATGAGGAAAACCAAAAACAAATCAAACATACACAACAAAAAATACCGTATACGAATAAATAACCACGAAGACAGAATATGCGATAAATTAATAAATGTAATGAAACCTTGAACTTGGCAATGCAAGGACTATAGTAATGACTATTATAAGGCAATGAGACGGAAGAAATAGTATACTGTATACATAATATCAGACAGACACGAAAATACACAAGAAAATAGATGAATTATAACAGACAAAATGCCGAGCGGGATCTTTAAAAGGTATTACGGTTGTGGAGTCAGGCAAACATAAACTTGTTTTTCTCAAATATACCCGATTTTACCTGGTTGCAAGTGAAACACAGAAGATACAGAATCAAGGGGATATTATTATCCTGACAACGCTTTATATCTCCCAAGGGAAGGTCACGGTTTTTGTTGTTGTTTCGATTGAAAACCTGGATCCCTTCTTCCACCAGAAAATCCTGAGTGCTGATCGCATTACAACTTCCCTGCATTCTGAACATCCATTTTAACAATCCGTCCCTCGGCAGATAGTGTATCATTCCGGAGTGCATTTAGTCGCATGCTTTTTGCATAGAGTTAATGCAGTCACTCGTTTCTTGATAATTTCTGGTTTTGGAGATGGATATTCTACGGTTGGAAAAAACACAGAAGGGAAATTTTAAAACTATATATCTGGGATATTCTTTTTTAAACCATGCCTCTTTTGTCACTGCCACGGATTTCTTCTTCAGTTTTTCCAGTGTAATCCCTGTGGATGTGTCTGGTATGAGAATTAGTTTCGGTGACCAGAATGCCGCACTTCGAAATTTGCCATTTGTGTTAAATTCCATGCGATGGACATGGAAACACTGAATTTACAGCTTTCAACTTATACATCTATTCTTACTGATGACTGTATTTTTATTTAGTGTGGCAGAGGGGAAAGCTCGTTATTTTGTTTCTATAGAGATAGTCACATTTTCTGCTTTATATTAGTAAGCAGTAAAACCAAATACCCTATGTCCAGTGAAAACAAAAATTTGATTGATTTTACCTTGTATGAACAACAATAAATGACATTATGTATGGATTTTTTTTAACAAGATAATAAGGGAAAATGAAACAATTTTGTTTTAAAGTTACACATTTTAATTTGGCACATGGGCAGCTATTACGATCACGAATTTTGGAAGAAAACCAAAGTTGCTTACTTATTTGAAAAAAATTGGTATATATGAACTTCTTTTTAATGCTCAGCATTAAAGTGTTTTGGACAAAAGACAGACGACACATCAAAGTTTTGTCTTATGGGGACCATGGATATTTTTCACTCTTGGTTCCAGGATACAGACCACTGATATAGAATACCATTGCCTCAATGAAATCATTATTTTTATTTGTTTTCCATTTTGAAGTTTAAGTCATTCTGCATGAAATAGGATGCAGAATGTGTGAACGTATGCATGCATATGTATATATACATATATATATATTTATATATATACATATATATATATATATATATATATATATATACATATGCATAGAGGAAAAGCATGAAAGCATTTAACATCGTTCACAGACATGAGTAGGTAAAAACTGAGGAATTTTTTTGTCAGTGTTTCGTTTGTAAACTCATTGCAGTCTGCTTCTCACAAAATAGTATCACGCAAAATCAGTCAGACGGAGGGTATAAATGCGTCGCATTAATAAAAAAGACTGAAGCGTTTATGCCTTGCACAATACGATGATACTCAGAAGAGGGTACCCGTTATCAATAATTAATTAGGGCAACGCTATCCATTCTCAGTTGATCGTTATAACTATCACCAGATGGTTTGCTGGAACTTTTTGCTTCAGTGGGCAAATGCATGTTTACATACTTGTTCTGCCCATGGCTTCAGTGCGTGGCTTTGTACAAGAGGGTGGTGCCCTTTGCACCATTTGGCCTTGGTCGCAAAACAAACACTCAAGACAATGACTATATCAGGTTCTTTCATTTTATGCACCCAGTGACCCATCATCTGTCAGACAATTGGAAATTATCCGCTTCATTCATCAAGCAAACGAAAGCTTTTGGGAGTAGCTATTCGTTATATTAGCAAATATTTCCACTTCTTGTTCCTGCGTACAATTCCATTCATACTACTATAAGCATACAATAGGCAGGATAAGGACAGAAGTTTCAAGAACTGCCTAAAAGAGGGCACTGCAGTCAGTGGAGGGCTAGGGTTGTGTTTTCCCATTGATTTACATCGTAATTTGCAAATTAATTACTTGGAAACTACTGCACATAGAAATACCAAATTTCAGACAGTACATCTAAATTCATAGCTAAATACCTCATAAAAATCATATAACCTCAGCTACAAAAGTGACAAATTTATTTAATGCTTGCCAAATCATTTATATAAATTAAAACAACAAAGGACCAAGGAAGGATCCCTGTGGCACGCCTGCGCTAATATTTGTCCATGTGGAAGCCTGGCCAGTAACAACTACTCATTGTTTACGATTCTGTAAGTAATTTTCGAACCAAAACAATAATTTTCTTTCTATGCCAAATTGTTTCAGCTTCTAAATTAAATCTTAATGCAAAAATCTATCAAAAGCACGACTGAGATCATAACAAAACAAGAAAAACAACAACAACCAAAAAAAACCAACAAAAAAAACAAACAAACAAACAAACAAACAAAAAAAAAAAAAAACACAAAAAAAAAGAAAAAAAACAAAACAAAACAAAACAAAACAAAACAAAACAAACATTTGCTGCAGGCCATGCAGTGAATTAAATAATTTGGTACTAATCTCATAAGGGCCATTTGCTTTTCCTACTTCCAAACAACACAATTTATCCAAAATCTGAAATTCAATAATCGGCATGTCGGAGAGACGAGCTTGGGTTTCAAAGTTAAAGACCCTTTTACAAAATCCCTTTCACCCGCGGGAGAATGACCTTGGCCTGGGACAGGGACACACAGGTGCACTGAACCAGCCGTTCATCAAAGTGCTAAATTAACTATGTGGTCAACTGGTGAAGCTGAGGTTGTTCACAACATTCACTGGGTCATAGCCATCCACACACCACATTCAGGTGGGTCCAGGGGCTGGGAATGACAGTTATTGGGACTTTGATATTTCTCCTAGTGAACATTGTAGCCAGATCTTGGATTTAGGATGAAGGGAATGGCAGTATAAACCTTGAGGACATATTTTGAGTGTTTTTTTTTTACCTAATAATTATGATATTTATGAACTCTCTCTATCATGCATCCTTGCCTGTATTCAGTCATTAGGTTTTCAATGCATCATACACACAAAAACAAGTTTTGACAATAAAGCATTTTATGAAATTATTTATTTCAACACATTTGTATCAAGAGCGCACAGTCTGTATACCATCAGTGACAACAACAATATGTACCATGTACTTATAAGAATCTTCTGTTGTCAAAGTTTTCAGTAACAATACTTCTCACAAGTTCTCCGTCACAATACTTCTTACAAGTTCTCCAAGTAATATATGTCAGTCACAATACTTGTTACTTTTACAAGTCCTTTATGTAATTTTTCCCTTTTATCTGTGTGTTCATGCTTCTTATAATGCTGAAATTCTCAGTTCTCTAGGAACCCCACGAAGTTCTTTCTGTGCTGTACTTGTGAGCATTCAGAATAGGAATGAAATAAGCAAGTCAAGTACTATGTATTACAGCTGTGTGGTGTACTGATCATGGGTGACTGATTATACTTAGCACAACATGTATAGTGGATAATCCCTTTATGTATTGTTACTTCACTTTCAGACAAAGAAGTTTGTTACAGTGCTAAATAAAAGCAATGTAAGCAGTGTTATCACTGTCACTTTGGGCTGTTTATGCCTAAGATGCACTTCATCAGATACTTGTCAATGTTTCTGTCCCCAGAAAAAAACTTGAAACACAATGTACGATTTAGCCTGTTTGGTCTACCATGAAACAATGTTTCACAGTATTAAAAAAATATGTCCCTGGGGAAAACAACAGTTGGAATCAGGTAAATGAGACTATCCGGAAGAGTGATCGGTTGGGGAGGGGTGCATGTGTGCATGCTCACACACTCAATAGATCGATTTACTGAGAGAGAGAGAGAGAGAGAGAGAGAGGAAGAGTGATCGGTTGGGGAGGGGTGCATGTGTGCATGCTCACACACTCAATAGATCGATTTACTGAGGGGGGTAGGAGAGAGAGAGAGAGAGAGGGAGAGAGAGAGAGAGAGAGAGAGAGAGAGAGAGAGAGAGAGAGAGAGAGAGAGAGAGAGAGAGAGAGAGAGAGAGATTTTCTTTTCACATGATGGTATTTTAAAATTATCTAGAGTAAAGAGTAGGGAAAATCTCTCACATGGGTAGAGAATCAGTAGCTAATGGCCATGCGGTAGTGCGTCATCAGCGAGAGGTGATGCCAGTCTACATCTTGAAACAAGTGCATGGACCATACCCTAACCCTCCTGGAGTTTCATACATGGATCATAAGTGGGAATAGGGGTTGACAGAGGATGGAATCTGTATAATGCAAACCTACACGAAGAACCTCCATGTACATTTACCCATGACAAATAATATGTGTAGGCCTATATTCTGCATAGAGCTTGGAAATAGTCCTTGGAGAACTTTAGGAACATTGAACTTGGAGAACTTGTAAGAAGTATTTTGACTGAAAACTTTGACAACAGAGGATTCTACATGTTATAAGTACATTGTACATATTGTTGTTGTCATTGACGGTATACAGACTTTGTGCTCTTGATGCAAATGTATGTAAATAAATAATTTTATAACATGCTTATTGTCAAAACTTGTTTTTGTGTATAGATGCATGGAAAAGCCGATGACTGAATACAGGCAAGGATGCATGATAGAGAGAGTTCATAAATATCATTACCACTAGGTAAAAAAAAACCACTTAAAATATGTCTTCAAGGTTTATACTGCCATTCCCTTCATCCTAAATCCAAGATCTGGCTACAATGTTCACTAGGAGAAGTATCAAAGTCCCAATTACTGTTATTCCCGGCCCCTTGACCCACCTGAATGAGGTGTGTGGATGGCTATGACCCAGTGAATGTTGTGAACAAACTCAGCCTCACCAGTCGACCACATAATTTATTTAGCACTTTAATGAAGGGCTGGTTCAGTGCACCTGTGTGTCCCTGTCCCAGGCCAAGGTCATTCTCCCGCGGGAGAAAGGGGTTTTGTAAACTGGCCTTTAAGTTCTGGCATGGTAGCTTTATCATATTCCACTGAACAAACCCCGCGAAAATATTCGTTAAATGGTTCAGCTTTCTCCGGCATGGTTGATACAGTATCATTACCTTATACAAGCGGTGGATAGCTGGACATATAGCCCTTGTCACACATGGGTTGCTCTACGAGTTTCCACCACAGTTTTGGATTACACTGACCCTTTTTAATTTTGTTGACAAGACTGTCACTATACTATTGTTGCGCTTTTCTCGATTATGAGACAAAATTCATTTTTTCCGGCCGCAATAGAATTATGAAATTGTCTGGAAATAAGTATAAGGAACACAAGCAGTATCCCCCAATTTAAGACTAAGCTGAATAATTCCTCCTCAAACGTTGCAAGTCACTTCCATTACGGCTCTCAAAGAGGTCAGGCACTGCACACTCGACTCCGCTCGGCCTCTAGTTCCCTAAACGACCACCTGTTCAGACACAACACTCTCCCAGAAAGTGTTAACATTAACTTGCTTAGAACAGTCCCTGATTTTATTATTCACACTTAGCGTCACTAACTTGTAAGTGTGTTTATGTACGTATCATCTCACCTGTTGTATAAATGTATTTTTCTGTGAAACCATTGCATTAATACCATAAATCAGCATTATTGTACAAGACAATGTATATAGTGTATATAGTGTATATATATATATATATATATATATATATATAATCCACCGATTTGTTGATGAAATTGTAA
This sequence comes from Hermodice carunculata, assembly GCA_964020975.1. NCBI lineage: Eukaryota > Metazoa > Annelida > Polychaeta > Eunicida > Amphinomidae > Hermodice > Hermodice carunculata. The sequence continues at coordinate 11,225,763 of OZ026614.1, forward strand.
AACTCATTTGATGTACACAGAGAGGAGTTCACATAATTACTCTGCACTTTTTCTTCAATCCTTTTTCACTCGGTGAAATAAAATTTGCTTACACTAATTTACATGCATGGTAACCACAACTACAGCTGGTCAACTTCGATGTAACCAGCAGTTGCAATTGTACCTGCCATTGCCCCTTTAGGGCGTTAAATGCAATAAAGTTTATTCTATTATATTCTGCCCCGCGGGAAAACTTTCGAAAAGTTCTGCGCTTCAAATTCCCGACTTCTCGGATTCCAAGTTTGATATCCTCGATGCGTGGAAGTCTATTTTGGTATCTATGACTGGCAATTTGGCCAATATATTGTCCAAAGCTGACTTTTCCCGCTTATCGGAATCAGACATTGCCTGTAGCGTTCAACTATGAATGTGCACAACACTTAGAAAACAAAATCCTTAATTACTCATATAAGTGCGCGGTATAATGTAGTTCTACTCATTTACATGTTCCGCCTGTCTTCGATGAATCATTAATTTAATGCATTTACAATCAGTTACTCATCAGTGACTCCTAGCCGTAATTTGCTGTTATTTGGTGAACAATTAACGAATGACTTACTTGTGTACTAATGCCTCTTGAACAGATTCTACATGAATATGAAATAACTATGCGTAAGTGCATCGTTATTTGTGAAACTGTGAAAGTTTTTTGGAAGTAAACTGTCAGTAATCTTGATAACTATGAGAATTTTGTTGGTACATACTGTCAGCGATTACATAAATGTATAATGTTTTCCTGAATAAATTATTAGTGACTTGGTAAAACGTCGATAACTTTCTGACATAATGGTTAATAACTTAATGACCTTGCAACATATTTACGAGCGTCAGTCGCGGCCAAAGCACGCCGAGGAAAGCTGCTGCTCTGAACTATAATATTCTCTGTAGCTCCAGGCAGGCTGGTACTCTAATCAAGTCTTTTTACAAGGAATATGGGCCCACCACTCTTACTATAATTCAGAGCAGGTCCTATTAGGTTGTTCGACTTTAGCAACGAGCTAACTTTTTTAAAAAGTGACTGAAGGTAATGGCAGCGCCATCAATTTTGCGTCAAACATTTCCAAATGATGTTGGTACATGGATTTTACGGGTAGAATCTGGCTTGTGATTCTATCGTCACAAAATTGAGTACTGTGGAATTTTTTTTACTCATGTTATCTGTATGATTATTCACTCATCGTGCATATACAAACTAGCAGAATAAAAGTACTTTGGCTAAATCTTGGAGAAGCCTCGGGGTTATTTAGCGGATTGAGCAGGTGTAGTACAATCTTGTTAAGGTCAGGAGTTTCATGATATAGAGAGAATGTTATTTACCACTGACCATCACACAGATTCCAGTGTCCTGTGTAATGAGGAATGTGGTTTACACAGTAAAATCCTGTTTTAAGACAAATTGTAACATGTTGTGTTACATAATCATATGAGTCAAGGCAAAGTTCGACATATTTTCTGTTCAGGTTTTCTCAGTCAGTATTCATTATCTGGAGCAGACAGTGTAGTTAACACGAGTTCTACATCAAAGACGGGTGGTCCAGAGCTCTTACATATTGAAACGTCAAAGGTCACATTATTGGACTGAGTCAACAGCTTTCCTCGGCTCCCCTATGGCACTGTACGCCAACGTTACGCCCAGGAAAGCTGTTGACTACCGACATGTCATTCAGGTAAATCGTACCGAAATTTTTATTTAATATATGGGGAGAAAGGACAATATTTAATGAAATGTATGATGTTTGAAATTACCGGTCGGTATAAAGCGCTCTGACCAGGGAAGCGCTAAAATGCATGTTAAAACATTGTTCAATGTTGAAGTGCATTCATTCCCATACAGAGCTTGGTTTGATCAGATTGGGATGAAATCTTTGTGCAAGTTTATTTGTAAGTTATAAACTCTAAATTTTCCACCTACTAAGGCTACAGACTAAAGGTCCATTCAGTTTTTACAGAGATAAATATATTACAACAAGCACATTATTATCTGTAAAATATAAGCTTCCCAAATTTACTTTTCCTGCTTGGTAAAGTTCTCATACTGTACCGATTAGTTCAAAACAAATTTCAATCAAGATCAATTCATTTTCTAATCTTGTTAGTGCCTTCATAATCACTGAATTGAGGGTTGATGTGCTTCACTTGGGCATTTTGACTAAACCTTACTCCATTCAGTTTTGCCTCTGGCAGTGTCAAACGCCACTGTACCACTGCACATTTTACCAGCAGAGCTAAAGCCATGCTCCGGAAATTTTGATGAAGTTTCAAATTTCGTCGATTTTGACATAGACTCTAGCGTCGAGCGGTCTCCTGAGAACAAAAGAGATATGAAAATAGCGATTTTTTCCTATGGCGAATTTTGGGTTGCTCTTTACGTAATTGGCCGATTGGGAACGAGTTGCAACAATGAAAAAACTCGCCCAAAACCTTTGAGGATTGAAACGCTAAGCAGGACATGAGGTAGCGCCAGGTTGAAATCCTGTATATGTCACCGCCTGTGCGTCGTACCTTTTGCATTTCTTCCGTATGGACGGACGCCAATTAAGCTCCTTCTACCTGGAATGCATAAATTTGATTCTGAGATTCTACGTCCTAGAGGGGATCTATATTGGTTAGTTCTAAAGGTTCCTAACGATTGCTTAGATGGTCAAAGACCAATTAACTTAGCAATCGTATTGTGCGTATACCGTTTATACCTACCGTTGGCCCTGATTTGTATCCCCAGCGGGGGTGTAAAAAGTTGTTCAATTAAGTACCAGCACTTGCTTCCCATACATGTTTTATTTCCTTTGTATCCCTAACAAAGCCTTGCTTCTTTTCGTCTTGGGGAATTGCTTATCAACCAGCTAGTTTAACAAATTATGTCTCCAGGTATATGAATGAAACTTTTTTTGTGACCCGGAAAATGGAGCATAGCGGGGATTGGTCTTTAGAGGCATGTCTTAATCTCTGAAGTATCTCAGCAACCCATGGCAGTCCACATGCGCTTTTGCAATCAAAATGAGAGATTGGAATCATAGTCATGTAAATGTAAACATATTGTATGTTTTTTGTTTTGTGTGTGTGTGTGTTTATTTTATTTTTATTTTTTTATAATTAATTAATGAATTGCTCGGATCTCTTTTGCATATCGTTTGACAAGAGGTTTTACATGTGACTGTGACCATTTTATTTTTGAATGATCATAATCACACTTTTTTCACGTTTTATGACTTGCTTATTAATTTTGTGTCGATTGCATATGTTTGTGGGCATGGATTCAACACGCACTTTGTGACATTTTCGTATTAACCTACTTTTTGTTCTTGTTGTTTTTTGGCAAGATACTTTTAAGATGGCCCAGTTTGTTTCTACTCCAGATATACACTGGTAAGTGGTTTAACTAAGGTAAGCAATCCACCTAGAAAGGATACATACTTATTCCAGGATAAGTCAAATTATTATGTCTGGTTTCGGACCCAGACATTTTGTTTTTCCAAGAAATCGTTATTTCTTTCTTCTTTACGACCAAGTTTTTCTTGGACACTATTATTCTGAAAACCACCAAACGTGGCAAAGTGACTGACCTAGCAATGAAATTGTGCATATCATTTGTAATAGTTATGCCTTTTAAAATTATGCCAATTAGGTTCAAATAAAATTTTAAAAGCTCAATATTTTCAAAACTATAATAGATAGACACAAAGTTCTAACACATGTAGGTTTGAGCCTTCTCTCAATGGACAGTGAACAACGGTTCCAGAAGTGCAATTTATTGTGGCAAGTTTGAAGCATTTTTGCCATGTTAATTGTCTGTGAATATATTCTTGTAGAACCGGGAAAAGGGGAGACATATTGTTATGTTTATAAAATGTTTTGTTACATTGATACCAAAAAATTTAGATTTTAATCATGCATTTTATGTGGTATCAAGTCAGATTCGCATGTTGTAGTGTTTAATGTAACAATCATCACTCAATACCTTTTATGTAAAACACCTTATGATCAAGATGCAAACCCTGTTAAAGGAAATGCTTGTTTGAGTGCAGTATGGCTATAGATTAGTTTTGTCGATTGCTGAATGGCTGAGGTTTGGGTTTTAAACAGGGTCCACTGAATACACAGCAAGCCTGCTTCACATTACTCAACTGAGGCTGGCGGAATGGAGTGTTCCAGTGGTAGACAACCCCATGAGATCACTGCCTAGCACTAGACATGCGTGTTAACAGAGCTATCTCTGTCTGTCTGTGTGTCTGTCTGTCTGTCTGTCTGTCTCTCTCTCTCTCTTTCTCTCTCTGTGTAGTGAGGTGGGAGTAGGATGGTCACAACAACATTTTCCTGCTTGGTTAACTGTCAGGCCATTTTTTTATGTAGCTAGTGGCTCAGGGTCTGTGTCCAATTGTCACGGGCCCCGGGTTTGCTAAACAGGCAACAATAGCATCACCCTTCTGTTCATGCACGAACAGATCTGCTCCATGCTGCTATATGTACCAGGCAGGCTACAGTTCCCACTATTGCGGGACAGAGCTGTAAGTGCACCCTCACTTAGACTGGTGTCCTGGCTGGTCTGTTTATGCCCGAGGCTATCATGGGTCTTCTGCCATTATCAATCCTGAGGGAGCACAGGCACTGCATTCTTGGCAGAATAAGCCTGCTATGCGTACCCTTTATTAAAAATAGAATACATACAGTGCTGAGTTGTCTAGACCGATCAAAGTATGGTCTTAGGGGCGTCAATGACTGTTTTCTGGTCTGAGACCCAAGACTTTGGTTCATGATTCATTGGCTGCGGTTATGTCACAAGCCCACAAATTGAAATGGGAACAGCACTTCCATATATAATAGTTTTGAAGTTATTCACAATTTCAACTTTGTGTATTCACCTTATTTGCATACATTAAAATTTTGCAACTTTGGTTCATGGTTCATTAGATATAACTATGTCACCAACTTGTAAATTGATGATGGAATGGCACCTCTATCTATTATAGTCGGAAGTTATTCAATATTTTGATTCGCCTCATTTTGCATAAGTTAAAAATTTAAATTTTGGATCATGGTTCATTGGATGCGTCAATGTCACAAACCAAAAAATTGAAGATGGAATGGCACCTGTATCTATAATAGTTTTTAAGCTTTTCAAAGATTTAAATTTTGCATAATGTAAAATACGTGTAATTTTTGGAGATATTCAACATTGAAATGTTTTGGTGCCCCTAATTTGCATAATTCAAAACTCTACAATTTTCATTCACTGCATGTGCAGCTGCCACAAGCTTATTCATGCACATTGAAATTTTGTGTCTATCTGCAATAGTTTGAAAGATATGGAGGTTTTTATAATTCTGATTGCCCCTACTTTGCATAATTTTAAGGACGTGGCTACTGAACCATGTCCAGTTTCGGTTGTTGAAGTGACTACATAGCTACACCAGGTACCGCAGACAATTTACATGGCGCGCTGGATCGGGTACTCTATCCAATACTGTGAGAAATCGCTGGCTTGCCTGGTCTGGTATGGCAGCCAAATACTGCACGAGGGTGGGGTTCGGTACATAACTAATACTTCCGTAACTGTAACAGCACCTCCAAACAAATGAATTTTTTTATTTTTTAAAATTTTTTTTTAGCAGAAGTAACGATTTATAATCACATAACTATTATATATTGAAATAATTTAAAGATCGCTGCATCCATTCTTGATAGATAATATAATGATATTGTATATCACATAGTGTTTTTAAGGTGGCTCTCATGGTAGCGGCTTTAATAGCCTTAATGAGTCTCTTGGCCAGTGCCTGTTGTACATTATGCTTTTAATGTTCAAATAAAAGATTTGCTCTTCTCTGTCCGTCCGTTTGTCCTTCCAACATTAAAATTGTCACATTTGTGTCGCGCATGTCTCCAAAAGCATTTGAGGTTCAACAATGGGACTTTGTGGAGACATCTATCAATATATGATTATATGTATATATCGGTTTGGATAGTTTGAAAAATTATTGCCATAGATGGAAAATAATTGTAAATGTAGAGAAAACAAAAAATGTTGTATTCAGAAAAGGTGGGAAAACTAGCAAGGTTAGATCAGTGGTATTTTGATGGAAAAGAAATAGAGGTGGTTACATATTTCAACTATTTAGGTATTATTTTTAGTTCTTCTGGAAGCCATACAAAATCACAGAAAAGTCTTGCAAACCAGGCAAGCAAGGCAATATTTAGTTTACAGAAAAAGCTGTTCACGTAAACTGATGTTGGACCATGAATTTGGATGGATTTATTTGACAAAATGATCCTACCAATTCTATGTTACGGATGCGAAGTATGGGGTTTCCGTGAAGCACATGATTTTGAGAAAGTGCATTTGAAATACTGTAAAAATGTTTCGTCAGTTAGACATAACACAGTGACAGAGCTGGCATATGGCGAGTTAGGTCGCTATCCATCATATGTCACAAGATATGGTAGGATCATAAAATATTGGTTGAAAATAATTAGAAGTGAAGAGAAAAAGTTATGAAAAGTTGTATATTATAATAGTTTATTGCAAGAGTATTTAGCACATGGTGCAGTAAAAAAGTGGTGTACAAAAGTCAAAGATTTGTTATGTAATACTGGTTATGGCGATATCTGGTGTGGGCAGAATGTTGAAAATAAAAAAAATCTTTTCTTTATAGTTTGAAATTGAGGTTGAGAGATATTTATCTACAGAAGTGGACTGCTACATTAGAGGATAGAAGTAAAGCTAAAAGTTATGGTTTATTTGTTGGCAGTCTGAAATTCCAAAAAGATTCTGTCTGAGGTAAAAATCTAGAAACATCGGTTTGCATTAACCCGTTTCAGAACTAGTTCCCATTTCTTGCGAATTGAATCGGGAAGATGGGCAAAACCTGCACTGGGGTTAAATGATAGGCAGTGTGTATTTTGTGGCTTAGAGGAAGAATTTCACTTAGTCTTGGAATGTCCAGTTTATGAAGAGATTAGGAGAAAATATATTCCACACATTTACAGAAGAAGAAGTATGTATAATTTTGTGCAACTATTTTTGTCTGACGATAGTAATGTGATACGAAATTTAGCAGGTTCTGTGTATAAAGCCTTACAGATGCGAAATAAAAATTGTGAACATAAAAGTTAGTCGGTTTATTGGTAAAATAGAGCAATTTATCTTACATAGCTCTTTTAAACATCTCGCAAGAATTTTTCGAAATATAGATTTAAATATACAGATGCTGATCATCATGTAATACTTCCTCCACTACTCACTTTAGAAAAAAAAAAGGTTTTTTTTTTGGTTTTTGTTTTTGTTTTGTTTTGTTTTGTTTTTGTTTTTTGTTTTTTTTTTTTTTGTTTTTTTTTTTGTTTTTTGTTTTTTGTTTTGGTTTTTGTTTTGTTTTGTTTTTTGGTCATCGGGTTTACCGGTGAATAAGGTATTATATCTTACACAGCTTCAGGGTACTCCATATTCGGATATCCTCACATCTTCAAAACTTTATATATTGATACGCCTTGACATTTATTGTTTCAATGTACATAATGGTGGCACAAGGGCCGGTTGGGCATATTGCTTCAATAAAGACTACCTATTATATGAAAGTGTGCACCTGGGGTTTTGTTTTTCCCTTGGATTGTCTTGTGTTAATTAACCATTAATTAACTTAGGGAAATGTTGATTTAACGTTAGACTTGTCACATTTGCGTCGCATGTATCTCAAAAAGTATTTGAGGTCTTACACCAGTTACATACCATATTCTTTCCGATGCTGATGGGGGCAATGACAGGCGGGGGCATCTATGTCTTTTGGACACTTTCCTAGTCTCTGTTTTTCTGATCATCATATATGTTCCTGCTGGCCATTATTTTGGAATATTCTTATTTTCTGTTTTCCAGCTTTTCAGGCAAAATTATTTCCTGTACATGTACTGGTGTACTGGGATATCCCCCTGCCCTCCTGCCCTTGGCTATACAGTCTATCCAGTATTAGTTGTGCCACTGTGTAAACAAGTCAATCACTGTTATTTGTACTCGGACTGCGGGATAGGGTAATGACTACTAGGAAGTGGTTCTGGGCAAAAAGACACAAATACATTGGTAAATTGGGTCATTGGTTGTGTTGTTGTTGATAGTGCTAGTCAAAAGCTGCCTCAACCTGGTGATGGGGCCAATACAGTTATTAGCGGCAGGGAAGTGCTATAGCACTACCCTGGTAGGGGGTAGTATACTGAGCATGGTCAACTAAAATGAAAACCATGTGGTATGAGATGTGGATGGGGTCATGAAAACAACCTCACTAAATCTGAGACTACACATTTTTTTTAAGTTTGATGTACATGCTGCACATGCATGTGTTGCTCTTAAATAGACTCTTAAGAATTGCAACAAGCACATTTTACCCTCTGCTTGCAGGGCAGTGCTGGCTACTCAGCCTTGTACTCAATACAAGGTGCGATACGATGTTTATATTGCTCACCTGGGTTAAATTTTGGGTGCCCATCATTTTGTGACTAGTGACATGCTCTTCAAAACATTTGGAAGACCCTGTAAACCCTAGGCCCCTTCTAAGTTTAACTGAGACCGAGACTGGTCTCAGAGATACAGTAGAACCTACAATTTAAGACCACTGTTGTGAGAGACCACATGATCACTCTATGTTAAATAAAGACAGCTCAGCTGTAAGTGCCGGTCAAAGTGATCAAATAGTTTATATATATATATATATATATATATATATATATATATATATATATATATATATATATATATATATATGGGGGGGGGGCTACTTGTATACAGTGAATGTTGTGATGCCCTAAATACTAGTGTGCATGAAGTCCTCAGCTAATTCAAATTCTATGTGCTCACCTTCATTTGGTAATATCATAACTGGGATCTAGCAGATATAATTGCGATACAAGTAGGATCGTTTATTTTGCTCACTTTTTCTCAGTGCTTCCTTTAGTCTCATTTCTTCCTTGTTACTCCATTCCGTTCTATTTTCAGATGATCTCTCGGCAAACCCTTCAATGTAAGTAGGAATAAACACAATGGGTTTTCAATTAGACACAATCTGTCTCACACTTTAGGTGGATTGGTCATAGTCATTGTGAAAAGTGACTAATGAGAAAATGCTTTACATTGAGAAGTAAAATTTATTTTACTTGATCTTTTCAAATTTACCGTAATCCCGCTTCCAACATGTAACAACGCTTCGTAGCGCTAGGTATAAATTTTTCCTTATGGTCATGTTGCGACTTGCATCGGTTCTGGGTGTTTCGGACACAAGGGGAAATCGTTGTGGAAACAACTTAAAATGTATGCTCAATAATTCAAGTTGACATCTCAGCTTGGTATATCCAGTGAAGTCTGGCACTGTTTGGAGAGTGATCAGTAGGGACAGGAAATGAATTTTCCCCACTCAACCAGAATAAAACTTCTCTTTTTGTACCTTTAAGGGCTTATTTTGGTGAAAAAAAACCATTATAGCCTGCTAATGATACACCACAAGAAAACCAAGAAATAAGTCAGGCTTCCATCCATTGCAGTTTTCTCCCTTATTTTAAGTTTGACCTGGGGATGTGGCCCAGACAGAGGCTGGGCTTCACTGGGCATGCTCAGCTCAGATGTTTGCTTGGCTTATTGTACGTATTTGCTTTTTCTCTCTCTTCTTTTCAAATTTTGTATTCACTGGCTTTTTCTTCCTCTTGCTTTCAAATTTTGGACAAAGAGCCTTACTTTATGTATTGGACCCTTTTTAGAGTGTCATGCTTACTTGACATACAACAGTTGTCTTGACTACTAGCTGCCCTGTCACGTTCTGTTGTTCAGCTGATTAGATCGTTTCCAGCGACCGCGTGGCTTGTCAGTATGCTCTATTTCTATGTCCTCTTTATCTAATTGTTTCTTTGAGTTCCGGATTTTGTGAAATTATGTCCCACTTTCTGGTAGGTCCCATTTCCTTTCTATAATCTCCTAAGCCACTTTCATTATTCCTCTCCTGATATCCCCGTGGACACTAATCTGTTGTAATTGATGATGATGATGATGATGATGATGATGATGATGATGATGATGATGAGGAGGAGGAGGAGGAGGAGGAGGAGGAGGAGGAGGATGGTGATTGTTATTATTATTATTATTATTATTATTATTATTATTATTATTATTATTATTATTATTATTATTATTCAGTTAAGCGTATGGCACAAAAAGTAAACATTGCACTCTACATCTATTCCTGCTTTCTAACTCCTCTAATAATTCACAACGGACCACATAGAGCTAGACTGCATGTCCTTTGAGAATTATCTCCGATACTTGTTTTGTAATGCTCATCGACAGAACCCATCCGCGTTCTCTTACAATGCCGACTAAGATTGACTTTAGACATTTAGAAATTTGTTCTGGAGTACTTGGTTTAGAAAAAAGTGGCATGACAAAAGTGTATAGACTGTTAAGCGACTGTATCATGATGACAGTTCTGGGACGTGTGCAATCTCCCCCTGACTGAATCTCCAAAAGTAAGATTCATGGAAGGCATCCATAAAGGAAGCACATATATCAATATATTTGCAGTCAGCTAAAGGTTCTCAGATTTTTATACAAATGGTATCCTAAATTATGTTAGTATTTATTTCTTTAAACTTTTTTCCAGTAATATTGTTCATTGTTCGTTTTATTTTTATTGTTTTTTTCTGTAATTGTTATGGAAGTTTTTCGGTCATTTTGATTTGCAAAAACCCCCAAAGCAAAAATAAAAAACAAAGAGGTTTTCTTTATGTGCCACTTTCTGCTAGGTCCCATTTCCTTTCTATAATCTCCTAATGTTAACAAGTATGAAAAAAAAGACTGACCGACTAAACTTCTTAATATCTACTTTATTTAAGTAATTTTCCTTTATGTAAAAAAAAAAAACCAATATTTATCTGCCATGATACGATGACATATTGCATATAATCAATCAACAGTTGTGGAAAAAACTATACTGTTTTTGGTTTTTTGATATGACCATACAGAACAATAAGGTGCATCGAAATAAAAAGTGGTTTTAATTCTTCTTGAAAAAGCTGTCAATTTTTGACAATGACAACCGGGGTTCTTGTGTTTAGTCCTTAGCAACAGGTGTGCAGTGGAGTTCCACGCAAAAGGTTGAATACAATGGTGCATATTATTCAGTCGCGAGTGGTGTTTTATATCATAATTAATTGTCGCTTTCTTGGGTAAAAATCAGAAAGGTCTCGATTAAAGTAACTGTATTATTTTACAAAGTTGACCAAAAGAGTGGAAAATTGAGAGCTATGTATCGTTTGCCTTGAAGTGCAATTTGAGGTGCCAAATATGCACTTATATTGGGGCCTTGATTTATTCGTGTATCTCCAGATTCAATGCATGAGGTAATGTTTTTCTGACAAGTGGGGGGGGGGGGCAGCATATAATGTTTAAAATGTTTAATTACTGATTTGTAATTTTCGGGCTTACGGAAATTCTTACAGACAGGATAAATTTAGTTTACTGCAAGAAAGGGCTTCTTTTTCAAATTTTCAAGTCTATCGATGTAAAATATATGGTTGTTTCCAAACGCTAGGCTTATCATTCTGTAATCGAACCACGTTTAGCGTATGACTTCTTATTACCTTTAAGCTCGGCGGGTAAACAATATTCATACATTGATAGAACAAGTCGACCGGAGTGGTGACAATATTTTGACCACAATGGGTTATTTGCATATCGATCTCAAAATATTTCATTTCATGGAACTACGGTAAAACCCCCTTTTGCTTGTTGCTACAGCGGTCTATAGCCCAGATGCAAAAAAAGATGAGTGGGTTTTTCATTTTCGATGTCAGTTATTATATCCCAGGTTGGACGACGAATATATTTGACATTTTTCATAATTCCAATAGGAAAGGTCAGAATTAGCTCTGAAGTGTGTATTTGCTGCAATACACAACCGAATACACAAAACTTTGGAGAGCTGTGTATTCCCATTGGTTTGCATGTTAAAGTAACCTTAAATAAACTGGTCACTCTAGTAGCTGTGGTTATGATTTATGTGAGGTATTAAGTTACGCATATAGATTTACTGTGCGAAATTTGGTGTCTCTTTGTGCAGTTGTTTTCAAGTTATTAAGTTGCATATTACAATATAAAGTAATGGTAAACACAACCCTAGCTCTCCAGTGACTGCAGTGCCCCCTCTGCTAGGCAGGCCTAGAACCTTCTGTTCTTGTCCTTGCCTGTTGTGCAGCAATGCGATAATACTGCTGTATAGGGGTATGGTGCAGCTGCTCTAGCATACAGCAGCGGCTTATCATAATTTGTGGGTCACACTGTTTATTTTTGTAACAGCTCTTTAAAAAGCTGGTTTTCTTTTTGTGATGCGTTTTTTGCGCAAAATTGAAAAGGCTCCACTTACAGTCTTACACTTTTCACAACCGTAAAGGTCGAAATTTCACATAATCCCCCGGGGTTCTGTTCACTGTCATTGTTAACTATCGCTCTTCGCCACCAGCATGTCCTTAATTCATGTCATAAGACCAGCTCTTCTGTTCCGACTAGAATATTTGTTCTTGGAGGTAAGGTGTGGAACTGGTGTTTTCCTCAGATCACACACGTATACTGATTCACCTATTCACCTATGCATGAAGTGGGACGATTAAAGGTAAACGGTATAAGAATTCCTAACATATCTTAAGGAAGAATCAATTCGAAAGACTACCCCTTGATGTTGGATTTACCCTTTAGAACGGAATGAACGTTAACAATGAGTTTTCACTTATAAATTACACTAAAAATTAGTATCTTACGCGTACCGCCTTGTCCGTATATTTTACATTTCGCATGCCATGTTCAGATATGTAATATGATAAACTGGGGTCTTCTGTAACGCGTGAATATGGTGTGACCCCTATCGATCAAAACGAATTTAGATTCAAGGGGTGACCCTGTCGATCAAAACGAATTCAGAATTATGGGGTGACCCTATCGATCAAAACGAGCATGTACCTTCCTGGTCTATGTCAAATAAGAACTGATATTCTCCGAGGTGTTTGACATCTCTTTTTAATATAAATATATATATATATATATATATATATATATATATATATATATATATATATATATATATATATATATATATATATATATATATATATATATATATATATATATATATATATATATATGTATATATATATATATACATATTTATATATATGTATATATCATACCAATTTTTGTTCGTTGTGCTGTTTATTAGATATTGCCAGCAATTTAACGTTCCGGGCTGGTTAAGCGGGTTGTACCACAGGTAAATGTATTGGTGGGTGCCGTTGATAAATATACTTAGTCCGCACGCGTAATAACGAATTAGACGGAGAGCTACTGTGTTTTAGTCAACCACATGATAGTTGATTAATCCCATACCAAGATTTCAGTGACCCTGACTGACTTATCATTGGCTAATGGGTTCACGTGCAAATGTGACGGCATGATCCAACATGGTGTGGCATATGGGCACTGTAAATTTGTCCCCTGCATTACATATTGAGGAGCTTATAAGTTGTTTGAAAATACCGGTCCATTAGAACTGTCTGGCACCCGATGTATACAGTCTGCTGGCAAGATCGAACAAAATTAATCTATATAGTTGTATATAGCTTGGAAGGAGTAGCATCAACCATACAATACATGAATGAATAGTTACCCCTCACGCCCTCGCCCCGAATTGAAAAGCAATTTCTGAAGAGAAAACAGTTCAAATTGTATTTACCTTTCTAAGACAGCGATATTCTGTAAATTCTTCAAGTGTAAGTTGATTTCTGAGATATGGACCCAGTAATGAGAATTCCCACATTGTCTTGTTTTATGTAACACATTGCTGACAAAAGGAACATTTGTATGCCCATGCTGTTTTTTGCCTATTTAACATGGGAAGGCTACCATTTTGAAATCATAATCACCTGTTGTTTATCCTATTATACCTGTCCAAATTCACCATTATACCTTGCACACACTGTCGATAGTTAGAAGGGGAACAGGCGTTGGGCAATAAAATTACTTTATTGCATAACAGACAAGTCATAGCTCTCCTATCTCTCAAGGAAAATGGCTAGACATTTGCCAAACATTACCTTAGCAAGCGATCGGTCCACCCCGAACCCATGAATCCTGTATGTAATGGTAGTACTTGTCGTCATGCACAAATCCAACCAACAAGGTCTTATCATATGTCCTTATCACGGGAACTAAGATTTTTGCAAAATATGGTAATAGTCACCATGTGTGCTTGGAATGTTTGACTTGAATGAACCGTCTCTATTTAGGCGTACTCTATGCAAGAACTTTCCCCCTGCTCTGAGCTTTGACCATGTACACAACATTCAGTCCCAAAATAGGAGCGTTTAACCACATGTTGATCATGCTTTTGAAATGAAAATACTAATTCAGCATCTGTCACAATATAAGTCAGTTTACATTAATTCACAGTGGGAACATTGCCCAAAACTCTTTATATAAATGGTTGTTTACATATTGACAAGGTGTAACCTGTACAACCACTTTGAGCCATCTGATAGCTCAAAAATAAAATGGCCAGATACACTCTAAATATCGGTCCCCGATCCAATGTTGTTCCACAGAAGCTCCAACAAGGCGAACGTGCAAAGGCCTTGCCCAGTGGCAAACAACGAACACTTAACCATGCATTCAATATTTTCTATGGACAGTGCCCCCCTCCCAGCTATCTAAAGGGAAAATTTAACAAACCACAGTCAGTTTACAAGTATATTACCAGGAATAGCTCTTTAAATTCATTCTACGTAGAATCAACCATATAGGCTACTCAACACTTTAGTGTAGCATCAAGGACTTGAATAGCCTACCATGTGAGATGAAATGCTTTATTTTAAACAAACACTGAAAGTCTACCTCTGTTCGAAATTGGGGAGTCAACTTATATATGTAGCTAGACAACTTGATGTGGCTTGGTGGGATGGTATGAATGAGTCCTTGTTGCCGAACAGACACAGGTTCCAACCGGTCCATTCATCCTGCATTAATAAAATGTTATAAAAATCCATTTTACTATATGTTTATTTTATCGATTTCTTTTCAAGTTTCGCCTTTTGCATGTCAGAGCACACTTTGCGTTGCCACATTATGCACTTTTTTTAGTTAACTTTTCATAAATAAATTGTCAATTTGGAACCATTAGTAAACAGGTCTTATAGTTACGTTCAAGGGCCATCACAGACAGACACCATCCATTGTATTTGGTTTTATAAACTCAACCAAAAAAAAAAAAAAAAAGTCTCTGCCTACATAATTTGATAAACGTTTAATATTTGGTTAGTTTTCTGACAAGTATTTACATGTATGTGTAGAAGAATCCCTAGGGTGCAACATGTGTCAAGACCAGCAAACTGAAAGTGCATGCTTGACTGCATGTGTGC
Organism: Hermodice carunculata; assembly: GCA_964020975.1. NCBI lineage: Eukaryota > Metazoa > Annelida > Polychaeta > Eunicida > Amphinomidae > Hermodice > Hermodice carunculata. Next base: position 11,241,225 of record OZ026614.1, read on the forward strand.
TAAATGTGAGACAAAGTCGGAAACCACACTTTGCAAAAAGGCTATTTTGAATGGGATGGTTTAAGTGAGGTATCCTGTCCTTGTTTGTGGACACTGGGTCATTGTTTTAGTGAACTTTACCTGTGTAATATGTACAGAAACTGGGCTAAGCATGGGTATAAAAGCATGGGTATAAAAGCATGGGAACCCAGGGCCGGGTATGGATTTGTCCATCTGTGGTCAAGACATCATGCTACAGTTATCTGAAGTGGACAGGGCAAGAGCCATAGGAAGACAGACCTTGTCCTGAATGGTACCATGACTGCCAGACGTTATGTCACAGAGATCCTGCAACCGCATGTTGTGCCATATGCTGGTGCCATTGGCGAAACTTTTATCCTCATGAAGGACAATGCAAGGCCTTCTGTTGCGGCTGAAGTTAGTGAATTGTTGGCCAGGGAAGGTCTGGAAGCAATGGATTGGCCATCTTGCTCCCCTGACCTTAATCCTATTGAACACCTGTGGAGCCATCTCAAGCGAAATGTATACTAGAGGATGGGTCCCGAGTCAAACTTTGAAGACCTGAGACGCTATCTTTTGGAGGAGTGGGACAATATACCCCAGAGACTGATCAGAAAATTGATCCACAGCATGAGAAAGCGCTGCCAGCAGTGTGTTAACAATCACGGTGGATACACATCCTGTTGACCGAAAGTCAACCATATACAGTCATCAAGTCATCAGACATTCTACTGACCAGTTTAATCCTTTCCTTCCTATAAAAATGTGGCATTTTAAAACTGAAGCACAGTCTGTGATACCCACTACAGTGCCCCATTCAGTTTACATTGAATGCTATTGCCATCTGGACAATCTTGCGCACCTGTGATACAAACTTTGTTTTCAAGTGTTGTGCAGTGAAGCGTAGATTCAGTTGTTCTGCACTTGTGTCTGAAACCAAAAGTAAGGTGTATACCGGATATAAAAGATATGAAATATTACCGAAATATTTGTTTATTTTTTTTTATGTGGACTTTTCTAAGTGGAGACCTATTTTTTTGGTTGAGTTTATTACGTACAATAGATGTTTTACGCTGTGGTGTGAAATGTTTTATTAATTGCTGTCTACTGCATCAAATCAAATCATCGTATCGTATGTGAGGCTATTGTTGCGAATTAGAGTATCAAAGATGTTGCATTTTGTGTGATCATGCCCTATTATGACCATTATGTCTGTGTGCCAACACAGACATTCTGTTTTACCTCGAGTTCTTTCTTTCTTTCTTTCCTTCCTTTCTTTCTGTCTTTCTTTACTACCAAATTTTGTTGGCCAGATTTCTCGAACACTATTACACTCAGAAACCTCAAACTTGGCATAGTTATAGGTCTATGCATGAATTTATGCCTTTTAATAAAGAGGAGTAAATATTTTGAAGATTATGGAAATTACTGGCAGTTGAAAATTTAAATTTTGAATATCTCCAAAACTATTATAGGTACAGGGAGCCAATTTAACTTCAATTTATAAGTTTGTCACACTGCACATTTTTGTAATTTAAAAAATAAGGTCAGCTGGACCTTTGAAATTTTCATCGAGCCATAACTCTGTCAATTTCCATCCAACTGTGACCACATTGGGCCAAAATCGTAGGTATTGCAAGACTACATAGTTTTGTAATGTACATGGAACCTTTAAACGTCAAAGGTCCAGGTCATTCGGACCTCTGAAATTTTCCTCTAGACATCACATTCATCCAATTTTAATCATGGTGGACTCGAATTATAGGTATTGCAACACTGAACTTTTTTGTAATCTACATGTGACGTCTTAGGTCACAGGTCGATGTCACTTTGGCACTTGAAATTTTCTTCTAGTCATGACTCCGTCAATTTTTATCTAAATTTTTATCATACTGGGCCCAACTTGTAGATATTATGGCACCGCACATTTTTGTAACTTACACGAGACTCTTAATATCAAAGGTAAGGACTATTTGGATCTTTAAATTTTTTATCCAGACATAAATGGACCAATTTTCATCAAATTTTAATTACATGTATGTTGGACTCAAATTGTAGGAATTGCAACACTGCATATTTTCGTAATTTACATGTAACCTTTAAAGGTCAATGGTCAAGGTGATTTGGTCCTTTGAATTTTCATCTAGCCACAACGAAATTCAGTTTCATCCAATTTCAGGCGTGTCAGACTCAAATTGTAGGTATCGAAACACTGTACATCAGCACAAGGTCAAAGGTCAAGGTCATATGGGTTTTGGAATTTCATCTAGCCATAAGCTGAATGGACTGTGGAGTACCAAAGGACAAAAGTTGTAGCATTCAATATTTACAACTTTTGCAGGCACACAGACAGATTTTCTTTGAAGCATATCTTCTTTTCTAGTTGATGTCTTTTGTAGAGGCAGTGGGTATTCGAATGTACTTATCATAATCACGAACTTAATGCATGAGCAGAAAATGACTGTATTCATTCTTTCATTTGACCAAAGATACAAGCATTGGAAGAATACTCGCATGTTCAGGATTTCCAATCACGCCTTTTACAGTTTTGCCTGCAATCTTTATACGGTTAATAATTCAATCTTAGGTACAGCCTTTCATGTTTTTTACGGTTTTGTATTATTTGATAAACGTTATTCCGAAATTTCCCCGGAACAAATATATTTTTTGTGACAGTTCGACATGCATACAGCTCAGTAGTCACCATTCAAGTCATTGTATATATTCCTCCTCATCGTGTACGACACGTCTGCAACACTGTACACATCATAATGTGCCTACTATGGCATCAGAAACCTAGCATCTACGAAGAACGCTTATCGTGCCAATAATTGACAACTGAAATTGACATCTACTAGGAAGTAACACATGCCTTATAAAGATTGATCGTCGGGAACTAAAGACATGTAGGTTTTTTGGGAAGGAGCGGGACTTTTCTCCTAACAGTGTGTCTTTTGCTTTATGATTCGAACTGTTTTCATCAAATCAGATTACTGGGGTTTAGTGTTGTTTGTCCTGCTCCGGAATTCTAAGTGAGGAGTAAGGAGGTAATATAGGCGAGCGGCCAGAGACCCATTTTGGGGAATTGAACTACCTCACCGTACAGAAAGCTACAACATGATTTTTATTTATCTTTAGGGTCCCCTAAAGTTATTTTGCCCTGTTGTCCTCAGTTTGGTTGCCATGGAAACGGCATCTTTAAACATCACCTTTTCCGGTAAAATAGTTCATTTTAGTGCCGTCTGCTATTGCTTGTTAGCAAACTATCATATTTTTATTGCTTTCACCAGACCAAATATACTTTAAATTAATTTTTTTCCACACTAAGATAATGCTTCTGTGCTTCTAGACAGGTTATAAATGCTACAATGTGAATCTTGAAATTTAAAAATCAGGCTTAATTATAGGTAGGACCATTTTGCTTAAAGTAGTCAAAAAATGTCGAATAGGCAACGAGTACCATGTGCTGTTCTTTTACCCCAGTATCTTGTCATTATTTACATACAAAGCCTATCTTCCTCTTTGCTTATGACTTAAATTGCACATTGTGATAGCATCTGCCATACTATTTATTATACTCACTAATAATCACTTCTAATACCAGACGTTTCTACGATTTTTAGCAAAAATAATTTACTTGTCGATTAAAAAACTAAATCTTGCATACGTGTTGATCTTGGCATATTAATCACCACATCAATATTAATTTATTTTAATATATATTCTTAAAAACAACAACACGACAAACAAAAAAACTTAATTTAACGATAAAAAAATGATACTTTTTTAGTAACTTTAATAGTTTTTATGTGGAAAAATTGTCTATGGTTAAACCTAAAGCTACCTAGTTCTTGTGTGGCGTTGGTATCATCAAATTGAATATTTTGACCATCTCATCCTGAAATTACAGTAAATATTAGGACCTGTCAGGTCCAATTTTGTAATTTTGCTTCCAAGCATCACATATCACGAAGTAATTGAATGCAAAATGACGTTCAGTTTTGTTTAACATAGAGCTGCAATATGGGATAAAAATTGAAGGCCTGTCATTTGCGACAATAATGCGAGTACCAGTCGATAACAGCACTTTTAATTGTAGTAAAAAGAAATGGGGAACCGTCACTCAATAAATAAAAAAACGGACGAACGAAAAAACGAACAAACTAGCAAGCAAACAAATGAACAAATGAATAAATACATAAATAAATAAAAAAAAAAACAAACAAACAAACAAATAAATAAATAAATAAATAAATAAAACAAATTTATAGATCTGCCATGACACGCTATATTTAGAATAACTAGAAAACAATAACAGTTAAATTAACTTAGTTAAAATGTGAAAAGCGATTAAAAACCCAAGCTAGACTTGTGGGTCACCCAAAATGATATGTGCAAAATTATGTTTACACGTTAAGTTTCTTGATGTAAGTTTAAACTTATTTTACTTCTTGAAAGAAAAAACGATTGGGGAGCAGGCATCACATATATGGACCCCTATCGTGATGTTGAAATTGATGGTAAAATTTTGGCTTAATTTAAAATCAGCTGTACAAATATATTTACTCACTACCTTCTGTTTCAAAGACACACGCTGTACCACTACGCTGCCAGTAGCTCTACATGTTTATGCGTATATAATTTTATGTACTTCAATACGTTTCGTCCATTTGGGAGGGGTGGGGAAGGGGGATTAACAGAAATATAAATGTGGGACACGGTAATATCAAGTTGATCATAAAATGAATTAAAGCATACTTGTATTATACTACATATTCCAATAAGACTTATAACGTTTCAATATAAGCTCAAAGCTACAGGTATGGACACGTTATGACACATGTATACATGTTTTTATTTCTAAAATTGACTGTCTTGTTACATTCAAAGACTTTAAATTCATCCATATTGCGGGGCATCTGTTGTTTTTACTATAGGTCACAGCCTGGATATGGACAGTTTGTTTGTTTGTTTGTTTCTTTCTTTTTTTCTTTCTTTCTTTCTTTCTTTCTTTCTTTCTTTCTTTCTTTCTTTCTTTCTTTCTTCCTTCGTACTATTACATCATTGAGCTGCTCAATAAGACTCGTATTATTAAAGTCTATTATATTATAATGTAGTGAGACACATGGATTCGAAGCAATCGCCTTTCGAATGTAAGCTATCCACTCTGAACATTATGCCACACAGGTTCTTGATAATTTCGGTGTTTGGCAGACAGTTGGACGTGGTGCTATAATCGCTGCTGTACCATAGAGCTAGGATGGCATGCAATTTCTACGAAAATTCAGTTAATATTGAAACAACATACACATCCGTTGTTCAACACTTTAAGTTTATTATGATTTTAAGAGAATATGCGATGCAAATCTAATGATAATGCTTATACCACTACTACTACTAATGATGATGATGATGATAATAATAATAATAATAATAATAATAATAATAATAATAATAATAATAATAATAACAACAATAATAATAATAATAATAATAATAATAATAATAATAATAATAATAATAATAATAATAATAATAATGATGAATATATGATGATAATACTTAATTGCACACCCATTCTTTTGGGAAAATAAAATACAGCAAATACATCTAAAAAATATAATAAGGATGACCGTTATTTTGTTGAAGGTATGTTCTCCACAGTATAATAATAGATTTTCTTGTGTGATGGTAGTAAATTTATAAATAAATAAATTAATTAATAAAAAAAAAAGTAAATAAATAAACAATTAAACAAACAAATAAATAAATAAATAAATAAATAAATAAATAAATAAATAAATAAATAAATAAATAAATAACGGAAGCCAAGTAAAAGAAAACAAACCTTGTGCATTCTAACGCATGCTGATTCGAACGCGCCACCCATACTCCTAACGTACACCGTCCTAGCCATTATGCCACATGTGCATTTTTTATTTTGAAATCCTATGTGCATTCAAAGGTTTAAAAAACAATCTGATTTTGCTTCAGATTATGAAAATGCAAATTACAATAAGAATGAAAAGATATGGACAACCCCGAAATACCAAAATGCTCTCAGCAGCATGCGGAAGTCTTTTGCGTAAATTCTTTCACTGTAATATAAAACAAATAAAATGAAAATATACCAAAAAAAGGCAATACAATCCATGCAGAAAGAATTGTAATTTTCTTAAAATTGTCAAAACAGTGGTGACTGTAATATATAATCACTATGTTATTATCAATAAAGCTCTAAAATTGGGTTTCATGGCTTCAATACAGTACAATATACAGAAATTGTGAAATCGTGAGAGTAAATATATACTTGTATGTATGCTTTGTTTTCTTCCACTTAAAACAACCAGAAGTAAGGACAACATGCCGAAATATTATTTCCAGAAGCTAAAGATAAATTTAGGACATGTTGTATATTTCTATACGGTGGGGTTATTTAACTCCTAAAATATAGCTCTTTTTGGGAGTTGGCCGCTTGGGAACCCGGCTGATGCCTCTTTTTTCACGCGCTGACTGAGTGGACCAACACATGAGACCTGAACGGCGGGAGAATTTTCCCATCTCCCTGATTGCTTGCCCTAGCTCTTCTTCTTCTTCTTCTTCTTCTTCTTCTTCTTCTTCTTCTTCTTCTTCTTCTTCTTCTTCTTCTTCTTCTTCTTCTTCTTCTTCTTCTTCTTCTTCTTCTTCTTCTTCTTCTTCTTCTTCTTCTTCTTCTTCTTCTTCTTCTTCTTCTTCTTCTTCTTCTTCTTCTTCTTCTTCTTCTTCTTCTTCTTCTTCTCTTCTTCTTCTTCTTCTTCTTTTTTTTTTAATACTCTTAAGCCTGCAACTTGCTGTGCTGCCGTGCCCGTGTAAAACTGGCTGACATAATCAATTGCTATTTATCACATATGGCACACTACGGGTAAACAGGAAGGCGTCGATAACGCACTTCGACAACTGTTTGCAATGTCACTAGTACCTCGTGAATGTGTCTTCCTTGTATATTTGGAGAATATGTTTATATGACCCACGTTATCCTGTTGCAGAAATCCACTATAAATAAATGCCTTAAATAAAGTAAACCATTAGATGCCTATTTTGTCTTGTATTGAATCTCATATTTGTTCAATTGACATTACGTAAAGTTATACCTGCGAAAACATTAGTTTATCCTGTCATAGCCTCAGTTATACCGGTAAAAGAGCGCCACTACGTGACATCATGTAACCAATATGGAACGCAGGTACAATGGCAGGGTCTCTCACTATTAAACTCATTTGCCATTCGAGATTCCTTTCATTTGCTGAAACCACATGCAGTCTGGCATCGTTGTGTTAGGTATATGAAAATTGGTGTCTATTTATATTTCAGCTCCTGGAGTTATTTCCGGTCAAATGTAGAAAATGGATAACTTTATTTAAGCACGGACACTTTATTCAGCTCTTTCATATCTATGTTATTTTTTACTGCTTTTTATGTTATAAACTGATATGGTATCATATTTATACCGATACATATTATGAATTTATTGTGTAATTCTATAAACATTAGGAGAGTGCCTAATGCTGCTTCGTGCTCTCACTCACGCTGAGTGTGCTGTAGCAATAGAATATTTATGTACTCTTTTAGGTCCATGCGATCATTACGCTGCTGGGCCACTTCATATGCTTTTACCTTCTTATGAATCATAAAATGCACTGACACATGAATGTAAAAGAATGCAGATGTGATGATGATGATGATGATGATGATGATGATGATGATGATGATGATAATAATAATAATAATAATAATAATAATAATAATAATAATAATTCTTAACGACGACAAGAGAACAGATTATACTTAAGACATTAAAGGCTTGCTGCTAGGTCCTAAACAGGAAACAGTTTAATGCATATACATTTTGTTCCCTCAATGTTCAGATGCATATCATTTTGATGGATATATTTAGGCATGGACAGATTCTCAATAGTCCACAAAAATGTGCAGGAGGCTAATGAGGGGTGTTGTGTAGGTGATTAGCTTTTCTAAACGAAAGTCATGAAAATATCCTCTTTATGTCCGTCTTTCCTGTTTATTGTCAACGATGCAGGTAAAGATATTCAATGCAGGCTCATTTCGTTCGGATTGCTATACGTTACACATTGGATGCCAGAGACGTTTATGAATGGCAACCATTTCACTTGAAAGGTATAATTAATATATATATATACATATGGACAGTTCATGCTGATGTACAACCTGTATCTTCTCAAACGTAGCAGTAAAAAGTCTGAAACGAATACATCAATACAAAATACACCAATTGTATCTAATATAATTATAGGATAAAATTCTACTTTCGAATGCAAAATACCTGTAGACATCAACACGAAATATTACTAATATTACTTATAGTTATAAAATTAAATTATAAGGATAAAATGCCACACGTCAAATTGTGCCGCTTTATCAGTTTACATTGGACATTCGGGAATGACAATTTCTAATCTGGTACCCAACAAAACAAACACCATGCGTTGTCCTCGGGGAATCTGAACGTTACGAAAATTATAAAAAGAAGCATATTAGTCCTGAAAGTAGATGAACAACACGAAAAAGATTGGTATCTGCAATTTCTTTCACAAACTGTAGGAGATAACAGATCTGGTACATATGGCTTATTAAACCGTTTCAAATGTTGGAGAGGCGGGGGCCCTGGACTTCGACTCTGTGTCTTGTGGGACAACATGCATATGGTCAGCATAATGCCTCCTTCATTTCATAGTTGGGACGAGCGTGTTTTAAATGCCTGAAGTTCATTTTCATCGAACAGCTCCGACAGGGATCTATTTATTTACTTACTTGATTTGTTAATCCAAACAACCAAATGGTAGACCGTGCTGAGCATACCCTTAGCAAATGTATAGAAAGACACTATTTTATGAATTGTCAGCATATGACATAATCAAGCCAAATGCCCCCTTAGGCACTTACGGTTGTAGTTAACGTTCTATGTTCTCCGTCTCTGCCTTGAAAACCTGATAATTCATAATTTCATAACTGTATCATTTTTTTCAATGGTGATAGTGATAAAAAAATGTACAGAATGGTTGATTTTGTGAAAACTGATAAAGCTGTTGGACTTTTACTTTTTGACACACATTTAAAAAAGAACTGTTCATTTCTTTGAAATTCCCTGACATGTTATTGCACTAAAAGTTTTAGAGAAAATCAGTTTTTATTTGATCAAAATCAGATAATTAGTTTTAGAGAAATATCCAGATGAACTGGACATTTTGGTGCAAACAGCCATTGTCTGCAATTACGATGCAAAAGTTAACACGACGCATTGACTGCCATGTTAGCATTAAAAACACTTCTTAATTTATTCAGATTATTTTGGCACTAGAACCACAAAGGAATGGACAACTAATAGACAGTACATATGTCTGCCAAAATACCCCCAAATCAAGAAGTAAACAGTTGCAGTCCACATTCAGACCACTGCCCCAGTGAGATATGTTTTCTAACGTCCTTTGGATTGTCAGAATAGACATATATAACCATGTATAGATACACGACACAACACTTCCATTCATATATTACGCCTGGCGCTGCGCTAATTGATTTCCCTTGGCTTGCTGTATTCTACAATACAATAGGGCAAAACCCGTGATGCTCCGGTTCTCTGAAAATGGGTAACATCTGCTGAACCTGGAGGTATGAGATTCACTTTTGTTCCATTTTCGAAAACCATTTTCTGTCAAAGTGAAGTGTACTTGTGTTCCAGAGACAGCCGAACAATCAAGAGCTGTAATAAAAAAGCGACACTGGACAACTGAAAAGACCTGTCTATGTTCCAGCACGCTCTTTAGTCTTTTACCCAGGACAATTAAAAACAATTCATTGTGAGCACGAGCGTGTCACGACAAGGTATATAGCATTATGATGCGTTGTACTTTGCAGTATCACCAAGGTTGATTCGTTTTGAACCATTGCATCAATTTGAGGTTATATATTGCCAAAAACCTGCAGGTTCTGAAAAGTTTAAGGAATGGTTGCCCACTAAGCATTAATAATGAACGGAGTACTACAGGATAGTTCACCAGCAGCCCGTGTATTATTTGTGTATACTGGGCAGTTGGCGGGTTGATTGCTCTTTGATTTTTTCATGAGTGGCCCATCGATTAATTATTCAACCCACCGGAAGCTCTTAATTTAAAATATATCTTTGTTGCTCTATTCACATCAGTCTATTCCACTTTCTGTTTCTTCGTTCGTATTTGGAGGGAATATTTCGTAAGAGAGAGTTATAGAGGATCAATTTACTTATTGAAACAGTGATGCCTTAGATTGGCTGCCTTCTAAATCAATAAAAAGCTCGGATACATTGCAATATGTGAATACAAAATTAAACTCCCTCTCCCCCTTCCCCTCCCCCAATAAACAAATGAAACGAAACAAACAAACAAATAGAAGGAAATGCACACACTATCTTCAACTGTGTTTGACTATGCTGGTTGGTCTAAGTGATGTCTTCATCATGATTCAGTTATATCGTGTTGACGTGTATTTGCTGTCGATGCAGATATCCGCAAATTGATTATTACAATTGACGAGCAATCACAAAGGTCATAAAATGTTGAAAAGTGTGTATTTCACATCAATGGTGATATAATACATGTAGTGCCATAAATGGAAAACACATGAACATGTACATTATGTCGTGCCATAAATGGAAAACACATGAACATGTACATTATGTCAAAGGCGATTTAGTCTGCAAATAAGGCATGTTTCTGCAAACAACTGGACCCGTTTACTTTTTGTCATTGGATTTCTTTATTCAAAAGAAATACTTCATAATTCATACAATGCAACACAACTTTATTGCAAGTAGTGCCCTGTTGGCAAAGTACATTTATATAACCAGAGGCTACATCAAAATGTTGCTAACTAGCTGCATACAAGAGAGAATTTAAAAACCAGCACCATGATGTTTTCAAAAAAGTGTATAGCATGTATATATGTGTGCAACTTTGCGTATTGTGTACATTGAGAAGATATACCAACTGTATACTTCAGGAGGAAGGATTTACATCTTGATGTACGGTAGATTAGACATACGCAGGAAACAAAAAAAAAAAAAAAAAAAACCATATCATTACTATTTTCAACCTAAGGGCAATCGGAACCGTATTAAAGGTCATGGAATCTGAAGGAAGACAAGCGCCCTGGAACCTTTGAAAACCGTAGACACAACTATTATCAATGAAATTTCGAGGGGGGGGGGCTAATATGGTGTTTAACCAATATTTATCTGTAAAATATTTAAGCAAAGGGTATGCCATTGACACAAAATGTACAGGGAAAGGCAAAATTATGTCACCTGGTGAGCGCAGCATTTCAGTTGTCTGCCTGGATTTAGACACAAACTTGACTTCTTTACTTGATCTTTAAGATATTAAGAGAAAGGGTGCTGTGTTTGATGTGACGAGATTCAAGTGTGATACTTCAACACGTATGCTAACATGTTTATAGCAGATCATAATTTCACACGCAGTCAAGTGTGTCAAAGTTCGTTCAACATTATCATCACTTGCTTTGTTGTTAGTGTTATCAATTACACTGTTACAGCTTCAAATGTATTTCTTTATTGCTTTGTCATAAAATTACATTTTGAACCAAAGTTATTGCAACTCAACACACTACCAGTCCAGTTTGAAATCTAGTAACTCCGGTGGTTTTTTAATAACTAGAAATTTTAACACAAACAAACTGCGTGAAATTGTAATACTACTGGAAAAGGAAGGTAAGGGAGCAAGATGAATTGTCCCTACACAACGCACTTGGTTACTGAACAGGCGTAACTAATCGATCTATATTTTTGTTTCTTTTACATGTCAGTTAGAGGTTTAAAAACATTCTATTCCAATTCCACCAGATACACTCACTACAAGCTTTTTTGAATGCCTAGCTAGTGCAATTGAATAGATTCTAAATGTTTTTTCTGCCGTATTGTAAAGTGGCTTCCTATATATGGGCATAACGTGCACTTGGTGCCTATCATTCTTATGCAAATGTTACAGTTCATTGATCAAGGTATTGACCATAGAAAGGACATGGAATCTTCTAACTTTTTCTGAGCTATATTTGTTTATCACATGTTGTCCCTTACAAATAATGGGGGAGACTAAAACCTATCATGGTAAACTCATGTTGATGTTTAATTCACACATCAAATTTAAATACGTGTTTGCCGGCATTCGTTTGTTTGTCTTAGCAAATTGCTAGCAAATTTACACAAAAAGTGACAAAAAGATTTTGATGAAATTTTCAGGGGAGGTCAAGGACCAATTGACTCGATTTTGGGAGTGATCCGTATCATTGTATGGGGCCAAGATTTTTTAAAGAATTCTTAATCATTGCAAGATATGGCCAAATGCAGGAATGAGTTGCCTTGGAGGTCTGTGCTCTCTGATTGTTTTCTAGTTTAATCTTAAATTAGTGTTGTTTTACCCTCGGTACACAGATGCATAGAATACAATCAAATGGTGAGAGTGTGGTTGAAAATAGTTAGATGTCGTACTGATAATGGGGGAAATAAGCCGTTTACTGTTCTACAAAGGCGTAAGGGGTATTGGCTTATTGTGTAGAAAGCCTGTCATCTGTATAATATAGAATCAGGGACTTAATTAGCTACCAAACTATAAAACACTAATCGCTCTGAAATTTTTAATGACATTTTTGTTCGTTTTAAATTATAAGATAAAATTTATCTGTCTGTAAATTGAAAAAAAGGATACAAGTTTAGCGTAAAACTGTAAACAGGACCTCCATTGCCTCCTATAAAACATTGACTTACCAATATTTCATCCCATGGTGCAACTTCCCTCACTGTTTGTATTCTCATTCAGACTGGAGTCGTTTAAAATGTGGTTGCCGCAGTAGCACAGGATATTATGTAAAAGCTAATGTTAAATCTAAGCTGAAATAATTGAATTGAAAGTTAAAAAACAAATAATCTTAAAGGTAAGAGCGGCCACTTGCCATCCCCAGGGCTAAGTGTAGGTTTGCCTGCTAAATAGTATTTCCTGCTTCGCATACATGTGTGGATGACCTGTAACCAGTCGCCAAGGCATCGGCTATTTGTTGTAAGATCTAAAAATGTAATATTGATATTGATTATTTATTCAACTTCCAAAACTAAGCTTTCCAGATAGCCAAGGAGATGTCCATATTGTGTCTCTGTAAGGTAAAGAATACAATCATGCAAAAGGACCAATTTTTTACCCATTTCTCCACATTTGGAGTTTCACACCAAACACATAATTTATTCATGAAAAGTCTGAACTCATCGTATAATTGCATAAGATACTCTGGGATCTCGTAAAATCTTTTTCCTGTACTCAGTGTTCTAAGAGAATCTGTATCCCTTCTGGTGACATGAAGTAATTCCAAAGCCCGGACTCTTCGTAGGCATACAATGGCGTTATGAAATCGTTTCCTGCGGCATCGGGAAGAGCTTGAGTTTAGTTTTATCATTTCATAAGATAATCGTGCAGGAGGTGGTTTTCCCAATGATATCTTGGGATCTAAATTATCATCTTTGTGACTGTTTGTAGCAGTGCCTACATCACTGTCTTGGACGGGGATCAAGTTCTTCTCGTTGGAGCAGATGTAGTATTCCCCCGCCCCTTCAGCCATATGTCCGAGGTATATGTGGTGATGGGATTAGCAGATGTAATGATCACATTGACATCATGTTGTAGGCTTGACTGCATTGCAATATTGACATTGAACATCTCTGCTGCCACAAAAAGTGTTATATGATCTCCATATGTACCATCATTCTCCATGTTTTGCAAGTAAGATACCCAGTCTTGCACTGTATACATCCCTAGAGGATGCCCATCATTGTCATTTAGGTGCATATTTGGATAGTTAGCAATTTTCCTTCTAGCGTTTGCTGCCGTTACAGTTTTGTCAATGCCACGTTTCTTCACGAAAAATGCAATGGCATCAAATAAATAGACAGTTCCCGTCACCATGGAGATCATTGATAACAGTAACGTCATCAAGAAACATATTTGCTTTATCATCTTGGGTAAGTGCAATAAAATAGTTTTCTTTCTGTCTCTTGGTTATTTCCTTATACTGTCCTTTTTTTCTTTCCTCTCTGCTCAACTTCAGTCACACTGCTGATGTCTTCAACACTGAACCATATCGAATTCATTCTATCTAAGTGCTTCGTCATATCCGGTAGTGGTTTAAAAGCACGTTTGTACATTGAAATTTTTAAGGGTCATTGCATTACAGTGGCCTCCACGACATACCTGCGCTTTGGTGCAAGTTTCCTTTTGATTGTCTTAGCTGAAACTTAACGCTCTCGCTTATTTAGACTTTTGACAGTGGATATGGGCGTACATGTCTTCCTGTAATATGTTGGTTCATTTTGGATGTGTCTTTTTGAGCGTTGTTTCTCATACTTTGCATTGTCTTTAAAGAAACATTGATCTCTTTGTCCATTGGCGGTTTATTTATTATAGTTGGACATTGTGTGGACCGAAACCTAATTTATTCCACCTTCACCTTAAAATGTACATGGTGCCAGGTTTCGTTTCCTAAAATATATATCTAACAGACCTTTCAAACCAAGTGCCTCTTTTTTTCCCTTTATTTAATATTCAGTTAGCTGTTTTCAAATGCTACACCCCGTTAACTCCTTTCTCAATTTACCTGAAAGAATCAAACAGCATGTTTTCCCTTAGGCTTCTATGACTTCCCTCGATTTTTCCCTGGGATTGTGGGTGATATGGTCGATTGCGAATTTCTTTAACTGCATAATTATTGCAGAAAAACTGACTTCCCCTCTGAACTCTATACCATTATCCATTTGTATTATCAAAGGACCAAAAAAGCTCCATGAATACATCGGCTACTAATGCACTTGTTTTGGAGGCGAGTGTCTTCAGGCAAAGGAAACGGCTGAAAACAACCATTATTGACACAATGTGTTTGTATGGATTCCCATTGTATTTAACAGCTTGTTTTTGAAGGTTCATCAGATCCAATTGCACCTTTTTCGGTGCATTTTTTTCTGTCACAGATACAGCATTGGCGTTGCATCAAAACTTGATATTGTACATACTGTATTTCTCTTTTCCTGATATTTCACCTTGAATATTCTTTTGATACAACCCTGCTCACTCGTCTGTGGTCGCTTCTATAACTTTACTGTAGCCAGCTTATTTTATCCTGGCAAAAGTGCAATGCACTATTGAATCAACCATTGAAGTTGTCCCTATTTTACATCCAATGAAGCGAAAGACTGGGTAGATGACTTTCCATTTACAGCGTGCAATGCACTTCCACGTCTCCATCAAGGGATTACTCCATTTTGTGTGCTCGTGTTTGCATATTCACTGGTATATAAATTGTTCCTTACACCAATTTAATCAGTATAATGTAGTCTCTTACATTACACATTGCGTAAATTATGAACGCTTGGCTCTGACTAGGACTAGGCCTACCCTCATCACTTCCAAGGCTTGGATTCTAGCTGTTAACATATGTACCTGACTGTAACTTTCCACATGATGAATTTTGATATCCAGGTTTATTTTAGCCCTTTATTTGAGCCCGCTTATAACCTGACTTTGACATAATAACAATATGGCTAATGTTATGCAAATGCCAAGGAGTCGCATTGCCATGTTGCACTGACACTGAGGGTCACTTCATGCACTTATGATATACAATGACCCCGGCCAGAAGACCGCACGTTTCTATGACGTCACAGAGAGAGAGAGAGAGAGAGAGAGAGAGAGAGAGAGAGAGAGAGAGAGAGAGAGAGAGAGAGAGAGAGAGAGAGAGAGAGAGAGAGAGAGAGAGAGAGAGAGAGAGAGAGAGAGAGAGAGAGAGACTGGTTGTTGGTAGTAGGTGGCTAAAAGATGCGAGCTGAGTTATGAAAATGAAACTAAATCCTCAAATGTAGGCGCCCATGAGTTCCAGGGAAAATCAATTGGTACTGTTCAAAATTTGAGATTGGCAGCTGGTAACATCACACTCTGAGACAAACACAAGTTTAAAGAAAATGGTTTGTACGCTAAACTGGGCATAACATACATTCCAGGTCTAGGTACAGTATTGACGTTATAAGAGGGTAGAGCTGGGCCCATTTGTCAAAACTTTGGGTAACTTGTTGTTGCACAGCCCTTCATTTTGAAAATTAGTTAACATGCGTTATTGCAACATGTCAAAAACCAGGGTTTTTGTTTTTGCTCCGAGATTCACACATTAATTGACTAACGGCTACCCCCACAATGCACTGCTCTGGGAATGGGCAAAGGTGTAATAGGTTCTAAGCAACACATTGGCCAATCTAGGTCAGGGGAACAGCTGCTCTCACCCTTGGCCAACTTCCCTCGAGGCTGCCTAGTTTATGTTCTCGAAAATATTTTGGTCAATTAGATCTGATAAAACTTTGTCAGATGTTATGACTTTCCCGCAAACATTAATAACTTAGGCTATACATTCCTTTGTTATTTTAAGTTTGTTATTCTCCTTAACTCGGTTGCCATGTTGCACTGCTCATGCTCAGAAGCAATGCATTGTGGCGATAGACTTACGTCTTTATGCTGTTCATTGAAGTAATATCTTCGGTAGAATTTCATTGCTATTCAAGTTGTTGTTCTCGTAGATTTGAAATGTAGCAAAGCTTATCGGCATCCATTTGATGCGGCGTGATTGCACGAAACAAATAAATTTATAATTGATATATTGTGCACCGTTCAGAACATTTACACGAATAAGTGATTTGTATGAACAGCAATCTTGACTGTTGATCACTTCCTTCTTTTAAAGCACAGACATGCAGGAAAAAAAATAATTAAGAAATGATTATACAGGGTATTATAGCTCAAAATATCCTTCTGTAATTTTTAGCTGGTTTCTGAGTTATGTTCTTCCCAAAAGAATTGGCTAAGCTTTGATATCATGAATCCTTGGCAATTGAGGGAAAATAACAGGTAATAACTTGTCTCTCATTCCCCCACACATCAAATTTTTCTGCGGCATGATCATTTTTTAATAATTTCATTAGGGACATTTTTGATGATTGACAGGTGACCATCAGCAATTTCTATATGTCACATTCCATATCATGGCCAATGTCATTTCATGTTCATCAGTCCTCTTGAGTAAAGGATAAAAGGAAGATGCATGTCATGGGAATATATATATATATATTGGGTATTGGGATTTAGCATTTGACTGGTATTTTAATATATTATACATAATATTCAATGATGAAATCATCGCTTTTGTCCAAAGGTTAAATGAGAAACAAGTTTTTTTTCTTTTTTTTTTTTCTTTTTTGTTTTTGTTTTTAATAATTTTGCCTTAATGATTCCACATCATGGTCAGCAGAAATAAGCAAACTGGCAAACTGATGTCCTTTATAGATAAATGCAGGGATTTTCTTCCCTATTCAAATTACAAGATGCCTGCTCTTTCAAAAGTACTCAACATTCCTTTCTTCTATGCAACTTTCAAATATTAAAGCGAGTTCATTCCATGAATACAGGGAAATTTTGTTAATCAATGACTAAAACAATGCTTGCAATTTATCGGGGGTGGGGGTGGTACTTGGTCCAGAAAAGGGTAACCAGGTGCCTTGGAGGCCTTCAACATGCAATTTCAACAGAAGAATAGTATGGGTCAAAATTCTACATAAATGTTAAAACTGATGAGTCAAAATGCGAACAAAATAAGGTTTTTGTTTTGTCATTTCTAAAAAACAGGGTCAATTTTCGAGCCTAAACACATGAAAAAGGGGTAAATTTATTTACGGTAATTGAGGGTCATTCCTGTGAAACCTATATACCTACCACTAGAGAGGGGGTACCACCCCTACCTCCCAGGAGTGAACTGCTTATCATTTTATATTATATCATCAAAAGAATAAACATTGATTCCTAGATACATTGTATCCATTCCAAGTGTAACACATGCCCAAATAAAATCATGCAGCTGCTTTTTAATATGGGAGGTATAATTAAAAATTCAGTAGTCATCAATATTTAAAAAAAATCTTTGCACCTGATGAAAGGGAAAGGTTCATAATTGTGATTTTGTGTACAAAAATTGCGGCATGGATTCTATAATAACTGTGGGTCATTGCTATTGTTGATTATTAAAACAAGTAATTATCACACAACGTTGCGAAAATCTTGTCTCACCCAGGATATATATATATATATATATATATATATATATATATATATTATAAACATATAATATAACACATCATAAAAAAAGTCAATAGATCATATAGATCATGCAAAATGAATGAAATCCAGGCACAGGGTCGGGTCAGTTGCTTGCAAGCCACTGTGACCAATGTGCAGGCACTCTGTATGTGTCTGCCTCCATATGTTCATGGTTTATTTGGAGAGCAGATACAGTTACCCCACATTAGGAGTGTGTTTTCTGTCAGAGCACAGTTAATTAAATGAGTAAGCGAGAAGATCTCTTATCTGGTAAAGTGTCTCTCCGGGAGACATGTATATATGGACATGTTTTCTTCATTGTGTATTTATAGAGATTTAGAAATTACATTTGGTCACGCATCCATGCTTCAAGTAAGAAATTAATAACCACACGCATTACGACTATTTTTTTTTAAATGTCATAACCGTCACAAGACGTTAGGTACGCGCCACGCAAATATAAAATGATTGATTGAACCTTTCTGCTGATTCCGGAGAAAGAAAGACAAAACTAACTGTTTAGAATAACATATAAATACTGTCACTCAAAACGTTTGATTCTCGCATTTTTTCGTGTGAAAGTGCATCTTTTCATAATCGTCACCACACTTCCTTACATATGAAACAGTATCATCTTCATCCACAAACTGTATTTAATTACCTTAAATTACTGTTAATTAGCTGCAAGTAATGCGAAGTACTAGGAGTAAAGATTGCGACTTCTACTAGAATCTTAACTCTAAGGTGTCATTAAATTAAGGGTAGGAACAGTTGTAACGAAATACATTTACACTTAGAATTCGAGGAGTAACATCTGAATCAAGTGTCTCATCAGGGAACAGTGTCAAATGATGAAAAAGAACTCAACATTTGACATTAGTTGCAAACCTCTATTCTTGCTTTTCGAAAGTTATAAGGTATTGTTAAATAAGCAGAGACTGAGCCCAAGGTACATTTCAAAACGCCACCGAGAGTTATTTGATAAAAATGTTTCCTATATCTTTTTGTGTCCTAAGTTTGTATAGAGTTGTTGACATAGCATCTAATTGCTTGTAATTTAATGTTGTCGTTTAATTTTCACCTATGTTGTCTTATTCTATATTCACTGAGGCATACTCAGTTTTTGTTTATGACATATAATGGCTCCCAGGGGAGCCCGGGCGATACACTTAAAGGAATACCAGTGTGAACAAATTCTTCAATATAAATATGTATATATATATATATATATATATATATATATATATATATATATATGGTACGTGAATGTGTGTATGTATGTCTGTGTCTGTGTTTCATGATCGCTAATGCGCCTGAACGTTAATTCCTTCTTCTTCTTCTTGCTAATACTTAGGCGGTTTGTTTTAAACCGTGCAAATTCCCGCCATGATAATTTTAAAATCCACTAAAATGACCAAATATTCTGACACATTTCCCATTTGATGTAATTCATAAAACCAAAATGTGCTGGAATGATATGAAGTGTGAAATAAATCACATGAAAACGTTTACTTTAGTTAGAAAGGTCGGATATTATGTGTCACTCTGTATGTCTATTCATCCATTTACGACTGGGGTAAGGGCAGGAGGTACATATTGAAATAACACTTCGCTGGGCCTGTATCTTGATCGATTGGTATAGTCTTTAAGCGTGGCGCGAAACGTCCTGTAGGGATCATCTATTATAAATTTTGACTGTTGTACATTTGCACTGGTCTTACACGTTTATGTCTGTTACCTCTGTTGCATTTTAACGCATCGCATAACAAATCACCAGAGTCTTTACATTTCCAGCTGGACTAGTAAAGCCTTGCGATGTTACGATTTTGTCTTTAAATGTAATTTCATTATAAAACAATGCATTTGCTACATTTCAAGCTGTAAAATGCCCGACTATCAGCCTTATCACTGCCACATGCATTGTGCATGACGCGAGATTGTTTATGCACATAAATTTATAAATTACATAAGTTGGCAACGTATATCCATAAATAATAGTATAACACAGCATGTGTACACTGAAATCTACATTCAATTTTGCTATGTTAGGGAAGACGCAAGGGTATTTGCAATATGGAGAGGACCCAAGTCACATCCTCTTTCACAAAGGCAGAATATTAGCTAAATTAGTTTTACCAGTGGTCTGGACTTTCATAAAAATGCAGAAAACATGCAGCCCCCTATTTGACTCAGGCCAACATTACTTTGCCAACAGATCCTTGTATGTCTTTCCAGAACAGGTGCAGACTGAAGCTATATATGTATATCCCACGTGGTGTTACACAGACACTTTAATGTGGTATTGCCTGTATCTTTTCGCCTTCTATCGATTGTTTTTTGCTTGCTTGCAGTGTTAAAGGTCGCAGTTCATTCAGCTCATGTGCCACTTGCATATGGCCTTTTGTAATTCATATAGATGGCTAAGTGCTCGTGCCCTGTGTTATTGAGATCCGTTCAAGGACTTGCAGCATATTTTTACCTCACGTACACGTTTACCAGCAGGAGGCAGGGCAATGAAATTATTCTCCTACAGTACGGTATTCAGGGGGTTACTTGTTAAAGTCGAGTAAGCAAAGGTTTAAATACAAGAGTTTGGTTGCAAATATTTGTTAAAGGACTTATTTTGAAGACTATCTCTACCTTTTGCCCTAGTCATCGGTGACACTGGCATGGAGAAAACTTAAACACTTGCCAAGATATATATATATATATATATATATGGGATGTCTCGAGCTTGCTACCATTGTTCTGTGAAGGATTTAGGAAGATACGAAGTAAGCGGTATCGCATCGTCATTTACGATAATAGTTTCTTGCCATGTACCCTAAACGAATAATATATCGTCGTATAGTGCTAATCATGTTTAAGCATTTCAATCTATAATTTATTTCTGTACAATTGTGAGTCAACTGTTGTTGTGTTCCTGCATGGAGAAAGGAATCATCCATGGCCACTTGCCTCTTTTGCTTTGGTCTTGTAAAGTCCAAGAGCCTCGCTAAAATCCCGGAGCAGCATTTTCAAGACCTCTCTCGTGAACACACCGTTTGGTGGCTGTAAGTATTCAAAGCGTGAAAGAGCCGTCCGTTTCACGACGCTGTTTTAAGCCATTTTCAAGACGTCTCGCTTGAGTTGAGCCACTTTCGGGACAACGCTTTCGAGACACAAGACTTCTCTCGAAAGAGAAGGCTTGTACGTGTCTTGAAAGCACCGTCTCTTTCACGCATCAGAAGCCGTGAACAAACACTTTTTCTTGTACGTATGCGCAGTGACAAAATATAAAGCGTTGTTCCCCAGTTTCGCTCATGCCACTGTATCAGAATTTCCCAGGTTAATGCTGTCAGGTTAATGTGAGTAAAATTTGTTAATGTAACTTAAGTTAATTAAAAATATTAATAACGTTGTTTGAGGCAAGATCGATTTGTAAGTTGCTGAGAACGCTATCCACATCGGCAGGAGTTGGAATGTGACCTTTGACACCAGTCTTGAGAGTACCCCATTCGTCGACCCAAAGCCCCGAAAGTATTTTTATCAAAACGTTTGTGCCACTACATTCAATTTGGAAACTCCATTTCAGTTGGCAGGCGACTTTAAATCCCGTCCACTTTGGTAGTTTTGCAAGAATCTGCGATCGCTTGCGGAAAGGTGATATCATTAGGTCACTTTAATAGGGTCAGTATATTCATGACGCTGGATCAAGTGGTTTAATTGTTAGGGCTGTAACGATACACCTTTTCACGATACGATACGTATCCCGATACGGAACTGACGATACGATACAAAACCATACAATTTGATACTTAACCATAATAATACAGGGGTCACATTATTTCAGTACGGGTTCGTTGGACCCATCGGTCTTCTTTTTCAGGAAAAATAGTGGGTCCATGAACTGAATCGATGGGTCCGGTCTGAAATTGTGCAATCTAGACTTTTGATGTAATTTGATTAATTGAGTTTAATTGGTATAATCAACATACATCAAAATGATGAACAAATAAAACATGCAGGTAACTTAGCCTAGAAACGAACATAACATAGGGTCTATATGCTCATGTAGGTGACTCATTATTATAAAATTTAAGATTAAATAAAAAGTTACCAATATGCCAACTTGATGTAAAAGGGTCTAAAAGTTGTTGACTGTACCAAGGATGGATTCAATCTGCCCAGGGACCTGCTATTAGGACTAAGTCTAGTACACATCCCTGGTCTACCAAAAATGATTGTGAAGGGGGCGTAACCCCTCGCACGCTGCCACAATGCCAGTATCTGGTATCGCACAGTTTTTTAACTAGCTTGCACAACAAGCGGCATGCATGATTGAACATGCCTGGGCTCTGTTATTTTTTGCGATTGATTGCACGTGATGAAATGGTCAGAAATGAGATGATTTATATTTCTGTGCACTTTCTATTTCAATATACCTGACAAATTTGATGCCGTAGGTGGTGTTAAGAGTCTGTTCTTAAGTGCGGTCACTTTCTTCATCAAGCAACACGGTAGGCCTACAACTTGACAAGCCATGCAACACAAGCGAGTGTACACAGCCTGTCGCGGGCATGCACCCAGGCATGGTTTTCCGCTATGTTGAACGTTTATTTTTTCCGGCCTTTGATCACAAATTTCATTCCTGCCTTGTTCTGTCATACAGATTTGTTCCATTCAAGCATTTAAATAAAAATCAAAACAACTAAATTTTGAAAAAAAAAAAAAAAAAAAAAAAAAACGGCGTGCCCCATCGGAGACAGTGATCAACAACATCGTGTCAGGCCTAATGCAAATTTTCGCTTCGTTCACAGTCTTCACATGTGACCGTGCAATGACTAATGTGCGTACTTTCCTTGCCGTCCGTAATGAATTTTCACCCGTGCCTTTGTCTCTGTCTAGATTTGTTCGATAGAAGTCTTCTTGGTGAAAATATGATGTGAAAATTTAACATCTTGGTCCAATAATCTTTGCGTAATAAGACTTGTACCTTCCCAACATTGCGGGCATGAGACAGGCACCCGGGCAACAACGAATTTGATTGGACAGTAAGTGGCACGTGATCAAATCCACACAATGATGAGCCTGGAAGTGCTCTCAGCGCATTTATAATGAGATGAAATGACGTACATCCATTCCCATTATGGGAATTTTTTGGAGGGATACCCCAGGAATATTTTTTTCTAAGCAAATAAGAGAGCTTGTTACATAGAAAGACGAACATCAGAGGATTCCATCGGTATGATACATATTCATGATACTGATAATGGTCGATGCAAAACACCGTGACAGCATGGGGTAATTTTTGCAGTTGTGTCATTCAAAATGCATCGCGTTTGAGCGTGCATTCACAGCGACGCGAAATGATGATATTTTTATTAATTTCCGGGCGTCTTTTCTTCATTTTTTGCGTCTATGACGCAGGACACAAGCTTAATGTGACCCCTGAATAATGAGCGTGCTGCTTTTTCTCGCCGGGCACAGTCATTTTGCTGACCTAGATTCAGACTTTACACACAAGGGTATGACGTAGCACCACAAAGCGTCATGCAAATAAGATTATGAAGGGAATCCCAAAACACTTTTGTAGGCAAAAATATATCATAATCAGAAGGCCGACGAATGGTTGGTCAATTGACGAGCTTACCTTCACAAAATTACGGTAAACCTTAATGAATTATGGCCTTTACTTCCGTATTTTTTTTTTTTTAGAGCTGAAATTACTTATATGATGGAATGTATCGTATTTAACGATGCAGGGGACCTCATTTCGATACGTGTATCGTGGATTGACTGCACCGCGATGCACCGTTATCGCGGTATATCGTTACGGCCCTATTAATTGTGGGTGTAAATGTAGCCACGGACGGGATAAAACTACCATTATATTTACTGCATAACTTCATGCAATAGTCTTGCTGAACAGTAGGCTAATAACTGGTAAATGGCCCTCAAAGGTGTGAGCACAATAAAACCAGGAACTACTTAGTTCTGTAACTTGCACCTGATTGGCTGTTTTGGTATGATCATGCCATATTACGCCTAGAAGACCACTATTTTACTTTAAAATGGCTTATGTAGCCTCAGGAAAAATTTGAAGAAAAAAACATGGTTGGCTTTTTTGGATATAAGTAAAGCTTTTGATACTGTAAATAGGGATCGTATGTTTTGTTCATTGTGGAAAAGTGGTGTGCAAGGTAAAACTTTGCGTTTGGTACAGAAATTATATGAAAATGTACAGAATAAGGTAATCTTCGGTCCATTTGAAAGTGACTGGTTTGACATGCAAAATGGCCTAAAACAAGGATGTATAATGTCCCCTACGCTTTTTTCGGTAGTTATGACAGATTTGGTAACAATGCTTCAAAACCAAAATTTAGGTATACCATTCCAGGATGAACATATACCAGCAATTTTATATGCAGACGACATTGTCCTAATGGCAGAAAATGATAATCAACTTCAAACGATGTTAAACGTAGCCCATTCTTTTGTTACTAAATGGGGAATGAATTTAAACGGTAATAAATCCAACATTATGACAATTGGTAAACGTATAGATAAAAACAAGCGATGGAAGTTGGGTCATATTGAATTAACGGAATGTGATTCTTATAAATATTTAGGTATACTTTTCAGTAAATATCTAGCTGATAGTGTTCATGTACAACAATATGTTAAACCCAAAGCCACCCGTCTTAACGGTTACATGTGCAGTATTTTGGCTGCCAACGAAAACTTGAACAGAGTAGTATTTGGGGACAGTCTCTGGAGAAGTTTGATAATGCCAGCGCTGACACATGGGTCTGCAGTTTGGCTGTGTAATTCTAAGGAAAGTGTAACAGCTGTTAAATCTTTTCAATATTCAGCCGCACGTGCAATTTTACGAATAAAAGGCACACCCGCAATGGTAGCCACTTTGGGGGATTTGGGTTGGCTACCGCTAAATTTTATTCTTGACAAAATACGTATAAAGTACTTCCATAGATTAAAACACTTGCTCCCGGAGTCGAGACTTTGTAAAAGAATTTTTCTGGAAATGGAAAATGAATTTGTAAACGGATGCAGTACCTCTTGGCCTTATTTTAAGGAGATTAAGAAAATATTTATTAACGTTGGACTCGATAATTTGATGTACCGTCAAGATGGACTGTGGGTTGACAAATTTCATAAACTGAGTGTAGACAACTTTATACAGAGCTTTTTCACCGAGATTGACAATAGGTCATCATTACATTTTTACAGCTTATTGAAGCGATCCTCTTTTCGGGAGGAATATCTTTTTACAGTGAATGATTTTGAATCGGCTCGCTTGAAGTTTATGGCACGTTCTGGATGTTTAGGTATACAGGAGAATTTATATAAATGGAATTAAGCATCATCTGCGACTTGTAAATTGTGTGGTAGCAGCTTAGAAAATATTTGTCATTTTCTGCTTACATGTCCAACACTCAATGCTATACGTCTGAAACTGTGGTATGAACTCGAATCCACTTTATGCGACACAGGTTGTACGCACATGTGGGAGCAGTTCATGGGCGCCTCCGTCAACAGTAAATTGTGCTCTCTTCTGAGTAACTCAGCTAATATTCATGGCGACCAAATTGGGATTATTTTTGATGATGTATGCAAACGATTTTTAAAAGAAGCTTGGCTTACCCGTAAGTCCTTGGTGGACGGGACTTAACTAGTATCACATACTTTTAGTTTCATTTTCTTATTTATATTGCCCTAAAGTAGTCTCCCACGGGGAGGTGTGTGTGTTGGCTGTATTTTTCCGGATCGCTCCCTCGTCCCGTGTGTCGTCTCTTTTTTTTTTTTTTCGCTGGATGTGGGTTGTGATCCGGGACGGTATTGTCAGCGCTCACACCGCCCCGGGGGCAGGGCGAAAGTGTGACTATATTTTTACTCCTGTATATATATATTATTTGATGTTTTAAATGACTATGTATGTCTATGTGAACGCACCACAATTTTACACCTGGTTTGTGGTGCCCCCGTGTAAAAGGGGTAGTTTCGTAAATAAATAAATGAATAAATAAAATATAATCTTTCTGCTACAAGAGGTGATCCATGTTCTCGTCATATACTTGGCTGAATTATGAGGCTTGACAACTCGATGAATTGAGCCTTGAAGGCTATCAAATAATACTGGTAACTTTTATCAAGGGGCGTTCCAAGACTTTTCACTGACAGCTTAGAAGGGTGACGTGCAGAAAATCTAATCTCAATGTACCCCATCCTCTTTTACCAGTCTGTCAAAGTCTACATGGCTATATGTCTTCAAGTGCTAAAGTACCTGATCATATGCCTTAATTGTATTTAGCTGAGCTAAATATACCACTTTCCATATTTTTGTTTGGCAGACCATATGCATAGCAACATTGTTACCAGCGCAAGGCTTTCGCTGTGCGATTACACGTGGGCAACTTGGGCGACATTACGTTGCAAACGAATAGAGGCACTATGCTTAAGGACAGGTAAGACACCAAAAATAAATCCCACTTTAATCAATCCTCGCTCAAAATGCATTTGTGTTAGGTTAACATATCATATATGTGTGTAATCGTCATACTCCTAAGAATTTATATGTCCCGTATTTGGGTGTCTGTGATGTTAATTGGTGAATAAACAATTGAAAGTTGACTGCAAAGCATCCACCCCATAAATGTCAATATAAGTCGCTAATTATTTGTGATAAAATCATGATTACACTTGCATCTTAATCCTGACATATTGGCAACAAAACAATCCTGCGTTTTCGAATGTTTGGTTTAGTTTTTCTGTTATCCATCCTCAAAGTTTGACGTTTGAATTTTCCCTTTGATTTCCAGGATGTTCATTTTCTTCATTTCATAGAAAAAGAACAAAGCAAAATTTAGAAAATCGCTTTGCAATTCAGACATTACAGAATGAAAAGCCGTTAACTGGATTAAATTTCGCTCAGCCGTTTTCTTGGAATAACTATTCTTAAGTGGGGTTCTCGTTCTGTTATCCTTTCTGAGAAATCAAGCTTCAAAGGCCTTTGATGTTGATCATTTGCCTCTGAAACGATACAGTTTGCTGAAGTTGAGCTGATATTTGTACTAAACGTAGTAAACACCAAACCTCATCATTTGGTGAGGTTGTCAATCAATTTTTAGCCAATCACATGAATAAAAGAGCCTCTGAAGTACGGAATACATTATTCAGCGATCTGTCAAACGGCGACAGCGACAAGCTGGTTTCAAAGCGTGATGTCATGGAGGCGGCCCTTCGGGACACATGACCTCAAGCCTGGCAACGAAAGTTGTGTTGCCTTGCTTCGTGGGGCGGCCTAAGGCCGCTCGTGTTCACTGGAAGGATAGCGGGTTTTGTCTTCCGCCCCTAGCTCTTCATCCCGTTTTAGGGATAGTGTTTTATTGCATTTATTCCTATCTGTATAACTTATGTAGTTGGTTTAAACATAAACATAAATTTATGTAGTTAGCTTGTTAGACTTGTCTGTACACTTTACTGAGTTAGCTTGTCATTATTTTGTATTTATTTTCTTGATGAGTTTCATTTCTCTTTCTAACCTGAGTTTTGTGACGCTATTTTGTGTGTTTTCTCTTCTGTTGACGTTTATGCTTATTTCAATGTGCTTATTTGTACTTCTATTTTTTCATCCCTGGATTTCGATGAAATTTTATCATGTACGTGGGTATTGCTGATTAAAGTGCCAGTTTTTTACCCCCGTCTGTCTTGGGTGTGCAGGACCACCGTGGTGTTCCATCGCGGCACGGCCTTTGAAGGGACATCGTCTGATGATTCCCGCTCCTCTTGAAAATTTAAAGTCTCCCTTCATTAGAACGCAAAACAAGCAAGGTAACTATAAAGTAAACCACCAAGGCTATGATATGTGAGCATGTTTGTATCTTTTCCCTGCCCACAAGCATACTTTCGGCATGCCGCCTGATTTCGCGGTATTGCCGTAATACCACTGTCCTTTAGCCATGGGCCGTTGGTACATGCAGCCAAGTGACAAGCTGTTAAGTATGATTGACGGGTGGCATTGTTCCGTTTGGCGGCTGAAAACCAAAAGAATGACACATGGACGTTCGGATGTCCACATGCCTGTGTGGTTTTGGGCGGTTTTCTCATATTTCTACTTTAGCTAAAAGCTTGAAAATTTGACAACTTAGAGAAACGACATTCATCTTGTTAAAAACGTTAAAATCTCAAAATCGGCCATGCAAAGGTTTTTGAAGTCTTACCTGTCCTTAATCGTGACGCGTGTGTTTTTCCCGTATAAAAATAATTCTTCATTGAAAACTTGCTTTAAATTTGTAGTTATTCTTTTGATGTTTTTATTTACATAGTTTACAAGATTCTTACTTTTCAAGTAGCATGTGTATTCCTAGATGTATTTAATGTTAGGTCCATATTATTGAATGTGTATCTGCACAATAGAATTCCAGGTATGGCGAAACTGACGGCTCGGGATGAATCAAGGTGTTGTATACAGCCAGGCTTGTTTTGATATTCAAGACGGTCTTGAGGAATAGGTCTTGACAATGCATTTTTAAGACCTCTCTCTGAAGATAGACTTGAATTTTGCGACCGCACATCTGAGACGGCTCGCAGCAAAGAGAGAAATCCTATGTGTCTAAGAAAAAGGACACTTCCATTGCCTTATTCAAATTTTATACTGAATATTATAATAACAAAGTCGAGGATAAATTGACAGTAAGAACACTTCGGTAAAGACGTGTTGTAGAAATTCCGATGGGTAGAGTGGACCACGATCTCCCGGCCGCTTGGGAACGGTTGTTCTATAGTAGTAAGATACTTGGCGGTATTTTCTGGTGTATTCTCAAAGTCAATTTTATCTTATAGCACTTCAAATGGATAAAAACGATGTCAGTGTTATGCTAGTCGTGGAACGCAAAATATGTTTTGGAACAGGACTCCTGTAGAGCAAAATTTTTAACCGATTTTGCGGGATTATGGCGCATTACTTCGTACTATTAAATCGATGGCGTGTTTTGATTAAATGTGTTCAATCACATTATCAGAAGATATTCATTCATTTCAATTTGAATTTTTGCACAGCGCCATCTCTCTTAATGAATAGTGAGTTATGTTTGAAATAGGGAGTATATTGTTTTTCAATTTTTTAAGATTTCAATTTTCTCCGATACAAGCTGACTCCCTTATGCGATATCTTAAAAGCTTTCCTACAACTAGTCTTTCTTTTTGTTCATCATCTTTCACATCTAATTGGAAAATGGCGTGTGCAACAGTGGCATAACAAACATAATTACAGACCGATCTCATTTTTGTCATACTGCTAATATCACATACAATAATTGGGAAAAGGGGATGTACCCTATCCGAACCCCTTTTGCGAAAAGACAGGAACAGGACAAAACGAAACTAAACAAACACATGCGTGAGAATGACAGTGACAAGACACAGACAGACAGAAGGACTCAAACTCTTGCGTCTACATAATTATACTGTCATTTGCTACATTGATGGACATGTATGGGCGAAATCAATTACTAAGCCTAAATATAATGAGCCTATTTAACCAATGCCTGATGTTTTGAAACGACCAGCAGTGAAAGTGTGTTCATGGATTGCTGAAAATGCGTTCATTTTCCAGCAGAGAGCATTCAAAAGAACCAAACAATATGTTTGCAGAGTGAATGGGGCAAGAGAAGTGACAGAAGTATGTAATTTTGATCACAGTACAGTATACAGAGGGCATGTTAAAAAATATATGCCATGTATCTTCAGCATGTGAGCCGCAGGGGCACCGAGGTGTGTCTAGGGCACCAAATTTATGTAAATGATAATTCAGTTGGCTAGCTTCCAGACGTAAGCGTGTATGCTGAACCAATAATATAAATCTATCGCCAAAGTTGTACAACTCAGGACAGTTCATACTTCGAGGAACTGCTTGGCATAATTTTGACTTGACGTATTGAAATGATTTGGACTGTCGAACATCTACAGGTAATGCGTTCCATAATCGAACTGCAGTAGGGAAAAAAAATTATCAAAAAGTTCAGCACAAGCCCTAAACTAAGGTAGGTCACAGTGTTGTATTTTATTGACTGGGCCCTGAAGAGGAAAGCGGATATGCTGATTTGAAGTCCCATAATAAAGCTATTGAACTATTATGCTATTATTGTCTGTGAGAAATTTGCGATGGGATTATATATTTTTTTGCCCTTAGAAAGTAATGGTCTGGGTTTATTGTGGCACCAACTTGTTTTGGAAAAAAAATGTGCGTCTCATCTTCCTCCCATACTGTTTAATTGACCCTTTCTTTACAATACATGATGCGGGTAATAGGGTCCAAAACATGTTGTGTAGTTACCCGCTGAAGACCCTTTTATTTATTTGGGCTGATACAGCCTTTGTCAAAATGTTCCAGAGGACATATGGGCAATAATAAATCCATATGTGTATAGGTTAGACAGGGACAGTTTAGCTTATGGAGAGTAAAAATTTCGGACTGCGCAATAGGGTAATGACTACTGGGAAGTGGTTCTCGGCAAAAAGACACAAAAATAATGACAAAAAAGTAGACAAACAAACAAACAAACAACATAATTATATGTCACATAGTGTGGCCTCTACCATGATTGGGTCAATAGCGAAACGGAACAATGTGGTCGATCTGTAGCATATCAATGCCAGTTTATATATATGTGTATCTTTCTTGGCCAGTTAGTCTGGAAAGAAATTTAAATTGTTTCTGTACCTTTGTCTGTAAATACAGATCTATCGGTCATGCTGCAGTGGCGCACATGTAACTAAGTCTTCTCAGTTACCTCTGTGGTTAACTGTACTGTA
Source organism: Hermodice carunculata (assembly GCA_964020975.1). Classification (NCBI taxonomy): domain Eukaryota; kingdom Metazoa; phylum Annelida; class Polychaeta; order Eunicida; family Amphinomidae; genus Hermodice; species Hermodice carunculata. The sequence goes on from OZ026614.1 coordinate 11,272,274, forward strand.
GAATTATGATATATTGTCTTTGTTCTAACGCATATGGACCTCGAGATTTTTAGAAATACAAGTTTTATGGAAGTGTCAACTGTGCATAATGTTTCCTTTCCTTAATAACCATATATGCGCATCTGCAGATATATTTTTCGGCCTGATAAACAACAAGCCATTTTATTCTTTGAATATTCTTGTTCAGTCTTTTATTTTTTCCTCTCATTTTCTCTGGGGCTCCACTCTGTACACTGTAGGACTGCTGGTGTTCTTTCTTGTATCTTTAAAGATTAACTGTATTTTAACATTTATAAGCGTGTGCTAACCATGAAATGGTACAAACTATCAAGACATATGAAACGTCTCAAAAAAGTGAAAGGGTGGATAGTTAATGTGTAAGGGGTCAAAGTAATAGAAATAGCATTTTTGCCAAATGTGTAAATTATCGGCTATGACATGTTTAGTTTTGCACTGAAATGGTAAGCATACACAACTCTTTGCAGGTCGGAGAACAAACCAGGTTAGAAAATAGCAGTCATTAATGAGTAACCAAGCATTAATTAAGCACTGGTCATTTCCCTTTCTTATGATACCTTCAAAATTTTTATTTTAATATTTTTGTCATCGCTCTGCCCTGAACGCTTTTCTTTTACCAGGCCACAGTTGGCCAAGTGAAACCTTAGGTCAGAACGCTTGACAACTTGGCCACGCGAACGCGTTCTAGATGAATCAGTAGTTTCAGTCATGTCCGTTAGTGGCCTGCGAAGCGGCCTAGCGCTACACAAATGTAACATACATAAACAAAAACATTAGAGTCTGCTTTGCAGGCAAGTCCTTTATAGCATTTTTATAAATTTCGTCATATCTCTTTAACTTTGGGTGATATGTGCGCCGAGAAAACAGTTGTGACAAATGTGGGGTTTCGGGGTAAGTAAAAACCTTTGGACAGTGGAACCTGTCTGTTTTCAATCCCTCGTGTTGGGCACTTTTTGATTGCTTGGTTGGTTGGCTGGTTGATTTGTTATTGTTGTTGATGATTTTTTTTCTGTTGGCTTGTTTGGTCAGGTTATTCCATTGTTTGAGTTACTAATCTGAAGTGCTACAAAATGATTTTGTGAATATATCATTTCTATTTTGTTGAGCAAAATGGGCATTTACGCAATAAGTGTAACTAAAAATATGCTATAACCTCATACTTCTTCTGACGTCAATCTACATACCCACACTCTATACGTGATCATCTTCTCACTATACCAAACAAAGAGACGCTATATATTTATATTAGGACACCTGAAGTCAAAATTTTAAATGAGAATTATGTTTACATCGCGTGTTATTATTTTTTCAACTGATCATAAAAAACATAGAATCTATCCGAGATCCAGCCCATTAGATACGCCAGTTTTATAAAGTTTGTACCTAGGCCAGGCAACTGGTCAGCCAACGATTCATGTAGTTTGCAGGTGGTAATGTCGTCTTACTCTGCTTTGCGTCTTGTTCTCGTCATCGGACTGCTTTTTAATATGTATTTGCAAAAACCACGAATGGTGAATGACATGCAGGTCTGAAAATGCCAGAAATCTTGGTTGCTGACGTTTTAAACCCGTCTGGTATTTTCTGTTATAGTGAGTGCCATGAACAACAGCTTGCAAACAAATCCACAGAGGCCCACTGCTGATGACCTCTTGGCAAACTGCCATCTCTCGTCAGGTCTAATAAAGTAACCACAGCGTACAAATATAGGTTTTAAAAAATAATTATTTTAAAGTGAAATGAAATGTCATTTCAGAGCTAAAAACAAGAAACAGAAACAAAAATCAGGATGTACATAAGGGAGCTTCAAGATTATGTGAAACTAGACAATTTGTCTTATTTAAACTCAAGAGCGATATCTTGTTTCAATTTGAGCGCTTTTAAACCACTGGTAACAGCTTGAAAAGATCTAAAGTCACTTCAATTGTAATTAGGTAAGCTTTTAAAACATAAATATAGTATCAAAGGGTTAATCCTCTCTGGTGAGAAGAAATTCCTTTAGGATTGGCCTGATTTTCAATCGCTTCCTTTTTTTGTTGGAAATAAAACTATATTCAAACCAAAGGGTTAATCCATTAAAGAGTTGTTAAATTTCTTTTAGTCCGGCAAATAAATGAGATAAACTAGCTGCCCTTATATCTGGCTTGTACAAGCCTACTTACATTCATAACATCAGCTTTGAATGTGTCGTAAGAACAGAATCAAAGCCGCCAGCAAGTCTAGAAATAATATTGAACATCTTTATCTCTGTGTTGTTGGCAATGGATAATCTGTTTATCAAAATGCTGGCTGTGCAGTTCCTGAAGATTCATGCTAGCAATATTGTTCATTGCATCAATGCAGCTTTGGCTAATTAATCTCAAACTGTTCACCATACTATCTGGCGTGTTAGTTTTCTGGTCTCCATGTTTACCTCTTAGTTCACCAGAAGTACCTGAATGGATTCTCAACCATTTAATGATCTCCTAAATTAATGTGTTTTCGATGACTTCAGGACTTAACAAGCCAGGTGCGTCAACAGACGGTCATTACATTTGATGTTATTATGAATCTGATGGAAATATATATCGGTTTATTCGAGAGTGGTTCCTTCGGGCTACATAAGCTATGTGTATGCAGAGAATAAAGAGCTATTTCCATCTAGCTACAGTACGTGCTGCATAATTCCTATCTTGGTCAATCGGCACGATAGAACAGATATCTTCTGACGCAGGTCCGGAGCGTTTGAGTACAAGTCCTGGTGAAGTATGAACTTTGCAACCTGTCTTCAGTCAGCAGATACAGCAGAATCCTAGTAATAGTTACGATGAAGTAGAGTTTGGCGTGCTATGTTATAACAAAAGTAGTCAACCTAAAATTCTGCAGTTACCTTTATTACTTGACTAATATAGCAAATGATTTTACAGCTTGCATTAAGATTTGATCCATTTTTAAATCCATTGTTTTGTTTGTAATAAGCATATAAGCTCCCTGCAGAAAATGACAAACTGTCAGCACCCAATTAAAACACTCTGCAGGTGATTAGGCTGCTTATCAATATTTCCACAATGGTTAATTCTGTTAGAGAGATTTAAATGCTCTGCACGTAATTAAAATTTTCTGCAGAGAATTTGATACTGTCTGCAGAGAAAACAAATCTCCCAGTACAGAAGAAAACAGTTTCGTGCAGACGGTTTGTGCAGAAACTCCCAGCAGAGTACTAAACACTCTCTGCTCATAAGTTAAAGCTCTCTGTATTAAATAAAAGTTCATCTGATTTTGTAGCCGCAGTTTATTTCACATATTTCAACAACCTAAAAACTCTGCAATTACCTTTATCATTTGGATAATAAAGTAGACGCTGTTACATTTTGCTCTCAGATTTTAACCATTTTGAAATCCATTGCTTTATTGGTAATAAGCGTGTGAACATCCCTGCAGAAAATTAAACATTCTCAGCACACAATTAAAACGCTTTGCAGAAGATTATTTATCAATGTTTCTACAGTGCTTAATTCTGTGTAGAGAGATTTTGATGCTCGACATGGTATTCAAACATTCTGCAGAGAATTGGGACCTATCTGCAGAGAAAAGAAATCTCCAGTACATAATAATGAAGCTTTGTGCAGAGAGTCTTCACAGAATTAAAAACTCTCTACATTAAATAAAAATCTCTCTGCAGCTATTTTACAAATATTTGGCGGTTTGCCTAGCCACAACGGGTGCACAGTTGGCGGAGCTGTAACACGCTCGCCTTCGATCTCTGCAGCCCGGGTTCGATTCATGGCCGGGGAACCATGTGGAAAGAGTTCCTACCCTTCTGACTGTGCACGGTGGTTTTCTCCGAGTATTTCAGTTTCCTCCACTAAACGTGTTGGCAGGAGACTTACACCACCATCTGTGCCGTGGAGAGTGATTAATATAGGCTTGGCCTGCTTCGCAATGCATGTAAAAGTTATGGGTCTATACAACAATGTGATCATGTTTGTAATATTGTTGGCTAAAGTGAATATTGCAACCGTTACGATAACACTAAACACCCTATCAATCGTCGCCTTAGTACCACACTATCATATCAGCGTATACATAAGGCAGTATAATCCCCAAATGACGAAGCACGTTTCTTATACAGGTCAACAGGACAGCAGATATCCCTTTGGTAATACACATCATTTTTCAAACAGCTGACAACATGCCGGCAGTGTCATAGACATGAAAGTTATGATCTTTATATATATATATATATATATATATATATATATATATATATATATATATATATATATATATATATATATATATATATATATATATATATATATATATGATAATGATAAGAATAATAGTGATAGTAATAATAATTACTCTGCCGATAAATAAATAAATAAATATTACTAATAAGATCAGATAAAAAAATCCCACCCCATATACTACATACCAATAGAGTCAGTCGTGCGTTTATGACATGCTTTTTTCCTTTCCGTGGTTTTTTCATTATCAACAATATTTTCCCCAATATTTAATAATGCTACCTTCGGCAGTAAGTTGTGATGTTTCGAGATGCACATGTGTATACTTTTTGACACGCACGCGCACACACACACACACATACATACATACATACATACATACATACATATATATATATATATATATATATATATATATATATATATATATATATATATATATATATATATATATTATGGAAAGGGCAGAGAAACTCTAATAAATACTGACCTGTGTGTCATTGTAGATAAGCTTGAGATGATAGCCTGTGAGGATATCTGACCGATTGTTAATATGATCTAGTGCCAGTTCTATTGCTTTCAGCATGGCACCTCCACCTCCCCAGCTGCTAGTAGATGGTATTAATCCAGCAATGTACAGTTCTTTCGGTTCTTTTTCAAGCGTAGCCTTTCCAACTTTTGGGGCCAATATACACGCCAATAGCATAAATGACAAAATGTCTCTGATGCCCCTCTCCATATTTGGGCGTCTGCCACTGAGCGAAGTTACTCTGAAATGCAAGGCTTGCAATCAAGTATTGTCTTTTAATAGCAAACCGTGCCGGAAGCCCGTACGTACGCTTCATGTAGCATTTTCTATTTGTAGTCAATCTGTTTTTCACAGTTCCTTTGGAGTTTTATCGCGGCACGTTCATTATTGTCTGCTGTGTCTTTAATAAAAATCATCATAAAGACAGCAAACAAGCCAAATTATCATGTCATGCGAGACAGGTGAGCGGCGTCTTTGTCGGCAATAAAAGTGACATAGACATGGTCTTCAGTGCTGACCTCTATCCATAACGTCAACCTAATCATATGGTTTCCAAAGTCATATTCTACCATGTACGGCTCTCTCATGCAAAGGTGGGAAATGAAAGCAGCTCATCTTTGTACATAAAACAACACAGGGACCAATTCCACTCCATGATAGCCTCTTTTGCATAAGATACACCAGCTGTCCCGTAATCCCTATTATCTTACTGCTAGTCCCCGGTACAGCATAATCAGGAGTCAAATAAGTCGGAATTTCACGTAAGTGAAAAAGTTTTCACGTATGAAAAAAAAAAATACATATATGTAAAACGCATGATTATTTTACATATAACAAACAAATCTTAATTGTATAATGGCCAATAGTACATCGGCATAGCCCATTTAACGGGCAGAAAACAGACACTACTACTAAGTACGGACAGAGTGCTGTCATTTATACCATGTAAATGAAAACAATCAAAAGAATGAAATTAATTAAAGAATAAAAAGAAAAGAAGAGATATCAACATCCTAATTGTGATCGATATACCCATAGGTTATTCCTGATTAAGTCATGCTGTGTCACAGTGACTGCTGAAAGTCACGTGCTTTGTTATTCTAGTTCGCGGGAGAATAATAATAAAATTATGTGGCACTCCGCTTCTTTACCGTGCACCACTCAACCCTATCCCACTGTCGCAACTATGCGCTCGGCATGCCCCCGGCCTCTGCTGATGTTGCCACCAAGCAGGGTCCTGGGAGCCCTAATAAGGGCTACCTTCTTCCTTCCCTTCTAAGCTTGCCCTCTATTCTCTTCAGAGACTAATCCTAAGATATTATTTTTTCTCCTCCAGCACTGCACCAAGAAGCCTTTCACTGACTCTAAACTGACTCTAATTCCTGGAAAATCGCCCTTTAATCCTAGTATCCATGCTAAGCTATCATTCTCTGCCATGTCCCTTACTTGCTCTAAACTTTTACACTGCCCATCTCTTGTTCTCCACTGTACAAATAGCTTGTCTCTAAGTGCTTTGTATCCTGTACACGATGTCATCATATGATCAATGGTCTCATCCACGTCCTCCCTACACTTCCCATCGCTCCCATTTGTCCACTTCTGTTTCCTCTTTTCCAGATTGATCACTCCTGCTCTGCCCTGAAATAACAGTCTAGAGCCCTTGCTACCGTCCCAACATTTAGTTTTTACTGGCTTGTCTACAGCTCTATATGCTTCAGTGTGCTCTTCTCCTCAACCTCACTTTTCCACCGCTCCATTTGGTTTTTCTTAAATCACCTTTCCTATATACGATTTCGACGCCACTTCAATCTCATCTGGCCCTTCCAACTCATTTTCTCAGCTAACTTGTCTAGTTCTTGAATCCATTTTTTTTGTCTTTTCATAAAAAGCCTCCATTTACACCTTAGTGTTGTGAAATCTGCATTAGCAAACTTAACAGCTTATCTCAGTTCATGGTACTTATCTCAGTACATGAAAATAAGTCAAAAATTGGTTCTATAAAGGAGGTAGTGTCTGTGCAGGCCAAATAACACAACAATAGGGACTTAAGAAATGTGGCCAAAAAGTCATTGATAACCTTATAACACCATATTTACAAATCTCCCGAAAATATGAAGCCACGCCCCCTGAAACTTGGACCCATATTTTGGCCCCCAAAACACTCTTTGCTATCTATACATGACCAAATCCATATTGCCACGCCCCGAATATAACTGACTATGCGTGTTTTTCATATTTTAAGGTTTCAAATCTACCCCAAATCGATCATTTTTTACATGCACACGTCACGTCTGACGACGACCCACATTCTTCACATACCGTGGTGTTTTAATGTTGAGGGGAGTGAAGGAAAATTTCCCACAACCAAGTGACCACCCTACCGAATAGTGAAATGGCTAATCCAGTTGACTAAATTTGCGAACCTGGCTCCAAAGTCTAATTCATCTCATTCTTTTATCGCTTTTCGTAGCATTCCTTTCACCCGGCCGCCTGTCAATCATTGATCTTCCGGTAGCAGGATAGCTTTGTAAACAGTGTGACGACCGCACACACACTGAGGTGATTCATGAATTTTCGAAAATATAAATGCAATTTGCACGGATACGTTAATACTACAGTATTAGTCATCCAGAAAAGGTGGAGAGCGTGAAAAAAAATGATAGAAATTAAATTTGAAAACCGAAAGACGTGAGTTAGCGCGCTGTCAGGTGGCAGCTATGGTATTTTCAGCCAATACCATTGCGAACCACTCATTTCTCCGAAATATTACCCATCGGGGACTCGATAGGGGTTTTGGAATTAGGACCTGGCACGCAAGGACTTTTTTGTAAAAACTGAATCGTATAAATGTGTTTCAAACCATTGAATGTCAACTTTTACAAATCTTTAACTTGAAGTTGTAAGAATTTTGACTTTCCTATGCATGACTCGCTGGTGCTGACATTCAAAGCGCATATGTAAACAAAAGCCCATCAGGAGCTCTCGTCTCGCATTGGAGCACCCAGATGGCTGGTAGATGTCCACACACACTCAAACAGGAAACGACGACGACTAAATATTACTGGCGACACAGCGCATCCTCGGCCCTGGCTATAGAGCCAGCATGTCCCAATAAAAAGGGGGACACGTGCACTGGGCATTGTCAAGCTTTCCTTTCCCCATGAAAGACCCTGCCATTGGGAGTACAACATCCCTTATGAATCGCCAAAGGCACTTGTTAAATCTTATTAAATAAGCATACGTAATATCCGAGCATAGTCACAAAGTAGGCACAATGGGTCAAATAGCATGAATAAGGTCTTGTGATATGAATGGTGGATATTCAAGTCTGCTGGTTAAAGATCTGAAACTGCTATTTACAATGGTCGTATTTCCACGTTTCCTATAATTGAACCTGGAGATCACCTACAGCAAAAGCAAAATTCTGTTGCCCTTAACAACAAGTGTTACATTAAGGAGTATATGTATTTACTTTGAAAAGATCATAGAAGGCGAGAGCCAAAATGAAGCGTGAGGCGTACTCAACACACTCAAATTTTATACATGTATGCCCTCTTGGTGTCAAAGAATTTAATTCCTCTTGACTTTTGTCACAAGGAAGCTGTTAATTATTAGTGATTTTGTCATGTTTTTAATGTATTTACGTGGATTGACCACTGCGTTACTCTACCTCACCATGTGTGCGATGTTGCTGCTTGTCATACTTTCCCACTTGATGATAGGGGCGGGAGTAATCATTTGTCCCTGCGCCTTGGGCTTCATTGGTAGGTGAGACTCGGAGAGATACTAATAAAAGCCCAAGATCTAAATTTTTCGAAGAAGAAAACTGTATAATTCTATTGTTTACGAGCGGTTACAGAAAGTCGGTGTGGTAGATGGTACTATTTCTGATTGTAGCCTGTAACCTATGGTTGATAACTGTGTCCAAAGTATAAATGGTGCCAAGCAGGCCGTTCAGCTGAATGTATTCCAAACAAAAGGTACAAATCTAAATCATATTGGTGGCCAGAATTATCAAAGCGACGTGATAAAAACAGTTCTGGTGGCACCCTTGGGTGGAAATTAATCACCTTTAATGAGGGCCTGTGTTCGAAGCATGGACATTTGTTTAAAAAATAAAACAGTTCAGACGTATAAAAAGAGTCCATCGTTGAACAAAGCAAAATAATGCTTCGTCCCTTGGAGAATCTATTTCATAGAAAATAAATAATTAAAAAATTAGGACATAAATTTACCACACCTCTGGCCAGCTTAAATAGCTTACTAAGAAAGCAAGCAAACTCAGTGTAAATTGTGAATGACTTTCGCAAATTTTACAATAATATGAATTGCTCTCATCCGTCGGGTGGTAATGAGATCAGTCAAGCTGTACGGGCGATGTTTCATAAGAATATTGTGAATCTCCCATTGAATTATATGCCTCTACGGTTGATATAAAATATCATATGCTATATCTTGCTCGAAATAGTGCCCCCGGCCTTGGTGGAGTGACTGCTGAGCACCTTGTTCATATATGGAAGTTGCAATATTTACCGGATGCGTTTATCCACTATTAGTACAGTGGCGAGTCCACCAAAAAATTGAAACCTTTAACCGGCAAAATACCCAGCTGTATTTGGTACCAATCCAAAGACAAGAACCTCGAGTTTAAAGATAGGTAGTGTGTACTATCATTTTCATGGTCAATTTGTATTTATATTGGTTACCATGGCAACGCCATAAGGTTAACGAGAAATAAAGCGAAAAACACCTTATTAACCATAACTTTATACAAGTTACCACCTCACAACTTTACATCAGCATACCGACTATAGAGGTGTTCCATATGACACCACTCTGAGATAGTAAGTGTCAACAGCTGGTTGACATGGGAACAAAATTTGTCAATTTGTAAAAACCACTAAAATCTGCACTTTAACTTTAAAAACATGGTTATCGTTTTAAACATTAGGAATTAATTTCATCACATTTGATATTAAAATATGAATAGATTCTTTGTGCACATACCGTGAGCTCAATTAAGTGAAATAAGAGGGTTTTTCGGGTCGCCTAGTAACGTTCTTGTAAATGTTTAGATCACTCAAAAGGAGCACATTTTTTTTATATGGCAATTCGTCAAGAAATGATACATGTGATAATATTGCCGGTAAATCTTTCCTTACACAAATATATACCTAGCTAAATTTGGTATCAATTGAAAGACAAGAACCTGATGTTAAAATTGAGGCAGAGTAAACCATCAATTTAATGGACGATATATGTTTTATTTGCTACCATGGCAATGAAATTTATTTTTGCACTAATCAAGGGAAAAACACATTTTTAACCATAACTTTAATAACAAAGAAGTCATCACTCCATAACTTTACACAAACATACCTGCTATACAGGCACTTCATAGGAAACCAATGCGGGGAAACAGATGTTAACAAGTGGTTGCCATGGAAACAGAAACTTTATTTCAGAACCTGAATTTGGATTTTATTCAGTGGAAACTCGTTTCTTCCTTTTTATATATTATGCACAATTTTCATTAAACATCATGTTAAAATGTTAAGAAAGTCTTTCACAATTAAGGTTGAGGTCAATTGAGTCAAATAAGATTGGTATTAGTTGCCTAGAAATGTTCTCTCAAATATTCATCTCACTCAAAATTTCCATATTTTGGTTGATGCTGGAGCTTATTGTGGCCAGTGCTGTGCATTGGGGGAATTGACACATGTTGTAATACTGCCTATAGATTTTTACACATATTTTATAACATGCAGCTAAAGCTGATATCAAGCGAAAGATAAATACCTGGATTTTAGAGTTAGGTAGAGTGTACTATCTATTTCATGGGCAATATATGTTTTATTGCTAACCAAGGTAATGCAAATTCAGTTTCGGGGTAATCACGACGCAAAAAAACCTTTAGCTGTAACCACGATAGCTTTCTGCGCATAAAAATTGCCACTCTAACTCAGCATATCTGCTGACAATGCACTTCATGATGATGCAATTTGTTGTGGTCAGTGTCAACAATTGGTTGCCATATTAACTCAATGTTTTATAAAATAGTATAAATCTGCCATTACATTTTAGACACTTCTGTGTTGGCTTAAAGTAGTATGAAACATTTGATCAATTGTTATGTTAGAGTGTTGAAAAAGTATTGCTTCCCTGACTACCATCGTGGTCAATTTAGTGTAAAAATACCCATTGTTTTATGTTTTTTACCTAATATTAGGTAATTGTACAACACTGTCTATGATTTATGATATATGTAAGGTAAGCAAATATGGAAACATCAGTGATATTTGAGGGCTTTTATCTTTAGTATCATCGGTCAGCTGAATTTTTAATAATCATCACGGTGGCAGCAGTCGTCGTCGTCGTTGTTGTGGTTGTAGTTGTAGTACCAGGCACATCCGTGGATGAAACATGTCAAACGATATTTCTCTTGCCAAAATAGCAACAGTGAGATAGAATTAACTCTTTCAAAAGTTACACTCATGATCTTCAAACACACACTGAGCTGAAGAGAAGGAGCAGTCATGTATGTTTAGAATAAGTATTCTTTATCCCCACACATGCCATGAATACAGCTTTTTTCACCTATGTCTGCCTGGTTTACACGTAGTGCTGTGCAAGGGTTTACCGACATGTTCTTATCCCAAAACGGATTATTTGGAGAAAAAACCTACGAAGCTCTACAGGTGTTCAGGAACCTTCTCACATATGACCATGAGCACCGGTATGAAACACCGAGCGTGGAAGGAATCGGACTCCATGGTACGGAAAGGAGCTTCCCGTGTTGAAAATGAGGGCTGTCGGTGGGGATGGAACCCGTGTCGCATTGGTGGCAGGCCAGCGTAATACCATCAGACCACTGAGCTTGTCTGCATTAACTCATCAACCCATGCTATTGCTTTTGCTTTTACATAGCGGCTGAAATACAAATCCAAAACTGCAACCCTGCAAAGTTCTGTCATCAGCTGACGTAATCAAGTACATCCCTAGTGGGATTTTTCACCAAATTTGAAGACAACTTGAGAATCGGTTTGTTAAGAAAACCACCGACAGACACAGATATTTGCAATGCCATTGCTTTTGCGCTGAGCTTCTGTACATATAAGCATAATTTTCCCTGAGGCATTAATATTCCTACTTTTTCCAATGAAGTCTGCTGGGCCAGGGAACCTTTTCCAGTGTCAAAGTTGAATCCAACTTGGAGTCGCTTCTGGAAAATAAATGCCTGTGAACATGGATGCTTATTGAGTGTAAAAAGACGCTTATTGATTACGATGACACTTCAAAAACACCAGCAAATCGGGTTCCAGTTAACAAAAGAAGTAACTGTGGATGTAATCTGGTCACCAAATAACACAGTTATTTCTGAATTCAGTGTTAACCATTAGGCTTTTGCAGACCTACAACTTGGGTAATAAGAGTCGATGTTCCCTGTTAACAATTGGCACCGACAGCTTGCACAACAACACTGCCACAACATTTTGTATTTATGGCCTTTATCATGACCACTCCACCGTCACCATGCCCACTGTGTTACTCTGCATGTCTCTGGACCGTGGACAACCATATATAAGATCATTGCCGATTCGCATTAAGTTTCAATCAATGTATGTTGCTTGGTATATTTATGCATATATACCGAAACTAGATTATTTTCACCTCGCCTGTCCCCCACCCCAGCAAAAAATAAATTAAAAAAAAAAAAGAAAAAAATGCACAGGCCACTTGGGCCGTGGACAGTATATTGCGCTTTGACAACACGTCAACAGTTGCTTCCACTTATGGAGGATAATTTCCAATCCCATTTTTCTGATTGGTCGACCGTCGAACTCAATGTTCGATGAGGCATTCATGGTAGTTACAGCGTCACCTGCTAAACAAATTGCGATCCAGGGTTATATGTGATAGCAATAACATGTCAAGTGACCGTTATGCCCCATAATCAACAGGGTCGAAGACCCAGTTGATTATGATGGCACAATGGTCATTGTGACATGTTATGAAAGACTTGTAACAAGGGTGGTAGGGACTGGCCAATATATTCTTTGCTTCATGACATTTTACCCTACCTTTTGTGCCTGGTGTAATGTACCGCCTATGGAATTGTCACATGTCAAGTTTGACTTCTTGCTCATGTATTTTACACTTACAGATATGCCAGTAGGAAAGCAATATATTGGAAGCCAAAATGACAAATGGAAGACTTGGAGACATGAGTATGACAAATCACAGAAATGCGCACACACAGAGGGCTTACATTGTGCAAAAGAATTAACGTCAAAAGATTGTCTTTCTGTAGTCTTTCAATTGCAGAATACATTTGTACGTCTTACATTTCAAATATTAGCGGACACACAGTTTTACCTTTGTGACATTTCTCTTTAAACACATTTTATTCGAAAAACAATTGGGACATCAGGCTCACTAGTCCACATGAAGGCCTCTTGTGAATACACACAAGACAACATGGAAATTTCGAAACTCCCGTGCACATATGGATAACTAAAAGGACCACAATTGGGAAGAAAAATGAAAGAATGTGACGGTGTAATGAAATAAAAATGTGACACAAATAACATTTTAAACCTTTCAGGAATCTTACCATGTCTATAAAGTGCCCAAACTATTCCCTCGTTCCTACTATTTGTAATCCCACTTTTTCGATTTCGAACAGTATTTTTTTCATGTTAGAGCTACCAGAAGATATTAGTTTGGGTCGTAACTTGTTCCTAAGTACAACATAACTGTTGACTGAACATTTTCCAAGTTCGCTCCCCAAGACACCTTTTTTGTAAAGATCACTATATTTAAGTGATTGCAGCCCATTGGCATTCCAGCATTAATACTATCATTTTTTCTTTCTCCAGTGTGATAAAGTTGGTTACTTTATGGTTCGATTCTTTTAATTTTGTTCGAACTCATCTAAATAGTAAATATTCTTAACATGTTGGTCTAATAAGTTCCATTCTCTACTAGGTAATGGAAAGAGAGAATTGTGGAACTTAGTTTTCTTAGCTCCAAGATATTATGCTGTCCTCGTGTGCTGTTTCCTTTGTCTGTGGCCAACAGGATACACAATCTGTAAACCCGAGGGCGGGGGTGGGGGTGCAGGTGTGGCGGCTAGCGTTTCTTGTATTCATCACCAGAGCAGGGAGGATCACCTGACTTTCTAAACGGACCTCCGCCCATTTATTTGTTCAGGTTGGGGATTTGTTGTTTTCTTTTCGTGAGCGTTGCCCTTTACATAGTTTGTGTTTCACTGCCATGGATTAGAAATGCATAAATTGAAACATAAAATCGATCATTTTTTTCAGGCAAACAGCCTTTTGGGGGGAAAGTTGGATATCTACCGTCTAAAATTTACAGAGCACTTCACACACAATAACAAATCAAATTATATTCTAACAGTCTCACATTTCCCCAAACTTCCATAGAGACTTGTGATGACAGTAGTACAGAAACAATGATACAGCAGGCAACGCAGTTACAACAGACTTTTACATTCAGCTTCTCATCATTGCATCACGTGTGTCTGAGATGACTTAAGTTGTTCTAGATTCGGTCCTGTGCTTATGGTTACTTCACTCATTTTGCTAGTATTTATATCTTTTTAATAAATGAGACTTCGGGGTCACTCTGCCCTGCTGTAACTGAGTAAACCAGGGAGTTAAGGTACCTCTGGTCAGGGTACAAATGGGAACAGACCAAGACAACCTGTTTGTGTAAAGAATACTAAAACATCGTACTGACAGTAAAAAGCGAATGTCATGGTACAAAATAGCACGGACTATTAAAGGGTGTCAAAAAATTGGCATCATGATACATGTACGCACGATAGCATATCAGGACAGTCGAGCGACTGATATCTGTATATGCACCCAGCAACAGATCAATGCAACCCAAGTTTGCCATCTGAGTATAGACAGTGAAACATCAAATTGTTAAAGGTCACCGGATTTTCTAGAGTTACAGCTGTTGCATGATCATTGATATTCCCGAAGATTTAATTGCTTGAATTGATTTGAAAAGGTCAAATAATAAAACCTGCATTAAGGGTGATGGAATATGTTACGCATTTAAGTACCACGTAAACAGCTTTAAGTGACCTGACGGGCTACAGATAGGCCAAGGTATGGTAACATTTAAAGCAGAAGGCGCTGCGGTGCACGTTGACGTGTCTTGCCATTCTAATTTCCACATGATACTATGAGACTAGACCTAGTTACCTGTTTTGAATGGGATCCTACCATTAGCAATCCAGGAATCTTGTCAGCATGTATTCTGAGATTCTTTTTGCCCTCGGAGTGAATAGATTGACTTTCTATCGTATGACCATTTAACCGAGTCCTCTTCAATATTCAAAAGTCACATCAGCAAAGTGTGACATACAATCCTTGCCCTGCAATTGCTCGCAAATTCTGAGACTGTCAGTGAATAGTGCTTGACACAGTGAAGGAGGCTCTGTGGCCCGCAAATTTAAATGGTAGTATCGTACACATCATTAACGATTATTTAGGCGGGACAGCAAGATTTACAAATTTGCGCTGTGCAAGAACGTAAGACACTCTTTGTGAATCATTGGAACCCTTCTCTCAAGTGCTTTATAACCGTGTACAGAAACACAGCTGCTGTTCATCTTTTCAAGAAGTTTAAACAGGTGTGTTGACATGGAGCTGAATTGTCTAATGAACTTTAAATCTATAAATATTTCAATATCTAGATTCAGTATGACATAAATTTCCTTTCAGTTTGCCGGTGTTTCAGGACGACTTGCACGCCGTTTAATAGGACATCCCAAACCGAAGGGCAGCAGATGTAAATTTCATGCATGAGGCTAAAATTATGAAATTTTGGATTACAGTACCTTTTTCTGCCTCTGATGTTTATGGAATTGACACTTATTTTACTTTCAGGCCTATATCATCTCCTCCTATGTCAGGTGTGCCACCTTTAGTTTAACCCTTGAAGGTCAGGCATGTCTCTCTTATATCCGCCATTCCAAGTCAAGTATGTTAGCTTTATTGACACCTGTGACCTCAGGTATGTCACTCTTATACCAGCCATTTCAGTGTAAGGTATGCCACTTTACATTGTGCTCTGATGTCAGGTATATCATCTTAATATCTAACCCTTGTATTTGGGGTAAGAAATCATGTCGACCACCTTAGTGCTATCACTGTTATGTGTATCATCGTTATATCTAACCCTTGTACTTTGGGTAAGTCGTAATGTAAACCACCTTAATGTTAGATAGCATGAGGAAAAGTGTTCAGTTAATGAACAAAGTCCTGGTATTTCATTATTCTTTTTGTGGCTATTCCATTTGTTTTATAGCAGACAATGTGCATTTTTGCATCAGTGTTGTACCCCAGTTTCTGTTATAAAAGACCAAAATGCACTGTAAATACATGTAATGAGAAAATGCGTTGCAACGACTTCTCTGGTCAGACTCTAAAACATATGGCTTTCGCACAATTGTAGCTCAGCTAATTTTTGAGTTAGCTGTGTGTAGGTTTCAGAATATTTGATGTCAATCAAAAGTTCCCAGGTGGAACTTCTCATCATTCGTTGGAACTAAAATCCAGTTCGGGACTCGGATTGTGAAAAACCGTCAATAGGGTAACAACTTTTGAACTTTTCTCTTAAGCTGCCTTTGGATTATCTTCAAAACTTGGTATAAATATACCTGAATTGGAATTTTTAAAATTGCGAAATTAATTAAAGAGTTTTTTATAGGCATTTTCAATGTACGAGAACAAGCCTACGTGCATGTGTATGTGGTAATATTTGTCAATATGACTGTTTCTTGACTAGACTGTAGTACTTCAGTGTAACCTGGATCAGCTGAGCACAGATCTGAGCAATGTCAGTGCTCTTGTTGACATAAATCAATCACTTAATTGGTTATGTACTTATCGATAAAACACTTATAGTTAATTTTGGCCTGATTAATTGAAACTCCAAATAACAGCAGCCTATTCCACGCGATTATTCACACGTGGATGATATTCACTTGAAGTTTTATCTTTTAGCGGTTGTGCAAGTTCCGTTGTGCCATTTTATATGGATGTAGCCAAAGAAATGCAGGAAGAAAATATATCTGATGACATGGCCATCAGATGTAAGCAAATGTAGTAAACGCAAACATATATTTACCAGTTTTTCCGAAAAAAACAAAAAACAAAAAAAAACAAAAAAAAAAAACAAAAAAAACAAACAAACTAAACAAAACACCCCCGCCCCCCCCCCCCCCCCCAAAAAAAACCCCTGTGTGCTGCTTCATGATTTATAGCCTGGGGCTACCTCAGTATCTAATACATAATCCCTATTCTGGGCCTACAACTGGTAACTGTATGGCGTTATATTTACATTTTCAGGTGATGCTCACGCTGTACAAGTCCCATTATATGTTGTACATTACATTCATTCCACAAATTAACCTCCCCTGCACGCTAATGACACAGATACTATGGACACTATTCAAAATATCCAATCGACTTGGCTGCCACTTTGAAAATTGTTGATTCTGCATACAATGGTATGTAAATTAGGATACTATTGGGATCATCTTGTGGGGTGGGAGTGGGGAGGGAGGTTATGATATATGAAGCCAAAAGTATATATTTTGCAAATGTTTCAAAGCATCAATTATGATTTGATATATGCTGTGACCACGATCACTTTGATATCCAATTCAAATATATTTTTGTGCAACTTTCCTGCAATCAATGCATTGTGCACTGTTCAAAATGGCTCCACTTGGCATCTCAAGGTATCGTGTCATATTTGGATTTGGAACTAATGATGATTACTGCTTCAGACACAACCAAGCAAGCAGATTAAAGTTAAAATAATAAGTCGTGCTTTAAAAGTACTTTAACGACTGTTTGCTCTGGTAACTCAGAGAACGTACATCTGGAAACTTGCAAAATATTACGATAACGATCAGTGAACAACCAGGACTATGCTGTTTGACCGAACAAATTTGTCTATGCAGTTATGCAGTCTTCCAAACCCAAATTACCTCTCCAGACAAATTGAAGCTGTGCTTGAGTTGTTTTTACTGCACAGTAGCTGCACACGATGGCCATTCTCTTCATAAAACCTTTCAGCCAGGGTCGATCAATTTTTATAAGGGAAGGGCAGCTTGAAAGTATATTTTCCTGTTCCCTTAATTTAAAGGTTGGAACTTTTTAGTAAGGTCTGTCAAGTTATAAGAACTACACATATATTTTTGTTAGGCCGTAGGTGACTCATTTACTGGTTGAAACGTGTTTCGAATGGATGTCATTACCCTTTTACCTATTGCATCATTTGACGTCAGTTGAAATTGTTACCTGGGTACAGTCGGAGGCACTTGTGGACAAAATAAATCTGTGCTTTGATGATCACCTCGTAATGTAATAGAATTGATGCTGTGAAAGAAATGGGTGAAGTTGTTGAATTGGTGCATTTGCAGCGTTTATGTCTGAAATATACAAAAAGATGGAAGTCGGCCAACCTGGAACAAGCACATTGGCAACATGTGGAAATGAAAGAAGCAGTTGTATGGTAAGCCAATTTTACATTTAATCCTATTTTGCAATATCACTGAAACTTTGAGATTCATTCATGATTGATGGAGATAATGACTTTAATGACTTTTCTCAGAAAAAACAGGGTTTTCAAACCACCATGCAGATGTGTGATTGGCACAGATATTTAAATTGCGTGTAAAATCCACGGGTTTGTGACAAAACAGCGGATTTTGTGGATTAAACCCGTTGTTTTGTGACAAACCTTTAGTTTTATAACAAAACTCATAGTTACCACTCATATGAAAACCCGCCAGTACTTTCGGGAGTGTTTTCAATATCGGGGCAACCTTTTCCACTAAACCCCATCTTTGACTCAGCGTGGCGTCTTAGTCGTGGGCCCTGTGCTGCTACATAATTCATGGCCTGGGGGCGACTTCAGTGTCTGATACAGAATTCCTATTCTAGGGCCCACCGCTGCCTGCAACTGCTAACTGTACGGCCTTATAATTACATTTTCAGGCAATGCTTACCCTGCATAAATCCTATTATATATTATACATTACATTCAGTCGACAAATTAACCTTCCCTGGACACTAATCACACATATATTTTGGATACAACCTCTTCAAAATATCCAATCGACTTGGTTGCCACTTTGAAAATTGGGGATTCCGCGATCAACGGTTTCTAAATGAGGATGGTATTGGAACAATTGGGGGTGGGGGGGAGGTATAATGTAGGAAACCATAGGTATATATTTTGCAAATATTTCAGAGCATCTATAATAATATGATGTATGCTGTGGCCGCGATTCACTTTGATATACAAAGCAAATGTATTTCTGTGCGACTTTCCCACAATCAATGCATATGTGTTGCAAAAAGAAGAATTACACTGTAAATTTTTGAAATATGCTCCATTTACATTGACCACCATTGTCTTTGATTCTAAAACAGGTTGAATTGATTCCAACTTGAGCATAGTTAAGCTAGTTCACAAATATGTGTAAGATGGATGTTCTTTTCCCCTTGACACACTACCTTATTTGACGTCAGTTTAATTTGTTACCTGGTCACAGCCGATGACATTTGTTTCATGTAAAAGAAAAACCCTTAAGTTTCATAACAAACCCTGGAGTTTGTCTCATGAAGACACGGTTGCTGAATATGAAACCTTTGGTTTTGTGAATAATTGGTCAATACAACTTCTTGCATAGACGTAAATCACGAGTATATGGCCTAGATTGCATTTGGAATTTGCCACTGTCCAATCTGCTGGCACTAACGAAATAAAAGCTGCCCTTTGTACTATTTTATTGATGCACCAACAGTTATGGTCCTAGTTCTAATGCACAACCATACCAACAAAAGGCGACAGAAAATGTAGTTTTTTTTGTATTGTTTAAAAAAAAAAAACAACAACTGTGGTATTGGTTTTCAAGTGAAGTAACTGGCAACTTTTTTCTCTTTTATAAATACAATTGGTAAACACAAGGTACTGTATTTCTTAATGAAGCTAATATAGTATAATGCAACGTTGTGTACATGATAGATCACGTGACGGCAACATTTTACCTTCTGACGACCCAAAGGAGCTTTAATGTGCTGAAAAAATAACAATTAATACTTGAAAAGAAAACATGCGCTTGCAACAATCACAATGGTCATTGGGGCCATTGCTTTCTGCAACACGTTCTATTTCAGAATGCTTAAAACGTCGATGGCGAAAAATGCACACCTTTTCATAACTTGGTAGTCTTCTGGCTAATTGTCACGAGTTCATGCGAGGCAGCGGAGAACGGGACGTGGGAATTATATGTGCAATTCTGGATTTACAAGTCTTTCTATGCGGCCTGCTTTTGATTTCGCTTGATGATTTTGTGGCACAAAAAAATCACACTGCCGTGATAGAACATTGAAGTGGATGACTTTGATGTTCACTATTTTGTACCGAACAGCCTGTCTGCAGGAACTTCCGCCTGGTCTGGTTGAGCTATTTCAATATCAACGGGTATTGAAAATGTCACGGTTAAAATTCTCAGCAATTAAGTCTTATCATATCAGTCAAAACAAGGGTGTACTTTTCCAAAGGTAGAAAGTTGGTGAGTTGACATCTATGCTTGTTGATTGTCAAAATACCAATACCCGTGCGTCAGGCGGAAATAATTAGAATTGCCACTGAAGTTCCACAAAGGCCCGTCTGGTTCCCATTTAATGCCTCTATTGCATGAGATCTAATTACATCACCGCACTGGAAAAACGTTTTGATGCTAGTAAAAACATGAATGACCACCGAGCATATGATCAAATACCTCACTTGGTCTTCTTGTGGCAACACAGAACCGAAACGAACTCGAGTAGTTCTATAATGAAGCTACCTACTCTGCTGGTTACTTTTCCGAAGTACACACAAACACATACACACATCACCACACTGACCAAAAAGTATATAACATGACTTGAATTTCATGCACAGTTGCAAAATTCCCGGAAAGCATCAGACACGGTCTGCACTAATGCAAGTATTTAGGACATGTCAGCCAAGCATGTTTCTAAATTCTCTTTATTTGTCATAAAAAATGTTGAAAGGATGGGCTGATACCTTGATACAATCATATTTAAATTTATCCCCAAGCATCATCTTAATGTTCACCAAAGAGCATGAATGCATGATATGGCGTGAACAAACGTCTGAAGATAACATTGACTATAAAGGTAACGTCCAACCTGGAATAGTTGCTTCATCTCCATGCCAAATACCACACAATTTTAATATTCGTAACATAATTAACCTATATACTCAATTGACCACAAGTCTGTGTAGGAATCTGTATGCACTAAGAATGAATCTTAAAATTCAATGTTGTATAAACACAGCCTTTTGGGTAAAAATATTGTTTTGTGAAATATTGGATATTTTTCGAAAAAAAGTAAAACATAAAGTGCTCGGATTTGTGTTATTATCATGATCTCAACAGCTGTGTCTGCAAAACATTATCATGGATTTTTCATAACTGTATCTGTTTTTTTTTTTTTTTTTTTGCTGATAATACAAACCTAGGAAAACGGCTTTTTTATGAAAATGCTCAAGGTTTGGCGAATCTTCACTTTTCATACGGATTCTAAAAGAACTTATCATTTCTTAGAAAACCCAGGATACAATTTTGCACCGGCAAAATTCTTGGAGTAAATCAATTTTAAATTGTGTCAAATAAGATGATTCGTCTTGGAGAAATATCGACGTGTAGCAAACAGTATGATGCAAACACCTGTTGTCTGTAGTCAAGATTCAAATGCTAACACGGTCTATTGACTACCATGTTAACATTGATTTATTTTCTTTGGCCATTTTTTAAAAGATTGCATTGGGGCTAGAAGTACCACATTTGGACATGCTAGACAACATGTATGTCTGGTAAAATGTCCCAAAATCCCAAAATATAATTATCCAAAACAGGTTGGATATTACCTTAATTGTTCTCATGTATTAACGTAAAATAAAAGAAGAGGAAAACCACAAAGCAAATTATCCTATCCAGCTCTATCAACCAAAAAAAAAAAAAACAAAAAAACAAAAAACAAAAAAAAAACAAAAAACGAAAAACGAACAAACAAACAACAACAAAAAAGCAAAAACAAAAAAACAAACAAAACCCCCACCACACACATACACACACAAAAAGCAACCGCGATTCGGCTATTTTCCTATTATGGTCCATATCAAGCATTTGTAATTTTAAATAAATATTCCAGTTGACAAAGATTACACCACCTTGTCCTAAGTTTGGCAACATAGTAGACATTGAATGCCTGTTTTCATTAGACATACTTTCCAGGATTTTGACATCCGTGTACTTTTTTTTTTTTTGAAAAAGGGGACACCATTGGTGTCAATGCCATCCATAATAGATATATGGAAGTAACTGGTGGCAATTCCATCCAGCTCGGCGCGTTTGCCAGAATATTGTGCAAACTTTTACCCAATGTACAACACAAACGTGAAATAAGTCATATTAATTTCGCCGTGTAAGACGAATGGAGCTGATCTTAGGGGACAACTACCATTTTTACACAGGACCAACTGACAGACATTTAACACAGGGGAGGCTTTGTGCTATGCAGTGACATTTCAAAAACCACTCGAAAATATACCAAACAAGGCTACTCGACATATTTCAGTGACAATGATGTGGCTTGTTATTGCAAGAAAACAAAAATTGATTTTAAAAATGATCGATTTCCACCAAACGTTTTCTTATCCAGACAGTACTTTGTGACACGTTTCAAACTTCTTTGGAAACTGTCCCTGTGCAAAGGTAACGTTGCCCTTGATAATTTGATAATGTCAACAAAACAAAAAGTACTATTGAGAAGGGGGAAGAAAACTTGTTCCGGATCCGTTCTCCGACACGCCAGCAGATCCTAGGCTCCAATGCATTTACATATTCTTGCAGAAAGTGTCAGAAAAGTGCCAATCACGTGAAGACTAAAGGCACATTAAGATTACCTTTATCCAAATGTGAAGCACAAAACATATTGTGTAATCAATTAATGAATCAATCAATCAATACACCAAGAGACAAAATAGACAAAAATGTGAAAAGGAAGTCAGAATGGATGAAAAAATATTGAAAAAGAGGGAAAAGAAAAAGAAAGAAAGAAAGAAAGAAAGAAAGAAAAAGAGAGAAAGAAGGAAAGAAAGAAAGGGAAAAGAAGGAAAGAAAGAATGTTGTTTGCTGAACAAGAATACACATCTTGGTGCTCTGGTATTTGCAGATGATTTAATATTGTTAACCCCCACTGTGCATGCAATGACAAAATTACTGGAGGTATGCCACAGAGTATAATGTCATATTTAATCCCACTAAAAGTAAAATTTTAACTGATACAGAGTCTGATTTAAAGCCTCAAATATACTTGAATGTATTACTCGTAGATCATGTCAAACAATTTGTCCATTTAAAAGACTTAATTTGGTCTTACATTAATGAAAATTGTTTGGATAAATGTATAAACAAATTCTTCTAAGAAGTCAATGCTCTGATTGGACAGTTTGGTCATGCCTTTTCAGTTTTCCAGAGACACATCCATTGAATCACAAATCCATACCAGGTTTATAGAATTCTTGTACTCCATAGCATCGAGTGATAAAGTGTTAGGAATGTGTGCCAAGTTAGCAATAGATGGGAGTCAATCTGCAGCAGGAAAGTCAGAAAATTTCATCCGTCATGAGTACAATTTAGCTTGCGATTTCTTAAAAAACAAACGTTCTTTTGTAACTCGAATCATAATTCCCCTCATTGATACCGATGAATCAACAGTAGTCAGCGCCAGTTTGATAGGAGAATTCAACATGAAGAAAAAATGAAGTAACAGCCAGATTTGATTTTATATCTTTGCAGAGAGTAAACAATGCCACTGTGTCTCATGCCTACATGTAATATCTTTGTATAGAGCATAGTGGACAATGAACTTGTATGTATGGAATCTTTGAACTTTTTTTGACTGAATGTGTTCTTTGTGTACGCTGAATATATATATAGAGTCGATATGTGCGTTTCCCATTTCAGCTAGGCGACTGGTGCCAAAGGTTGCAGGTTCGAGTCCCGCTCGTTCCGAACATGAAATATATATATATATATATATATATATATATATATATATATATATATATATGTTAAGTTGATGTTTGGGGATAAATTTAAATATGATTGTATCAAGGTATCATTTGTTGAGAATAATAGGCAAGCAAAGTCTTGGTTATCCCAATTCTTGACGTTGCAGTCTTTCATTCACTCCTACTTCATGTCACTGCAAATTTGCTACCTGGCCATCTTATATGTATGTTTTGTCGTGATCAGTTTTGTGTTTGGACATATGATAGCGTTTCACCTGAACAAAATTTCTAAATTAGTTTTACGACCAAAAGCTGTTATGGAAATCAATAGTAAAATAACAAAACAGGACATTTGGACTCGAAAACTGTTAAAAAATAGACTCGTTTTGAGACTCGCTTTACAAGTGTTAACAAAACGTGCATCACATTATTTTCATATTTGATTTCTCACGTACTTAGTATTGTGGTTTCATTCTGACGACGACAAGGACGAGGACTTTGATGATATTCACGATATGCTTCGAATTTGCAGTGCATGTAAATTGCTTTAATTGCGCTGTACTGTTTTTTCGCCAATTTCGCTGTCGGCACAAAACCGTGAAAATAAAAACGCAGTGGAATAGTTTTCTGACATTGTTTGAATAGGAATTATGTCCAAAACGGTAAAATAAAACTACAGTGAAATGTCGAAAATACAAAAATCTTGAAAATTTATACATGCGAAAATAAAGAAATTTACAGTATACAGTGTAATGCATGACACCCCTGAAACACTTGGAGCTTGAACTTTGACATAAAATAAGGTGATTAATCAGACAGTTTGGTCAAGCAAAAGACCGACAGAAATGCACGACCTGAAAGGATTCGCTTTGTATGTGCAACGAAAAATACTGTTCAATCTTATTTTGCGCTAACAAACACAGGATTTCATTTCAGCCTGGCGTGACGGTCACATAATAAGAAGAAAGCCCATCAAATGGTTTTGCTTGAAAGTTGGCAAAATAAAAGTTCTGGGGATGTTTGTCAACGCTGCGGTGCGCGAATGCAGTTGACTCAGTTTTATGGTGACGAGGAAGGTTATTTTTTAAACATTAGTGAAATACTTATTTTTACAAACACAAATATTACAATTGCTCAAATATTACATGTCGGTTCAGTCTTCACCGACCGTTGGTCTACACATGTTGATGTATATTTTGCATGTATTGGGTTGTCAGTGGATATGAACCGTCTGATTTTCCCTTTTCTCCTTGAAAACGTGGCAGCAGGCAAGATTTTCATCTGCAAGATGCTTTTGTTATAATGAATTAGCGCTACATAATGCTATATGCAACAGAATGCCATTTTAGTATCATAGAGCGCAGCCCTTTAAGTCGATGCGTTAAATATTACCTCAAAGAAATGTCGACCCAAATTGTAGCCATATATACAGCATCAGTAAAGGTATTGAAGGTGTTTCCTGTTATGTGCATACGGGTTATATTCCAAACCTTTTCATGATCGCTGTTATTTGTAAGCCACAAAGAGCCGATTTGCCTCGTTTCCTGTTGATCGGCACGAAAAAATTAGTTTGTCTGAAAGCTTTGGTGTGAACAATTTGCTTGGGGTGTTTCCCTTAGATGCTACTTTTCAAGGGAGGGATAAAAAGAAAAAAAATATTCCTGTGATTTCACCACATGTACTTGAAGTCCTTACCTAGCCAAGGCGATTTTTAATCCTCGTTATTCTGTGGTCAAGGTCATAAGTTTAAAAATACACCATGCAGGCGGTGTAGGTTTTAATCTATCGTATTTCATTGAGGCACTAAGTCGGTATCACCGGGAATAAGGGAAGGTAAGAAATGTTGTCTCCATTCTTTGATCCGATTGATTTTATTTTTTTCCAAGGAAAAGAGAGTAAATTAATTACAGTATCATCAGATACATCAGTTCTAATTGACTGTCGGCACTCACACTGAATGTGATATTGAAAAGCCGAAGCGAATTGGGTGCGTATTTTTTCATTTAAACGTATTTATTAAATCTGGATGGCCTTATAGTACATCGAGATGACCAATTCATGGAATCTACTGAACATAGAGACACACAGTAAGTATATTCAAGACAAATAGGACAATACAATTGTTACCATGTATAATATTAGTGAAAACTCAGTACAAATATCAAGTTTGATCACATGCAAAATGCAAATGAAACCAGTCTGAAGTTTGGTTCACTAGTATGAACATAAGTTCAATATTTACCCGATGCAGAAAAAAAGTTTGACTTCGATAAATTTGCATGGTCCAAACCAATGATCCTTACAGTAAGCGAAACATTTATTTGATTAAGCGTCTGGTATGAATATTGTACTGCTGAAGTGCATCACAGGTCTAGATATCTAGGCAGTTAGAAAGCTCGTTACTGCCGCGGAGAAATATCTCAACTGACCTGTTACTACCAACGTGGATTGTAAGATGGGGGGGGGGGTGACCCCCCACAGCAATCAAAGAAATAACAGCATTAAGTAATGTGTATCTGTGAATAATGTAATAGGGTCAGTAAAGAAGAAAAGCTTGAATTCTTCAGTGGGATACGAACAGGCACCGGGTGGGTAAGGATAGTACCTTTGTGAAGGTCAAAGTTTAAACTATAGTATCCTGGCGTAATTGTGGAAGACGAGTATCTGTCACCATGGAGGCAGAACTCAGGAACATTGTTTGTGGCTAAGAGAGTAATTTCAAGTTTCGCTTTATATATATGTAGGCAAAGCGAATCTCTAATATCGGAAGGAAAGATATTCTACTGTTTGATAGCATCTGGGAAAAAAAGTTATCCAGGCCCGATGATCTACATCTAATGGGGGTGCACTGACGTTGAATGTCGGAAAGCACGACGAACGGGTAGATGGGGTACCAGATTAAAAAGGTAGGAATCAGTCAGTTTGTGGTACATTTTGGAAAAGAGGACAAGCTTGAAGTATTTACGTTTGTCTGCAAGAGTTGACCACCCAACTTCACGAAGTAAACTAACATGTGAGGTATGTTTCAAAGCACCAGTACAAATTTTAGCGGCGTTATACTGAATCGATTCCAAGCGATCAGACAGCACCTTAACAGTTGTCTAACAATACCCAAGCGCACCCAAGAATTGGCTGGATCATGGAACAATTCAATTTGATTAGAGATTTGCGTGACAGTTTATACTTAAACCTCTGGAGTAAGGAAATTCTTTGATGAGCTTTACTTGCTAGTGCGTGTGATATGGCAACACCAAAATAAGTCACGAGCCAAGGTAATCACGAGCTGTGTATGATTATTTGCTCAGAAATCGGAGACCCACCTAAAAAACACACGCAGATGATGAGGTTTCATGCGTTTTACAGAAAATAAAACATAGTGATTTGATGGAATGCATTGAATAACACTCGCCATAATCTGCCCCATTGATGTATTAAAGACAGATTAAAGACAGATTGGTGTTCAAGTGGCGTGAGGTTTGAACAGGGTGATTGACAATTTCCAGTATGCTAATATCATCGCGAACAACATCACATCACATGTGTGATTGTCCATGAAATCGTTTAAATACACCAAGAATGTGAGTGCCCCGAGGATAAAACCCTGAGACACCCCAGCCAAGATATGAAGCCAGGCAGAAGATTGACCATTAATGTTAACTATTTGGAAGCGATTTGAGAGATAGCTTTGGACCCAGGTAACAAGATGATCGGATGTGCCAAGTTGCTTAGTTCAAAGAGAAGTCCAAGATGCCATAACTTGTCGAACGCTTTAGAGACGTCAAAATACCACTCTGGCTCCCTTTCATAGCTCCAGACCGTTGTAGATTATATGGAGCAGGTAGACAAATTGATTGATTGTTGAGGCGCCTGTATTGGATCCGAGTTTTTAGATGTTGAGAGACTGTTTGCAGTGAAATATTCATAGAGGGCATTAAACATCAGTCGTTCAAATATTTTATAAACATTACAGAGTGAGTATATTGGAATATAGTTGCATTTTAGTTTTATTTATATGTTACATTTTTGGAGGACAGGAAAAATATTGGAACGTTTCCAGGAAGAGTGAAAAAATAAGCTTGATTAGGAGAAAGTTTGAATATTGTTGTAAGAGGATTACAGATGGAACGAGCAATATTCTTGAGAAGGATGTTGCCAATATTGGCATGCCCGGTCGCAAAAGTATCTTTTAGCGACAATAAAACTTTCAAGACATCCTGCTCATCAAACGTCATATCAGCTAATCTAGACTCAACACGGTGACTGGAGGGGAGTCAGTGCGGGAAGAAGTTGTGCATTGAGTTAGAAAATACGTTTTGAAAATGTCACATTTTGTTGACATTGCCAGGGATAATTTGGTCGTTTTCAATAACAGAAAGAATATTCTGTTGAATTTTAGATCCAAAGACAGATTTAGACAAGCTCGACCATTGTTTTGGATTTATTTTGTTATCATCCAGTTTAGAACGTAATTAAGTAATATACGATGGCATCCATTTCCAAAATTTGTTGAGGACATGGCTACGTGACTTCCTGTGAACCTGGTAAAATCTGTCGATCTCCAAGGAACCTCGAGTATGTAAGGTGGTGGCGTGCTAGCTGTGTTCTTTTAACGCTTCCATGCCTGATTGCGGACATGAATAAGCTTTTCTTTTTTTTTTACCTCGGGGGCAATCCATGGCTTGTCAAAGGGTCTTACCGTGACTACTCTGTACGGGAGGGGGAGAGAGAGAGAGAGAGAGAGAGAGAGAGAGAGAGAGAGAGAGAGAGAGAGAGAGAGAGAGAGAGAGAGAGAGAGAGAGAGAGAGAGAGAGAGAGAGAGAGAGAGAGAGAGAGAGAGAGAGAGAGAGAGAGAGAGAGAGAGAGAGAGAGAAGTAACAAAGCTTCTGTTAAGCACCAGGCCATAAGAGTCAGTGATAATAAGATCAAGCGGTTTTCTATGTATTCTTGTGGTTCTCATAGGTTCTTGCATAAGCTGACAGAGGCTGTGTTGAGAAACTAGCTTGAAGAGCGCCAAACCAAGATCACTATTCTGGTGTAGTGAATTCCAGTCTAATAGTCTGTCATTAAACTCACCAGTAATAAGGAGAGAATGTGGGATGCTGTCAAGCGCTATAGAGATGAGAGTATTTAAAGACTCAAGAAAGGCATCCCATATTTCAGCTGGCTGGCAAGGAGGTCGATTATAATTTTCATCAGTAAGACCCCATTTTTTGTAAAAGTCTCACCTCAGATACATTCTAAATTAAAATCCTCTAGATTGTAGCGAAGAAGAAACATATGCAAGGACCCCTCCTCTTCGTCCTCTGGGACAATATCTTCTAAAAGGAGGCTGAAAATAGTCAATAAAGAGGAGTTGATCTGGAAAGTTCGCATCAAGCCAAATTTCGGACAAAGTAATAACAGCTAAGCAAACGTATGTACATGGGGTTGACCAGCGGCTTTGAAACAGTCAAATTGCCACTCTATTCTGATCAATGTTAATCCACGTAAGGAATAATGGGAGCGGGAGCGGGGGCGGGGGGGGGAGGGGGGAGAAGTTTCTGCATTCATAATCGGTGTCTGTGAAAGTGCCAAGAATGCTGACTTTGGATGTGCGTTAATACGTCGGTAGGTGGATGTACGGTGTGGTTAAAGGGTACTAGATGAATATAAAGATTCGGTCGGCATCCCGTGGTAACGAAACGAATTACGCGGAAATGCAGAAAAAACACAAAACAATATGAAAGAACACAGCATGATCGCTAGGAAAATAATTGTAAGTGGCCTAAAAGAAAAAACAAGATAAAGTTAACGATTCCACAGAGTTTTGGACATCAAATATTATGCATCTAGGTATTATGAAAATTGACTCGTCCAAAACGTATAAAACAGGTCCGTCCTGTGACGGGGGAACAGGACAATGCAATGTGATCTTTTGTGAGAGAAATATCTTAGAATATGCATTGGAAAATAACTAGAAGTAGGCTACTATGCTTATATGCTAAATGCTCGAATATAATTTGAGCTTACAGAGCACGTATTCAAGACATTCATAACGCTCTGGCAGTGTTATGAGACCGTGCGAAATTGACCCAAAATCAAGTGTTATTCTCATGTGTAATGCATGTAATTAGGTTGCAAAATGCATAACTGAGTGTGCTTATAAAATTGTAATACAACAATGGGAAATGACACAAGTCTGCTTGTTATTCGACCCAAAACATTTTGGTAAACAAGGCAATGGAGATATGAGTGGGAGCCAAAAAAGATAGAAGTGCTTATACATGTATCTTTCCCCACATAAACATGTGTACAAAATCTATAACACGACACAGTCCTGACGTTTACATAATTCAGTATGGGTAATTTACATGCTAAAAGGATGAAACCGACTTGTCTTATGATGAGGGAGGTGTCATGCAATAAAAACTTAATAATAATAAGGAAAGTTTCTTGGAAAATACCATGTGAAACTATAACTGGAAGTAGGCTACTATGCTTGTATGCAACGTATTCGAAGCAAACTTAAGTATGCAAAATACATGTATTAGAAAGATTCATTATACTGTTGCAATGCTATGAGACGATATAGAATTAATAAAGTTAAGTGATGTTAGCATGTATAGTGCATATTAACAGGTTGGAGCACATTTGTGCTTGCGAATATTTATCTTTAACAATGTAATAACAAAGTCTTGCAAGGGTCGCAAACATATGGAGAGACAAGGCAGTTCACGTAAACAAACAAACAAAGACCACATGTGTTCACTAGATGCCAAATAAACTACAAAGAAGCTACTATGCTTTCGTTCTAAGTCCTCGGTTATCATCGACAACACAGTGTACATATATTAGGGACATTTGTAAAATTCCTGTAATATAGAAAGACGATGTAAAAGTAATGTAAAGTTAAGTGATGTTCATATGGTTATATAGTACATTGTATCAGGTCGGTAATAGTTATTTATAGCATTACTATTTAACAATCGAAAAAAAGACACAATTTTTTGCTGTAATATGGAACAAAAACATTTAGGTAAACAAAGCAGTTAAGATATGGGAAAGCGGCCGTACAAAGACCGCGTGTCTACAGGACAGGCATTACTTCAGCTTCTTTCTCTGCAAAGAAACAATGGTAAAAATCTGTTACCTGACACAAACACCTAACGTTTACAACTCCAGTTTGAATAACATATGATTTTGCTGTGAGCAAACTGTTCACCAAGGTGCGTTTTATCGGAAAGTTTGACTGACTGAGGAGTGCCACTGGCGTATCACAATAAAAATTGTGACATATAAGCAATGTGGTACAAATTAAGCATATCAAGGATCAAAGTATCGCAAGGAGGGAAAGATATTAAGCAGTGTATCTTCGCTTTACATCAGGAGACTGAAACAGTGAAAACTGAAAATGCAGTTGACCACGCGTGCAAGAGCACCGCGCGAGAGTGACTGGAATACAAGTATGTGTTGGGTCATGGTGTCGATATTTAAAATAGTTCAGTTGAGTTCAGCTAAGTAGCCACAATGTTTATTATTATTATTATTATTATTATTATTATTATTATTATTATTATTATTATTATTATTATTATTATTATTATTATTATTATTATTATTATTATTATTATCATTATTATCATCATTATTATTATTATTATTATTATTATTATTATTATTATTATTATTATTATTAAACCCTCGTCGTTGGAAAAATCAAAGCATAGGTACATTCAGATGAAAATCATATAAAACTAAAATCAAAGACATAATCTTACAATGACAAGACAGCACGGCAGCCAACAGACCCAGCATTTCGCGCGGTAACGGCCACTCTCAGAACAATGAGTGAAATGTGACGTCATTACAACATTGGTTCTCTGCTTAGCCCGCACTTGTAATCAATAAGGAAGAGACAACATGTTAAGAAAAAATGGTGCAAGATTTATGATCTGGGGAAAATCGCACAAATTTCTATGATCTCAGACCAAGTAAACATTCAACTCCTGCTTACTATAAATTTGAACAATTATGCCTGTAGGGATTTCCCTGTTCCAATGGTTGAACTCGCGGATATGCATCCGACCGTCTTTGGTCCAACAATTTGCTTATCTCGTCGGAGACCTCAAGCAGCAAATGTGATATGGGCTCTTTTGTTGTGATCCCTCTCAGAACCAAGTTGAGGTTATTTCTATATATAGCGGAACTGGTTATGTGAACAATGCACATTTAACTTTGCGCCATAATGTTGTTGGTGCTTTGTTGTTTTTCTGCTGAATATCACAAAAATTAAAATAAAGTCTTTATAGACTTTATTTGCATAATGTTCATGTGTCCTATTTTCAATAAAAAATTCAAAGCTTCAGGACCATCAACGGTTATAAACATTTTGAACTATGGCCAGAAAGGAAAACATCGCAAAAACTATCATAAATTCGTTTCTTCTTATTTATTTAATCAACATTATCACGATTATATATTGCATTACTTGTCTGAACGATTCTTGTCAATTGTGTTTCTTTTCGCGGAGTGTTTTTGTTGCATAATGCTTTATTTCAAATCTATTATTTATTCTAAATTTCACCCATAACATATTCTAGACTTATTTTGATGAAAAAATGTACATAATTTCAGGGTTATCTGTTTCAATGGTGCGAAAGGCTAGTCTGCTCCTATACCCAAACCTTGATCCGAATTGAGTCCACCTGGCGGATAAAAACAAGCATAAATGGGTACAGTTTCATTATATATATATATATAATGAAACTGTACCCATTTATGCTTGTTTTTATCCGCCACTATTGTACCTCTCAGTCCTGGAAGTCGCAGGGTGACAATAACCTGGACGCGATGTCCAGGTCACCAGAGTAATTGTTCTTTGAATGATTTGTGTACGATATCTGCGGATCAGATCATCTAGGATTGCAAAATGAGAAGTATACTTCAGGATAAGAGAGAACGACCCGTAAACATGTTCAAGGTCACCTAAATAAATTATTTTATTTATTTTTTTCGCACAATGTGTAGAGAATCACATGAACCAGAATCATAAAACCTTTACAGTTGATCACCCTTATTTAAATCTAAATGGAGGTCAAAGACAATGTCATTGAGCCAACTTCAAGGCCACCTTGCTCAATTCTGTAATACTTCATGCCATATCCGCAGAACCAGATGAACGAGCGTCACTTAACCTTTCTTACATCTGATGACCCTTGTAAAAATCTATATCAAGTTTGAAGTTCAGTTACCTTGATCCAGGTATGAAGCCTCAATCTACCTTCAGATGCGTTGCATGCAATATGTCTAGTACCAGATAAACTAGAAACACCAAATGTTAACACTTTATTTAACGTGTTTTGCTTCATAGGTATATCCTTATTCAATGTCCAGCTCCCCGTTTTGCATCGCAACTTACAATGAAACGGCGTGCCTTATACTCTTAATGGGCCTAACCGTGCTATTTCGTTCACACAAATCAATGAACGTTTTCGAAGCGATAAAATTTTATTCAGGTGCCACATCAGCCATGCAAGCAGTGAATTCCATCAAATTTTAAAGCCGACCAACTCGACGTCCGTTCATACACTCATTTAACATAACCTGATTGCAAGGGATACTTTCCCCTGTAGAACATTTCTGTCACCGACAAATTTAGGCTGTGATAATTATTTAATATCAGCATCATTTCGCATCATCAAAGATAGTAAATAACATTATATAACCATTTCATTATGGTAATCTACTCCTTTGAGACCAGGGCACAATGGATCGGGGTAAGTCCAACATGCACACGTCATTCCTCGAAAGTAAAAGTACCGTGAACATGGAATTAAAATTGACCAGTTTTCGCAAAATATTAACATTCTTGCATACACTAAAATACGATGATGGCACACATTTACAAGACAATGTTCGTCCAAGGCTACTTTTCCACACGGGGCGGTGGGAGCCGTGACATTACCTCGCCAGACCTCAAGCCACATGTAGCCCGGAGGAAAAAAAAAAGCAACGTCAACAAAAACAACAAGTATATCGCCTAGTGTTGTTGGATTTTGTAAGGTATAGTTATTAGAAGTTATCGAGCCAGCAAATCTGCAGTTTATAATACTTTTCCTTTTAAACCAAAGAGTTCATAATGGATAATAAGCCACAGAGTATGAGTGTGTTCAGTCGCAAAATCTGGCAAATATGTATCACTACTTTTTCTATATGCATGCATGGTGAGCCGTGTGTTTATTTCTTTGATGGGGTACACGTCTACGAAAAGCCCTACTTGACAATGCAGATGATACACTCCTACGTGGCCCATATTTCATTGAAGTATTACTTTGCATTCAATTGGTTGTGATCAAAGGGCAAAGCTGAAGCATGATTTCGAAGCCAAACATAACCGGCTTGAGCCTTTCCAGCGCAAATCTCCCATACCGCCCGGATGTAAATTGTCATGTGGTTTTATGTTTCAACTTTAATTCCATAATAAATAGAAAACGTTTTTGCTTAGAATTGTAACTGAGACCTTTTGTGATGGCTACTCCCAAGTCAACAGCTTTCTGCGTTGCGGGTTTCACGCATAACGCCCATACGGTATTGAGGAAAGCTATGGACAACCACCTTATTCTTACCAGACAAAGGTTTGGCCACGTCCCTCATTGTTTCTTGTTTCTATGTTTTTGTCCATACGTGGTCGAGCTGTACAGAACGCCAAAAGAAGTGTCTGTAGCCACTAACATAAAACGTTCAAGGCCAATAAATATGAATATCTTGCCTTTTACTCCACTATCGTCTGGGATATATCTAAGGTAGGCCAAGAATTCAACAGAAGACAATAATTTGATATCCTATATTTACTGCAAAAGACTTGTCAACATGGCCTTTTACCTTTTATAAATACCATGCATATCAATTTAGTTCAAATCATGACTTAATCGCCAAAAAGCAATTAATTGAAGGAGGCATTTACTGACGAGCGACAGCAAGTAGTAATGGCAATAGAGCAACAATTGAGCAATCAACACGGTCCCCACTCTGATTTCAACCGTAAAGAAAAATAAGCATAAACAAATACGAAGTAATAACCCAAGCCAACAGCCAGGTTAACCTGTTGTGTGCTCGGATAGAGGGCTACTCTTACAAATTGGTTGAAATAAAGAAATTATATTGTTGCAGATTGAGGGATCAGGCGACGCAACAAACCTTCTACACTAATGTAGGCGAAAGAAAATGAATGAAGATGGCATGAGCATATCTATGGCCGTGGCACCACCCCTCCGGCTATCCATAGAATAGTTGCTTCAATGGGATATAAATATGTCCTCAAATGTGGCCTTTGTGACTTTGTTCATGACTAAGATAATGGGAAAGATGTCAATATGGTATTCTCTACTTGACTGACCTTTACCATTTCTTTACATGTGCAATGCAGAAGCCCTCTACGGGGATATTTGCAGAGTTCTATTGCTGCAAAAATACATATACGTGTTTGACAAAACAACACGTGGCCGTAAGTCACAAGTCACGCTCCTGTGCCCTCCTTGTAAAACAATCCTGTGGAAAAAGCATGCCATATACCCTGTTAACAACGGCGAAAGAGAAAAGGATACATGCAAAAGAGGATAGAGAGAAAACAAATGCAAAAGGAGAGTACAAAAAGATGAAAACAATTGAGCGTTCGAGGCAACAGGAGAGACCGAGGGGGAGAAAGAGTAAAAGGAAGAATGACAATGATAAAGTTAAATACCAAACGCAAGAAAACACGTCTATTTTTACGTCTACAGAAACTTTCATCTCCAGAATCTTGAGGTGGAAAATTTCTATATTCACTTCAAGATTCACATTGTGTCTCCAATATGCTTCTCACAGAAAACGTTTATGCAAATTTTGTCCATAACACCACACGTATTTGTTTTAGACCATAGGTTAATTATTGCGCATGAACATTTTGTCCTTGAGAAGATTACGACTGCCTGTTGTTGATAAGTGAGAATACATGTCAATCGGCAAAATGACTGTCTCTGAAGAAGATTAGTTCTAAACGCCCTGATTTATGGCGTGATTCGTCATATGCTATAGGTTATATGCGTAGGTTTGCTTGATGTAATCACTGTGCTGTATGAAAGGTCGGCTCCTGCAACATGTGGCACGGACACTAATAGAGGAGCACTTGTTCAAATCAAAAGGATAAATCGTGGTCAGCGTTTTCTATCGCAGTTGCTAATTTACATGTCTTTACGTGCCCATTGATACATTTTTAAATGCACATATCCCACAACTGAAGGTTCTTCAACAGTTATATTTTATTTTCACAGAATAAATACAAACGTATTCATCATGATCATCGTCATCATCATCATCATCATCATCATCATCATCATCATCATCATCATCATCATCATCATCATCACCACCACCACCGCCATCATCATCATCATCATCATCATCATCATCATCATCATCATCATCATCATCATCATCATCATCACATTTTGATATATTTCTTTATTTATTTACTTACTTGTATCTTCAATTGGTTGGTTGGTTGGCTGGTTGGTTGGTTGCTGGGTTGGTTACTTGGTTGGCTGGCTGGTTGCTGGGTTGGTTACTTGGTTGGCTGGCTGGTTGTTGGGTTGGTTACTTGGTTAGCTGGCTGGTACAGGGTTGGTTACCTGGTAGGCTGGTTGGTTACTTGGTGGGCTGACTGGCTGTCAGGTTGGTTACTTGGTTAGCCGGCAGATTACTGATTTGGTTACCTGGTTGGCTGGTTGGTTGCTGGGTTGGTGACTTGGGGGGCTGGCTGGCTGTTGAGTTGGTTACTTCGAATTAAAGTGTGTCCATCACTCCCATACACGTGATTTTAGAAAGCCTGTATTTCCTTTCAACCTTTGACATTAATGAATACATTTTAGAACAAAGAAGCATCCGCCTTTAAACCAAGTCTTCGCTCTGTACATCATGTACAAAGTAAACCCAATAAATCAAGTGAAATGAAATAAAATGAAATAAAAAAGCCCAAAATGTGCATGATGTAGTTAACATAATTTTATGACCGGGATTAATTAAGCTGGAAAATGTTCAGATTGTTGTCATTGCTGACTTGAAGGAAAAACTTTGATTCATGACATATTATCGCTTGCCATATATTGCCTTAACAGTTTTGGTTAGTCAGTGTGACCAGTATATGTTCAAAACGTGTGTGTGTGTGTGTGTGTGTGCGTGTGTGTGTATCAAATGCACTGAATAAATGAATAAATGTGTGTGTGTGTGTGTATCAAATGCACTAAATAAATGAATAAATGAACACAGTAATCAATCAATCAATCAAACAACCAATCAACCAAAAAAGCATCAGATAGGCGGGCAAAAGAGTGATGGACTGGACGGATTTATGAAAAGAGCAAGGTAGGTCACCTGATGGAAAATCAAATCAAATTCAGTTTAAAAAATTAATAATATATTACTTATGGTTGTAAACTGATTTGCTTGCGAAGACTGGGTCTATTGTACTGGAGTCTCTTCGGCAAAGACAACCCACGTAATAATGGAAAAAACCCATATGGATGTGTCAAATAGCTAAATAAGTTAAGCTTTGATTAGAAATACAAAGCTTTCATATGAATATAGAATACCTGTCATACCAAACATAATTACCAAATCTGTATAGTACAAGGTCAGATAAGAATAATTTAACTTACCCCTGAACCAGTATGTACCTTTTCTAGCTGGATAGCTTACCTTAGTTAAACCACCTGTCAGTGTATCATTGAAGTAGAAACAAACTGGGGCATTTTATTCAGTCGCAGTGATTACAAAATAAACCGTTGCAGCTAGAACACCTAAGCAAACAGAAGAAAATCTTCACTGCAACAATGAACATCCTGCACCAGAAATATTTAACAATCCCCATGATGACTCCTACTGCTCACTCTAAAAGTTTCCAAACAATAAGGATCTATTTCGCTGCCTACCCTGCGTTAATACTTCACCGTAATGGGTTAAGGTTGTGACATTTGAATAAATACTGTTAAATCTGAGTACGTTTTGACATCCAGTAAATGTGCATTTAGGCATGTCAGAAAAGAGCAAAAGTCATTAGCATTTAATTCAAGAATATTTTATCAAAATATAATTTTTCTTAACCAGGTTGCAAGTACAATTTAGCAAACTTGTAACTATCTTATCCGCTGCTTGCTACCGATAATGGGGGGGGGGGGGACCTGACAGAAAAACAGGTGAACCTAAAATGTTTAATAGGTGAATATTAAAACAGAATGATGCCAAAGAATTAACTAAGTAGCACAACAGGCAAGTCCATAATCTCTGAACTTATTGCACTCAAACTTTCAAACAATCTCTGGATACAAACAGCAAAATTCGTATGGCATGTCAGAAAAAATGGAAGTCATGAGCTTTTAAGACAAGAAAATGTAATCAAATATAATTCTTTATCCAGATTATAAGACTTATTAGGCAAGCTTGTAACTGTCCTTGGTCACTGCTTGCTACCGGTAGCCCCTAGGGGTTTACCCTGACAGAAAACATACTAGCCTAAAATGTCTAATAGGTGAATGTTAAAACAGAATGATTCAAAAAGGCAAAATTAAGTAGCAAAACAGGTGAGCCTAAAATCTCTAAAATTATTGAAGCCAAACTTTTTTTAACAATCTCTTGACATTTACAGCGACATTTGTAGAAAGAATTAATCCTAAGTAGATCTTTGAATCGTTTTGACTCAATGTCATGGTCCATAAACTTGGTTTTGGATGCAAAGTCCTGGGATTCGGAACAAATAGGACCAAAAATCAAAATTTATCGCAATAATGTATCATATCCGAAAGCTTCCGAAATGTTACTGTCAGGGAAAATGTAGTTAACTGCTGAAAAGTTGAACTCATCAATTGTGTGATACACTTTCATGCAAAACCTTTCATTAGTGACCCGAATATCTAAGTCCAGAAACACATCTCCGAAACCATCTAAATTGCTACCTTCCAAAGGGATATCTTTTTGGGTAAATTTCTTGAACAATTTTACTGAAATTTTGTACATTTTTGCAAGCAATGTCATCATCGTACTTTGCAATGCTTGATGATTTTGTGGCCATCCGGAAATCCACTTTCATGAATATATCCATACAATTAATTTAAGCA
Organism: Hermodice carunculata; assembly: GCA_964020975.1. Lineage (NCBI taxonomy): Eukaryota > Metazoa > Annelida > Polychaeta > Eunicida > Amphinomidae > Hermodice > Hermodice carunculata. The sequence continues at coordinate 11,311,318 of OZ026614.1, forward strand.
AGCTCAAATAAAAATCATGAAGTAACAGGGAGCAGTTGCTACCCATTGAAACGCCTCTTAAAACCAATGGTCCGTATGGAACAAAAGAAATCTTATAGCATCGTTTCAACATTGTAAGAGTCAATATCACTTTGTGAATATTTATTATGCGACCAATATGTTTTCCTTGAATATGAATTATTATTTATACATGGTTCCCCATTATGCTTAAACACTTTGCTGATTAATTCTGGAAGAGAATGTTCGATTTTTTTCTATGGATAAATTTGTGTGCAGTGTCGAAAACACAAAAAAAATGATATTTTGCCATAACTTTACCCAGCAAACTATGCTGTCTCAGAGCAACGTGGTTGCCGTTGGCATATGCACATTGAATAACAATTACAGCTAATTTTATTTAGTGATGAAGGTATATTTAATGTCATTTTAACCCTATTTAACATGAAGCATCTGGTCCCCTAGTTGTCAAAAATTAGCACCACAAAAGTCAAAATTTCGAGAAAAAAGCCAAAATTTCGATTTTTTTTTAAGTCCTTATTCCGATTTCCCACCCCCCCCTTTTTTTTTTTTTTAATTTCTTAAATTTCGTTATAACCGGATCTATCTCGAAATTTCTATTAACTCCTCGAAACTATAATTTACTCTAAAAAGTCGAAAGTTTGAACTTTTATTGATGCAATTCAGACTTCTTAAAGTCGAAATTTTGACTTTTTAAAACCTAAATTGAGACTTCAAACTTCTCTTTTGATACTTTAAGCTATAATGTAAGACTTCAAAAAGACGGAATTTCGACTTTTTAAAGCTGAAAATTTAGACCTAAAAAGTCGACATTTTTACTTTATAAAGCTGAAAATTAGGCCTTATAAACTCAAAATTATGACTTTTTACAGCTAAAATTTAGACTTTCAAAAGTCGATATTTCTACTTTGCTTCTTCAAAATTACATTTTTTCTCGAAACTTCGACTTTAAAATGACCAAAGTTAGACTTAAAAAGTCGAAATGTCGACTTTTTTAAACTCAAAGTTAGACTTTTTTCAAGGTTTTAAAGCTGAAGTTTCGACTTTTTAAAGCTAAGATTTATGCTTCAAAAGGCAAAATTGTGGGCTTTTTCTCGAAATTTTAACTTTTTAAACCTGAAACCTAGACTTCCCAAAGCCGAAATTTCGACTTTTTAAAGCTGAAATTTAAACTTACAAAAGACGAAACTTTGACTTTTTCCTGAAAATTTTAAAATTCCGTACAGTCTGAACTTTGGCTTTGAAAGGTGAAAATTTCGACTTTGTTTGGCTGAAATTTTGACTTTAAAAATTGTAATTTCGACAAACAGGTAAAAAGGGGGTTTGAAAAGTCGAAATTTTTAATTTTGTTTCGAAATTTCGACTTTAAAATGTCCTAATTTAGGCTTGAAAATGTCGAAATTTCGAGTTTGTAAAGGTACAATTTGACTTTTTCTTGAATTTTTAACTTGTTTTTCACTTTTAAAATACGAAGTTTAACGCTGAAATTTTGACTCTTTAAAGCTTAAATTCAGGCTTAAAAAACGAAATACCGACTTTTTCCTTGAAATGTAGACTAAATAAAGTGTAAATTCCGACTTTTAATGCTAGAAATTTGGACTAAAAGTCGAAATTTTTTTTTTTTCTGGAAATTTCGAAGTTTATGAAGTCTGAACTCCAGGTTTAAAAGGTCGAAATTTTGACCATTTTTAAAGCCGAAATTTTAGCTCAAAAGTCGAAATTTCGAGATTTTGTTTCGAAATGGATTTTGCTTAAAACAAGGATGATCATTTACGAAAGAGTGAAAATGTCCTAAGTGCCCGTGCTGACGTTTATCGTCGAAAGGATGTTTGGTCACAGGCTCAACGCACCACTTGCCTGCTGGGCTCAACATCAAAACTAATGGCTAATCGCCATTTGTGTGGGAGCGTTCACTAAAATCTTGTGTGCAGACGACCGTTTATATTTGCAAAGAAAAATAATAATGACCCGATCAGCAACCCAGACAACTAATACAATGGGAATACGACATGTGGAGAAACACATCTGGTTCTCAAAAAATATTTCCACTGGATCCAAATGGGCAGCATGTCTTGGATTTTATAACATGGAGTCACACATTTACTGCCATGATGAGCAATCTAATACAGCCACACGTTAAGCAAACAATCGAAACCCCTCATAATGTAAAACACATCGCTTAGTTTGTCCCAAATCGAAAGAATACCACAATGATATTTAAAGTTAGGCGTGGAGATAGTATGTCTCAACAATTGTTCACCACGGCAAGGGGATGCTTATGAAAATAGAATAAATTTGTAAAAAGACATTAGACAATTATGGATATATAATGAATCATTTTGTCTGCTATTATAAAGACAGCGTTTCTACCATAACAGATAAGTCAACATAGTCACCTAAGAGCAATTACAATTTTATAGTGCAAAACCCAGTGCAGAAGAGAACACTTTTAAAGTAGTGCTCACATAGAGACAGCTTTCATTCATTCATAACAGGTTTTTATTACGTTGTAGCCAATTTATCTTATTTTTAAACGTCCTGTTGCCATGGAAGCAAATTGTAGATACTTACTATCTGAAACTGGCTTCTGATCAAGCGCCTCTACAGCAGGTATGTTGATGTCAAGTTGTGAAGTAGTAACGTGGTTGCCCACCTGCCGCTTCAAGAATAGCTTCCTCTTCACTTTTGGTCTCTGATTCAATTTTCAGAGGTGATATAACCATAACCACCAGAGGTATGCACACATCAACTGGGTGCAGCTAACGGCTAGCGTGTTACTCTCATTGCATGTATGGACGTAGTTTTAACGGTGGGCTGCACACTCTTTTCCCATTTTCCTGCGGTGGCCTCAATTTGTGCCTGCCTTTTTTGTATGTTTGACTAGATTATTTGGGCTGTTGTCAATAATTTCAAAAAAAAAAAAAAACAAGTAAATCTGCATTGCGTTTCTCAACTTTTGCTCATCAATAAAAAGTTGTTTTATTGTCGGGGAGCTCCTGAAACATATATTACTATGTACCTATTCAACTACAAAATAAAGTAAAAACCACCTGCCTCATTATACCTGGTGACCAGACAGACCATGGTCGGCCGAGCATTATATGTGCCCCCTGCATGGGTTATGTAATCACAAATCTGGTGACAAGTACCTCCAACTCGGCAGTTTTATTATTTAAAATTTAGGTCTTATCTTTCGATTGATGCCGAATCCATCCAGGTGTTTTCTGATTGAACAAATTCGTAAATTAAGCCTTGATGAAATTTGGCTGCTACACCAACACTTCTTTAATGTACCCGGCAAATTATATAGTCACTCATGTACCAACAGCCGTCTTAGAGAATATTCAAGTTGCTCCAAAAGGGTAAAATTATGAATATGATGATGAGCAGCTTAGTAAAAAAACAACTTTAATTTGTTAGCTTTTGTTCTTTCTTTTGCAGATATTTTCACCTCGGTTAGTAAATATCACTGCTGATATTATTTTATAATTAATTAATTACACCCATCAAATGTGGAAGGTAGGTACTGGGACTTGCTGTGTGGCGTTATAGTGTCATCTAAATGAATACATGAGCCTTATCCAGAGTAGTCCCCAGGCTAACCAGGGTGTAGATAAAAATTTCTATTCTCTTTTAATTATGCTAAATCATCTGGTAAGGAAAGTAATTTTCCAGTTGGGTGCCTAATAGTTGGTTTGATATATTCATAGTTTTAGAAGTGGTATGGCAAAAGTAAATAATGCTAAGCTTTCAGATAAAAACGGTGCTATTTTCACCTGATGCGGGTCTATCTGCAAGCAAAGACTTCACACCTTGTCACTCTTGGTAAGTTCATTCAAGCAGTAAAGGGAGTCACTCTTGTGCTGAGAAAAAGGAGTTTCTTTAACTTTTCTAGGTGGAAGTTTAAAAAAAAAACATGTGGCAATGGATATATGCTTCTAGTAACTTGTTTTAAAACCATGGCAGTTAAGTAGTTCTATGTCGACGTGAAGTTTGAATACCTGAGTTGATATTAATTAAGTCATTTTTTAGATCGGTTAAAGGAACAAAAATATTTACTCTGAAATATTATGAGGACTGCAAAAATCTATAATGTGTTTTGTTTGGTGTAGCACTCTTGACTACAACAGAAAAGACATCAAACATATCGAATTTAATATTATTATTGTTATTATTATTATAATTATTATTATCATTATTATTATCTTATTATAATTACCATTATTATTCAATGAAAAAAATTAATGTAACCGAAAATACAATAATATTACCTGCCATTCAATTGGTAACACTGCATCACTATTTGAACTTTGACTTATTTCAATCTATCAAATTCTGATCTGTCTGCATGTATAATTTCATTTACATTGGTCAATTAAATTTTGATGTTTATGGTGCCATACAGGGACTCATTACACATAATTACAGTATTTACACAAATCTTACAAACTTGACCCGTTATTTTGAAACATTATCTCAGGCCTGGCAGTGAAATAGAGCTTCACGGCTTGGGAACTTTCAAACTGAGCAGTAGGTGTCATCATGGGGTCAGTTTTACGTTTCTGGTGCTGGATGGCCATTGTTGCAGCTCTTGTGGTAGGTGTCTCTCAGACACCATGTTGGGGTGGGGGGGGGAAGTAAGGAGAAGAGGTGTCATTGTCAGAGGTCAGGCAGCAAGACATCAATTACCTTGGGGAGGTCATGACCACCTGTCTGCCCCCAAAAAGACGTCCATTGCTGTTCTAGTCACTGACCGAAGGGTTGCCCTTGCCTTGGAGTGGCAAGTTGAACTCAAGCTCTCTGAGGAACAGCATTTGTGACCTGAGACTTTGTCTTCTTAAACTGCCACTGTCACTGCAGCTGAGTTCAAGCAGACTATGCTGGGCCTTGAGTCAGCTCTCTCTTGGCACTGACACTTGGTAGTTCCCAGAACTCTCTCAGGTTCCCTCCTGCCAGCAGATTTCTTGGTCTGCAGCAGCTGCAGTACCTGAATTGAGTCTCTGGGATACCCAGCAGGATACCTCTTTGTTGACTGGCTTTGATCATGCCAAAGTTCTTATTCCGAGCCTGGTTGGTGTCCAAGCTGTGGTCCCACCAGAGAGGCGTGGGGTTGTTGCACTGTTCTACTGGGGCTTTTCTCTGGAAGACATGTGGCACATACCCCTGTACCGTTTTTGCCTTTCCTGATTGAGTTTTATGACCAGCTCATGGTCAAGACAAACAGGTTCTCATGGAGCCACTCATGTCTGGCTATTTGAGGCAAGGGTGACTCCTCTTTGAACCAAATGTCCAGGGGAGATGGTATTCTGCGCCTGAGCAGATCTTACCATCATTACTGCAGCTGGACTTAGACTTGGAAGAGTTTGATGCTGGGCAGGTGAAGTCTGTCATAGCATCTGCGGGGGCCTTCAAATGCCTGGAGGTTGATGGCAGGGGATCCATCAATATGACATGGTGTCTTGTTGGCTGCTCTGAGGTGTCTCCTGGGTGACCTCAGGGGCTCTTTTCACGTCACAGAGGAGGTGCAAGATTGGTTAGATGAGGCAACACTCCTCTTGGCTTTGTTGTTGTATGCTGTTGATCACTGGGTGCAGACCACTTGCAAACTTAAGGTGAACCTTTGTTGCAAAGGGCCACCTACCTCCAGGGTCAGAATTTGCCTGAGCCATTGTTCTGCAAAAAGGGCCACTTTTCTCAGGAACCCTAGGAGAGATAGTGGAGGTCCTCTTTCAGGCACAAGCCCTTTGGGCCCGATCAGACCGGCACCAAGGCTTTGACAGACTCTGTTTGGCAACACCTTTAACCTGGGCCGCCACAGCCCTGAAGCATGACAAGTCATCCCACACTACACATACTCGCCCCTCAGCTCATGCTGACTCTGGGAAATAGCAGGCAGTGCTCAGCGAAGTGCAAGCCCTCTGGCAAAGGCAGGAATTAAGGGAAGCCTCTTGACTTCTATACACTCTACAGGATCATTGCAAGATTGTGCACCATCAGGCAGTTAAACTCCACACAGCTCCTGGTCGGGGGCTACCTCTGGGCTTATCACATGTATTGGGTGTCTATCACAGACCATGCTTTCGTCCTCAGCATCCTGAGATATGACTACATGCTGCCTTTTGCAAAAGACAGGTCCTCAGTTAAGGCAAGATTCCTTGAGGTTCCAAAAGCTTGCCGCGGAACCCAAAGCATCGGCACTCCTACAGGCAGTTCAGAGTGCAACATACAGTGGCTCAGAAATCAAGGTTCTCCCAGGTGTCACAACTTACTCACCTGGTTCCTCTAATGGGATGGAGGATGTCACCTGGTCATAGACCTGTTGACACAGAACATCTTCCTGGAAGTTCCCACCTTTTGGATGTAGACCCCCCAGTTGGTGGCAGCAGACTTGTGGCCCATACAGTGCACAATGTTCCTGGATCCTTGTGATGCGTTCTTTGACTTGGCAATCATAGAGACTTCACAAAAGTGTCTCTGCTGAGCATTTGCTGGCCAAGTCTACCAGTTCAGGGCCCTTCCTCATGGCCTTGGTGATATTTACTAGGTCTGCACAGATGGTTAATATTTACCTTCACTGGTTAGTTGTTTGCATTAATGTGTATCTGAATGATTGGCTTATGCAAGTGCTTTGGCACCTGGATTCCCAGCTTCAGACACATACCATTTTGGAACTTTGCCAAAGTTTGGGCCTGATAGTGAACCTGACAGTCTTTGGCCAGACTTGCTTCTTCCTAGACATTCAATTTGATCTGGTTGCCTACCTTTGTTGCCCTTTGGAAGACATGTGTGAGAGACTCAAGTCCCTGCTCAGGGCCTTTCTGACATGCAAGGTCTGCTCAATGCAACAATGGCTAACGCCGCTGGGCTTCTTGTACTTGATGGACTCCCAGGTCCTACTTGGTCGTCTTCAGTATCACTCCCTGCAGCATGCTGTGGTAGATGTTCAGTGGACCAGGGCTATTTCAGCAGGGATCATCGGCACCTTGTGTGGTAGGAGAATATCATGTTGGGACTGATGCTGATGCCCTTTCAGGCTCTCCTTACCATCTTCCTGGGCTATTCTTGGTACAGATGGAAAGCCAGTAGTTTCGGGTCCTTAACTGGTGTCCTTCAAATCTCACCACATAAACTGGTTGAAACTGGAGGCGATAGGCTTGTTGCTTCTCCACTCCCTTGACCTGGTAAAGCATAAACATGTCCTCATAATGTGTGACAACTGGACCGAGGTGGCCTTCCTCAATAGGCAAGGCAGTGCATGATCCAAGAAGCTGAATCAGTGAGCCAAACACATCACTGGATGGTGCTCCAAACATGATGCCTGCTTGCATGCGAGGCACATCCAGGGGCTTCAAAATGTCCTGGTTGACTGATCTCAAGACAAGATCAGCTGGTAGGAACAGAGCAGTCACTCCATCCATGGGTCATTCAGGCCATGTGGGCCAGATGGGGAATTCCACATGTAGATTTGTTTGCCACTCATGAGAATGCGAAACTGCCAGTTTACTTCTCACCAGTCCAAGACCCCCGGTCCCTTGTGTTGGATGCTGTGGCCATGGCCTGAAGCAACCTTTTGGCATACACCTTTCCGTTTCCACTGATCCTTCCAAGGACACTGTGCAAGGTTTGGTCCCACGCTTGCAATTTGCCCCTTGGCAGCCCCAGAGGGATTGCTTGGTAGACCTGTTGGAACTGAGCATCCAGTCTCTGCTGCACCATGTTTCAGTTTATGGCACTGTTGTAGTATAGATTTGACCTGGCCTATAGGTTGGAACATTTTCAATGGGCCTATAGCATTGGGTTAAATTGACCTAAACTCGGACCCATATCAGCCAGTTCCCCCCCTCCCCCATCAACCAGTTTTCAACTAGGTCCTGTTAGATCTCCACGTCCGACACAGCTGAAACAGGCAACCCCTAACCATGAGGCAGACAGCAATTGTTGTGGTGGGCAAGTTATGGGAGGTTCCCTTTGTTCTCATGCTGTTTGGAAAGGGAGTTTCTGGCTTCGGCTGAATTCTAGTATTGGCAGCCTCTTGTCCTGGTATGTCTGAGGTTTTTCCTTTAGATGTTGCCTCCTCACTCTGACAGGTGTCCCCCCCCCCCCAATCTGCTGGTCCCATCAGTCAAATGCAGCCAGTATGCTAGTGATGTTCTACCCTCCACTTTTGCTTCTGTATATCACCAAATGGTAATCAAGAGAGAATGTTACATATTTTTTGTAATATTGGTTTTGGTAAGCATACCTACTTCTTAGCCACAAAAGAAACCCACCCGATCAGCCTGCTACCCTTTCAGCTCACGTCAAATGACCACTGTCCAAGAGAAGAATGATGATACCAGGAGCATGAACGCCGGGAGTCACCACCAGTTCCAAAAGAGCCACCAGATGGCAGCACAGGACCGTCAGGCTTTCAAAAGCAAGAGTGAACTCAACTTGATTTCATGGGCGTTCGATCCAGACACGCACCTAAGCAAAAGGTGGTCGAGAGGTACCTTAATAATACTGACATCACTTAAAATATCACGTATTACTGAAGGATACTGTACTGATGTACTCATGGGATGACAGAGGTTTGTTTATCAGAGACGCAGGATAAAGATCTCAAATATCTGAAAAAAAAACACTGTTTGCCCTGGAAAAAAACAATAAAAAAATTGTGATCCTACTTAAGTGATTAATTAGTGGAAAGTAGAAATAATAAAATATCCTTTTGCACTGAAGCAAATGTCAAATTATTAGTCAAAATTAATATAGTCTATCAAAAGTATTGGAAGAACATCTAACGAATACTTAATGTTAGATATGAATGGGATAAAAGCAAAACTAAGTTTAGCCAAGGTTTTAGCACGAGGCGAACCTTTAAAACAAATATATTTATCTCTTGAAGTGTATACCAAAAATTTACAAAGGCCATTGGTTTTAATCTGATTAAAATTGCAATATTTTAGGCCGATTTTGTGTTGTATTATATATAGATGTATAAAATGCATAAGAAATGACCATGCCTATACTACAGAAAACTAACGTTTCACAGTTACGATGCAATTCTGAGATATTGCATTGTTTTTGTTTGGTCATAATGGAGAGAGGCAACTGATGTTTACATATGTTAGGGCCCGGTCAAGAATCGTATAACAAAAGTAATGCATCATTTGTTTCTGCTGGACATGTATGGATGCATATTATTTTTGGGTATGTGTCTTATAATTGAGATTAACCTCGACTTAAGAGTGACATAACTTGAGACCACGCAAGTTACATGTTGGGAAAACGATAACAATATTTATTTGACTTACGTTTGAGCCATATGTGAACATGAATGGTCTCAGATTTATTCGCGGTAACAAGACAATAAAGGCAAGATTGACAATGACTGGTCACACCATGGTGATGGCCACACACAAAAGACAAGAGCAATGATGTGACTTAGTGTAGGCCCAAACAGCGTTCTCTGTTCGGAGTTTGAAAGGGACAAACGTTTAGGACTTTCACAGACTTCTGCCGCGAACCCGCTGCCATAAGATCTCTGTTTTTTTTTCTTTCGAGAAGGATAAAAAATGGGTTTTCAAGGAGTTCAAAGTCCCAAGTTCGGAGATTTGGAGGACACTGCAACTGGCGATCATGAATCATGCAACTAGTGCATACCGCAAGACAACAAGTAACATGCGCCAAAGACATGCGATTGGTCACCTTTTGTAATTCGGCCTTACCATGGTCTATACTGCAAAAACCGCAAGTATGAAAGATCTTTGTAGATAATATTTCAAAGGCTATTACTTAATTATTACTTTTAATGAAAGGCTTTGTACCTGCTGTATTTTTGTGAAATGATCATGGTGGTGCGTGACATTTTTATCATCCCATCCATGGCACCATAATTGACGGCGACGAATGTAATTACAGCACAAAGGGAGACAGTAAACATGCGGGCTCTGTTCATGTACAGAAGCAAAGTAAATTCTACTCTGAACTGTCATTGACATGTGCCTCACTTAATAAATTGTCCTTAGATCCAAGGATATGTAAAAAATGACTGACTGATCATGTCATTTTTGTTTTTGTTTTTTTTGTTTTTTGTTTTTTTTTTTTTTGTTTTTGTTTTTGTTTTTAACTTTCCCTTTTGTCGAGTGGTTCACTATGTTCATTTTACGTGCAAAGGTATTTTTCACTAAACCATATTTCATATGATTTACGGGTCCATGTAAAGGGTTTAAGGGGGCTTTATTTGCGTTTACGAAGAAATAAAATAGGGAGGTTTTAGGACAAATATATATTTGTTTGGACAAAAAGGCCATTTGTTGTTTCAGGGTGTTTTGGAACAAAGCTGCGTGCATCAAACACCTGATGGTGGCAGCGACCCTGCTTTTGCCACAGCGCCGTAGAGGTATCTGGTATTACTTTCCTTAGGGTTTATCATTTTAATGTTTGGGCTAACTGCGCACAGAAAGGTTAATAGGTCAATCTATCAAGGGCACCTGGATTAATCATTATGCAATATTGATTGTTACGTTGCCAAACTCTTTGTATTGAAACATTTCAGCGTGGTCAGGAATCACACAATGTGATGCTTCATCTTTTTGTAGGTTTCCTTTACCAACTTGTGGCGAGGTTTACGTTTCGAAACATCCCGCGGATATGTAAGAAAGGGAGTCTCCAAGAAGAAATGGGCTGTATTGACATCAATATCAATAACCAAAATATAGCTGACAGGAACTACAATGATTTCCTTATTTCTCCGCCTGCCCCCTAAAACACCAGTAAGAGAAACATTTGCGTGACAGGTGCCTGACCCCAGGCTGGCAAAAGAATGGTGTGGTGAATACAGTAATATATGCACATACATCTAGTTCCACGCAAACAGTGATCTCAACATCCTTACCTGCCATGTTTCGAGGTGAGGCCAATTTCAAAAGTGTGATGACGGAGCAAAATAAATTTGCCAGCAATGGTCATTCACTTTTCAGCGTTGGAAACACTTGATCATTGAATGCGTACTGATAACATGAAAACACAGGTTTTTGGAGGTCTTTCAACTAAAGAGATAAAAGACCTTTCCCAACAGGCAGGTGTTTAACATGCACGTGTTTGTAGGTTTATGATTAAGCTATATTTGGTTTTCTTGTCAAACTTTGTTACGAGTGATATATGACAATATGGTTCATCAGATTCATTTTTGATCAGGTGAACAGGACAGGAAGACCGTTTTTGTCTTGTTGGAATCAGATATTTCAGGTATCAGGCATTTCAGGTGCTGCATTGAGGGAGAAAGACAACACTCTTGTTTGAAAGTAGATGGGCTGAACCTCAACTCTGATGCAGAGGAGACCATGGAAAATGATTCACACATCCAACTGAGTATTATCTAAGTGATGGAATTTTCTTTAAAATGTCTTTAAGTTTTATGGTACAGAAAAGTGCATTATGGGTGCAGAAACATTACTGAACATGGCTACATATTCGCTGGATAATTAAGTAAACACGGGGAAATGTGTCCTTTTATCTGTAATTTTTTTTAATTTCTGATTTATTCATCCAAATGTTATTATTCACATATCTTCATGAAGTTTGCAAAAATAGATATAGTGGCTCGTTTTTTGCACTCGATAGATAGCTTTTGGTATTGTTACAAAAACACACTGTGAGATAAAATCAATATTTTTAACAAAAATGCTGGCCTAGTACTGGCAAAAAATAAAAGAATAAACAAATGCTGCTCAGAACTAAAAACAGCGACGTGTGGTAAAAATTTGGAATAATGCATCTAAATGCCAACGTTGTTGCAAGGAAGAAAGTCAATCTGGATGAGCGAAGTGATGTAGAGAAGAAAAAAGAAATGGTTTGACCAGAGATTTGGTAGACCGACCGCTACCCGCTCTCATGACGCCAATGTGCCACGAACACAGCGTAAAAAGCAAGCAAGTATCAATGATCCGCAATCGTTCCGTTTCGAGGCAACATAGCCTGATTAATATAACGAAACACAGGCGTTGAATATGAGAAAGTAATAACCAAAAAGGTCAAAATTGAAAGATCTGTGTTGATAGCAGGGATTGGTAGAAGCCAGGTTCCTTCAATCAAAGTGCCGGGTGTTACCATCACCTGCTTGTTAGGACAGGTCATTCTGTTGTACACGTTTAGGGTATGTGGCAAGATTAACGTACTTGACCAAGTGCAACGCTGAATCCGGGTTCAGTTGTCTCCAAAATAGATAGAGCGCAGCATTATTTCTGCCACCCAAGTGGAGAGGAGAAAACACGATGATTGATCTGTTTAGCAGGCAATGGTAAGATGAGAGTCTCATGCCTTTTGTTTCATTGAATTTTCTTTCTGTTATCATTTCTAGCATGTATGTTATTTAATAAAAATGTGAATAGAGTTTTAGATATGAGTCCATGAATTCAAAGACACATTTTCAAGACGAGCCACTTTTTCTTTTTATAAGTGATTCATGGTAATTTGCCGAGTCCGAGTTACTGAGCAGTGAAGTGTTTAACCGATAATATTGTTTTCATGTCACTGTTATATGCAGACTGCCATGCCAAATGCGATGTATAGTTATCCTTTCTTAAAATAGTTTTGTTCATCCTTTATGCTGAGTCTTTCGTTCAGTCTGTTTATCATCTATTGCCTGTAACGGCTAGGTCAAATAGTGGGTTCTGTTATGCAGCATTAGGCTAGGTTGATATAAAGAATTGTTTGATATATCCATAAACATATGATAGATATACCTTTATACATGGTATGCACACCATTAGGGAGGTATATAGTGTCCACTTCATCCTCTCAATGCAATTGATTACCTGCTCAAACTTTGAACCCGGGTTGAAATAGCCCATGTAGAGATAAAAATAGACGAGATGGAAAACACTTGACCCTAACGTATGACCAGAAAAGAAAAAATATTTAATGGGAGAATGTGTTACAACGTCATAAGAAAGATGCTTTTGTAGAACCTGAATGACGAAATGTAACGTGAGAGGCAAGCAAAATACAAGTTGGTATACAACAATGTGTTCATACATTGAGTGAATGTTGACATGGGCTGCGATTTCCGAATAGTTAGGATCATATCGTATACCACAATCAACATCAATTTAGAGTATAAGAGTGGTAGCCCTGTGTTATAATCGACGTTTGGAGTCATTTTAGATAATATAAGGCAATCCTGTTCCAATTAGCAGTAGTGCAAGCTTGACTGCATTTGGCTTGATGACTTGCTATGAAAATATGTATGAGGCCTCGTAACCAGGTTCAAAGGTAAACGCTGCCGGTGTGTTTTCGACAGGAGATAATTCAAGGTCTTTCTTTGTCGGATCTTAGCGTGCACGCACATTCATTATCTGTGTTCATTTTGAAGATCGGTATATCTGAAGTCTAATTTTTCACGCGTCACACAGAAAAGAGCGACTACCATTAGACTTACACTTCGTTTGACTGGCACGCTATATGTACGTGCACGCAGGCTTATCTTCAGCGTGTATGCTTCCGCCAATCCTTTCAATGCACACGCCTGTGGGAGTTGTTCTGTTTAAGAATTTACAAAACACTGAATTTGTGAAAACCCTGGGTTTTGCCCACCTTACCCTGAGTTTTTAAACAAAACCTGGGGTATTGTATGTAAAACCATGAGTTTTGTAACAATACCTAGAGTTTTGCTTGTAAATCCAAATGTTTTGAACAAAACCCCGAGTTTTGTCGACTACCTAGGATAATAAAAAATAATAGCTTTATACTTTTTTTTTCTTTAATTTTGATCATTAATATGCATGGAAACCCTGGGGTTTATTACAAAACCCACTGTTTTGCTTTGTTATCCAATCTTTTCACAAAACTCACGGTTTTGTTTCAAAACCCTGAGTTTTGGACGATAACCCTTGGTGTTGCAGTTGTTTCGTTCAATAATTGGAAAAACCCAGGGCTTTGTGACGTCAGAAATTTTGAATTCATTGCCAAATTAGTCATTTAGATACATCAACCACTCACGACACGGCTTGCTTGCCAAACTTGTTGTAAACCAATACTATGCCACGATGGCGGATCTCGGAAAACTTCCATCGATTCGCGACTTAAACGTCGTGTATTTTATCACTGTCTGCAGTTCATGAGCTTATATCTTAGGTGATGAAGCTTCTGATATGCCACGTAGTTAGAACCTACCGTATGTTCGTACTTTGCGCAGCTCCCTGCACACAACGACTGCCACATCCCATAGCGGTGATAATTATCTCAACACGAGTAAGTCGTAAACTTTTACATGGCATACTTTAACCCCAGTGTCATTCCCAGCATTCCGAATTATTGCATTAATTTCTGAGGCAGCTCTCTGGTGAAAGATACTTTTTAAACTCTCCCCCCGGGGCTCTGCAACTGCAAGGGTAAAAATACCGTCTGTGACGGCATGTCCCCGTGCCAGGTATTTCCTCAAAATAAACTATCATATCCTAGTACTCAGTTGTAATTTACATATATTTTTTTTATTGACGGGCACTGCATTTCACGCGAGATTGTCTTTTCAAGAGCTGTCGAATGCTCTGGGCTTCGTTCAGTGTGCTCGCACGGGCAGCGGTTGATATATAAACACAACAGTAATAAAAGCTAGTTTAACATTTTCTGACGTCATTATATTTTTTTAAAACCATTATAGAACTGACAACTTAAGAATCGAAAAAAAAAAGGGAATCTTTAGGAAGAATCGACCCGGTCACCTATTAAATCTGCATACATACTTTAATTCTAGAGGCAGTACAAGGCATCATACGGATATAATAAACTTTTTCCAGTCTTATAGATGACACTTTAGTCCACTGGCATCTCAAGTTTAAGAAACAGAGCTCGCCCAAGTGTAGACTTGCACTGTATTGATTTCAAAGTTGTGAATACACACACACACATACACAAAAGATATGTAATGAACCAACTTCAACGAAATAACTGTACTCCTTGTGTTGTGGCAGTCGCATTTAATGTGCTCAGAGGATTTATTTGGGGCAGAATAGGGTCAGTAGAAATTTTGAATCACTGGCCCTGCCATCCTGTAAAAAGTTTGGAACTTGTCTAACCGTGTATGCCATACCGTGAAAGGAAATATGAAAGTAACGGAAAGCCGTGTTAATGAATTTTATGTGTGTCAAATATCAAATAGGCCATGCGAGAATAGAGTCTTAAATATCAGGAAAACGTGTCTGCGAGTGCCAATGTTTTAAAAATTTTCGGAGGAGCCCATAGCCCCCGTAAGCTTCGTGCCTTCCGCGCTCGAACCCCCCCCCCCCCCCCTTCAGAAAGTCTGCATCCGCCCCTGCACACTAACTTATAGATTTACAAGTTGGTGGTTATTTTATATTCCATAGTGGTCAGGAGACGCGGTTTTGTTTACTCATTCACACTCAGGTCACGCAAGTCAAGGACAATCTGACCGCATCCAACAGCTGTTGAATATTTAGGCAAATATGTTTGAAAAATAGGACCAAAAACGCTATATGGATCATCAAAATGTCCAGGGCTGCATGACATATCGTGCGATAAATTAATTATTTGCAACGTAAATTATTTGTAAATTAAAGAACTCGAGGCTGTGTATTCAGTTAATAGTCCACGCGGCGCTTCGCGCCGTGTGTTTTATTTAGAACATCGAATACACACCCTCTCGTTCTTCAACTAATACATAATACAGATTCTCATGGTGTCGCACAGAGGTAGACTATGCGCGTGGTAACCAACATTTGATGTTAAAGATCAAGTACACAAACTGAACCAACTGTAATATGGCGCTATTTTTAAGTTGAGTAGCCTAACAAGGCCTACCAAGTAACAGCTGTCATGAGTGGTTGGTTACAAACCCCTGGGATTTGTGGTCACAAAACCCCAAGTTTTGTAATCTCACAAAACCCAGGGTTTTGTTCCGTTATATCAAAGTGTTACAAAACCCACGGTTTTCTGGCAAAACGGAGGGTTTTGTGAACAAAACCGTGTGTTTTGTTGAAAAAACAAACAAACAAACAACAAAACCGACGGTTTTGTGATCAGAACTCAGAATGTTGCACTTAAACATTGGGTTTTGTGCTCAAAACCCGAGGTTTTGCACCTAAACCCTGAGTTTTGTTCGTTAATCCCACAGCTTGTACACAAAACCCCGAGCTTTAGCAAAACACAACGTTTTGTCCAAAATCATATCACAATTCAATAACTATGCAAAACTTTTTTTACAAAACCCTGGGTTTTGCTAAAAAAAAAAGGGTTTCGTGATTAACCTATGGTTTGTAGGCAAAACTCAGGGTTTTGTGAATTATTATAATATAGTAGACGGTGTTAAAAATGAGGCTAATGTGATTAAACGCTTTGTTTGCTATCATATAACATCTAATATATCACGATGACCCTTCTGTTTGTTGTACTTACCCCCACTGAATTATTCACCCCACATGAGCCCTGGATTTCTACTTCACGCTTATAAATAGCGAGCTTCAGCAAGTTCTTACCATAAACACAGTCATGTGAATATAGGATATAACAAACAGTAAATCATTATCCAATCAGAAGAGTACTCAGTATCTGGCCAACGAAGTTACATTCTGTGTCACTTTCTACTGCACATGCGCACATGAGCGCAGCCATTGTCTTTTTTATGGATCCCGGGTACTTTTAGCGGCTTTATGTACACCAAAGTCTCAAACTTGCCTGGCTTTATGGAAATTATGTCAATAATTCATAACTGTTCAGAAAACGTTGTCGATAGAGCGTAATAAATGATAATGATTTACCAACTTGCAGTAATTGTTAACACCTCGATGGAACATGGACCTGGCAAACACCCTTCTGAGGCTGGAAATGGGTTTGAGCGGAATAGAAAAACTTGACAGGTGCGAGGGTAACCTAAATAGACATCCCAAAGTATGCAGTATTTGTTGCGCATGTTGCGCCCCGCCTAACTATTATCTGCACGGTGTGCAGTCACCAGCCGCTTCCCCGGGCCTTTCAGATCGCATCTTCCAGTCACACCTATCCCCAGGGGGCCCCAAAACGCCATGTTGCCAAACCCTGCTCAGATTTGGTGTTGTCGAGCGAGAATGCAACAATAACTCTCGGTACGCACTACGTCTGTGCCATATGATACGGCACTAGTTCAATGGCGATATAGAGATCTTGGGAACAATACTTAAATTTACGGAACAGTGTCTAACCAAAAGAAAGGCTCTACGGCAGATCATTTCGTTTAGTTTTTGAAGGTACTACGGCTTCGCCCCTCGGCTATGGACTGGTTTAGTAAATGGCCGCTAGAGGGACCTAACGACCAGGTGCTACTGGCTGATCCTCCGACGTTATCATCGATACTTTGTAATGCTGACGACATAATAACGAGCGCAAGAGAGCTGTCATGGTTCGTACGTATATTATCCGTGCTCCTACCATGGTGGAGTGTATAGTGGTGATTCCAAATCACGGTCTACCTCTCGCGGCTAACCAGTGAATGAGATTTTCGCGGTGCAGAGGACCATTGCATGCATATAACTCTTTTTTTTTATGCATCCCGGGAATTGTCCAGTTATATTTCAACCAAAGTCTTTAATTTAGCGGGCATTATGGAAATTATGTCTATAATACGCACATGTCTATTCAAAAAACGTTGTCGATAAAGTGTGATAAATGATAACGATTCGGACACGAACTCTCATTTTTGAAACCTCGCCTGGCAAACACGCTTCTCGGGCTGCAAATGGGCTTCCACCGCCTGGAAAAAGTTAACATGTTTGAGAATAACCTAAATAAATATCACAAAGTTTGTAACATTTTTTGTAAATGTTCCGTCTACCTTAAATTAATTAATGTCTTCAGAGAGTGCAGTCACCAGGTCGCTTCTGGAGGCCTTCCAGATCGCAACTCACATTTATATCCCGTAGCGGCGACAAAACGACATGTTGTCAGCTCAGATTTGGTGTTGGCGGATCGTCGATCCACACTCACCCATACGCATGATTCCAAAGTTGCTTACAAATACTTAATTCCCTGCATATACGAATCCAAAATTTAGAATACCGCATGAGCAAACAGTAAACTCGGTACTCTGTGTTTTCTTAATAAAACTACTTTGTAAGGATAGATTTCAGAGGAACGACTGCCCGACCACGCAAAAAAGTGTTGCCTGTTGGGGTGTGGCAGTGCTATTTACTATATATCCCTTTTTTTTTGCTCAGATTCGTTGATAATTACCACTAAAATTGTTGTAGGGCCTATATCATGAACGGGGTCATTTGCAGGGGGGTGTTTAGGGTCTTCATCATGATTTTATAGAAAAGGAAATCGATGCTTGAACGTGTTACCTTTCGATTTACCAAGTTAGGCCTACAAATTACATCCACGATCATTATATTCCAATCTTCCGTTTACACTTACAGTAATTAATTGTGGTGGCCTTTTGTACTTTTCGTGGAATATAAGAAACAAAATCTTCCATAATAGGCCTATACCTCATTTAAAATATTGCAGTGACAACCAATGGAAAAACGTCATAATTGTGGTTGTGGAGACCAGAGGCGAGAGGCTTCCCTTCGAGATTTATTCATTTCACCAGATGAAATAAATGTACTGCAAATAGTCATGAAATTATAGGCCTATATTTGAAAAAAAATCTCCATGATGCTTTTCTTAAAGTTTTCACTGTTCATAAAGAAAAGATAAACGTTCTTTCAGTCCATAATTATTGAATATTAACAAACATGCATCACATAATCCCCTTGGGGATCCTCTAGACCTGTAACGTGCAACCCTCTCTGCATTAGGTCACAGCTCAGCTCTAGCAGACGATATCCACACTGCAGGAAGTAGCGTGTAGGCCTAAGTCAAAACGTGCCTTCCTTCCCAGCGTAAAAGTTTTTCAGTCGTGCCCGTCTTCCCAGCGTAAAAGTTGTCTTAGGGGACGAACCATTACAATCTTGGGGGAGGGCTATGCATTTTAGGAAAACATACATTTTTTTTCAGTTGCCCATAATAGTACATTACATTTCCCCCCCCCCCCACCCCACAGTACATTTTTTTAATAGGCCTACTGAAACCCATGGATGCATATATTTTAGCGGAGTTTGTTTACAATTCGATGCGGGTCGATTTTATTATTATGGGGGGGGGGGTTGTACTTTTTTGTTTGTTTGTTTTTTTTTGGGGGGGGGGGCAAAATGGCCCTTTCTTATGTGGGGGTATATAAGCATATAGCATTGATCACTTCCATTTGAAAAAAATTCTTGTAAATAAAAATGAAAACATAAATTAAAAATAAATAAAATCAGACCTTTGCAAGTTTGGAAGTCCTTTTGATGATTTCCTGTCTATGAAGCATGATTTAGTATACTTAAGATAAATAAAACTAAAAACACAAGATTCTACATGCCACTTAAAAAATCACTATTCTAAAAAAGTACCATAGATGCATGCCACTGGGAAAGAGTATACCCAATAACACTCTTTGAAGTGTTTGTGACACTATGAACCCTTATAGAGCACTGGAACCAGATACATATCTGTTTGAACCTGCACTGTAAAACTGAATTCAGATTCCAGTTCCCCCTGCATGGAGAGACCTTTCATTTAAGTACCTGCAAGCCTAAGTTTAATGCAGAAGTTTCACCAGAAAATTTGACCCAAATCAACAAGTTTCCTCTGGGCACTTCTTGAGCCACAGCACAAGAAGTGCCAAGAGGAAACCTGTTGTCTCAGTCTCAAATGAAGTAGTTAAAGGGTAAAAGGAAAATCATACCTCCATACAATTTATGAAATGAGTAAGACCATATTGCCTCATCACAACAATTGTGAGTATTCTGCATGTATATGCACATGTACTTACAGTATTTTTTTCATGGCTGAAATCAATACACAATTAGTTACCGACAGTGCCGGAATTGTTTTATCTGAAAATAAATGAGAGAGAGAGAGAGAGAGAGAGAGAGAGAGAGAGAGAGAGAGAGAGAGAGAGAGAGAGAGAGAGAGAGAGAGAGAGAGAGAGAGAGAGAGAGAGAGAGAGAGAGAGAGAGAGAGAGAGAGATTCATGAGCAATATCATGATCAGAGCATGATCAGAGCATGATATGCCTATGGATTTGCAAGGTCTTGAAAAGTAGGATAAACTAATTACGCAAGGAGACGTCCTTCAGATTTTTTAAAAATGCATAAGTGATATTTTTTCTCAAAGCGTCTTCCATTTGTGACAAAGTCTAGAATTTTAACTTAAAAAAGACTATCGCGGCTTCAGAATGCTTAACTATAGCCCTAACTTTTATTAAGATAAGTAATACATGAATACAAAAGTTGACATAAGTTTTCCTCTGCTTAGGCCTATAATTAATAGTCCAGTTATTCCTACGGCTTTACTACAGGTATATCTAGACTATGGCTTCATTCAGTGCTTCACGAAAGTTTACCATATCGGCATGTACTTTGTGCGCTATGAGTGTAGATACTATAATCTACGGTAACACAAAGATACAGTCGGTGTAGGCCAGTGACCTGTCCAAATGAAAACAAACAGCCACACACAGTTTCATAACAGGAGAGCAAGAGTCAACTGAAAATGAAGATGAAACAACAATCAGGGATGATGATGGGGACAGTGATGGTCATGGTGATGATAATGATTAATGTGGATGACGATGCTGACAAAATTCATGATGAAGGTCAAGGTAAATCTGATGATGGTGACAATGATGGTCGTGGTGAAAAAAAAGTGATGAAGCCCATAGCGATTACAATGATAATGATGATGATGGGTCACAGTGAAGGTGACAGAAATGTGATGAAGGTCAAGGCGATGAAAATGATAACAGTCGTGGTGATAATGATGGTGATGACAACGATAGTCACAGTGAGGATTGTAATTATATAAATTTGATAATGGTGATGACAACAGACAAATAAACAAACCTACACCCCGATCATCTCAGTCTGTATAACCCCCCCCCCCCCCACACACACACACACATCACCTGAATCTACACATCACTTCACTGGCATTAGCTGCAAAACGCCAGAACACTTAACATGTTATCAGTGTATGGCCACAGCATTATGCCACTTGTTTATATTTGTTACCCCGGGTTTATTACCCATAGGTTGTCAACATTCATAATAAAATGGAAACTACCAAAACTTTACATGCTTAGTCAACATTTTATTGTATATGGTGGCATGTTATATATGTATATATATATATATATATATGTATATATATATATATATATATATATATATATATATATATATATATATATATATATATATATATATGTGTGTGTGTGTGTGTGTGTGTGTGTGTGTGTGTGCGTGCGTGCGTGCGTGTGTATGTGTGCACGTGTGTGTGTATGTTTCAGCCTGGGACACTGTTAGTTCTAGTTCTATTAGTCAATATACCAAATGCTGGTGTTTCGTTGAGTTGGATATTAAAACAAATTGGTAAAGGGCTATTTTTTCAGGGATTATATAGGAATCTTGCCAGATTCTGTAGCAATTACAGTTTTACTTCCGCATTTGGCGACACATTTTTAAGGCTTAGGTCTGTCTCTGTGTTGGTATTGTCATAGTACATTACATATATGCCAAATTTATGGATGTCTGTATATATGCGTACGTATCCTAAATGTAGTACTATACCCTGGACCAGAAGTTCCGCAGAGGCATTCCACTGCCTCTAACAATTACGAAACACCCTTACTCTGCGAATACGCCATAATTATAAAAAATTGTCAACTTACCCCTGCATCTGAAATATTTTTTGTCAGCCTCCGACAAAAATTGAAACAATGTGGGGGTAATTACGTAACTCAACGGCAATTAACACGCCATATTTTGGCCTGCCAGATTGCCTTGGTACTGGAATGCAAGGGAGCATTAATTTTATTATAATTTTATTGGTGGGTCAATCTGTCAGCGTGAACGTGTTGTGCAGGTCATGTTAGGCTTGATCCATACCAAAGAGTACGAAAACATTGGCTTCAGGATGAGATACAGGCAAGTGCTAAGCACTCTGCAGCATAAAATCTCACTCCATCATATTAAAGCTCAGCTCATTTAATTTCATATTCAATGTAAGTGCATGTACGCTCACTGTGTCAGCTGAGTACAGGATCGAACAGTCATCATCCTCTTGTAAAAAGCATTACAAGTTGAAAGATGAATCAATGCTGTTGGTTGGCATTTTTCATGACGTCGCTATCGCGACGTCATGAAAAAATGCCTACCAACAACCGCGCTGTTACATGCCAATGACAACAACACAGATAGACTTCATTTTTTATATTTATATTCATATTAACATTAATACTAGAATTAAATTTGTCATGAATATTTGTGCGTAAAAGTTTTGATAGCCACTGCGAAGGACCTTTTGTTTATCAGTGGGAGGAGCTATGGGTGTGGCCAGCCGCTTGTTACGTAGCAAAGTAGGCATTGGCACGTGTTGTGCTGTACATGATGCTACCATCGACTGATGAAAACAAAATTTGTTCCTATTCTGTCAATGCTAACAAAAACTCTGAATGTAAATATTATTTGTGGAAACAGCGACTCCAATGACGTTATGCACCATGACGTAACTCACGTTGCGATGGTGCGTGCCCCACAAGATGCATGACCTCACAGGACAGCAGTTTAGGCGTATTTACTATTTATCCCATGTGTGTGTAGTCCAGAGTAACCGCGGACAGGCCGTTCTGCACCGTGTAGAATTAACTGCTGATGCATACGCCCGTGTAGAACGGTCGGGTGCATGCTCTACTTTCGCGCTGACCACTTATTCAAGCGTGCGCACCTAGGAATCGTTGGATGTTGATTTATCGTCTGCTGCCGTATTTGTCGTTGATTGCTGTTTCGACACAACACTATCACTTGTTTAATGTGAAATGGTAGAGAATACTCTGGACTACACATACATGGGATTAAAATAAAACAACACTCTTGCAATTACCTGGCCGTAAATTCTGCTTGGCACTCGCGCACCCGTGGAGCGGAAGGATACACTCGATGGCCCGCCTGCGGCGGGCTGCATCTCGTGTATCCTTCCGCTCCACGGGTACGCTCGTGCCATGCAGAATTTACGGCCCGTCACTCACATTTGTGTAGTTTTATTATTTTCTTCTTGAAGCAAGTGAAGGGGAGGTGGGCTTTTCTGACACAAAACTATGAACCATAAATTGTATCTTTTGACTACTGAAGTGGTATGTAGCATATGACATAATCCCAGGAAAGGCTGCATTTGCCTTTTTCGTCTCATTATGGTAGACACGTTTAGGATACAAAGATCATCCCATGGCTAAATCAGTCTCCTACCGGGTACAGTTCCCCTCAGAGCCTGTATACTCCCGAGACTCTTCGCGTCCCTGGATTATACAGGCTCTCAGGGGAACTGTGGGCCTACCGAGTAGGAGACTGATTTAGCCATGAGAAACCCCCTCCCCCCCCCCCCAAAAAAAAAAAAAAAAATTAAAAAAACTGTATCTGCACGCTAGCCAAATGTAGGCCTAAAGCACAAAAGTTATGATATACATAGGTATCTGTTTCTTATGATCAATATTTTGAGCTTAGGCCTATTTGGAAGGTGGTAACTTACAACAGTACAAGGTTCACACCTACCCCCCCCCCCCCCCATAGGGCCCCGCTCATCTCTAAAATGATAAATTATGCAGTGAAGCAAAGGAATACACAAGCAAACGGGAACGGCATAAGCAAAAGCGATGATAACGAGTGAATATAGGCTAGTTAAACCCTGTTTGGCGGCAAATTTGTGGGATGTTCAACTTAATTGAAACCATATCATCATAGGAATCATGGAGGCGCCGGGACTCTGTCAGAGCGCTCCCTTATCGCTATCGGCTCTCGATCTGACTTCGATGTCACCGCCTCCTTCGTGATATATTGGCAACAATCAATGCCACGCCATAGCCTACTAAATTCCTTAATTGAACAGTACAACTTCCATACACGCTATGCTTGTAATAGGCAGGAAGTAAAGAAAGAAAATGATGGACATGCCCACTTGTCACATTATCTGTGATTCATGCTGCAAACCACGTTGTATGAATACGAATAGATTCATTAGGAGGTCGCTGAGGATAATTAGTCACGGACACGAGTCGGTATGCTGCCTTGTGGTAAACCTAAGATACAAACTGCGTGTGGCTTCACGTTAGGAGACACGCAGTGCTGACAGATGGTATTTACTGAATGGGGATAAAGAGACCACCCACATCCTGTAACAGCAGCTTGTTTGAAAGGACAAATGTGGCAATGTTGGGTGGCTTATCTCTTTATCCGTCGTTGTGACAATTTGAAAATACCTAATAACATTCACCTGCATTCAGGTGGGTTTTGTTTCGAATATTTAATTTAGAGTGACCTTGGTTTAGTTATTTCAAGACAATGAAAGTTCACATAGAATGGAATCAGCTATGTTGTGAACGTTAAACTCAGTAAATGTCCTTCGGGATACATACAGCTAAGTTGTGAACGTTAAACCTTGTCAATATCCTTCAGAATACATACATACATACATACATACATACATACATACATACATACATACATACATACCTACATACATACATACATACCTGCATACCTACATACCTACCTACCTACCTACATACATACATACATACATACATACATACATACGTACATACATTCTGGTATATCATGTACAAAAACTTGAAAGGAAGTTGCCTTTCCTTCCACGTAAACCTTAATACTTCCACAAGGCCTCATCATTCTTTCTTGCAGTAGACAACCTGAACATCTCTCTGGCCATGTTTCACTCATATTGGCCTGTTTAATTCAAATGGCATGCAGAGCAATTGGTGGATTTAGTATAAAAATACTAGTCTTAAGTAGTCCCCTAGCTGCTGAGCGGTCGGTAACCAGCGGCGGCTTCGTTGCAGCTCAGTGGCTAGCTTAAAGGTTGTAGTCAGTTTTGCAGCTTTTTCCCCAGCAGCTAACTAGCTGGAAAGTAGCCGATAAGTTAGTCTTTGTGTACGGAAGTATCATTGCTGTTGACTCGCTTACAAATAATGATGTTCATCCCAATGAGCAAGGAGTGCACTTGCTTTCGGAAAAATGCTTACAAATGAAGGGTACACTCGATATCGGATCATGGCTTTTTTTCAATCAAGATGCCAACAACGGCTTACAATCAACAATAATGATGCTGATTCTCATAATTTTTTCAGTGTCGTTCGCAATTTAAAATAGTACGCATATTTTGCAAAGGTTGATGTGCAAGGTTTGTTACCTGCCTATTATGACGCACATGATGGGGAACCCAAAGTCAGAAAATGCTAGCAACCGTCTTCGAGATGCAAGAATACAAACGGTCTTAAAAGAAAACACGTAAGGATTCGCAGAATTCCTATAAACATCAAACAGATACGCGCCATGGTATGAAAGGCTGATGTATATATATATATACTTGCCGTTCCTGAAAGATTGTGTCATATTGCCTTGCTGGCCTAATATCAGTGAACTATGCCGATAAATGTTGCTAATTGATGGACCTATAAGAATATTTTCACGGCAGTCTTTGAAATATCTGCGATATCTTGCAAAATAATGAATTCTACCTGTAGCCCTGCATGTGCCTATTTCAGCTTCTACAGCTCAAAAAGACCTTAATTGACTTGTATTTCGTATGCCATATAAATATATACGAGACATACATAAGCTTATTACTTTGCATGTGTTGCATTTAGAAGCCAATGGCTAACATGTGCATTTTACCTTTAAGCACCATTTTAATATCATTTTGTGTTTGCTTAATCTTTGATTTTTCCAAGCGAGTTATACGATGAGACAAGGAGCCACTTTCACTGATACCCGTTTGCGTACTCTAGGCTGTAAGCTGTGTTCTGATAGCTAACTGCAGAGAACCCGTATTTATATCTCAGGCCCACAGCCGTTTTTTCCCCAAAATTATCAGTTGTATGTGGGGCTACAAATATTTTTCAGTGTTTCTTTATTTATAGTTCAGATGTGGTCAGTGACAGGGAACGGACGTGGATAGTATGGAGCTTGGCCAACGGACTTCGGGTATTGATGATACCGAAATGTAGTAGGACATTGGACTCTTTCAGGTAAATTGGAAAATTGTGATATGCGGCCCAACGTTTAAAATAACGAATGAATCCCCTTACTGAAAGATACTGTATCTTTAGATGATAGCAATTGCTTAAAAATATTGGTGTCCCCTAAATTCCAGTGATCCCTCTCCCCCTGCTACACGCACACCCTTTTTACAAAGTGCGGGTATATTGTTCCAAAGTGGTTGGGGTTCAAACGGTTAAGGGTAGAGAATATACACACAGTCACTTCCAAATGCAGTGGTAGCATATCAGTTCACTTGAGCGCCGGACTGTTGTAGTACGCTTATTTTTAAAGGGTTACGTTAGGGCAAACGCTTCATCTCAAATAAGAATCTTTGTGCCCATTATCAGTCATCTTGACATAAACCTAATTACCTCAAATACCAAATGTTTTCACTCCGGCAAAAATTTACCAACTGAAAGCCAAATGCTGGGAATGCACAGCCATGTCCAGTCGTGATATTTCTGCACCTGACTGAGCTCCATTGTTCAAGAGATCCCATATCATGAAATACTTACTTTTTATTGGATTCAGCATTTATGTCATACCCTAAAAAATTATTTGAACTTGGTGTAATAAACACTTTTATATACTATTCTTTTTACGATAGGCAGCTCTATAAATTAAAGTCCTGCTTTTTGTTCGCATTGTAAACATTCAAAGCAAATAAATGCACTTATCGATATATCTGACATGTAATACACGAGTCAAAACTGAAAACCGGGAAGAAAACATGAAAGCATTGGTAGACACTACTCAATTCAGTGTAAATTTTATATTTTCCCCTTATCTGAGGCAAATAATGCAATATTTTGGGTGTAAATTAATCTTCACATTCATACTTTACAGCAACTTTTTTGAACTTGACATACCAGTTTTATTTACATTAATGGAAGTGTCTTTGAAGGTGCAGCTGTCCTATAAACAGGGACTTTCCAAGTGAGGCTCAGCATAATGGCCAGGGCATTTATATGTTCAGTGCTCCAGCAAGGTTTGAATGTTTATCATCCTTCCCTAATGATCAAAGTCATCAATCCACCCAGTTTTCGGCAGTAAGATACATGAAGGTATTGAGAGTAAATATGTACTCACAAAATATAAGTTACAATGAATCTCCACTACTTTTAATCCAAGACTTTTCCAGTTG
Source organism: Hermodice carunculata (assembly GCA_964020975.1). Taxonomy (NCBI): domain Eukaryota; kingdom Metazoa; phylum Annelida; class Polychaeta; order Eunicida; family Amphinomidae; genus Hermodice; species Hermodice carunculata. Next base: position 11,338,591 of record OZ026614.1, read on the forward strand.
CTGTGTATATTCAAACAGTCAGTTGTGGTTTGAGTGACAGGTCAGAAGTCATGTGTACAGTGATAAGGCAATTTTACACACAAGCACATGGACCTATTATGGCCGAGGAATGGCCAGTGCCTGTTACTTTTAAAAAGTATATAACAAGCAAGCTCGATGTGAGTGTTCAATTTTTGTGATAATTATCTGATAACTTTCATGGAAATGTATCAATCACTTTGCTGGATAGTCTGCTGTTCTTGATGGTCTTATACATCCATCCACTTCCTCGACTAATTGGGTTAATTGAGAAACAAAATAGGTCCATAATGTTTGTAAGTGAAAGTGATGCTGTTTCCCATATGTGTATATGTCAAAGAATGGCAAAACCATAACAGTGGCAAGGCACAAACTTACTGGTTTGAAGTGGAGAAGTGAAGATGGTCCATGTGCTTGTGATCCTTATGTTTTTGTTTACAGCCTATGCTATATATGGCATGTGGCTCTGACAAGCTTACTGATATGCTCCACCTCCCTCTCTAGGCTAGTTCTCGGTACCCTGGTACCAGAAGTTGCACCTTTAAGTGTAACCAAAAAGATTCTTTAAATGCAGATAAGATACCAAAAAATCTGTTGTTATCGAAATGTTAGTACGAGTAAATTTATTATCTTCTACAAACACAAAATGGTTCATAGCAGTACTGTAGCTCTACAACTGTTCCAACAGTATTGTGGGTAAAAATAATGATATGGCCATTTTATTTTTGTATCCGGGTATTCGTTAATAGACCATGGAAATGACACAAGAGTACTGTTTTGTACTTTTATTTAAAACTGTCAACAATAGCACTACAGTTCAAAACATAAAGTATCTGTGAAATACAACCATCAAAATAATTGTTAGTTGTCTTTCATACGAACGAAAACGTGTAGGTGGTCCAAGTGCCATTGTATATTTTGACCAAATGAAAACACACAATTTGTCACATTTAAAATTAAAAATTTGTGAAAAAGGTAAATGCCATAGGTTTTACTGCAACAGTGCGCAACGGTTGGCGTATTCTCAGTTTGCCCACCCGAGTTTAAATGTCACATCATTATGAATGTCGCATCATTAAGAGTTACGTTTACATATACATTGAAGAGACGTTTCGAAATTCTGGATCATATAAGATCTGTTATTACAATCACGGTGAACAAAGGGTGGGTGGGTGGGTGGTTGGGTGTCGAATTGGGAGTGGCGAAGGGTCAAGGCTGACAGTTGGGGTGGGGGTGGGGGCTCTCCTGGAAATTTTGAAAAAGTCGATTCTCTCAGACGCGTTTTCCTGGCATTTGAGACTCTATTTCTTCATGGGCAATTTGATATACGAGATACACAAAATTCACTGAACTAGGCTTTTCCGTTTCATATTTGTTTTCAGTGTATGGCATACAGGGTTAGATAAGTCCCAAACTTTTTTTAATGGGATGGCAGGGTTAGTTGTTCAAAATTTCAGCTGGCCCCAGTCTGCCCCCAATCATTCCGATGAACACATTTAATGTAACTGCGACAACATAATGACTGCAGTTATTTCGTTCAAAGTAACTCATCACACATTTTAATTACGTTCACAACACGCAAATCTATACAGTGTAAGTCTACATTTTGACAAGTGCCGTTTTCGTAAACTTGATATGCCAGTGTATACAAATATAATCTATAAGACTTTTAAAAAAAAGTTTATTGTATCCGTATGATTCCTAGTATTGTCTCTTTCATTAAATTATGTATTGAAAGCCAAACCATACAGGACCGATACAACCAAACCAGAATGGAATTACAAAAATCTAATAATTATTCAAATGGTACTGTATATACTTCTGTTGGACTTCTGAAAGTCAAAAATCAAGTTCTTAAGAACTTAACGTATCAAGATACAAATGTGTACATCGACGTTTCTGCTGCTTTTGAAAAAGTTTGGTGTAGCTTGATGAAAGTATAGAGTGTTGAAGTTGCGTAGTCTAGTTGGTGCACATATAGATCAACGAAATATTATGCCAATTGAATAAAGATGCCAACATACAAGACCTAGATACAGGAGGAAATGTATTTTAAATTTGTGTGATTCTCAGTAAAATTCAGTCTGCAGTTCTGAAAATGATGTTCTTTTGTTCCAAGCACCATGAAAATGATGTTCTTTTGTTCCAAGCACCATGAACTTAAAAAGGGCCCTCCAAATTGTCCTTATTAGGCCCATATCGGAATATAAAGTTTTCATTTAAAAAAAACAACAAAAAAAAAACAAAACCCTTTAGTATGCAAATTATCAAACATTAATTTGAGATGAGAACAAATTCAGGGGCACTCTTAAGTTTCATAGTAATTTGAGACATGGACCTTGTTTTCCCTGTTGTTTCCGTAGGGTGCTATTCTTAAATACACAGAGTTAAAAAGCTGCTTCAAAGCACTTCCCTATGTTTTGCTATATTTAACAATCAGGGCAATAATTCTTTAACATGTACCCCAACTGAAAGATTAGACTAGACATTTGATAAAAATGAAAAATGATACTTTCATTAACTAAAAAGAAAAGTTGAAGAGAAAGACAGCTCTGAAGTTGTACCAAACGACACTACACGGATACGATCAGTATACGTTAAGAGGCGAACTAGCTGGCCCCTGTATTCTAATTATGCGTGACTGAATTAGCGATTTGACAAATATGTCGCCGGTTTAAAAATAAAATGGACAAAAGTCATAACCATAATGGCAACATCATTAGCATGAATAACAACAGTTCGTAGACCAATCTTTTGATTTAATTTTCAGCATTTTAACACCAAAAACCACACAGAATGAATATTGAAACTTAACGAATATATATATATATATATATATATATATATATATATATATATATGTGTGTGTGTGTGTGTGTGTGTGTGTGTGTGTGTGTGTATGTGTGTGTGTGTGTGAAAGTATGAACAGTTTCAAGATCATATATGTTAAGATGTACCTCCAGACAGTAAATTAACTTTGAAAGCGGTGGTTATAGGCCAAGCGGTATGATTTTACTTTGCAATGCTGTATTTATTAATTATTATTATTACTATTATTATTATTAATATTTTAATTATTATTATCATCATCATCATCATCATCATCATCATCATCATTTTTATTTATTTATTTATTGATTGATTGATTGATTGATTGATTGATTGATTTATTTATTTATTTATTTATTTATTTATTTATTTATTAACATCGCAGAGGGAGGTTCGATGGACCCCCCCCCCCCTCCGTCGGTGATTGAGTCCGATATGCAGCACATGAACACAGATTCTATACACATGGTCGCTTTTCTATTTAAAAATAAATTAAAAGACATTTCATAAATGTCTTATTCTCTCTTTTGGCCACTGTTTTTCCCCAACAGCTGGTAACGTGTTTCGACTATACTTAGCCATTGCTGAACCATATGCGTAACGAACATACATCAGCGATGGACATTTTTTTCAAAATTGAAAAAAAAAAAAGAAAAATCCATGCTTGATTCAATGTTCTGCTTTATTTCCAATGGCTGTTGATTTTCCAAAACACAAGGCAAGTCCTCTTTTGCCATACCAACAGCGAATGTTGTACCTTTCCTGTGAAAAGCCTGTGCACGTGCGCGAAAAGCCTGTGTACATTGCACAGTAAAAGATTTGCAAGTCGTTCCAATAAAAAAAAAAATACTTTTGATCCGCCTGAAGATAATTCATACTTCACGTTTGTATAGCATTGGGCGTGCAAAGTAGTTATGAACGCGATGGCAGAGCACAGATAAATCACGCCTTCCTATCAATAGCGGTCAAAACAAGCGATGAAACTCTGATAGAATCTGAAAGGATTTTTTTCTTCCTTTTGGGTTGAAAGTTTTGCGTGGTGTTGGAGAAATAAACTTCCACATGACCGTGGCATGGGCGATGAATTCAGGCTGCGCTCGTTTCAAACCGTTCAGGGCTCATCAGAGCCTTGCCATGAAGAGTCTCAAACCTGTTCATGGCTGAATTTCATCTCCCATGCCGCGACCATGTGGAATTGTACATATCCTTTTGCCAGCGTGGAAAAATATTCATCACTTTAAAACACCTTGTCGCCGTATGCAATTTTGTTTTTAAATGTGCAAAACATACAATTTTGTCATAATGTTGGTTTAGTATTATACACATGCATTAATTAACTTATATAAAGTAAATGCCAGAAGATTTTGACGACTTTTCCGATGTGACTACTCTTGTCCATTCTTTTCTCCGTTTAAAACTATAAAAGTATATAAATAGGGAACGGCTCTTTTCTCGATTGTTGTTTTAAAAAATTTGTTTCAACCAATTAATGAAATCACAAGAAAAAGTTAGTGACTGTCCGCCTTTAAGAACTTTGGCAACTGTTGAGGTCGTCTCAACAATACCTTATATATCGCTTTACAACCTAAAGAAACCAAATAGAAATCAGTTTCTTCATCTTATGGTGTCTCAATGTCTCGGTACTTAATGATTATATGATCGAACTTTCAAAAGAACGAAATAGGATTAATATCATATGATATTACTGTGGGGCAATTGTTACATTTTATTGCATTTTCCAAGTCATTGTTATTACAAAATGTAAAACGTGATATGTTACATTTTGCTGCCAGTTATTGCAAATTATGTAATATTTCATTTTGCCACATACATTATAAATCACGACTGTATTTGAGTTTCTGGGGACTTTTTTCCCCACATAGAGTAGGTAGCAATGCTAGAAATTGCCACATAAAACGACTTATAATACCTGGTTTTCAGTGCACTTATTCTCGTTCACAATAAACTGACTCTACATCAACCAGGAATCAGAAATAGGAATCATTTTATGCGATCGATGCGTACAGACATAGGATATGGAACATCATATGTAGCAATAAACACAGGTTATATACTGATCTGACTTGCATCAAAGTCTGGCCGCTATAATGCAAGCCTCTCAAAAATATCGCTGTACTGAATTATTTATTGACAGACAACATTTAAGGAATTTCTCAATAATAGCCAGAGTGTGACCATAAATTTCAAAACTCTAATCAATTGCCAGCCTTACAAATATAACAATTCTGTGAACAACATTCTGTTTCATGCTTTGCCATGTAATATATAGGACATGTAATACATAAATAGTTCAAACCTTGGATGCTATGTGTATTAACTTATTATTGCTACAATCGCACAACTATTTGAAAAAATTATATAGCCGCTTGGACTATGGCTTAGGCCAATATTTTGTAATTTGATTGGCAGTGCATAAGTTACCACATGTTCTAAGACAGATCGCTGCTTGCACTACCACCGTTACCGGCCTCTCAGATCGTCACAAAACCGATAAGGCGGAGGCAAATGAGGGGTCGGGGCTGGTGCAAGCAATGATGAAACTCCAAGCTTGTGATACCCTGGGAATATCATGCCTCAAATGGTGATTGCGACAAATCTAAATATGATGCATCGAAAGGAGGGTTGAATTGGTGTCCAGATTGGCAGCCTGAGAACCGTATTGATGTATGTGCAAAGTAATGCATAACTTGTATAATCTCCTCGTGAATGTGGTGCGTGGAAATTTGTGGCCGTGAAGTTTACCAAAGCGTTTTCACCTTAAAAACATAAGTATGGGTGTCAAGACATGAAAATTTTTTAGGAAAAAAAATAGTATATGATGATGGAAATTGAATTGTTGCATCTGATAATTTTGCGACCTTGAGCAACGAATGTGAATGCCATGACTTAGATAAGTCTACCAATTCTTTTAGCGTCACTAGAATTCAACCTGACATAAATTTCAGCCCTGCTGATTTGAAACACATTGACCGCAGTAACTCAATTGATTTGCAACTAACGTATAAATGTTCACCTTAAAAATACAACATTAAATGTGTGGCAGGTGAAGCTATATCAAAATAGTTTTAAAAGGCACGGCTCTATATACAATATCCACGATGGTTATCATCATTTTATGCCCATATCATTCTACCTCTATACAGCCAGCGCTCGTAATGGTGTTTATTATGTTGTTTTAAAAGAAGGCAATCATGATGCTACAAACATACGCGCCAACAAGATGAAAGCCTCCCTTGCAGCCCCAACCAACCAAACAACATCCTTCAAAGTATTTTGAGGCAGATCATGTATAGTTTAAACATGAACAGACGGGATAAAAATGAAAAAAAAAAAAAAATTGTTCTGGCGTTCCCCCCTTGAGCTCAACGGTGTATATATAAATAGAGGCATGGAATGAATTAATGATACGAAATTGATAGCATGACGCACACACACACACACACACACACATATACATATATATATATACATACATGCACACATATATATATATATATATATATGTGTGTGTGTGTGTGTGTGTGTGTGTGTGTGTGTGTGTGTGTGTGTTTGTGCGGACCATTTCTCACTAAATGCATTCAAAGTCTGCTAATAATGATAATACTACGCATGGTGATGACGATAATACCAAGAATACTTCTCTCATTCTGACGCCGCAGGGAGTGTTGATTCTTGATGAGAGCGCCCTGAGAGGCAAAAATGATGAGGGCAGATATCCAATATTAGGGCAATTAGTATGTCAATGATGTAAGTTGCCTCAAAGTTTTAGAATCATTGTGACTCTACATATAATTTTTTTGTTTGGAAATCTTTTGTCACCTACAATGAACAACATATGACAAAACAAATCCTGTATTTTTCTACCGGGAACGTCTAGGTCACAAGATCAAACATGGTCGCCACAACTGCCAAAATTTGAAAACGTGTATCAAAGCAAAGGTTCAAGGAATGTTGTAAGTAAAAATGCCATAACCGACAAGGTAAACTTTTCGCTTTCAAAAAACCTTGTGATGCCATTTTAAGGACACCAATCATCTGTTTGCAGTGATTTAACGAAAGTATTAAGTAAATGAATTTTCTATGCGAGGAAGCAAGACTCTTTATTATTGCGCAAATATGCACTTTTTTTGCTATTTACAGATCACAGAATTGTTGTACAGATCAATCATATCCATAACACTAGAAAGAGATGACTCAGGCCCTTATCAAGTTCACACATTAGCTTGTCATTTACTCAAGACTGTGGTCAGTATTTATTTTTTATCTAAAAATAGATGAAAAATTAGCCAAAATTCTAAATTAACTCATCATATAATAATCTGGCAATTGACAACGGGGCGATGCAAAAGAACAAGTGCACATGATAGATGTTACACCGAATTAAAACAAAAAACAAAACAAAAAACAAAAACAAAAAAAAAACAAAAAACAAAAAACAAACAAAAACAAAAACAAAACAAAACAAAACAAAACAAAAAACCCACCCAAGATGAAAAAGTCGGGTGTGTGCTTATATTAGGGCGTGTGCTACAATTGAAATGAACACGGTATATCTGATTAGTAAGGCTTGGCACAGCCACAGGAAAGCTACGTGGAGCTACCTCTTGTCTGCCCCATTCTTTTCGTCTGCCTTCATTACACACAATGATGTAATTGTGATTTATGTTTGGGTAGAATAGAGATATGCTCATACAGGTCTAAAAGAATACGATTACGGACTGAAAACCTACGGGTGCCTTTAATTCTATTATTCATCTGCTTGAAGGTTTTCAGCACATCGAGATTCATACCATGTGCCATTCATCCGTATCACTGTAAGGTGTGCAGACATGTGCTCCCTAACCCGAGAAGCTTGTTATACCATACAGGCTGAGCTTAGGAGACTTCATTGAAAGAAATGTATGAGCCGTGGCTATGTACAAGGTAAATGGGTTGAGCACTTTTAGGATAATAACACGGTACCTAAAAACTAAATCTTGCATTACTGTGTATTCGTGTAGGGAAGAAAGTCACATAATTACTTTTATCTGATTCTAACTGCTTTGTTATATTGCATACTCCCGAAATTGATCATTTTTTATCCTTGCTCTTCAAGCATGTAATCTATGTTCAGCTACAAAATAGCACCTTTTTAGGCATGTCATTTCTAAACACCAAAATGACGTTTTTTTCTAAACCAATACAACGCACAAGTGCAAATATGTACTCGCTAACCACCCTTCTCCGAACGTGCATTCCTTACAATAGTTCCTTCTGTGAAAATCAAACACGACTAGGACGATGTCCAAAGGACACAGATGTCTCTACCTGCCATTACTTTTATCGCTGCGTGGAAACATTAAGGGATGTCGTAGTAAAACATACCTTAAGTCAACAAAAGTAAAATATCAAACCACGCACGTGCAACTGCATGTAATTTAACAAACCAGGACTGAGTCTCTGTTCCTTATGGTAAGACCAATGTAAACATTTTCAAGTGATGATGTTGTTTCTCACTTCTTACCTATTTGTCGTTAATTGCCTCACCATTGTAAACAAAACTGGACATAGGGCGGACAATGATAATATCCAATAAATCAAGGATGCTGTGCAGAGACAGTTGTGGGTGCAGCGTTAGCGGATCTGTAAGACGCCTTAAACCTCCGCGTCCCGAGTTCGATTCACGGCCGTGGAAGCATGTGGAATGTGCTCCTACCCCTCTGAATGCGCACGGTGGTTTTCTCCGATTCCTTCGATTTCCTCCACGAAACAATTAGGTAGGAAAGTATAAGCCAACATCTGTGCCATTGAGAAAGTGATTAATGTGGACTTGGCCTGCTTCGCAATCCATGTAAAATATGCAGGTCCAATTGTTTTACAGAGACACACACAAACAAAACCAGGTGCACATTTCCAAAAGTGATTAATTATCTTCTTATGTTTTATGACAATAGGTCAAATAGTTTTGGAGGTATGCACGACAAAATGTCATGTTGGGTCAGATACAGAAAAAAAATGAACGGACAAGAGCCAATATATGACCTCAAAAAAGTGGTGGGGGCATTAATATTAGCCGCCATAGTGTTGTTTTACTGCCGGTAGTGGAATTCATTCCACTGTTGTTAATTCAATGCTATTGTGCTCTATTTTCTGTTTGTTTATAATAAAATAGTTATAGTATTTTTCTCCTGTAAGTAGTTAACTTTTCCACATTAAGTGAAGGCCGATGCAATACTAAACCTTGTGTCAAATGTATCGCAGTCGCGATAATGCACCCAACACTGCATCAAGTACTACCTGCAAAACTTCTGCCAATGGGGCTATCAGTAACCCGGATACTCCTAAATAAATGTCCAATAATACACAATATATTGATTCTAATGAATTATTACTCTGCATGAGCTCTGTTATGGCGCCTAATTAGGCATGCCAACAGGCAAGCTATTGTTGCAGACTTAGGGCAGTTTGAAAGCTTTGATTTTGGAACAACGAACACTTCAGATCGCCAGTCTTGATTTTGGCTGGGCAAGCGGGAAACGTACAGAAGATACCTCTCTACCCAGTTTGAAAACAAAGCAGCCTATTTTTCTTTGAGAAACGTATATATATAAATATATATGTATATATATATATATATATGTATATATATATATAAATATATATATATATATATATATATATATATATATATATATATATATATATATATATATGTATATATAAACATTTTCAAGGTCCCTAAAATCCGTCAAAGAAGGTAAACAAATATATCACTGCAAGATGACATAATAATTTATTTGGGAAAACTACCCCTTTACATCGGGGGCACCGTGAACCGGGGCACTTCACGGTGCGTCCAAATGCACATATGACATATATACCAAAGATAATAGATAAAATACACATAGAATCATCTAAATACTATATACAATTGTGACCATGTACATAACCTGATGGATCCCGCAGATTTCTGCGCAGACACCATGCCGCAGACAAATATAGTTTACATGCTCTGTCAAAAATCTCCATAACATCAGCAGGAAGCAGACATGTTAAACCCATAAACAGACATGTTTTGAAGAATAAAGAAGAGGCACTGAACTGCATCCAAGCTTGTTGATTCTTGGAGTTGAGAAAGTTTGACTCCAGATCATAGAAATACTTAACTCTTAAATCGTTATAAATAGGACATGTGAATAAAAAATGTTGCAGATCTTCTTTACCATCAAGGCATAAAGTACAAGTGTCATTTTCAGAAAGACCCCATCTCTTTAAGTCTGTCTGTAAGCCTAAACAACTTGTTCTGGCCTTAAATTTCAACCTGGATCTTTCAAACTGGTCTATATTGAATAAATATTTTTCTTTGGTGGAGGATGTCTTAGTATGCTTGTATACGGATAAAGTACACATAGAGCTAATTTCATCATGAAATTCCTGGTCAAAAAGGCTCAGGCGAAGTCTATAATATATTAGAGGTAAATCTACAATAGTTTTCTCTGTGACAAAGTCAAGAGCTACTTCTGTTAAAATCCTATACATTTCCTTAACGTAGGGCCAAGTAGATTTCTTATGCTCGGCAAAATTATTTCCATTTCTGTAAATACCGTTTTACATAAACGGGTAGGTTCTAAATGGTACTTCAGACGCTGAAAAATTTTATAGTACTTTATTCATTTTTACTAAATTATATTGGGCTTAGAGTGTGGAAATCTAGATATTTGACAAACAACATAAGTACTTGTCGGCTGAAGTATCTCAAAATTGCAAAATTATCACATACTCAAATTTTCAAAAAGGTTACATATTAGTATTACACACCGGAAGTCTGTTATTGCAAAACAATATGAGAACCTGGGATTAGTGTGAGATATATCGTGGAAGTATATACCAAGGGAGAACACGGTTGTAAACACAAAGTTTCTGTGACCATTAACACTTGAAATGTATATATGATTGCCAACGCTTTATTTGTTCAACGCGAACACTTTGAGGTAAAAATCCTTACATCCACATCGTTTTGTTACTCTCATGCTCATTGTCATTGAATTTGCAAGGAAGCTAAAGGCAAACATATTCATACATGCGGAAACTGTAACATCTGGAAACCACTTTTGCTTTCATTGATCACCCCACAAGAACCTTGACTTTTGCGTTATATTTTGTTTCGAAGCATGCCATGTACTTTACGACCATCACAAAAGGTAATTATTACCCACCTGTTCACAAAGATCGCAATGGCACTTGTTACCACACTAAAATTTTAGCAGGCAAATCAATTTCTCTTAGACGCAATATTAGCCAGAGCACTAGTTTGGTGTTACATCTACAATTTCATTATGACTGTTCAGATATTGCAATTATCCAATTTCACAAAGAACGACATTTTTTTAAACAGTAGTTAAAAGACGTAGTTAAAATATTGGAAAAAATAATGTATCATGTCAAGTTGATGACGATTGAATAATGATCTATCAATATGTACATTAAGGTTTTCAAGAGTATTCGGAGAGAAGGCTTTGTTCAAATTTACAATTTATACAAAGCCGCGTTATTTTAACCATAATAAAAACCTGAAATTCAGGTTTGCCACCACATAGGTATTCTTTCATTTGCACCAAATACCAACTTTTGATATTCAGGGATGTAAACTTGCGCTCCAAATGTGATGCATTCCACTTAATTCGATCCGATCAGATTTTATTGTTATTTTTCAATTTCAATAGGCCAAGGCAAGAACAGGAGGTTTAAGAACTGCCTGAAAGAGGGCACTGCAATTAGTGGAGGGCTAGGGTTGTGTATTTCCATTACTTTACATTATAATTTGCAACTTAACTTGAAAACTACTGCACATAGAAAAGCGAAATTTTAGACAGTAAATCTAGATTGATAACAAAATGCCTGACAAAATCATATATTTCCACAACTACAAAAGTGACTAGTTTATTTAATGTTGCTTTAACATACCAACTAATGGGAATACACATCTCTAGCCTTCCAAATGTTTGTGTATTCAGTTGCATGTTGGGCAAATACACACATTAGAGCTAATTTTGACCTTTCCCACTGGCTAGTTATAACGACAACACATTCTGTAATAACTGTTACTTGGTGCAAATATTCCCTTGTAGACAGCATTCAGTTACAATCAAGATGTTCTCAAAAGTGTTTTCTAAGCCGTGAATTACATTAATAAACAAGATAACATAGGCTTGATTTTTAAAGTTTCCGTTCCCCTCCCCACCATGGTATCAATTACTATTTACGCTGTGTACACAAATATTTTTGGTTAAAAGCTCCGGCCTGCTTTAAAAAGAATACATATTAAGAAATGCGGACCAACGATATATCTCAAGCTTTTCATCCTTGCACTGGCAACTGGGTTCTGTCCACATTTAAGCGTCAGCGCGCACATCTTTTGTGCCACAGACATAGTCGTATAATAATTTGCTGGGTGTCTGAAGAAAGGGAAGGCACTATCATGATCAGCAAAATTGAATCTGATAGAATACGTTTGGGGTGTGGTAGGATTGCATCTCCCTCTATTAAATAAAGACCATGAATCAACTAAATTAGAAACCTATGAAGAGTTTAATGTATATATATATATAATAAACGACAAGCATTGCAAACGTTGAGACAGTCAATGCATTAGTGATTAACAGTGGTTGTCTGGCGATGTAGGAGCAAAGAGGAGTGCAGTGGCGACGGAAAGGTTGGGTGGTCACCCTTTTCATTAGTTGAATCCTTTATCGCTCGGGAGACATGGTGAAGCACCATGCAGACTAAAGAGAAAGTTGCGTGGCATCTAATGCCGCACTGGATACGAGCACTCATAATGTATTAGTATTACAGTGGATTTTTTGTTAGGTTCTGAGATTAAATGAACTTCCCATCCTTGCTTAATATTGCTTTTAAACGACGAATAATTTTGAAAGGGAAAAAAATGGGTATAAACGTTTCATGACACCGTTAAATTGATGCATGACCAGCTGAACGGTAAATCGACTAAGAAGATACATGCTCCAGAAACACACTTTGAAAATCAAGTATGTTTTAACCATTTATAAAAGATAATAACTCAGTATCTACAACTACATGACCCGATCCCAATCTTATGCTCTTGTCTAACAATGGATGTGAACTCTCAGGCACACAGCTGTATCACGCAAATCGTTTACAATGGTATATTCACTAGTGACTAATTGGACTCATTATGGACGCAGCACTCAGGCTGATTATCCTAACAGGTGGTATCACGAATATGGTGTATTATTTCAGCATACTGATAGTAACTCGCATACTTCCTGCCGGAAGTTGCCTGTGGGCTTTCGCGCGGGTAGGGGGGGGGGGAGCATGCAGAAAACAACTGTCATGTCGTGCATGTTCTCATTTGCGATAGTCTAAAGACTGTGAAAGTTGGGTCATGGTCAACTAGGATATACTTATATTATACATTTAAGTCGATATCTACAAATATATATCACTTCAAACGGGGGGGGGGGGGTAGCCGGAGCCTCCCTGCTGACATCATATCTTATGTCCACTTTCAGTGATACCAGAAATAAACATCCAACAAACAAAGAAAAAGCAGAATGTAAACAGGCTTTTCCTACAATTCTGCTTTGGTCTGGACATTAAGATGTGTCAAAACCAACAGATGCATATCTAGACATGCTGTCTCGGGGCATGCAAGGGCAATCATTTTGAGCGCATACCCGGCATGCTGCAGCGCGCCAACCGGTAAACTGAAGACTAGAAACAAACTTGCCGTGCAATTGTAGAAAAAAAAGTATCAAACATGCGAGACAAATATCAGTGGTCCTCATCAGCACACTGGGGTCTTCCTGCGGATGAATCTGAGTAGGATAGTTTGACTTCAAACTGATATTTCTACGGGATACAGCTGCTAATGATACATAATGTTACATGCACTTGAAAGAATTATGGATTAATGTTAATGAGCATCGAAGAAAAATGAGAAATGCCATGGATCATCAACTACTGATATGTCGCCTACACGAGGGTAATTCTTCACATTTGAGAAGTGCACTTTTGTATTCTTTTCTGACATTAACAGAACATAAAGAAAATATAATGTGGATATCAGAAATATAGTTTTTGCAACTGAAACTTATCAGAGTGATACATTTACTTAATCACACAAATGTCAAGCAACAAAGTGACTGCAACCAAGCCCCTTTATCGTGACTCTGGATAGACTGTGCATATAATGTACATGTGCTATTGTACTTGTCGTTGTGTATATAAATAAAGTCGATAAAGATTCAACACTTCAGGTGTTTTGATGCTATTATTTTATAGTCCAAGGTTCGAACAGGTTTGAAAGTGATACATTAGGCAGGTCGATCCACTCTGACGAGATCAAAGTGTAAGCCAATGTAAAAACCTAAAGGATTGAGAAGACGTAGATAGGAATGTTTTTACGTAGAGGGCAATTAAGGTTAGCATATTTTTCATGCAAGGTACGGAGGGTACGGAGATTACCCAATGAGGAAGAAACTGTTTAAGAATAATTTGGTTGCGTACATCAGGTGGTGTCCCACAATTGCAGAGGTTATGTTTGTGAGGCTTTGGTTTTTCGGATGGACAAATTTACAACAATTTTTTTAGCATAAATTCACTGATCTCGTCAGATAATTCTTATTCAAATCAAAGCAATTAAAGAAAGAAAATTACATGATAGATTACAGTTGCCCATCGCCCAGAAAGGCACATTAGGGTCAATAATGGTCCGTTATTTGATATCCATTCATCTACGTTCATCTGTTATAATCTTATACTAAATTAGAGTTCATTGGCAATAATCATGTATTAAAAATTAGATAATGTCCAGTAAAAGCTGAGCCGGCACAAATAAATAAAATGATCATTAAAGGCATGATTAGACTTAGAATTGTTAAGGTATTCATGATCTTCTTGTTGTTGCCGTTGTCTCACTGCATATGCTCATGTATTTACGATATTTGACCTGTCAAAGTTTGCAAAAATTGTATCCAATTTGTGCCATGTTATTACGCGCTCAGATCGCACAATCAAAAAAATTATTGGATGAAAGTAATGTAAATCAGCAAACATTAGTGTCCGGCATTATGGATGTATACAAGAAGGAAATGAGTACAGAGTCATCAATTAAGCCACTGGCTGCATGGTTTGGTTGAGTGGTGAGTGTCCATTGGACCACCGGAAGGCAAACAGGGATACAGGTGATTGAATTCTGTACATCCGTAGACAGGTAGGTAAATCCACCAAAGGAGCAACAAGCGTGGCTATAATAGTGTTAAAAGCAGTTCAAAGAGACACAGTTTTGCGCAGCACAGGGTAGTAAAACCAATATTTTCTTGTCAGTGGGCAATACATGTTTAGCATGTAGAAAAGAGCAGATCAGTAAAAGGTATCACATGTATAGCGCCGTGCCCAATCGTCGGACTTCAAAATTCTCGGAAATCGACAATAATTTTGCCATTCATCGACAAGATCTGTAAAATATTATAAATTTGATAAGCACCGACAGACTGATGTGGGATTAAAGACAAGTTTACCATTCTTGAAATTTGCATACTTTTAGACCCTTCGTCAGCTTTAATATAAAAAATATCCTATGTAGTCGGTAAGTGTTGTTCAAGACCCATGCATCGCAGTTTTCAAAATAAAGTTGTAAATCTAACATGTGTATTAACATGCAGAGCTTCGCACCTGATGGGCTTGAGTATAATTTCCAGCTGGAGGTGCCCTAAATTAACGTGGAGCCAAATATCGCCTCATTGTCCGACATTTGGTCACACCTAACTTTTTGCTCATGACATGATTTTCCCGGATCATCTCCTCTGAAATGTATTCGCAATCCACAGAGTTCGATTTGATAAGCAAGATGCACCAACAATCCACAGTGTTTGGTCTTTTCAACGGGACTGCCAAACACCATCAGTAAATGT
This sequence comes from Hermodice carunculata, assembly GCA_964020975.1. Lineage (NCBI taxonomy): Eukaryota > Metazoa > Annelida > Polychaeta > Eunicida > Amphinomidae > Hermodice > Hermodice carunculata. Next base: position 11,354,391 of record OZ026614.1, read on the forward strand.
AATTTGATTTTCAGTTTAATGAACGCAACCTAGCGCATAGTTATCCGACAATGGGACACCTCGGTATATATATATATATATATATATATATATATATATATATATATATATATATATATATATATGTATATATGATGGTCGACACAACGAGAAAGCTGAATGGCAATGTCAGGATGCATCGTCTAAGTGAATTAGGCATAGCTCAATAGTTATCCGTAGTTTGGTCATATAAGGTAGTGTTTTGCTCCTCAGACTGCTGGCTGGGTGCTGGTGACGCAGTTGCTGGCTTCATGGTTGATTGATAAACAGATCCCCTTGGGTGGGTAGCTGGAGCGACTTGTCGGTGGCCTTCAGACAGCAAAGGAATGGGTGGAAGTAACTCACAATCACCGCTAAAGGGACCATTCATGCCATCACTGTGTATGTTACTTATAAATATAACACGTTTCCATGGCAAAACTTTAGAATATGGATACTATAAAAAAACTAAAATAGTGACAATTATTACGCCCGCAATCAGAAATACAATTGCAGCAATCATGATAGGAATCGTTTGCACATATTTCCGTTTACACAGGCAATCCGTTGTCTGTGTTTAAGATAACTATTGAACCAAGCCGGGGAAGTGCCTTTAATTCCGTAATATGAAAGTTTTCTTAGGAGAATACTGTGATCAACTGTATCAAAAGCTTTGCGAATATCAAGTGATACAATACCCACATAATTCCCTTTCTCACGTTCTGTGAAAACAGATTCAGTCAATCTATGAAGGGAAGTCTGTGTAGAGTGTTTGGGTCTAAATCCTGATTGTTGGGGGGCCAGTAGTTTGTGTTCTGAGAGGTAGTTGTAAATTTGGTTATGGGTATTCTCTCTAGTAATTGTGAGACAAGAGGTAGGATTGAGATGGGACAATATATCCCGGGGTCAGCTCTTGGGCCTTTTTTATGTATAGTCATAATGCGAGCCATTTTCGAGGCATCAGGAAATGAGCCCATGGTCAAGACGTTATTAAAAATGTAAGCCAGACTATCAGAAATGGCTGGTGAGGCCATATTCAATAGTCTGGCTTGAATATTGTCTAAGCCAGTCGCCTTGCTCCTTGGTAATTCAGCAAGCATTTTCGATACATCATATGAGGAAACAGATTTTAAAATAAATCTGCCAGAGAAGTGAGGTAGAAATTTAGATAGGTATTCAGTTGCTGAGAATGAGGGGGATATCATTTTATGGGATAATTTTGAACCAATTTCAATGAGGTATTCATTGAAATGATTAGCTATTTGCTGGAAGTTGGAAACAAGGGCATCATTAACATAACGGGAGGTGATTGAATTTTGTACACATTTAAATAAGATTAAAAACGGTTTTTCTTAACTTTGAAGATAAATATCAATATGTTCTACAGAAATATTATGTTGATTTATATGAAAATATTAATAAGGCATTTTCTGAGTGTCAGTAAAACACATAGAAATATGTTTATGTATTTTAATGTTGTGGCTGAGATTGTTTGACCTTAAGCTTGATCAAACTTTCAATACTGGAACATAAAATTTATTACAATTACAACGAATATAAAATGAAATCAGGACCATATAAGTTCTCAGGCATCATGTTGAACAATACAGGCCTTCTATTTTCTCATCCTTTTGGATATACTGACAAAATGTAAGGAATACTTACTCAGCTGATATGAGTCATATTTTTCATAACGAATTTTATGCCTATTGTGCTTTTTTTTCTAGTGAGAAAGGAACATGGACGAACTTAACCATATTTCATAATAAATATAATATTAATATCAAATTTAGTTGTCCTGTGTTCACGTGGAAACTTTTTTTTGTGTTTAAATTCAAATTTTGACATGTTACGCAATTCTTACGTGAACATAGTAGTCTGACTTAAAATTCTTAATTATCCTGTCATTGTTTGGATGATGTCTGTGAACTAATGTCAGGTAATTACCTTTTATAACTGTACATTAACATTAAGGGCTAAATTTGTTTTAGGCCTACTTTAAATGAATGTCAGTATTTTCCAAAGTGGGAGGATTGGGATCCCGTAAAACTGGTTTAACCCACTGCCAATATATTGGTAACCTGTTCCAAGTCAGGTAGAAGATACTCTCATTAGTTTGAATTTCATAACTGTTGGTCATGGATGCTTCTGACGATGAACATAAACGTGTCTTACTATTTCGTAAATGTTACTGGATCTGACAAGGTTAAACTGGTATTCGGTTTGGTCTCATCACTATCATTGAAAACTGTTGTCCGCTTCTCTTTTCATGGAACTGTTATATATTTGGTAACAATTTGAACATGCAGGCATTTTCTGCACATATTGCAGTGCAGTAAGTGTTCGAAGTGTAGTGAAACTGATGTTGTTTTTTTATAATTGTCTGATGAATATAGTTTGTTATTGTTAAGGTCATGTCAAATTGGCTAAAAGTGTTTAATGTACTCTCTCTCTCTCTCTCACTGTCTCTCTCTCTCTCTTGTATAAATAATTATCTAAATCAGCTGACTGACAAGTTGAACTACGTATGATTATAAATGAAAAAAAATTAAACTGTTACAGGAAAACAGTTATACTTACAGTTACCTTTAGGAATTTCAACATGATTCTCCCCCTCTCTCTCTCTGTTTCTTTCTTTTCATAAAACCTAATTCTTTCTCTGACAAAGGTAGTAGAATTTTACAATAATTAGGACTGTTTTACATTTTGACCTTTTGAACTTTATTGAACCACGAGTTAGATGTACATTATGCTTGGCTGACTTGCAGATCACTTACAATGGCAAACCACATTTTTTGAATTCTAAATTAGTACCCTTATAATTGACTTATTAGATGACTTGTGGGATTCTATGTTTTCTTGAACATTTAAATTTCCTTTCAAAAATACTTCTGGAAACCAGCTTGAAATGTGACTGCTATCCTTCAAAAAATTTGGCTATTGTAATGCAATTTGTGACTTCGTTTTTAAGGTTTGAGGCCTAATGTCACTTGCTTCTGGCTGATGTTTAACGTTTGAACCAGTGTACTTACTATATTTGCAAATTCAAGCACTTTTCTTTTTGAAATACTCCTAGTTTATCTTCTTTAAAAAAACATCATGTCTTTAGCTACATGCCTAAAACACATCGAATTATATAATCATGTTGTTTGGATTCTTGTTGATGGTCATTTTAGACCTAGGGGGCTTTTCTGATGGAATGATGTTGATGTTAGTGTCACTTTGTGGACTTATATGGATGGTGATCAATGTTGACATGGTGGTTGCAAGTAGTACCTTTTTAAATACTGAATTGTATTGGCATTTTCAGCAAATTAAGATGCTGCGCTTACAAATTCGCTGATGTGCCGCAAATTTTGGTCCTTTTTCATAAATTGTATGGTCCTGTTTGCGCATGAATGATGCACCTGTTCAAGCCAATTTACTGAAATAGGCCTATAATTTCAAACAAAACATTTTGCATTCTGTCATGTTAAAACTAGACATGGCTTTTTCGACCCAATTAATGGACCTTTACACTTACGTTTTGGTCTCTTTTGGGTAAATACGAACTATAGATTTACGTGTTTCAGCTATACATACCAAGTAACATTGCCTTTGGTCGGAATTGACCTAGATTTGTTTCATTAGAACTGCGGTTTGGATATGGTAATGACACGTACTGTCTAATTAGGTAAGATGCCTTTAAGGAGCTTCCAAACTTCTCTGGCATTTTCTCTATTCTCATTGATACCATTTGTGTAGTAGTTGGACTTGACATGCGTAACAAGGCTGGTTACACGATTTTTGGAGATTGTCCAATTACGTACATTCCCAGAGATAATTGCTTTATGATGAAGGATCCGTGATTGGAGGATATGTGCTAGTCGTACTGTTTATACTTTATTTTCAAGCGTTTAAATATGTATTGTTTTTATATTTTTGACATTTCACTGTAGTTTTGGGGGGATAATTCTACTCAAACAAGGTTTAATTTCTTTGTCACCGTGTTTTTATTTCCGCGGTTTTGTGCCACCTTGAAAAACAAGAATACAGCGAAATAAAGGTATTTTACGGTACGCCTCAAGAGAGATTTGTGGGTGGAAGCATGGTAGATCACCCCCCCCCCCCATGGAGGAAGCATCGTCATGAAAGGGGGGGGGGGGGTGTCACAGGGACAGGAAGAACAAAATTCATCATGTTAACATGGTTAAATGGGACTCTAACAGGACAGCGCTATGTAGATGAGATCCTGCGAAAAGTCACCAAATGGTTCCAGTCACATCCTGGGATACTGTTCCAGCACAGCAATGCGTGACCACATGCTGCATGAGTCAGCATGCAGTGTTTCCAGCAGTACAATATCCAAATGTTGCCATAGCAAACCCAATGTCCTAACCTGTCCCTCATTGAACATGTGTTGGGTGACCTTGGCCGTCGAGTTACGGACACGTGCAACGAATCTGCGGTCACCCTGGACCAAGTAGCACAGTGGATCACAGACCAGTGGAGCCAAATTGATCAGGCCGAGATGGCCAAGCTCACCAGCAGTAGGCGTATAAGAGTCCTGGCTTGCTTTCAGGAGCGTGGGGTCACACATGCTACTGCCACTGGTGTGTAGCCTCCAAACCAACAAAAACCACATCCTCCCACAAGTGATAATAAAAGCACCGATACAATGAAACGAACAAAGTCGCCTGACACACACACGCACACACACGCATCTTCACATAGGCTACATACCTAATGTTGACGAAAGAGTAGGGGCCAGTTTTTTGGGGTGGTGGTGGTGGTATTTTTTTGTTTTTGTTTTTGTTTTGTTTTTTATTGTATTTTTATATTTATTTTAAATTTGTGTTTGTTTGTTTCTTTGCTTTTTTTTTCGCCAGGATTATATCAAGTAGGGGTATCTGCAATGTATCAGTTTGCTCTCCTTTTACATCCAGGCAGCTTGGTGTCGGCATTCATAGAATCTGGACGACAGTGTTTATTGTCGTAGTATCTTGTTTCTGGGCGAAATTAATCTGTTCCTCCACTTATTATATCATACCAGTACCTGTCCATGTTGATTTTATAAATTGTACAGGGGTAGGTCTGGAATAAAGCTCAAAGGCATGATCCATGTTAAACCTACGTTTGTCCAGTGAATTAGTCCAATATTAAATGCCAACCGAATCATTTCCCATGGCATCCAGGTCGGATTTTTTTTGGGGGGGGGGGGGCGGTGAAGCCATGTTTGCAAAGATCTTATCAAGATAATTGTTTGTCTCCTCTAAGCGGCGATCGATACACAGATTACCTAGCTACTGAAACGTAAATGCAAGATACAATTTTTGACAAACATCAGACTGCTAATGCTAATTTTATCTTCTACCTAGGCTATTCTTCACCTTCGCTTGGTCATAAACGGTTTTGTGAATGATCCAATTACTCAAGGCGGCATGAACCACCTATTTCAGGAGACCGAGAAAGAACGTCTTTGACTTAAATAAATTTGTAACCGGCTATATGTAGGAGTCTCGACGTTTGGAAATTTATGTTTCTAAAGTAGACAGATACGACTTGTATAAAACTGCTACTCGCTCATTATATGAGTCTCAGTTGTTCAAATTTTGTATTTCTTGACTAAATGCACACAATATATATATATATATATATATATAATATAACTATGACTTTACAACCATTTTGTTACAACTCCGTTAATACTAATATTTTGGCGCGTAGCCTTACATGAAAGGTCAACATTATATGCAAAATATGTACATTCCCTTTATTCCGTACCATTGGAAGAATGGATCTAACATTGTTTTCATTTGGGCATGATAAAGACATGCCAACACTCGTTTGCATCCACCATTATGATATCGTCAATGATATAACACCGCCGGTTTAATTCTTTGTACGGGGACTTCTACGGACATCAACAAGCGGAGGGAATTAACGTATTGACAATTTTGAACGATGTTTAAGTTTCATTTTGCAAAGTGCCTTTAAATTGCAATTATTAAAGAGCGTTGTATCATCAGAGGTAGCACTGTTGTTTGGGAGCAATAGTACTTTACAGGGTTTATGCCATCCCAACATCCAAATTCTATTTACCACATTGGCTAATACATAGCCGTATCGACATATTATTAATTAAACGGGTTCATCCAAGATTTTTTTTTAATTGAGTGGAATTAATACATGTTGACTGCATTGGGAGTTACGTTATGAATAACAATTCAGACCTCAAGTTTAAATGTCAGGCAAACCCAGCCTGCGCTAGGCCCACATTCCGATTAACGCAGCGATATGATCCAGATTGTATGTAGCCTGACGGCTGACAGTTTCGTCTTGTCAGTTCAAGTCATGTCCATTTTTAGTCATAGCACCCATTGACCTAAACCTCTGAGTTAGGTAATCAGCCCAGCTTCATGAAGACCTCTTAATATGGCCTTGTCAATATTTGTACCATCCCATCACTAAGAGACACGGAGTTAATAATTATCTAAGGCCTAACATGTGAAAAATAAATTCTCTCTCTCTCTCTCTCTCTCTCTCTCTCTCTCTCTCTCTCTCTCTCTCTCTCTCTCTCTCTCTCAGTCACTCACTGCAGATCACATGACCAAAACATTGTTACAAGTAAAATGAGTTAGGTAATCAGCCCAGCTTCATGAAGACCTCTTAATATGGCCTTGTCAATATTTGTACCATCCCATCACTAAGAGACACGGAGTTAATAATTATCTAAGGCCTAACATGTGAAAAATAAACTCTCTCTCTCTCTCTCTCTCTCTCTCTCTCTCTCTCTCTCTCTCTCTCTCTCTCTCTCTCAGTCACTCACTGCAGATCACATGACCAAAACATTGTTACAAGTAAAATGTGACGCGTCTGTAGCAGCGACGTGATGCATGGACATTTTAAGCAAAATCAAATGTGTGCGAGCGATGTTTTATACAAGTCACGCATGACGTGCAATAACGGAGACCAACGGAAACAAACATGGCACAACAGGTCAGCGCTGCAAGTAAACCTACGGCATTTTTGCGATGGCTACCAATTCAAAATTAAACATAGAATAAACAAAATCTTGCATGGTTGGATCCTAACTTTTTTTTACTCTCATTCGGGGTCGTTGTTGGTGAGAAAAATCACGAAGAAAGCAGGTCATGAAAGTAGGCCAAAGGCAAGCATGTTGCTGTGACGAATTTGTATACAGGTTTGAGATCGTTGAAAAACTAGCATGAACTCCTGTTATCCAAGCCTCCTGGGAATCAAAAGACTATAATAATTTTTCCCTCATGGAATAGATGTGTTTGGAATATATATGACAAAAGTGCTTATCGTAGAAAAACACGTCTTTTAATACTGAAACTTGGATAACAGTTGCTGAATAAAGAAAGAGTGCCAAGACCGTCAAGGTAATTATGCCATGTTCTCACCGACAATCACTTCCTCGTTGCACTAAATCACAAGATCTTTGATAACATGGATGCCTACTAATGTAGCTAATCTTGCATCCTGTGCATTCCCTTTGTCAGTAACTCGTTTTGTGAGTAGAAACCTAACACGATGAGGCTTTTCGGCTTTTGATTTGAAATGTACAAATATTTAATTGCACATCAAACAAATATCGTGAGCAAATCTGTGAAACCAATCTGTACTTAAGTTGACTCAGCGGTAATTATTTCAGCATTGTGTGCTCGTGTGACTTTTTTTTTTTGGGGGGGGGGGGGTGAAATTTCTGGTGTTAATGAACTGACTGTTAGTGCAGCAATTGTGATCATTGGTTCACAGTATACTGTCATAACATACACTGCACTCTCTCCGCGAAATGTACTCTTCGACTAATTTTAGTTTCACGCATTGTCCAAATTTCATCAAGTAAGACTATATTACATGTTCCAAGTGCGTTTCGAAATTTACAACAAAACAAAACAAAAACGAAAAAGAAAGAAAGAAAAGAAAAAAAGAAAAAGAAAGAAAACAAAAATTTTTTAAAAAACATAAATAAGTGACATAATATATATATATATATATATATATATATATATATATATATACATATATATATGTATATATATATATATGTATATATAAAGTAAATGAAGAATCGCATGGTAAGGCCTTTAAAGAACACGTTTTCTTAAATGCCAAACCTTGCGGTGTCACATTTTGCAATGCCATGTACCCAAATACACACCTAGTTTGTGCTTTTAAAATAATGGTACTAAATTTCCATCTGGATTTTACATAACCGACCTTCAGGTTTTTACACTTACTGCCAAATTCTAAGGGCATTGGTGTAATGTAACGCACATGTGAATATTTAAAATCAACAGGATGTTTACTTACTTCGATTATACATTGTGGTTATTCTGTATTAAAGGTGACTTTGAAACGAAAAAGGTGATTTAGCTTTCCGTCATTCAAGGTTGTAATATTTCATTGCTGTTCAAAGATATCACCAGCGAAAAATGCCGGATGCTTATTATCCTTTTTACACATTACCACAACTCTTTTACATCAAGTCTTTATTAGATAGTTGAGTTATTCATCGCATTTTTAGCAATGCTAAGAAAAGCGCTTTTGCAGGAAATTCCCGGTTAAATGTACTGAGCCCTTCGTCAGGCTCTCTTCTGCAGAAACATTTTTGAACAACATCTGGGATATTACAGGACAAAGGAGTAGAGAAAGCGACATAAAAGAGAGCTTAAGAATGTGGCTTTCACTCGATGACAAAACAAAAACCACTTTTGATCATGGCACAGGTTTAGAGTGACGGACAAATGTGCAGAATGGGAGTAGCAAAGGTGTCTTTTCCTTGTCTCTGCCATACGATAGCTCGATGCAGCAGCCCCGGGTTTCGTCAAAGGGTGTACTTTTACTCATTTGTAAATGATTCTGGTTCTTTGACCAGCTTATCAATTTAGCTTCTAGTTTGTATGAAACATTGCGAATAGAAGATATTTGATGTTTTATGACGTTATTGACATCCAATCAGTATAATGGATATGGTGTCACACTGGCATCCAAAAGGCTAAACTCAGGTTTGTGCAAAGTCATGCATTTCAGGGAATATAAATTTCTGGGTAACCTCCCCGTCTACACCCTACATAGGGTTGTACTCTGTGTAACATATATAGATATAACATACTTTCAAGCTGAAAATATCGTAACTTGTAGCTCGTTAATATATATATATATATATATATATATATATATATATATATATATATATATATATATATATATATATATATATATATATATATATATATATATATATATATATTTACATGTATGTATGTATATGTGTTCCATTGGTTCTCTCGTTGCGAAACGGTAAACCCAACACAGTGAATTAAAGATGCTGGCCATGCTAGCGCAAGGAGGTACAATTAAATGATACAACCATTAACGGGACGATAACAAAAAATAATTCATTGAGTTGGAGACTTTATTGAATGAATAATATGATGCAGAAGACATATATGTACATTTGGGTTCAATGAAATCCAGGAAATGGACAAAGCAGGCGAACGGAAAGTAAAAGGACATCATGAAACCGAGTTCATTTAAAATATGTGCACCTTTCCGACAAAATCAAATTTGAAATGTTATCGACGAATGATTGGCAACTTGAAGAAAGTTCAAAATAACTAGACAAACTGATAATGCAGGGAAATGAATTCAGGTACATGAACAAAATAGTGATAAAGTGCTGACGAAAGTCTCAATGCAAGTGATACGTTATATAAAAAATTAACAATTTCTTGAAAATTCTATTCAAAATAAAGTACAAAAACAATGAAATTATATAAAACTAGTGGCTTATGTTGTATAAATAGTTTAATGATACTAAATACAATGAAGAGTTTTTCAGTTCTTATACTCATAAGCCTTCATTGATGGCTTATCATGTGACACAATATTTAAAAAAACGCTTTAGTCCAGCTAAGACAAAAATGCTGAGTGTATGCAATTAATTCAAAAATTGCGTTCATCTCCTTAATTGGGTTCATGTTGTGACATATGGGTAAAACCCTAACCCATCAACATAGATAAATAAAGATTGTGATATCTTCTACTAGGACGGGGAACTCAGCATCATTTTGTCCAATGTGTGTGTAAAATTATAATTATTTAATTGCTGGAAAATCAGGATAACAGATATTAAGGGTTGAAAACATCCTACCGTAGAGGTTACACACAGGGAAACGACTAAATAATGTAGACCAGGGCAAAGGGACAAAGCTTAAGACTTAAAGTATACGGATATTAAACGGAGTAAGGACAATTTTAGGTACATAAATCTGTCTTTTTCACATGAAACAGTCTGGAATGGAACGGCTTTTGAATTTTTGCGAGATAATTTAACATATTTTGAAAAAAAAATAGAGTTTGTGTCAAGTTAGATTTGCAGGTGTGTCTTAAATTAATGATGGAATAAAATATCGAATACAATTTTGAGTTGTGTCTTTTGAAGGTAATTTATAGCGAGGTGCTTCTTGCTATTGTGTGGCATACATCAGTGACGGGAAATTCAGAAAACATCACCAAAGTAACTAGAACGTTGGGTTTTAGTGTATTTGTAGTAAAAGCGTAGAGCTTTTTGATGTAGGAAGTCATTATTCTTTACAATGTCAGTACTTAGAGATTAATGATCTGGTCTGCCATCTTTAAATGGTCCCGGGAGAAACGACCCAGGTAGTGAGACAGGCGTCTCTTGTGAATGGAACTGCTACGCGAAATGCTCACACAAACATACATGTAGTAACACCACGCACAGTTCGTTTAGAGCAATTGAACATTATTAGAGACAAACAATACAACACCATTAGCATTACAAGTACAACCTAGAAAGTGCACTGTTAATCCACAAAATTGCATGTCTGAAATCATACAAAGGAAAACAAAAGATCAAACTTTTGGCAAGCGAAGGTGCCAGACCTGCCCGATTTTAAAAACTCAATTCAAATTTTCCTTTTCCATCAGTATATATATATATATATATATATATATATATATAAGTTACAAACCTAGAAATGTGGTTTACTTACAACGATATCAAAAGTGTAGACTTCAGTATCTTGGGGAAATTGATTACGCACTCAATCTGAGAGTTGGTGGTCACCTAAATACAATTCAGAAAAAAAGAGGGAATAAAAAGGCAAGCATTTTTTTTCCAAAACAACATAACTTCAAAGTACAAATTATAGAAAAAGCTATACCAATCCAAGGATAAACAAACAGAATAAGAACTGGCAGACAATCTTGTGAGTTCTTTTTGCCAAAGTAGTGGATAAGGTTTAGATTTTGGGTCCAATGTTCGAGTAAAACGGGTGTGGACTGTCTTCCAAAACTATTCTAGGATCAGTTACTCGTCACAATTGATAAACACTCAGAAAGTGCACAGGCACATTCAAACAACGGAAATCGGTTGGGATAAAGACAAACAAAATGATAATACAAGCCAAGGCATCAAAAGTTTGACATTTCCATCCTAGATTAGTGGATAAGTGAAATGGCGCAAATCGTCACACCCAGAAAAAAAACCAACAAAAACAAAGAAAACAAAAAAAAAAAAAAAAAAAAAAAAAAAAACAAACAAAAACAAAACAAAACAAAACAAAAACACACACACACACAATAAAGAAAAACAAAAAAAAAAAAAAAAAAGAAAAAAAAAGAACAAAAACAAAAACAAAAACAAAAAACAAAAAAAAAAAGACAAAATCAAGAAGTTGTTTAATGCATGCAAGGGATGCACGATACACACGTTTCTGCAGCTGCTGATAAAGCATCCAATAATATTGTTGGCATGTGCAGTTTTGTTACATAGTTCTCATTGATGAACTTAGAAACAAAATAAATGAATTATTAGATATTATTTTGCAGAAACAACGTTTAGCTTCATTTGGCCTGCCATTTTCTGATGTACATGCCCATTTACCCAATAATTACTCACTTATCAAAGTGCATGACATGTTTATAAGTTCACATTCATAGCAGGTTTCAAATTTCGCTCTACTAAAGAAATGTTAGCTTTGCTGTCTAAAGGCATAAAGAGGGTACAAGAATTGTGGTTCAATAACGTCCTCATCAGACTGAAGCATCATTCGAAATTAACTGACTTATTGTAGAAGTTGACCGGTTAAGATGATCTTTTACCTTTCAATCAGATTTCATCTTGGAAGTTCTTCACTACTACACAACTGTTTCTCATCCCGGTTTCAAAGAATGCATTAAGTTTCTAATATACAAATCGCATTAAAAAAATAAAATCAAAGAATGATCATATATTATCCAGGTTTGTATTGTGGTAATGATGTAAAACATTGCCAGTCTTTATGTGAATCAGTTGATCAGTTTGTTGAGTCGTTCAACGTTTTGATTTATAACATGTATGTCGATTTTGGAGATTCCATCTTACGAAAAGCAATTGGTATTCCAATGGGTACCAATTGTAAACTTTTTGGCCCAATTGAAATTTATTTAACTGTGAACATAACTTTCTAGTAATTCTGTCAGTTAACATGTAGATGTATTGGTGACTTATTTAACATCAATAATAATCACTTTAGATATTATATTTATCACAAATATAGCTTTATGTCTCGGAACATATCTGGTGATGTTCATCCTGATGGAACTCTCAACATTTAGAAGGTTTTTGACCTGGATGATTTTCGACTCTGATTTGATGCAAATGGTCTCATACTCGTATAATGGTCCTTTCTTTTGGAATATTTTTACTTTTGATATTCAGATTAAGATTGGGATTTTTTCGTAGTAGAAAATAAAAAAAAACATATGATTTTTTTTAATTATGTCAAGAAAATTTGTTTACCAAGAGTCACTTGTAAACTGTTTTAATTCAAAATTTAAATGTTTTGTAACCGCGAGGCAGACCAGCAACATTTGGCACCAATCACCAAGCCGAAAATCGGAAACTCACACATAGTAGTGTTATCTGTATTCTCTGTATCTATATTTTTGTGGTATCTCGGTTTATCGCGTTTTTTCCCGCTCCTAGATACATTATCAAAAGAACAACACATATGTGTTTTAGTGCCTGATCAAAATCGTCAAAATGCAACAGAAGCAGGCAAGTTCATGAATGCTTACTCTACCAAATAGCAGATATCAGAGCATAGATTTAGTAAGTTAGAAAGCAGTAAGATAAAAAATCCCCATTGACTTTATGACCTCAATTGTTGTAGGCACTCCAGGGCTTTCTTGGTTTGTCATCTGTAAAATAAGGTCAAGGTCAGAAGTATATTTACTCTGTGCCGTTAATCTCCACTCGCCGTTTTATTTTTCTACGAAGGCCTATATGGGCCACCTTTGCTTATTTGTTAAGTAATTTGCGTTACAGAGTAATAGGGAAGGTGGATGAAAACGACAAATCTTCAGGTCCTTCACCGGTGTTGACTTAATAGCAGCAGTGCAGTCTGGTTTGCAACATAAGCTTTGTGATAGTCTTTAATATGGCTACACAAAGATCCAGCTCATTAATGTGGCAACTGACATGACAGACTACTATGGACAGCAAACAAATGAAGAGAAGCACTTCAGTGAATTGTGGTTCTATAATTTGTGGTGTCCATGGCCAGAGCTTCATGTTGCTACTCCTCATTTTCTGTCGACAAAAAAGCATTATTTTATTTGTATTGTCTTCTGACACAAGTCATATTCTGCAACCACTTGATATTGCATGTGTCAAGCCATTCAAGACATTTTACAAGCAGGAATGTCAAAATGTCTCTGCCAAAATCCAGGCATGCTAGTTTCCAGATATGATATGGCACAACTGGCTTGTGAAGCTTCCCCCACAGGCCTTTCAACTAAGAACTTGCTTGGAACATTTCGAAAAGATAATACACACACACACACACACACACACACACACATATATATATATATATATATGTTTCTATATATAAACTACCCAATTGTAGGTCCTGCAGAGAAGCTGGCCCAACATGGTGCTCGTAAGGCTGGGAGACCACGCAAGACAGAGCAGTCACCCCCGGAACCAGTCTGTTATTTCCCAGAGTCCCGAGTTTCACTCCCACCATAAATTGAAACTGCAGATACTCCAGCTGAAGCATTTTTAGCATGCCGCTTAGCCGCAACATAAAAGTAAATCAACTGTGCAAAATTCGTGCCCCCCCCTTCAAGAGACCAAACGATTCTGATCATGCTACAGCCCCAGTGTAGTCATCTAGGCTACATGAATCTCAGCAGCCAGGTCCTTCAGGCGTAAATCCAGCCAGTTCTTATGGCAAGGTCGTAGCATACACACTTCATCAGACCTGTCGTCAGACGACGGTGATGGTCATTCCAATCCAAATAATGGTGATTACATGGTATTCAACTTTAAATGGGTGTAGTGTGACATATGTGGTCATTGGGTTCACTTGAAGTACAGCACAAAACAAAGAGTTGTTCATCAACACGCCAAATTTATCTGTCTCACTACCAGAATGACGAGTAAAAATGGGAAGCAAATATCTTTAAATACTATGGATTGATGGCAAATTTCAAGAACATGCAACATTACCATAATTCATTTCAAAATATTATATATTTCCCATGCACTCTAATTTGGGTTTCTTTTCATTAGACTTTTAAATCATTGTGAATGGGTGGTACATAAGGTATTTTAGCTTGCTGCATATTTATCGCAAAACTTATGACAAAACATAATCAAACTGTGTGGAAAATAATCCCTGAGACAGTGATGCAGTTATATTTACATGGATAGTGGTAGTTCGGACCCCAGTTCATTGTATTTAATCCAGTACAGGTGCTGTAGTTGTCCCAAAATCGAGGACTGTACATATGTAACTTACCAGCATCAAAGAAACATAAAAAATATATATGTTTTGTGACCAGGGAACGGCGAGGTCTCGAACCAGCAACCTTCAGTACCTATAACCTAGCTGAAAATCGGAAACGCATGTACCAACTGCACCAAGTCCCCATTCCTTAAAAAAATGGTTCACTGGAGGCCGGTATGCGTGAATGCCGTAATTAACACAGCTCAGTTCATTGCATTTAACCCAGCGTAACATTTGATTAATTATTTTTTTCATTGGCGGGATGAGCATTTAAATGAACAAAACACGAGGAATTTATAAGTGTTGTAACATCAGCACAAAGCATGGCACCCAGGGTTATTGGATGCAAGATAACTATCATTCATATATTTTATGAATAAAAGGCAGCCAAGGATAGTCAGTGTGGTGCACTGGTGGTGCTGGGTAATTGGTATGAGCATTCACTGTCACATTCCTCAAATCATTGTATTTACGTAAGATAACCTTAGAATAAGCTTAAAGTATTATCATGCATCCCATAATATTTTCATTTGTAAAGTTAATTTTCATGAAACATGGTGTTGTAGGCTTTAGATAAATCAACCTGTTCACAAATTAGTATTTGTCCTCATTGAAAAAGAATTTGGTAAATGCAATCAGTGAATTCAATGGCTGCAGCTACACTAGAATTTAACCTTTTTGAACGATTCTGGCTATTTTAGAATACAGCGTGAAGTGGGACAAATGGTATAATTGATGGTAAACTACTTTTTCGAACACATAAGCGAAGGCTCGCAGCAGAGCAATCGGCCTGTAATTATTGAGTATGGTGCTGTTTTTTTATAGTATGGGTACTACAGTCGCTACTTTCAGATTGTCCTGGAAATTACCTGTATTTAGTGACTGGTCGAAGATCAGAGCCAAAGGCTTAAAAATAGATATGGTCACATCTTTTTGAAGTTTTATTGAAAAGAGAATCATGAACACAGCTTGTTTTTGGTTTAAGTTTATTTAAAGCTGTTTGAACATCATGTTCAGATACGTTAGAGAAAGAAAATATTGTTGATTCATAGGTTTGATGTATCTGATAATTAAGTCGTTTTTTAGGGAAAGAAGTATCAAAAATCGTGTGGAAGGGATACTTGCTAACAGCACAATTGGGATTTTAACCCTATCGCCTGCAGCTTCTATCGTTTTGACTGCTGCTAGAAAAGTTGATTATAATTTATACGGTTGACTAGCTCTTGCAAAAGGGCCTCAAAACCTCAGTAAATTTGATGTAAATCTCTGGATCTGAACTTTTAATGTGTTGCCCCGACTATAATTGCCGACTGTGGCATTCTTCCAACGGCTGTGATGGTGCAACCCTCATGTATTGCAATAATTCAGTTTCTGTCAGAAAGGCATTATTCCAAACGTTTGTGTGAATGTTCGTTGTTAACTCTTCCAGTCTGACCTTTCTATACCTGTTCATCTATTATACCAGGCAAGTGCTGGTTCATCAAATTAAACTGCTGCATGTGAGCTACCATCTGTCAATTTATGGACTGTTGCAAAACTGGTAAAATCCATGAGGAATTGTTCTGGCTTGACCTAACTCAGGCCCTTTAACGCTTTATTCCTGACGCAATTATCACGATGACGCACCAACGATGCTGCTGCTGCGGGAATCCTTAGTGGTCTATGGAGCTGCGGCAAGTTCCTCTTTGTACAAGGTAATGTCTTCCTCAAGATGGTCTCCCTTCAGAAACACTACGTTGGATTCACTTCCATGTCTTGGGGGTAATGAGTTGCTATAGTAAAATTCACTCTTGACTGCATTCAACGGCTTGTGACAAAACCCTGGATGTTAAGTTATATCTTTCTTTTCTTCATTCGTAAACATAGATTGCAACAGACACATTTTAGAGTTAAACCCACTCATCAAACGTGCTGAAACTCAGCCGCGAAGTTCTTTTCCCTTTTCCCTTTTCTTTCTTTCCCCACACAATTGTCAACCAGGGATGAGAATAGCTAGCAGTGCCTTATGGCTACCTCAAAAGCAAACTGGCAAATCTAATATGCATTATCTCAAAAATTTCTAAAGTTTTGCAGCAGTTAGTAACCGAAACGAAGAATATATTGACAGAAGTCGGTATTGTATGAAAGTTGCCAAACAGCAACCCATTCTCATCTCTGCTGGACCTGTAGTTTTACCTTCATTTACAACTGTTAATTATTGCATATGTAAATTTATTTGAATTAACCCAATTATAAAAACCCAGTATACAAATGGCCATAAATATTCGCAGAATAAAATTATGATGAATTATAACACATACTTCCAAATAAAACTACATCCTAGAGGATTGTTTATATTCTTGAAACTTCACAGCTTAAGATATTAAAGGACAAGATTAACCAGAATTAATAAAAAGCCTAAATTGCGGACATCCCTTCACAAATTGATGACAAAAACTTGTTTAAAAGAACACACACTTCCCTTGTACTGTCCTATAAAGCAAGCTTGATACAATTTAATTGCATTTCTAAGTGTCATGTGAAACACTCTGCGTGTGTGTGCTTGCTTATTCGACGTTTTTAGCAATGCCACATGAATGTATATATCATTGCAAAACATGTCATGGGCCACGGGTCTCCATGTTCAGAAAACATCGTGTATGTATGTGTTTGTGTTTATGCAAAGGAACACATAGGACTACAATTACCAATAAGGCTGTATTTATTGCTTAATATATGGCGTTATCTACATACAACACTGGGCTGTCTATGGGCTGCAAATAACACTTACTTTATTCCCTGAAGCTGGACTCTAATTCCAATATATTGTAGGGTATACCTGCTGGCTAGTATATGTTCCTTCAACACAAGGGAATATGAGCGTCACACAAACAGAAAATAAACTGGGTTATATATCTTCAAAGGTGTGAAAATGTGAATTCCACACAAAATGCACACTTAGGTTGCCAGTCCACAGCAGGGGTGTAAACAGTATATTGAAAGCACAGAAAATATAAAAGAGGGCAAGTTTTTTTAGCCACTCCAATATATCGCTCAGGTCCCGTTTGCTCTGTGTAAATTAGCATTTTGCAAAAATTGCAGAATCATTTACCGAGGAAATATCACTGACAAAAATATTATATGATTTGGCCACAAGTGCAGCTATAACTGTAAATGAAGGACAGGGCAATTTTCATGCTTATGATATGGAAGATACAGAAGCACAATCCAACATCGGTGAAAAATGGCGAGCCACATCTGAACACGAACTATGAGAACAACCAAGGTTTCGGGGTTTTCCTTAACACTCATGGGTCTGCTACCTACCATTCAGAAGGTTTGTCCCATCTACTGAAAGAATTGACAATTTTTCAAATCATTAGAAACGCTGCAGTGTGACATAATAAAGTATGTAGCTGATTATGAATCATTCTATGCACCAGTTGTGAATATGGAATGGGGGTGGGAGTGCGTTTCCTTCTTAAGACTATCGGAAATATTTGGAGGCCATCTGACTCTTCATGCAGCGACCAGACTGAATGGTGTAAATATACAAATATTATTATAGACAGCGGTGCCTCATGATCAAAGGAAAGTGGGACCCGATGTGGTGGGTGATCCTTTAGTATTTGTCAGCCATACCCGGAGGCCAGAGGTATCTGTTATATGACTGAAGTTCCATAACATCAATGGATATCAGAAAATATTTGCAAATTGTGTGGAGGAAACGGGGGGGGGGGGGCTAATTGTGTTATTTTACCGAAATAAGTACTGATCCAAATACTCAGGTTTTAAATATTTTTATAGACAATATGATATCATTGTGTCTGCAAACGATTCCTAAATATTTTGAAAGCAGTTTTTAAGGCTCGGGTGCACTTGGACTCCTCACTGGAAAAAAAAAAAAAAAAAACTTCTAGTCTTGCAGTTAGAAGAAGGATCTGATACAGTACAGAGTTTGCTTAAACGCAAGCAGGTCATAAAAAATAGATTTATAAAAGCGGATCACTTTTCAAGAATGGGGTGCAACAGCATCACTCGTAGAGCCTGTGGAATCACTACTTAAAGATTGTAATGTCCTAGCCATATCGTGTCCATCACAGTGCCGAGTCAGTGAGCCCCTCGGAAGTCCTTTCTCTTGCCTTTCTTTTTGTGTTGTTCCTCGGCCAAAGAATATAAGCCTTGCCGAAACAATTCAGTAAAACAATGGTAGGCTAAATGTCAATCAAGGAAATTATAACGGTAACTTTGCATTTAATTAAAGATATACAAATCCAATTTACCGCTAGATGGCAATAAGTAATCAGCAATGACTTTAAGATAGCTGGGAAGTCAGGTTATGTTATTCAAGGGCCTGTTTGGTTCAATACATGGCAGAAATTAACGAAACAAGATAATTAACCAGTGCAGTGCATTGTTCAAATGAAGTATTGAGATCAATGATGAGAAGATGTAAAAATTAACTTTTCAAGATTGAAAACGTGTGCATTGAAATGCCAACATGTCACAACATGTGAAGCAGCGTGTGTGAAAGAGATCTGTGGTGACAACATCACGAATAACCATGCACTACTTGTGATTAAGTGCCATCTATACTCAGTCAGGTTAAATATCTATCTAAAATTCATATATGACCCAGACCACTACTTCACTGTGGAGGTTTTAGATGTTTGAACAGGCCCATGTTTATATATACATGTGTAATTTTACATTTCAACTATGCGGTTTGCTATAAATTACCTTATTGGCTCAATTTCAATGGAATCGGAAGTCTCAATCATCAAAAACACTGGAATATTTCCCGGCAAGTCAATACAAGACGCACGCCAAATAAGGTGAAACAATATATTTTCATGATAATTTTCTATGAATAGCAAAATCGTCACCAACTTGCAAGTTGCCTTGCCCAGGTTCCTCAGTGGTGAAATAGAGAAGATTGTTTCAAGGTGAAAAATTGAAATTTACGTTAATTCAAACGCAAAATGAAAGACATGTCATTTGATATTAATGGTCAATGCTGCAATACAAATAAATCATACGATGATGTAACAAAGATATAACAGACAATATTGTGTCAAGTGAAAAAAAATGAAATTCAAGTTAACGCATGCAAGATTTTCCATTTGAAAATTAGTAATCACTCTTGGTATTGAACTAATAACAGCTCGCAGTGCAGCATCTAGTAGAATACATTGTTACAGATATAAGGTTTAATTTGAAAAAAATAGGTGCCCGTGGCATATATATTAGGCCTGTTTAAAAAACATGATATTGTTTATACAGAAGACGTAAAATTGCTTTACTTTGTTCATTGAAAGAGGAGATGGAGCCTTTCCTGTTCCATCATTCACACAGAACTATAATTTTTGTTCATTGACTTTTTCTCAATGCATGCTTCATTCAGATGGAACCATGATTTTGATTTTGTTGGAATTATTCATGCACTTCAAGTGATCAATTTGATGTTAAGCATACATTGCCACACTGTTAAATATGTGTTTCAACTTCCTATAATATAAAAATGGAATGTCGTTTATGGGCATGTAGATGAGGACAATGGCTGCATTGCCATTTACTGCTATGAACCTTCCTTAGAGAACCTAATTAGCATAGTTAGCAAGTAAATTAACACTGTAGACCATTTCAATTTGATTAGTTATAATAATGATCTGGAACAAAATGTAAATGTGTCTGGTTTTCTGCAGATCTTTCTAGCCATCTCATGGTAATCATATAACCACAAAAGCTGAAAATAAGAGTTCGTTTTCTTTAACGTTTGCAGAAGTCTCTTGAAAGTCTTTACTTCTTCTTTGTACTTTTCTGTTTGGAGTACACTGATGTGGTCTGGAATGGATGCACACAAGCTGACGAAACCAGCTTATTAACACACATTGATAAGGGTATAACATTTCGGAACACACTAGAAGGACTACATCAAGCTGAATGTCTTTAAGGTCTGGCCCGAGTAGTGACGGGCATTCACCCACCCAAGTCACCAACGAATTGATATTGAGATACGCTAGGGAAAAGTTAGCCAAGCATAGAAGAAAAAAAACAACAAATCGGTATTTGTGTGAAGAATTGTCAATTGAATTGCCCGTTGTATCTTACCAACTTACTAACGGGACAGTTACAGCTTGGACTAAACACATACGATCTCTTGACAATAAGTACATTTTATGGTACATTTTATGATTCTGTCTTTCAATCAGCCATCCATGATTGTAATTTAAAGTCTGGATCGGCCAGGAGTCATAAGTTACAAAGAGAACTAAAGTAAAGCAGAACTTAATGTAATGCAATATACTATATTAGAGATCACAGTAGCCAATGAGTAAAGTACTGCGTGTAGAAGTCTATGGTGCCCGCCCGTACTGCCCATGCTTAGGGGTGTCTGGTTGGGCGCCATAGTACCATACATGGTTGTACGTTTCTTGCACCTGTTCGGGTGAGAGGAAAATAGTTATTACTCGTGCAAGAATTGAAATGGCATCTCGCCAGTTGAAGATGTGATCTTTCTAAAATCGCTACTCTGCAGCCTCCGTCATGTTGAGAGCAGGGCAAGCTGACTCTAACAGCATTATAGCATGGTCAAATGATATTACTTTAGTCAGCATTGCTGTGGACTGTCCCGTCCCTACCTGGAATTTACCAGTTTGGAACCATAAATATTTAATAAAATGCCAGCATCGTTTGCCAAAATTGGTCCTTTTCTTTGTTTTTTATGGACTTTTCAAATAAATCTCCCGGTAAAAGAGCTTTTGGGGTGGTGCCGTTTATCGGGTCTCTAGAAGTCTCAATATTTATTTTGAATAGGGGAAACACTTGAGGTTTCATCTCTATTCACAAAATTCAAAATTTAAAACCATGTGTTCTATTGTGGTCCTGCTTGTGTGTACTCAAATGGTGAACCCATGTCAATATGTGATGCAGTATTTTAGGTGTGCGTTTTTCAGTAATATTACATGTAAAGACCGATGTTGAACATCGCATAAAGCAGTGTAGGCACAATTATTATGGTCTGAATAATGTTGGCTTTTGTTATCTTGGCTTTGACACTGTAGTCAGGATGTTCTTAAATGTCTATAATCCTATCCTTAGATATAGATTGACCCTCATGTCATTCTGCATCATGTAGTTTAAATTCCTTTGTTCTGAGCAGAGTTTGATTCACTTTCAGCCACACGGCAAACAATTGTGTTAGGTGCGGTGAGGGTGTCAGGGACCCCTCTATCATTTTTATACCTCTCCATTTGTCTCACGGATATATTAGATACATTTTGCTCCACACCTTTGCAGACGGAAAGAATTGATAACAGATGGGGATTTAAACGCATGATGATCCCCCTGAAAGCAAACAAGTTATCTTTTACACTACAATGCTTGTCAGTACTCTGCTCCAGTTAGCCCAGAAGACATTGTGTAATGCCAAGGGCCGCTTGAGTCTACACCGGGTACACCCGTGAAATGTTGTGTTGGGATTGGTAAACGGTCTGATAACACATCCTTTTAAAAAGCTTTCTGCATTCGTTAAATTCCTGACCAAGTTAACATTAGTCAGAGTCTTAAATACATTTGGTTGCCTTGACTTTCTTTCATGTTCCCTTTTGAAATAAGATGTCTACTACACATAAATTGAAGTTGGATTCAGACTTTCAGCTATAATAGTTTTGAAGATAATGAAGATTGAAACTTTCTGCAACCATTTTATTTGCGTGTATAGAAAACTCAATTTTTGATTCGTGGTACATTTGAAGCGGCTCTGTCACAAACATATAGATAGAAGTTGGAATAAAACTTATATTTACAATAGCTTTGTGCATGAATTAAAATGCGACAACTTTGGTTCATGGGTCATTGGAGTTTTCTATATCAACTTGTTAATTAAAGTTAGTATGGAAGCCCTATTTGTAATAGTTTTGAATATATTAAAGACGTGGCCCACTTGACTACCAGGTCAATTACCGTGCCAAGTTTGGTGCCTTTTTGGAAAAATAGTATTAAGAAAATCCGGACAAAAGGACAGAATGAATGAATAAATAAATAAATAAATTAATAAATAAATAAATAAGTAAGGGAGTAAGTAAGTAAGTAAGTAAGTAAGTAAGTAAATAAATAAATAAATAAATAAATAAATAAATAAATAAATAAATAAATAAATAAATAAATAAATAATAAGGCCTATACTATTGCATGTGTGATAGCATGAGGCATATATATTTTGCCATATTCATATGAAACAGAATTTTTTCTAATCTGTATAGGTTTTTGCGTTGCACACGAGTTACAGAAATGTAAAAAGAGAAAGAATTGCAGTTATCAAGCATCCATGATACCAGATTATTAAAGGAAACTTCAAAAGGATCATTCGACAACAAAAATACAAAAACAAACGTCTTGTTGGGTATGCACTTAAAGAAATAAACTTTATTGTACGGATCGACACTTTTTCAATCTTTTAAACTCTCATACTAAATTCATGCAAGCAGGATTTGATGCTCAAGAAAGGCAAGGGGGTACAGATGGCCATTCTAGTTAGTCTCGCTGCTACTATATAATGCCACAGTTATGATCGAGATGGTCTCCATATAGTTATACTGGAGTTTATTCCGTACCACTATCAGTTTCGACCCTTTCAAGCAGGGTATAATCAACATATACCAAAGAAAAGAATGTGACAAAATGCTGAATCATATTATCAATGACATAGTTTTCAATAGACATTCTAAACCAGCAATTATTGATAGGAAGACACCAAAGGGTGATTTTATCAAATAACTATATAATGATAGGGGTGTCTATTACATAGATCTGCATAAAATATTATGTACGGCCCCAGGCCAGAGTTATAGAGCCTTTTTTTTTTCATATTAGCATTTTACAGTTTAAAAAATCAGCATTTTGGTATTTTAAAAATTCCGTGAACGGCATTTAATAGATAAACATGTCAGAAAAACATGGATAGATTTTTGTCATACAATTCCCAGCTCGTTAATTTGTGATAATTGAAATTCGAAACAATACCTGGATGTCCTATTTACACAGGTGCATCAACTGTGCTCTTGCCAGGGTCACATCATTGTTCTTCCCCACCATAAAGTTCCCACCTGGCCAAGAATACAGTGCACCTATATGACCACCAATGAAGCAACTCTGTGTTGCAGCAAACCTGACTTAGTTAAATGTATTTAAACAGAAGCTACAGCATGCTGAAAACACAATATTTTCACAATTACGGACTATCTCCGTTGGGATGCGCAACCAGCCAATCACAACTGTGGTCTGTAACCATAATAATAATAAAGTGCAATCAAGTACACCAGCTTACTTGGATGGTGCTGCTCCAAACGTTTCATACAAATTGTGAAAAAATACTGCTTCCAAGATATTTAACCACTCAATAGTTAACCAATTCAATCAAAATTACCATCGGACCAAACAAATGTCCACACAACGCTCAAGAAAATATAAATAAATAATATTACCTCTGATTTTCGTCATTAATATTCTTTGCCTAATATACTTTCTTCCAATGTACATCGGACCTTCTGTCTTAGCACTTGGTCCGCAAACAGGCTTAAATTTAAATTGCTACTTATTTTGCGGGTACCTGTATCAAGTCAGGAAACATATGCTTCCGTCCTACTGCCTTTAGCATTCATTGAACGATATGTAAACAAATTTCAGATATCTATTAAAATTTTATAATAATACTGACACTGAAGATGTTGCAGGACTTTCAATTTTCATTGATTCTAATTTAATAGATGGATGACCTGTTTCGAAGCAGAACTTATGGACTTTGGCAGAAGCCTTTTGAAATCATTCCATTTTTTAAATATAAAACTCAACTAGGATACCATCTGTTCCAGGACTTTTGTTTATTTGTTTGTTTGTTTGATTTTAATTTTGATTATGTTTCCCCCTACAGCCTTTACAACACCATCGCAGGAAGCGTGATGATGTTCTGTAAGCTTGTAAATATTTGCAGCATCTGATATTTCTTCTTCTAAATTTACATCTGCCTTTTCTTATGATGTGTATGATCTCTTCTAAAATTTTAATCTGTGTTTCAATTCTTCTAAATCCTTTAACCCATCACCTGTTTCGTTAATGCCATTTATACATATTTTATTACCCCCGCCCCCGCGTATTTGTGGCTTCCCTCTGTCCCATTATAGGGTTTAGTTATCTTCAGGATTTGATTTTATTGTCCCCGCCATAATCTGTTTTGCTTCATCAATGTGCTCTTTGTCAGTTATCAATGATCAGGTTTACTTCCATAAACCTCTACCTCTCTCGTTATACTCCGTTACGAATGTCACTTTAATCTTGGTCCCTTTTTACATCCAACACTAAGTTAAAATAACAACCTAAGACTTTGTCATCATTGTGAAGTGTTTCAATTGAATTTCCAATATTTGAAACCAATGTAGTAGTATCCTGATTTGGACCGTACACAGTAACCAATGTTACTCTTTTGCTGCCACATGTTATGTCTGCCATAGTGCAACGACCGTCGACATCGGGATGTACTTTATGTCCATATAGAAAATGGTGTTAAATACGATGCATACCCCGCTGGAAGCGTTTGTTCGTGTGAAAAAAAAATATTATACATCTCCCTTGCACCTTCTATTGGCACTCTATTTGAGGTGTACAGTGTGTTTCTTGTTAAAATACAATTCCAGCTTTGCTTTTTGCCAAAACACTTCACGGCATTTTTTAGTATTTCGCAAAACTTTCACCTTTAGTGAGCTTATAACTTACCTTTGCCATTTCATTTTTTTTGTTTACACTAAGTCTCTTTCCAATGTACCACCAATCTGCATTGTATTAGTGGATTTTTGTCCAGAACCACTTTTTAGTAGCCATTATTACATTGTGCCGTCTGAACTCTTTACTTTCCATAAGTTAACCTGCCAGTGTCTAACGGATATACATATGGAAGTAATGCTGCCCATATTCCACACGTTCCTGTTTAGAATTTTAACATATGCTGCATGATCCCATTTTAAGGCTCTTCGGCGGATAACTACTCAGAACGTGTGGGGGAGCCTGTATCTGCACATCTGCCTCTGAGTAGCATCGCCTTGTCTAAGTTAAATATTCAGCACAGACAACCCACATAACAATGAAAAAATATATGAACGTGGCAAATAATGAATTAGCTAAATCAGTGAAATTTTGTTTATAAATGCAGAGCTTCAATATGAATGTAGAATACCTGTCAAACCAAACATAATTATTAAATCCTATAGAACAAGTTCAGATAAGAATAAGGTGACTTACCCTGAACTAGTATGTACCCTTTCTACCTGTATTGGGCACAGTAGTCAAAGCACATGCCAATGTATAACTCAGGCAGAAACAAACTTGGGTTATATATGCAAACCCAGTCAACACTTGGACCAGAAATTGGCATTTTTACTCAATTGTCACCAACTATAGCCTTCC
Source organism: Hermodice carunculata (assembly GCA_964020975.1). Taxonomy (NCBI): domain Eukaryota; kingdom Metazoa; phylum Annelida; class Polychaeta; order Eunicida; family Amphinomidae; genus Hermodice; species Hermodice carunculata. Next base: position 11,380,658 of record OZ026614.1, read on the forward strand.
CCTTAGAACATTAACTCCAGGGCCGGGAATCAGCTATAGGCTGTCGCAAGCAATTAGCCAGACATTGACATGATTTCATCACTTATTACAGATTTGATTAATTCTTTTGAAGCAGAAAATAACAAGAGTATACAACCAAATAGAACTTGATATCTTGAAAAGACTTTCAAAGTATGCAATGAATATATGTACTGTCTATCAGCCAGTAGCTATTTGACTGTGCAGCTGGTATAGTCAGTACCTCATTACCGTTTTTTTCCTTAACTAAACTGAAAAAAGGAATTGAATAAAGACTTAGTGTCACTACCCTTTAGACCATTAACTAAATAGAAGTAAAACCTATTAAACTGCTATATGTAAATTGATAACCATAAACAACAACGAAAAGAAGAAGAAGAAGAAGAAGAACAACAACAACAACAACAACAACAACAACAACAACAACACACACCGAGTCACCAAGAGGGTCAGTCGGGTGGAGGCATACGTTCACCACTGTATACTGTATATAGCACGTGCAAAATATCTTTTTGTAGAGTCATGTGATCCATCAGAAATATGAGACACCCTCCATGCTCTTTTGAACTGTACACGCTTAGGTAAAAAATTGTCAAACAAATGAGAGTAGCTGTGTATGTGAGCTTAAAAAGAAAAAATGTCCATGTACTGGGAAACATTTACTGCAAAACGAATAAAATGCATTTGATACGGTACTGAATCAATAATATATGATGTGTGATTCGACATGTGCTAAATAAAGGTATGCATATATGTAAGCATAGGTGTATGGTTTGTTGGTTTATATATATCTTATAACCAATCCAAAAACTGATACGAACCTGTCTCGTAGGTAAGCATAAGTGTTGAAGACAATTATGCATTGAGATATGCACGGTTGTCAGATCATCAAACCGACATTTAGCACTTAGGTTGCAAGCTTTGTATGATAAAAATCAAATTTTTCCTGGTGGTAAATTTTGTTCATGTGGAATTCAGTTTTATTATTATTGCCCGGAAAAAATACTTAAGCGGGCTTTTGACCTTGAGTTTGATCAAAAAGACCAAGATACTGTTTCCTTTTAGATCTAAACCAGACAAATAATCCTGTCGGATTTTATAAAATTGTGTTCCTTTTTTCGGTAGTTCGCATGCAAAAATTTCAAACCATGCAATCCTTCGATCATCTAAATATCGAAATCAGGTATCTTGTAATGCATTGACTTGGACGACAACCCCATTGAAGCACACTTATGTCAACATTTGAAATAAATTTCCATAAAATATTGGATATTTGTGGCATCGCAGGTAAAAACTTAAACGGTTGGCGCTTTTGACCATCAGAAAAGTTGGCAAACATGTAATTCTTTATTACATAATAACTAAGTGGACCAAGTCATCTTGTTGATTACTAATTTTTTAACTGCTTTTTAAAAGACTTGTGAAACAAGGTATTTGAAAACGAAATTAAAGCCATCGTTTCTAAAGTGTGCAGGTAAAAATGAATATTTAGTATATGAATATCTAGTCGATTAGAGATTTTATACACTTGATGTAATACAAATATGTAAACCTAACATTTGTAACTGACATTCTATACAATGCATGTATGAGGCAAAATATTTCTTAAAATTGAGAGTTGCTTGCAGTAAATCATTTTAAACTACCACGAACCTTTGTTGGCACCTGTCTCAAGTCGGGAGATAAATGTTTTTCCTTCATATTGCCCTTCTTATTTGTTGACTAATATATGAAAATATCGTGAAGCTGATGGTATGTTTATTTTGAACGTCTGACTTGTGACCTGGCTTGTTTGATGATTGAAGCATTTGAACGTGGATAGTTCTTGACTACTCATATTATCGGAACAGCTTCTCTACTATTGTTAAAATCTGTTTTCCATTTATAGTTTTCATGAACGTCATTAATTTTAAGTTGTCAATATGACATCGTATGCTTTTTTGATATTCAATGAATAATGTATTGCATGATGGCTATTCAAGTCTTGCTGTTGTTTGTGATGATGTACATGTAGATAGACGAGTCAAGATTTTAACGTTTCACACTTGGACTGATTTTCAACTACATTTACAATATTGCCACGTAATGGTCTCACTGCTAATGGGCACTTACCACCCATTTATCTTATCTGATAATCTCTTTATACGATACCGATTTACAGTAAAATAAAGTATATTACTCCTCTTTTCATAGGCACATCAATTTTGTATGTCAGGCGGCTTTAACGATACTGATGAATTTAGGATTTTGTCTCATTCATACTACTTATTCATTTTTTACTCGCTTTTTTACGTAGCTGTATACACGTTTTGGGATTACAATATTTTTGTGTCAGTTATGATAGTCATTTGGCTAATATTTCCATTTAACTATGTAGCAATATTACATAAGATTTGCATCTTTTTGTATTGCACTGACCCTGTAATCATGAGACTGAGCTTCAACGAGGCCCAGAAACAAACCCAACGTAGGTTTTACCCAGCTGCATAATCCTATACGATTTTAACTATTTTCTTGCAATTCTTAAGAATTTATTGCAAAGAAACTGGTGGTGCATAGTACGTAGTACATAATAGTAAATCCTATGTGATGAAAGCGATAATATGATCTTTCTATAAGTTCACCAAGCGGGGAAACCCCAGCCGAGATTCCGATGTCAGAGCCAGGCGCGCACAGGTTTCTGGGTAATTTGCGGCTCACACAGTCTTACCACACAGGCTACAGCGCTACTGAATACAGCAAGTAAGGAAGAGTGAAACACGGACCATAATTTCTTCAAAAAACAGATTCTGGGGTGGCTGAAACACTATTTGAAAGACAAAGGAATATGGGTTGATGGAGGAAATAAAGCGGCACTTTTATTTTGATATTTGTCAGTTTGACGTTTCTTCCTGGTATCAACATTACAGCCCACCACACAACAGTCAGTGGTGGTTTACTATGGTATTTCGCCTTCAACTCTCTCCGCCAACCATCTACAATGGTAAACTTCTATACATCGCTTGTATTTGTTCCATTTTTCTACATGAACAAATTACAGCTTCATGTTTTTCAAAGATGTGTTTACACAGATATATAGTTTACATGAGTTGGATATGGTCGCAGCAAATTTTACTTAAATAATTTTAATAACTAAGGGTCAAATATATCAATTGTAAACATCGGCCATAATAATAGTGATGATGATGACGATGATGATGATGATGATGATGATGATGATGATGATGATGATGATGATGATGATGATGATGATAATAATAGTGTCATATCCTCCATAACTGTGTAGACTAAAATATGCAAACCAAAAATGCATACGGATGATATATGCGAAGGGTACTATATGTAGTAGCCTGGGAGGGGGGGTGAGTATAAAGCAACCCTGGGTTTTGATCACCAATTATCCAAAATGTAACCTCTATAGACTATGTATATTCAGTTCATTCCATTGCACGCCTTTATAAATATCTTGAACTCATCAAAAGTCACCGTATTTCTAATTCCATGTGGCACATGGATCCACACATAAAAACCTTTGTAACTTAGTGATCTCTTCCCAAAACGATTTTTTTTAACTTTGGGAGGGAAAGAGTAACTCTGCCCCTCAGATGGGGTAGAAAGAGCTTTATAGTGAAGAGGTCAGTCAAATACTCTGGTGCCATGCCATGAATGACCTTTAAAGCCTCTATAGCTAAGGTCGAGAGATGGCTTAGACTTAGAGATGGAATACCATCTCTGTTTAGTCATATTTCATGTGGTGAATTCATATCTCTGTTCAAGTATCCCAATACTCTCAATTACAGTTTTTCAAGCGTTTTATAGTCTGTTTTAGAGATTAAGCTCCATATTAGTGAACAATATATAAAACGTGATTTGATAGCAGCATTAAAAACTTGTTTCCTGGTTGTAAAATCAAACAGATGTGAAATTCTTGTTTATGCATTTACTTGTCTTGCAGCTTTCTAGCAAACTTTAGATATATCGGGATTAATGGAACGTTTATCATCTAAACCCTCCGCAAATAAATTGACATTTTTTGTCACAATTTATATGGAACCTTGGGAATTCTAGATATGTGTCAGAGCAGTCTTCTGGAAGCAGGGAGATGATAATACTTTTGATGTTTTCTGGATTAGCATTCATTTTCTTTGCGCCAAACTAGTCCATTGATGATATAAAGCCCTTATTGCAAGTAACACTTCTTTGTCGCTGGTCTTATCACTAACAGCATTATCATCTGCAAAACTGTACAGTTTTCAGTCCTTTATTATATATAATAAATTATTAAATAGTACGTTTAAAACAGGGGAACGGCAATTCATCATTGGGGTACGCATCTAACAAATACCGTCAAATAACTTCTGATTGAGCCAATCTTGACTCTTTTTTTCCGGTTTGAAAGCTACCTTTGGAAGAAGGCCACTGTCTACTCACTAGTCCATATTCGCTGCCCTCGGCCAGCAGCAAACAATGGGACAGAGCATCGAATGCTTTTGAAAGGTCTATTAGTACGCACCCACATATTACCGCTTGTCAAGAGCAGAGCTGAAGTCCACAATGAGGCGTATTAGAACCGATTGGCAGGTGTGGCATTTCCCTCAGGTAAAGAGATATGTATGGAGAAAATTGAGTAAAAAAAGGGTACAAGCTGATCACATACAATTCTTTCCATCACCTTTGACAGACAACGGAGTGTGGCCTGAATTTTGTTTTTGATGCCTTATCCTTTTTTTTATTCTGAAGCGGTTTTCATATCCTGTGGGAAAGAGGAGGTGGTCAGACTGTCGTTAACTACAGCTTAAAGAAATGGTGCTAAAAGTTCAGCGGCAGGCTTGATAAATTTATGGCTAATGTGATCAAATCTTAGTGCTCTTTTCCATCTGATGTAGAGGTAATTTTTTCTGCATTTTCAGCATTTGTTGGGTAAAGTCAAATGATTGACCAGTATTTATTTCTCTAATTGCTATTATACTAGAATACATGTCAAAATTTGAATTTGGGCTAAAATCAGATAACTTTTTAACATTTACCTAGCAGTCATTTAGAATATTGAACACAACTGTAGCATCTTTAGCCATCTTGTCGGTTTTAGCAGCGTTATGTCATTAGTATTTTCTTGGCTTGCATGAAACAATAATGGTCAAAATTTCAGGAAATCAATTTCTGCATTAGTTTTGTCTATAAATATGCCACACATATTTAGTTTTTTATTCACATACGGCTTCACTCTCCTCATGTATGTAATATTCACCAAAATCATTTGTATTTGTAATTTTCTATTTGTACAACTAGCAAATGGATTTTTGAACTTCAATTTCGCTACTTTTCAGGCACACGATGACATTTCAGAGCATTTGATACATACATATAGGAATGGATGCTCTGAAATGGATAAGACTTATACTGGCGATACATATTCTGTATATAAACATGAAATTAGATATTCATAAATCTTAATGAGCAAATTTTTGGCATAAAATTAACATTTTAAGTACCCAGTTTGATATGCTAATAAAAGGTAGAGAGATAAAAAGGGTAGACCCTATAAGAATTTATGATTTTTGTCCAATCTAAGCACATTAAAAATCTGCAATTTGAACGAAATTGAGAGATTTGACTTGGTGTTGTATAAACGGCTATACCTCAAATACTAATGATGACCTGAAGTGGCAACATAACTCTTTTTGTTAAAGTACATATATTGTCAGCTTGTGCTAAAACGTACATTAAACTTGTTGGCTTATCGCGTAAGAGTCCTTTGATTATATTAAGCTTATTGATTTGAGGCTTTTTTTTTTGGTCACTATCTTGGATTTTAAGTTAAGCAACTGATCAGATCATAATCTTATTGACACGTTCTATTTTCATCTCAAGAATTATGTCCAGAATAATGTCTTCTAACTATGTGAGTTCCAGGTCACAAAACCTTGGGGGGGGGGGGGGGCGACCTTACTTGAACCATGACACGATCACCTTTTGAACTTCGATCACTTTTGTACATCTTAAAGTTAGGAACCAAAAACTGGGAGTCTAGGAGCAGCGTGTCAATTTTGTTTCACTGATCAGAAGAATATCACTCAGCCGTCTATCAAAAATTTCCCTTCAGGGTACCAACTGATGACGCAGCCAATTTAGATTGGTAAAATTGTATTGGAGGCCCCAGTATCTGTCAGCACATGTCTGTTTATGACCGTAAATTTTGTCCATAATACATCAATGGAACGGGAAATGTTTCCAGGAGTCATGTACACTTCGGCAAGAAAGTAATCACTGACACACCTTGTTTATTTTGGTAGAGTGCAACTCACTGGGATCATGTTTGGCCATAGTGGCTCATCGTGAATGTCCCAATTAATTGTCTGGCTTTCTTGGGTCGCAGTTTCAAACAGCGGGGCGGTATAACTGAGCATTATGTCAATTGAATCAATATTTACTGATTTATCCTTCCTTATTGTGTTAATAATTCCATTCTGAGGAAAAAATGCAATCTCTATTCTGCAGACTGAGCATCTTGGACTTCTTGTGCACTTTTATCACCGATAGTTTTCACAGGCAGATTGGTATACCCTGGAATATATATATATATATATATATATATATAAGGATTGAAGCCCGGCTCGGGTTCGGTTTTCACAATGACTAAACGGTTGGGTTTAGTTATCACTGTCAATGTTAGCAATGAAGTTATAAAAAATGTCACTGAGGTTACTGTTCGTACCGAGTACCGAGTACCGAGTACCCGGTTCGGTTTCAAAATGCATGCTCGGTAGGGCTCTAATATGTATGTATATGTATGTATATGTATATACATATATATATATATATATATATATATATATATATATATATATATATATATATATAACTTTCTGGTCAATTACCATTGGTATCTGACGCCCAATATCCAAAACGCACCATTCATTGCTATTGGTCCGCACAAATTGATCTGTAGTATCCTTGACGCATTAGATCGTTGACGTAGAAGGGGCACAAAGTGTTCAGATGTAAAAACCAATGTAAACCATTTTACTGTTGCAGCAGCTTGCATCTAACCAAGTCATGCCTCAGCGAACTTTTTTCTTTAGTAGACATCCACATGTTTTATCTATTTTGATGGAGCTATCAAGTTTATGCCGAATAAATGCAAGGTGAAATGAAAAATGATGATTAAGAGTTAACTAAAAAATAAAAATTAATAAATGTAGAAAACTTTGCATTTGCACACTACTCACATGCAACAATTACATTTTTTAAATAAGAATTAGGTGTAAGAATCATGGCATCCAGAAGCAAACAAAAACAAGTAAGGGACAAGTCAAGTAAAGCCAAGCAAATCATATGTATGTATGTATGTATGTATGTATTTTCATTGTAATCGATGTTCCATGTGTACCAGTTGCTTGCGTAGAACAGATATATATATATATATATATATATATATATATATATATATATATATATATATATATATATATATATATATATATATATATATATATATATATATATATAAATATATATATATATATATATATGTGTTTATATATATTTATGTTTATATATATGTTTATATATATACATATATATGTTTACATATATATATATGTTTATATACATATACATATATATATCAAAATATTTTGTTCCTTTTATTGAAATTTATTGCATAGAGTGTCAAAGAATATCTTTACGTATCTATCTATCTATCTATCTATCTATCTATCTATCTATCTGTCTATCTATCTATATGTATATATATATGTATATATATATATATATATATATATATATATATATATATATATATATATATATATATATATATATATGTATGTATATTCAGAAACATCTTCGTCATTTCAAGAAAACTGATGTGGTGCGGATTCTTTGTATAAAAAGACCACCAGAAAATGTGTATGGAAAATACCCTTATTCTTGGATCACATGACAGACCAGTGCATGATATGGTATTTACATATACGTACGGACGCAAACGTCTTTAATCCCCTCTATGTGCATTGGCATCGATGTGTTATATTTTTACATGTATGTACTTGCACATGGTTAAACAACGACAAAAAGTGTACATGTGATCAGAGGGAATGTCAACAATTTGTTTAAAGAACACGATACCAGTGTAGATTTATTAATTTGGTTTCTGTACTAATGGCATGGTACATTGGAAAATTAAATGTGTTTTTGTAAAGTATATATATGTATAATGTCACAATATTATGGGTACTGCATCTATGACCTTTCAGGAACAGTACAATTGACAAGCCATTCCCCTACGTGCCATTGCTGTTAACCATCTCACACGGTAGGCGTTATTTCCAATGAAATGTCATAACATGGTGTTCATTTTCTACTTTATACAAAACGCAAATTCTGCCTTTTTGCCTAATTAAGTGTAGCCACTGCTGTGTTGTGCCTTGTGACAGAGTAAAATGAATTTTTATCCTTTTGAACAATGCTGAAATTGTTATTAACATATAAAAAAGTTCGCAGCATGTCTTTGAGAAGCATAGCTTGTATTTCCACGATGCAGGAGCTCCCGTTATCTTGTATCATCAGAAATCGGACATTCGAGCCCTCTAACGATTTCGTAAACAGAATGTGTAAATATGTGTGCATTAAGCATTTTATTATATAAAATCAACATATGTAAAATTATGTAAGTCACATTACAGACAACATACTGATTATATTGTAAGAAATTAACTTAACATGAAATATTGCGTTGTTCAAGTTTCTTTTAAAGATAAGAGCTGCACACAATCTTCTCTTTTTATTACATCGACGAAAAAAATGTCACCCAGTTGTTATGTAAATGTGCCATATGTATAAACTAGTTCATCACGTTACCAAAAATATGCTTTAATTATGTGTGTGTTTTATTTTAAAATGAACGTACTGCATGTGGTGTGCCATTTTTATAATTGGAGTCTTTTTCCATTTGCAAGCCAATGGAGGAAAATAAGTCACATAAATGTCTTCGTTGAGACGAATTAAAAGATTGCATATATACACTGCCGATCCGCTCTGCTTTAGGTACTGACGAAATGATATCGACTGGAAATGTGGTTATTTTCGCACCTAATTGTTTCAGCCTGTTGTGTTTCTAGAATTATACTGAAGTTTATGTTTCATCATTTCGAAATAGTGCTTACAAATAACTGTCCAAAAAGCATTGTATGGTGTTTTTTGCTTTTAACACAATGAATGACCACAAGTAGATTTGGAGTATTTATTTCAAGCAAAGGAACCCGTTGGTCTTTATTTGAAAGAGGCAGTTGAGAATTTTCAATACATTTGTTTTGTGTAAATCAGAGACAGACAGATTGTAGATTTGTACAGCATTAATGTATCAGCAACACCACCAACAAATAAGTACAAACAATAAAGTGTTCTTTACTTTGAGAAAGTTTATACATTTTGGCTCATTAAACCACAAAGGACAAACCAACTTTCTTTATCAAGTGCCTGGCCCCAAAATCGAAAGACAACAAATTCGTGATACAGATATCTTCGTTTGTCATTTGCTGTTTCTTATTTGAGCTAATGTCGTTTTAGGATCTCCGCCAGCTGCTACATTGTCACTACTGCAGTCCAACCAATACAAGTCCGACTGTTCAATACACCCAGGGATGGATGACACAATCATGTGACATGCTGGGGTGTGTTATTAACGTCATGTCTGTTACATGTTACACAAATGGAAACGAACTCATATGGCCGAGATGTTAAACACAAAAACATTGGAGCCATATGCAACGGCAATACACAGCTGCTGCGTCGCTACTTCAATGATCTGCACCGTCTGGCTAACCATTATAGATTTTTGTTCCAAAATAGGTTCATTCACGCGTTCGCGTTGACAGGGGTTCATCGCAGCAGGGACAGCACAACGGTTACGTATTGATATGTCTGTTTCCATGTTTCTTGTGAAAGTTTGCGCTCTCTGTCCGACAGACAAAAAAAATGTTTTGTATAACTTTACACACATATTACAGTATAAATGCATAATTTAATGTACGACTTCTTCGGCGGGAATCAAACAACGATGGAGAACATGTCAAACAGAAAAGCCGTACGTGTTACCTTGGTCTCATGGACTGCATTTTATCCGTCAGAAAGATAATATAGATATATTGCTCCAGACCCCCTTTTTGTTCAGTTTCAATATTTATCTTTTGTTATTTATCTATTTTTGATTCATCACACTTAATATGTACTTGTGTATATAATTATCTGAATGATTTTAGTGTTGATTCATGTGTATACATCAGGCTATGACTCAGACTCATTTTTTTATTTAACAAGAAAAAACACAGTGTACATGGAATTCTCAAGTTCAATATAAAATAAAAATAAAGAGCAACATGTGGAAATCTAGAAAATGTCAGGAGACAATTCATTGAGACATATAAGAGTGCGGCTATCATGGAAGCCACCTAATGATGAGAGAGGTTGTGTTACATTATGCACGTTAGAACAAAAGAATAGCATGGAATTGCTTACAGAAAAATAAGTCATGTAATACACCGGACAAACCAAACGAGACATACAATAGGTAAAAGTATCTCCATGGTAACACCACTCAAGTATTTTGTTCCCAAATGGAACAACCACTCAAGAACCAAATTCACAAATATAACAAACCGGGATTATATATATTCTAATTTATACTGCGAAATATACCAAGTTTTACATAGTCTGAGAAGCCTTTATACCTATGCCTGTTAATTTGGTTTCAAATACTTTTTTTTTCATAAACAAGTTTCATGACATAAATCCTTATACAATGTTCTGTATATTTCTGATTAACTCGGCTTTCATACAGGCGATTCTAGATCTGGTTTCTTGCATCATACTGGTGAAGCTTGGATGCTTGATTCAGTTCAATAGTTGGGAAATAATTAGGAAGAGATTTGTTTTGGTGTTTGAAACACAACTGCAAGACACAGCGTTTTAATATATCCTCTATTTTTAATAATTTAAATTTCTTGAATAAGGGCTTAGTATGAGAGTTGCATTTGCTATTGAAATGATATGTACAGCCTTCTTTTATAATCTCGAAAGACTAAAATGTTGGAATCCCCATAGAAGAATGGCAAAATTGAAATGATATAAGATAAGAAATTTGTGTATTCTTTCTAAAATTCTTTTGGGCAAATAATTTTAAATTTACTCAGGAGGCCCGTTACTCCAGATTTCTTATTTGATATTTTATCAGTGTGAACTTTGCAGGTCAGATTTTAATCAAAGGTAACCCCAAGAAATTCAATTAGGAAGATATATGTTCACAGCTTGCATTTGTCTCAAGATTTTTAATAGCCGTTTTAACGTTCAAGGTACTTATTTAACTGTATGGATTGGAATCTATGTTTAATGTCCTGTGTAACAAAAGAATCAAAATTTGGTTTACCTTTAGTAATTTTTTTTCAAACGAGATTTATACCTATCTTTGTAAAAATTATTGAATTCCGTGGCAGTTTAAAATATATCACTAATATGTCCATAATTTATGTTAAAGTAGGCTGGAACATCGTTCTTATTATTATACATATGCAAAATATTTTAATGGAATCTCAAGTTTGTATTTATATTGATTTTATATCCATCAAATTTCCCGGAATAATACATATATTTAGGTCGCCCAATTTTTCTGTCAAGGACAGGGTTATATGTAGCTAGGTTTATCTTAAGAGACTCGTAATTGGGTGAATTGATATGAGTTCATATCAACCTCTTGTAGAGGCTCTCACTGTATTTGATTGATATAAGTATCCGTGCAGTAATACATTGGACCTTTGGCGTTTATTTTTTTGGTATTTAATCTTAATGACAGAAAAAAAAATTGCTGAATTTAATGTGTCGGAAGGATATTATAATTTGAGTTTGGATCTGTATTTTATCCATGCACAAAACCAGACGAGAAACTTAATGTGGCTATACCATTATAAAAAGTTCCAAATGCGTTTTGGTCTGATTTTGCCTTGTTTTTTTAAACTTTGGAACAGCTGAATAAGTTCCAGTTTATCATATGCATGTAAAACACGGGATATCACCCTCTAAAGTAGATATTAAGATTCTTTTGCAATTTCCCCCCACTGGGAACATTGCTAAATATATTGTCAATTTGGGTACAGTTTTTTTTTTTCCAGAAAATCTAGTTAATAGGGTAATGTGTGGATATCAACTGTCTGTGGCTTTAAGATTCAAGTACTACGGGACTGTAAAATCAAACTTAGCAGGGAAAATGTATGTTTCCATATTGATTCGACATATACATATTTGCAATTTTAAGTGCAGTATTTAGCATTCACAAAGCGTTCATTTCACGTCACTTGCATCTTTGAGTAACAGGTTTTCTACATTTTGATATGATCTACCTGCCTACCATATGTTGGTAGTATTTGCAACAAAAAAACAAAAACAAAAAACCAAAACAAAACAAAAAAAAAACCAAAAAAAAAAACCAAAAAACAAAAACAAAACAAAAAAAAAACAAAACAAAAAAACAAAATAAAACAAAAACAAAAACAAAAACAAAAAAAAAAAACAAAAACAAAAAACAAAAACAAAAACAAAAAAAAAACAAAAAAAAACAAAAAAACAATCCCCCCCTTGTGAATTAACACATCGATTGCAACCCGTTATTTAATACTGAATTTTTTCTATGTCTGCATATGGTCACTAATATTTTAGTCTAATTTTGCCAAAGCATGTCAACTCTCCTATTAACTGGAGACGTACATAACTCTACAATTCTTACATGCTGTCCCATGTGCTGGTGAGGCACATGCAGTCCACCGACAATTTGATGCATAGTTAAATAGTTTATCATGTGTTCCTCATATACCTCTCTGGCGTTAACAGCAGCATCGAAAGCTTCACTAGTGGCATTCTGCATCGCCGTCATCCGTGGTCGGATCTCGCTCATTTTTATGATTTGTCATTAAATGATATCATGGTCAGCTAACAGGTGCACTCCATCCACAAAATCCATAGGCATGTCTTCAACAAAGCTGGGGAGTACATCAAAACAGAAACTATCGTTTCGGTATCCAGGAAAGCCAGTGCGAATGAAACGATCTTTCACAATTGACAACAGTTATCAGTGAGTTCAAATGTCTATGTCCACCGTAAAAATCCCCTCGAGGTTCTATATCATGTGTATAAATCTCATGAGAGATCCATCAATAATGTCCACAGCCTCTGGTAATTCTGGCCAAACATGTCTCATGCCAAGCAAACCCCTTTTCCGCAAGTATACACTTGCAAGGGGCATAGCACCTCCACACAATCTGTAGAATACATTGCGAAATTCTATGTAAATCGGTCACTGAAGCCCTGAACAATACAGACAATAGATGATACATAGGGTAGCACTTGAGCAATAGCCATCCTAACTTTACCTTGCTCTTTCGGTCCAGCTACAAGTATAAGTGCTTTACACTATTAACAAGTCTGGATTGTCATTCGACTGTATAAAGCAAGTTTCCTGTACCGATTAATCTTTTCCTCTCTTTTTCCCATTTTAAGAATTCACAATACCATGCATGTACTCAAATGATCTCGAATACCTTCGACATAGTACATGGAACACAAAATAGAGAGCTTTAGCAAACCCCTTTTTGTACGTGTACGCCTAAAAAAAACTGTGTATACGTCAAATGATCCAGTGCGCCACCTAACACCCAAGCGGACAGCGGCATTCGAGCCACATGTACAAGACGTCTAGAGATAGGTCTAGTCGAAATGCTATTTCTAGCTTTGATATCTTTAGTTTTGTTCGTTTAGTAAGCGTTTCTATACTATGAAATGAATATTTGACATGCCATATACCAAACTTGTAAGTCTGAATGTCTTTCGTCTGCATTTATGTGTTTTATGACTCTTGATCTGTGACATGTTGTGATCATGAAAATTGCACCCTCGCTTGTGTTTCGGTGGACGGGAGCAGCTAGTAATAAAAATGTTGTAGTACATTGGTCTATCTATGCCTATATTCATCTCTTCCTCCTTGTTAATAAACCTTTCTGTAGACTTAAGGTTCTGGACGTACATGTAATAGTCATGTCAGGTAAGCCACCCATTTGCAACATTGAGACAACATGGGATATTTCAGGTAACGGGCATATACAGGCCTGTTTATAGCGACAAGCTTCCAGGTTAATACACTGCAAAGGTAGGGTCCATTGATCAGCATCGTAGACAGATTTTGATATGCCAGGAGAAAACAAAATTTACCGTTGCCTTTTAAAGGACTAGGCCTACTTTCATGCCTTTGTTTTATATTAAGAGTATCCCTACATTTGGGATTTTTATGTCTATTAGTATTACCAGTATTCTAAAGTTATTATGAACGCTTAAATTGTAATTAAGCATATTAAACAGAAATATGTGGATGTTCAGGGTTAAATGCCAAATTTGAATATGTTGGAACTACATTTTATGTGTAACATAATTTACTTAAAGCAAAATTGCGCCAATTTTTCGAAGGCAGAAGGTAACTTTATATCTTCATCAAGGTAAATAAATAAATATATGCAAGTCTACATTTTCATAATGAAACGGCCTTTCAAGATCATGATTGGCAAAGGTTTGCCCTTTTGAACAATGCTCAAAAGTTTAAAGTTATGCGAACCAAAAAGATAAAAAAGTAAAGGAAATAGATGAAATTCTAAGGACCGGGCCTTACAGCCGGTTTCTCAGAAAAATGCAAATTTTCCTTTGCCTACTGGTCAACAGCCCTAGATTAAATCTTGCTACGACATATACAGTCGGTGCTTCTGAGTTAATAGATCTAATCGTAGAAGGCCTGGGCTACGGTATGTATATATGCCTTAACACTATAAGGCTCGCTCAGCTCCATTCATTTATAAGGTCTTTATTAAATAAATAATTCAAACTTGGCCCCAGCTTTAACAAACTTCTTATAACTAGGCCTTAAGCAATACCAGGATTACTGTTTGTCGCACCTGGTAGATTCGGACGCTTCATATGTTGCTTTCTGTTTTTCATATTTTTTTGTTTTTTGTTTTTTTAATTAGTTTTAATTAACAATGAGCCTAAAGATTGTGGTAATTAGGCTACTAAATGTAAAGCAATCTGCAGAAAATTGATGGACTTTGCAAATATATACGTTCCCTTCATACATATATTTCATTGTTTTACCGTCTAAAGTAAAGATATGGGCCTATACCAGGCCTATGTAGAGGCCTAAGCTTACATGAGTTGTACTAGAAGAAACTACACTAAATGTGTGCAATAGAGCTTTTGCCAGCCTTTTCACTTGTTTTAAGACGTATGTAGGTCTCTGAATAAGTAGACATTTGTTCTCTTCCATCAGATATCATGTTTGTAAAATTATTACTCCAGTTTAACAGTGATCTGACATTTAGAATTTAGCATATAAACGTTCGATCCAACTTATCCTATATGTAATTCAAAGCATTTCTATACTTCATCGCAAAAAATATATCATATCATAACACTCAATTAATTAGCAACGATTTTTTTAAAAAAATGAAAATCTTATTTTCATAAATCTGCTTGGTCAAGCAACACTTGATGAAAGCATTAGCAATGACGAACATATGGACCGATCCCGCCCTATTCTACGCAGGGATGTCATGGTTTAGAACAGCGATGTATATGTAGATTCCGGAACACCATTTCATCAGAAAAGCTTGGAGATTAAACAATCAAATAATTCAATTACCTCCAATGTTGCTAACAGTCGCAAAGTAACCACACATGTATTAATTCAATCTGATACCCTGTTATCGCCAGTGCTAAAACAGTACTTTCGGTCCGTTCATGCGTTCAGCGTGGGAATTGCTAAAGAAAATTTGCAGCATTAGAAACGTGTACGGCGAGGCTAGCCGCACACCTTCAATTGACGTTTTCCTAACCCTGTCTAATAATGTAAAGTCACCAGGGTGACCAAATGATATACTCTCCCCTCCAGCATTGACCGCACGCTTTGGCGACCATTCCTTCTACGAACACTCGCGCTTCGTCGGAAATAATCACTTGTTTATATGCTCACACACCGTGCCGTAACCAATAGCCAAAATTCAGTAATCAGGGACTACATGTATAATGACTTTTTCTTCGAGGTACACCCAAAGTGTAACTTCAACATGTTCTTTCTTCACGCATCTGAGGTGCATATGTTACTTTTGCCACCAGCCTTCGTTTGTAGACGCAGGACCTCGGCCTGTAGATCTTCCACCAGCTGTCCCTTCTGTGGTTTTGGCGCATATTTCAGGGGAAAAAACAGGAAAAATGTTTACAAAGTAAGTATGGGATAAAAGGGGAAGAAATCATAATCATGTATATATATATATTTGTAATGTACATACCCATTCTTTGTGTGTATGTGTGTCTTTCCATATGCTCCCAGAAAACAAGAAATATCCATGATCACGAACCTTCAGTCATCAAGCAAGCCAGATCAAAATCGAAAAGTTCAAGGTAAAGTTACCAACAAACTTTTGATATTTTTATATATCATTCAGCGAATACGAAATGCAGTATGACGGAAAACATCTCTCTCCTGACTAGAATCAGGTTCCAACAAAAATAATTAGAAGGAAGACGCGCTAGTGGCTCGTGGAAGAAAAACTCTCACCAGCTGTCTTTAATGCCAAGAAAGGTAAGAGGACCTCCACGCTAACCTGTGTAACAACTTCAGAGCAATTTCTCATCTAACTACTATACACAAAATCACCTCACGCTATGTGTCATGACAACGTCTGGTGTCTTTGGGCGCATCGTATAAAGTTAAACAATCTTGTGTTGTTTAACGATACATGTGCCGCCTTGCTGTGTGCGTTTTGACAAATCATATCTTAAGGATATTTTCTTTACAAGCATATAAATTCAAAAAAAAATCAACGAATAAATAAATAAATAAATAAATAAATAAATAAATAAATAAATAAATAAATAAATAAATTATTACATAGATAAATAAATAGATAAATAAATAAATAAATAAATAAATAAATAAATAAATAAATAAATAAGTAAATAAATAAATGAATAAATAAATAAATAAATAAATAAAATAAACACACACACACACACACACGCACATTAGCTAGATGACACAGTTTATATTAATTAATTATGTTGCTTGCTCGAGTTGATTTCAATGGTTACTATCTACTGAAATGGAAGCACGTAATTACTGAGCTGAAACATATTACAGTATCCCAATCTGATTTTAAAGTCATGTGTCTGCTATCAGATCTGAACTATGTGGCGTTTTTCAAAAGCAGCACAGAAAATCCAATTTGGACCACATTTGCTAACTTGTTCATTTTGGTTGGTTTTATTGCTTACGCATCCCGTTCCCCTTATACTCACTGTCTGTCGCATTTATGATGCATCATTAAAACTTACTCAGTGCACAGATACAGAGACCATTCACGGAGAAATGTGAATTGTGCGACTCATTCACCATTGTACGATGTCTTTTCACCATCTTCATTAACATGGGATTTTACGAGGTAGATTTTGTTCTTTCATTGAAGCAAGTAAACAACTGTTTGCATTTAACGTAAATTTCCTTGTACTTTTATCTCAAGGGCATGTAAAAGTGAACCTCGTGTTTAACAGAATCTGAAATGTAAGTCTGGTAAAAGTACTGAACGGCCAATTTCATCTAACCCATATGATTTTAAGATTATTATTACTGTTACCTTTGTGCATTTGCACCACGTAAAATAAAATAAAAAATCAAACTGTAGAACTTAGTCTAATGGCATCGCATGGTTTTAAGAAGCAAGTTAATCTTTGCATCGAACTTTATGTGCGATATCGTACTCCATGATGAACGACTATTTACCTGAGCAAGTAGTTGTGTCGTGGCAGCCAGTTCATCATTTAACCGGCTTATCTGAACGTCTTTCTGCACACTAGATACGCTCATTTTAGCGGAGGCCTGGCAGGTCCCTGTTCTCATGGAAGAAGCTGTAAATGCATCTTCATCTTCAGGAGAAATGCCCGATTTGAGACGCATTACCTGGAATAATATGCAAAATATAGTGTGATGGCAGCACGTAGCCTGGATTTGATGATATTAGATGTATGCGTACACCTGTTACTTCTGATTCACCAAAGAAAGTCGGCAAATCAAGTAATTTTCTTGAATATATTTGTGGCTTTTGACACTGTTTACCGCCTTTAGCTTCTATTTATAACCAAAATGAAAGGCATCCTGGGAAAAAACAAAGCATTTCCTCAAAATCTGTGTAGGACCCGTTTTCAACCATTTGGATTTCCTTGATTTTAAGTTGCACATTGAGTCATACAAGGCTGTCAACAACTATATTTTTTGGGCATTATGTAAAATATGTATACATACAATGCATTAGACGAAGCTCCGATACCTTCAACATAAATGAACATCCTAGTGTACTCTACATGGAAACTGTAGCACTCATTGTTGATAACAAAAAAATATTGAATATTCCGCATGCTTTGGACTAGACATTGGAAACTTCTTTTCAAGAAATGTTATTGAGAACGTTTGTAGAATGGTAATGTGTCATTAATTATTTCTACCAATCTTTATTTCTCATGTAATTCCCCCCCACCCTTTTTACGTGACAAAGTCACAAATATTAAAAACGTGTGGTATCTAATCGGTTCAAATTTGCAGGTGGGAAAACTCTTCCTGTGGTATAATTATCTGTAATACTTTTTCCATTGTGGGCTGGCGAGTTACAGAGTGGAGGTTTGAGAACTGTGGATACCAACTGAGAACCATAGTATCTTCACAGTCAAATGTTCCGACAACGCCGTTTATGCGTCAATAGACGCACAGGCCATATATCGCCTTACCAAACTGATGACGTGTAAGGAATCATAGAAACATTATTTTAAAATAAAAATGATTACCTTGCGCCGTTTATATCGAAATAAGAGAATGCAACAGCAAAAAAACAAGGTATACCTACGTTTATGTGCCTGTTCTGAACATGCAGAATATGTACCATCAAGGTACTAACATATCTTTAACAGCTTTTCAGATCCATTTTTCATATATTTGTTATTTTTGCAGTTTTATTTATTGTTCTTTCATTGGATTTTTCTGAGTACCCATCTGCAATATGTGAGAGAAATCCTCATTAACAGTCTAGCAATTAATATGTTGCATGAGATTAAACCCCAAAAGGTCTTTTGGTTATATTCTATCCGTTTTTATAGTGTTTGTATTTAAATTGTTTGAATTTAAAAGCAATTGAATTTGTGAAGACTAAATTGTTGGTTTTGTGAAACTTATCATATCCTTGTTTTTAGTCACGGAATTACCAAAGATAATCTAGCAACTGACTTTCATTAAACTATCTCATTTACCTCTCTCCATACCCTTCTGCCAATCTACCAAATTCCTGAAATGAAGAGTTTTTTTGTTTGTTTTTTTGTTTTTTATAAGTTTCTTATTGTACTTAGTCAATTAGTGAATTTATCTAACATAGCATGAATACATATGGTGATTGTTATGCCTTACTGATATGTGTGCCATCTAGTGTCAGTTTGAGGAATAACTGAAAATACCATGTGCATCAGATTGTGGATGTGCGGAGATAAATCCGCACTGTTGGTGCTTCAGGATTATACATTGCAAAGTGAACATGAATATGTTCAATGAATATACAAAATAGATAGCTGTATAAGCAAGGGAAAGATCTGGATGTCTGGTGAAGCTTTCGAAACGTTGAGAGATAAAAACCCGTATGATCACCCATTTCGATCTTTTCTATTTTCTTCGTACAGGTTTCATTATGAAATCACTGTAAATTTTACGTGTTGAAGCTGTTTATTTTCTTTTTACACTTTTTTCTAAGGAATTGGAGAAAATCCAAATCCCCCCCCCCCCCCCCCCAAAGGTTTTCTCCGACATTTGAACAGTTTTGTTTTTGTACATTACCCTTATCGATGCATTAATGATACTCTTTGGGTAGGACAAAATTTTAAGTCTAGTTTAAAGCAAAACAAAGCAGCATATGTATCGCACACAATTTTCCCTATGTCATTATTTGGGTCTAGCATGTTATTGGTCTGCCCAGGGGCAGTTTTAGCACTGGTCACACAACAGTGTAAGGTCAGACTGTCATTGTACTGCAAGTAGCCGTCGTGGATGGTTGGGATTCCACATGTTCTATGGTAGAACGCTCTGTTTAGATCCCGGTACAAAAGCTTGTCAAACTTAAGTTCATCGGTCAGAAAATTTGGCAGACAAAAGTGAGGCCCTGACAAATATTAGACAAGTGCAGTTACATTGAAACATTGTGAGGCCAAATGCATCCAGCATTGGCAACACAATGCAAGTTTTGCTAGCCCATGTCCACAGCAGGAATCTTGGTTACCCTACTGTTGTTGAATGAGCTGTCTGGCGATGTAGATCCGACATTGTTTGATAAAAGTATGAAAGTTCTGGTATTTTGCGAGCAGGGTTTTCACATTTTGTGCTTGGGAAGACAAGAGTTGGTAAAACGAGGGCTTAAAATGGTGGATTAGTCGTAGGTACATTCGTGCTCGTAGTCCGTACCTCATACTTCGTTGCTGGTTGGTGATTACGTTGAAAAGCGTGTCAAGATATCTCTAATGTCAACTGTGAAAGTATGTGCACAAGAACAAGTGATGGAGGAAATATTGTTTGCTGCGGTGCGGGAGATGATTCACACCCCACTCCTTGTTTCATGGTAGCCGAGGCAGAGGGGCGACGTTTCGGTAATAAGAAGGTCCAAAGTTCCGAAGTTTCATAGTTCGGAAGGGTCAGTATTCTGAAAGTCAAAAGTTCTGAAAACTTGCAGATGTTCCGAAGGTCCAGCATTTCGAAGGTAAAATAATCCGATGGTGGTGTGTTCCGAAGGTTCAATATTCCGAAAAATTGTATATAGATATAGCACTAACAACACAAGCGCGTAAAATTATATATAGATATAGCACTAACAGCACAAGCGCGTAAAATTATATATAGATATAGCACTAACAGCACAAGCGCGTAAAATTATATATAGATATAGCACTAACAGCACAAGCACGTCGGCGCTCCTGGAAAATAGGCTACAGCCCATATGTTACAGTACTAGCGAACATAAAGATAGCCCACATGCATATGAAATATCTTGAAAAATAGTTTATTTCAAAACGCATTCAAGAAAATAAATACGAAATCTCAAAGCTGAATAAAAAATGCAAGAATATCCTTAATTTATAATATCACAATACAAATAACATCCTGGGTCAATGGTGATTTCAATGGGGATGTCAGGTTGATTTAAAGTGTTCTACAAATATCACAGAAATATATAAACATTAGAGTTATAGCCGACATTTTATACAATGCGTGTATGAGGTAAGATATTTGTAAAAGTTGAGAGTAACTAGCATTAAATCAATTTATACTACCACTGAATTTAGTTGGTAACTTTAACAAGTCAAAACAAAGATGCCATCCTTCATATTGGATTTCAATGAAAAAATTATACTTGATTATTGGTATGACGTCCTAGGACTTCCGGATTTCGGCGTTGCTTCTTTGATAGCAAGCGGATTTGGATCGTAGATAGTTCTTGTTTGCTCGGATTTTCGTTGCGTTTCTCTGGCATCATTAAAATTGTTTTCCGCTCCTATTTTTGTGAAAGTTATTATCTTATGTTGTCAATGTGAGATGTTATAATCTTTGGATACTCAATGAATATTATACTGCTTTGTATACATGTCTTGGGGTTAGATCTGGGATTGTACATGTTGATGAGCTCAAGATTTGGACAGCTTACGACTCGGAAAATATTAAGAACAACGATATTCGCATCTGATGGTGTCAAACTACTTTTAAGCAGACATTATGCTGCAAAAACAAAACTTATTCAACCAAGTGACGCACTTTGATCGACAGGGGTCCTTCATCGGATACACTTTATTACGCTTCCTGTATCCCTTGCTGGTACCACTTCCTGTACGTGCTAAACGTAAGTGGTCTTTCTCATGGCAGATGTATCTAAAATTGTGACGACTTGCATCACTGATTCTAAAATAACGACAACAATTGGAACATATAACAGAATTAAGAGATTTTATGCTTTTAAGGTATCATGTATCCTTCACACTGTTGTGAAGTACGATAACACACATCAGCGGTTCTAACATAAGAGCAGATACTGGAAAATATCAACGAAATTTGACGCACTAAAAATTTTACTGGATTGTATATCCGTCAGGATGTCATGAACCAAGCCAATTCGATACAATATTGCGGGACATGAAGCCATTAAAGTGTGGAAACTCAATTACTTATACAGGTTCTTTTTCTACCTATGCTTGAGACATTAAAACGATGATAATTTGAAATGTATCGTGCGTATTGTATTTTAGCTACATAGACATAAACATATTGTTCATTGTCCATCTCAAATTACATACTAACATAGCCATTATCATGTTACAACAGTTGGCAATTGATTTTTTTCTATTTTGTCCATCCCCCGGGAAATTACTCAATGTCTCTCACTCCTTTTTGGCAATGAAGTATTCTTCTAACCGAACAACCACAGGAGATAAGGAGATGCTTTACATATAATTATAGCAAGCTGAACACTAATGCCACATCTTCTAAGTTATGCTGAACTATATACATATATTAAGCCATTTAAAATAATACATAGTCGAGCTCATTGGCACGTGCATGTAACAAGTTGTGTTCCTCTTGATTTCTTGTAATATTAAGGGTATCAAACAATAGAAGGTGAATGGTTGGTCGCGAAACAAATAGCATTTTACTCGAATTCGGTATATGTACAGCTCCAAAGATACCTGTCAGTTGGCTCAGCTCATATTAATACATATTCTCAACTTGTCCAAAGCCAACTGCCGGGTCCACTTTAAACTTGGTGCAGCTGTGCGTTGAGACGCTTTCTGTCAGTTTATTTCTTTTTTTTTTTCAAATATTGACGATCCATTATTTTCTTTCATTTGGTTTAAAAATCGTATTATTTTTCCCAAACCGCTTGGCCAATTACTTCGAAGTTGCATGGTGGCATTTCTAGAGACTCATGGACCTAACATCGTTCACCGGGTGGCGCTGAGCGTTTCTTTCCCGTCATGATTGTGTGTCCGTGTGGGTTTTCGCATTTGTTTATTTCTCATAATTTGTGTGTTGGATTCTCTTCAGGCTGCGTGGGAATATACCGTGACTCAACATCTCCTAGGATTTTTCACTATTTGCCGCAGCTGGCTTTCATTTCATTTCATTTTTAAGTTATGAAAATTTGCATTTACCGAGAAAAGATGCTTGCAAATGTTATCATTGTTAATTTTCAGACACTAGAAAATCTGACATATTTGCTTATATTTCGATTATTATGGATCCCAGGCCCACAGTTGCTGATACTTAGCCCTTCTAGGAAGTACGTGTTAATTTTTTTCTTGGGGGGGGGGGGGGGGTAGGGGTGCCAATTTTAACTATGACCTTGAAAGTGCAAAGAGACGTATTAGCTTACATGTGAGTAAAAGTGGACCCTGGCACTTTTCATTAGAAAAATGAGGACCGGAACAACGCACGTCCAGACTTTGATACAGTGAATAATGATGGTGATCATAAAAAAGATGAAGAAGATACTATGCTGAAGATCACGTACAAGACCTGTAAAAGGTCTCTGAAACAAAGAAAACGAGCACAATAAAAGGTCGTAATATGCACACGACGCACAGGGCAACCTAGCCTTGAAAGTAAAATAATACCGAATTAGTTTATTAAGTTTGTTTTTTTTCCATCACCTGAGATATGACAACATAAGTATAGTACCCTCCCCTTCACTGCCTATACTGAATGAATGTGACAGCTTCAGTGAGTAAAGCCCTAGTTCCACAAATACCCTGAATCATATTTTTTTCTTAAATTACACGGATATATACATACCTTGGGTATAAAAATAATGCACTGTGTGGTCGTTGTGCCTAATATGATAACTGTGGAATTAAATCCATAATGTAGTTGTACTTTTTCCCCCAGGACGAACGTCATGACGGCGCCCAACACACTGAGGATCACCACGTTGTATATGCACACCCCGATGTACTGAGAGTCATTTAGTGCAGGGATTTTAACCTGTCGAGAAGCAAATGATGCTGAATGTGTAACCCTAGTGGGAACATAATACTATTTTGCACTGAATCACCCAGGCTTCCTCAGCGCGCCCTGACCTCAAAGCTTCTAAGCTTCCCCGCAGAAAGCTGTTGACTGCAGACATGTGATTCTAAGGAAGTCTTCCCTAACGCTCTCATTTGAAAATATTCTGCGCAAGGACAGGATATCACGAAATGAACGTAATTGACGACCAGTGAAATTACCAGTTATTGTACACCAGTTTGACAGGGAGAGAATTAAATGGCAGAACCTGGACTAGGAAGGGACGACTTAAACTCATGTGTTCAGCAGATGGATACCTTCTTACCAAATGTTTGGTCTAAGAGGTCTGATGATTAATCCGCCACTATATATATATTTTGTTTAAAAAAACATGCCTCTAGCAATACTAATATGGTAAGGATTGTCATTTTAGTGAACAATTTCCCACATTCCCGTTATTCTCAATCATACATACGAGAAGGGCAAAATGTTTTACATTATTGAAAAATAGTTATATACTCAATTTACCTGGGGCCTGATATCGTTGCTGCTCACCTTTCGCGTTTCCCATGCTAGGAATGCACCAAACAGCAACAAAAGACCATGTACACCATACAAACAAGCTACAAAATATATCTTCTTCGAAGAATCACATTGCTTCACCCAGTCTTCGTGTACGTCTCCATCGTCCAGTTCCTGTTGTACGGTTATAATTTTTATTATTAATGACATGAATGAGTATTGATGCCCATGGCCTAGGACATGTTTTTTTGCAACACAACAGTGGAACCTGTTTTTGTGACCACCTCCTATTTCGATTGACCACCCTTCTATGCTCCAATTCGTTTTTGTCGGTGTGTGTGTGTGTGTGTGTGTGTGTGTGTGTGTGTGTGTGTGTGTCTGTGTGCACGCCTGTTATACGACACTTTTTTTTTGACTGGAATCGCTCTTGGTTGCTTTTTGGAATGCAACCTCATGTGTGGCGTGATGAGACATTTTTCCGTTGGGTGATTTTTTTTCAAATAGGTACATTTAACGCTTGGATCTTTCACGGACATTGTGAAAATATGTCGGGAACGGATAGCTTCCCTAAATGTGGAACGATTGTCAAATGACAAGCACGCATTTCTCATTACATTTGTTTTACCCAAAGTAACTACACAGTTAATATCCGTATTTACCAAATACTACAGAGAAAAGCCCACGGCTTGAAGGGGAACTGAAAAAAAGAACACTCACCAGTTAAGTACTGAATTCTAAACTGCTCGCCTTAAAGCAATAGCCGAATAGAGGTACTATACTAACCTGGTAACTAAGTTTGTGGTCCACAACCTTGCTTGGGTCAATTACTTCCCACACCAGCAGAATGAGCATGTCTACGCACAGCAAACACAATACAAAACCCAACAGCTGCATGTCTTTTACCACCTGCAAGGATGAATATTCATTCTTCAAATGCCATCGAAATTAGCGCTTAGATCAGCAAGTTTATATTCAGTGAATCATTTTGAGCGGCCTATACCCTTTTAACATCAAGGGCAGAGTTTGACTCTCTGCACATCAGGTTAACATTACAATTGGAGGAATGCAATAAATCCTTTTAGGACCCTAGAGGGCAGCACTTCAAGGTGATCATTTGCATATTCTAATTATTTGCATAACTATAATTACTTTGAAGTTTTGGATTGAGAAACAGCCAAATTTATGCAAATGAATACCTTCAACTGCATCTGGGGTCCTAAACTGCTCTATCAAATTGTCAAAATTCACGGCTAGCGTAGAACACGTCAGTCACGACTTCCCGCAATACAATTCAGAATTAAATTTAGAGACATGACTGAAGGTCGCTCATCCTGGTGCATCAGAATACAAATCCCACTTAATATTGATTTACCAACAATGAGCATTTCGCTGTAAAACAAATCACCAACTTTTTTGCAGTAACCGTACCTAATGTCTGCGAGAAATTTCATTCCTTTAACGTATGCATATATATATACATATATATATATATATATATACATATATATATATATATATATATATATATATATATATATATATATATATATATATATATATATATATAGGGCGGTGCTTTTTGGTCTGGCATATTTTCATACGCACATACATATGACAGCTATAGCGATTCATTTTTATTATAACAAAATGCTTTAATCACAGAAGATCCTCTTGATACCGAAATGCAACAAGTACAACTTCATTTGTAAAGCGTTATGATCCTGTTGGTACTTGCAATGGCATCACAGAAGGAACAGAAATATGTAACAAACAATTTAGGACAGGTATGTTCACTCTGTAATCTAACATCCCTTCGATTATCATTGATAGTATTGACCTGCGGTTGCTAAATGATATACCTTAAAGTTTATTTGGCAACATGACAATAGTTCTATAACGCAAATTAAACCAGTTTGTACAATTTGTCATGTTCACTTTGGTGCAGTGGAGCAAAATGTTATGCCTAAACTTTTTTTCAAATTATTTTACACATTTTGATAACATCACTGTTTAATGAAGTTCACACGTATGTCTCATTTCGCCTGACAAATTGGTTCAATCATGGCTTCCTGGTACCCATGCCGTTTTCTTTGACCATATAATGAAAAATGATTTTAAACCTGAGATAAATAAACCTGTGACACAGTCCCAAATCACCAGAAACGCAACTGCGTTATAACGATACCGATGAAAAGAATGCGCGGTTGAATGTCGTTCTCTTTTCAACCTGCAACGGTTGGAAAGTAGGTACAAACAAATGTAGTCAACTTTTATTTTAATCTAAGACATTATAGGATGAATCATTCAACTTACCCTTTTCTTCAGTTTCGTATTGGAAGTTATATAATGTATTCGCCACGTCTTGGAGAAGAGAGCACCAAATGCCAAAGCAAATCCTGTGACAAACACGTAGCTTCGTGCCTAAAATGATTTTTTAAAAATACACAAGATCAGAAATAAGCATTACGTAGAGCGTAAGTAATCATAGAAAAAAAGTGGTTATAATGAAATAAAGAGATGTGCCTTGAGTGTGCCATAAACCTGACCACAAATGGCCTTGCTCTATTCTTAGGTCTAATTTACGCTGGGGAAGACTTTTTCTGTTTCCGATGTTTCCAGTTCCAGAAATGTAAACTATTTAAAACACGGGCAGTGCTTTTATGCAATTTCTTGACCCCAAAATCAATCTGGCCCTTTTGTAAACCTTGGATCTGATGGCGTGAAAGATCATATCAACGTCAGACACTTTTGTCTGTGGGAGCAATATATTTGTATTCATCTTCATAACGCCATTGCATATGCCTGATGAATGGTTTCTTTACTCTGCTAACCCTTTTCCACTTTCGACCTCTGCCTCTTTACTACTAATACTTCTGCCACTACAAATTATCATAATGA
Organism: Hermodice carunculata; assembly: GCA_964020975.1. NCBI lineage: Eukaryota > Metazoa > Annelida > Polychaeta > Eunicida > Amphinomidae > Hermodice > Hermodice carunculata. The sequence continues at coordinate 11,408,250 of OZ026614.1, forward strand.
ACGCCGGATCAACTTAAATTCTCTCGAATTGTGCGTAACTGTGAAAAAGCGCGCTCGTCAAGTTATCACTTTCAAGGGTTCAGTCCCGATACAGTTTTAATTTGTTTGATTATAAAATCGTGGTCCGAAACTGTTCTTGCCTGTCCACTTAGTCTACATGTGCGATCCAAAATCATTATATTCCTTTCATTTTTTTCCATTTCTTTTGTCATAAGTTGGGGTGGCTTACCATGAGGAAGTGTGCAGATATGCTTTGCTCAAGTGCTTTATGCCAAACGTGTTATCACATCATGGACCGTTTTTGCTCCTTTCGATAGACAATGCACCGCATAATTGAGAAAAGTGGCTTTACGCCAAGAAAATGCTTGACACTTTAACGCATTAGTTGGTTATTTGAGAATATACAGCGAACTGGTTAAGATGAGGATTCAACAAACTTCTTCTTCTTCTTCTTCTTCTTCTTCTTCTTCTTCTTCTTCTTCTTCTTCTTCTTCTTCTTCTTCTTCTTCTTCTTCTTCTTCTTCTTCTTCTTCTTCTTCTTCTTCTTCTTCTTCTTCTTCTTCTTCTTCTTCTTCTTCTTCTTCTTCTTCTTTTCCCTCAGACCTATCATTTCCTCACATCTCAACGGCGTTAAAGTTCCACCTATATTTATATTATTTGTCGATGGCTTTCTAACTGCCAGGAAATATTTTCAAGTTGGCGGCATCATATGTAAAACTACAGTGGAATGGCGTACTCTTTCACCAAAAGTAACTATATTTACACATCTCCTACACACACACACACACACACACACACACACACACACACACACAAATATAATAATAATAATAATAATAATAATAATAATAATAATAATAATAATAATAATAATAATAATAATAATAATAATAATAATAATAATAATAATAATAATAATAATAATAATAATAATAATAATAAAATTAATAATCAGCAACTGGCCCATTACCTAAACTGGGCACATAAAGATGCGTTTCTTGCTGATAAACCCTGTGTAAAAATAAAAGGCGAGTCATTGGAGATGATCACGTTAGTGCACAATTTGTCATGGGCATTAAACAGGTGGCTCTATGGTTAGGCACGCAAGTTAGACATTCTGCACACAAGCCGCTGATGCGTTGTAAATCAACAAATTGGGTGTAAATCATATTTTTTAGCTACACGACAGCAACCTGTATTTTGGAGCAATAGGGCAGCAATCTGCAGCGGGAATAAAAGGACTTCAAGTCGCCATGATGAAATAAGGAGAGTAGTGTGGGCGTGTGATTTTTCACCACTTTCCAATTGACGACCTAGAAATCCTTGCTTCTCATTGGTCGAGTATGGTTCTCTTTGCTCAAGACTGGTCACGTGAACAGAGAGCGGAGGAAAGGATACGATTCAATTGTATTCTTCCATCGTGACGAATACGTTACATAGCCCAAATTGGCGCTAGGCCCCATGCCAGAATCAAAAGAAAAGGTACTGCGACCCAACTTGCGATGTGAAAGTTTACATACAAATGTTTACAGGAGGTTCAGTTCTCGAACTGCTTTTCACGTGGCTGTTTATATTTTGGCGATACCCTCTCCAGCTCCACCTGTATCGCACTTTCAAATTCATAGTCGTCAAACGTTCCCAAAATAGGCTGCATCTTGTATATATGGGTGATTGAGAGGTCCGCATGTTTTTCATGCTAAGATTCAGGGGTTCACTGCTGGAGATATTGATTGTTGTATGTCCACGCTTGAAATGTCTGAAATATTCGAAAAGTCCAAAAATGTCAAGATGGGGTCCATGGTTGCTCTTCGTATGGCTCTAAGGGTATTCCAATGGTTTGCTCTTGATGTAGGCCCTGAGCTGGCTCATGAAGAAACTCCTGGAATGGCCCCTGGGATGTACTAAACACTGGCAGCCAGCTACAATGATTGCAGCCTGCTCAATGACACCAATGATAGTGCAGTTTTCAATGGTGTTGGCTTTCTTGACCAGTGCTGCAGATAATGGAAATCCTGCGTTGGTGGTAACCTTTATATGTAGTTAGGTGGAGACCCAGGTGAAACAAAGCCGTATGTTCACACCCATGCGATACACACGACCCACTTTTTTTGTTATATTTTGTTATGTATATATATATATATATATATATATATATATATATATATATATATATATATATATATATATATATATATATATATATATATTATAAATTTACCACATCTGGTCTAGTAGTGACCCTTATTTAACTCACATGAGTATAAAATCTGTGTGAGAAAACTCAAATCAGTAGGAATATTTACCTCATGACTGTGGTCACGGTAAATGGAAATGAAAATTTACATGCTGCACTGTGTTAAATAGAGTGCTAGATGTGGCCTGCCGTTGCCACTCAACTTCTTCAAGAAATCTGCATTTTTGCATTTTATTGTTTTCCTGCTTTTGTTTTGGTCCCCGTGCTCTTGTGTGAATACGGAACATGCTTTTTCTCTTTCTTCTTCCAGTGGCAGGAATCATCGTAGTAGCTTGCATGCTGGTGGACTCTTCCTCTGATTCTTTAGTGGTCGGTGCCACCCAAATGCCATTACAGTTCGTTAATTGCCAGTTCTCAATGAAAAGTGTAGCCTGAGAGGTAAACCATTGGCTTTAAACAGCAATATTTTAGAACATTCTAGATTCAGTACATAAAACCAGACTATCAGTTCCACAGGAGAAAACAATGTTAAGTATGTCTTAAAGTTTCGTAAGGAATTAAGATGGAGTTGTTTTCTGAAATATTTTAAATATCCTTCCAGAATTTACCTGAACACAGGAATGGTCAATACTCTTTTGTTTTTTCTTCGTGCATTAAATAACCATGGGATCAAGGATCCTGAGAGTAAAGTGTGCGACATCTTGCTCTACTTGAATTTTGACAATCAATTGGAAAAAAAAAACATCTCGACAGGATCTTTGTTGAACATGTATTTTTTTTTTTTTTGTATTTTGACACAAAGATGAAAAACAATATGAATGTCACCACACCATGGAAAAGCATTGTTCTTTGGCAGGATACTTACAGGGCCTGATGCGATAATTACCAACATAATCATTTTAATTGACTGAATCTGGGAACAGAAAGCAAGAGATGGTAATTTTCATTTGAAAGATATACTTCGGATCTGCATGTTTAGGATAATTAAGTCTCTGCGCAAGCAGATTTTTATTGCCCCCATATATGTCACTTTTTCTTTCTCCCTTTCTTTCTTTATTCCTTTTTGTTCTGTCTCTCATTCATTGTTCTTTCTCTCTTGCTCTATCTATCTATCTATCCATCCATCCATCCATCCATCCATCCATCCATCCATCCATCTATCTATCTATCTATCTATCTATCTATCTATCTATCTATCTATCTATCTATCTATTTCCTGGTGAATATTGTCCTCAGTTTTTCTCGGACACTGTTCTGAAATATAGCATGATGATTGGCCTAGTAGTGAAAAGATTCTTATGCTCTTGAATATGTTCAAATCTTTTAATAGAGAAGTACCATTACAACTTCAATTTAAGGGTTTATGTTATGGGTGCATCTATTTAACCACAACCAAAAGTTGGAGGCACTTAAAAAGTTTAAAAAGTTTAAATGTTGAATATCTTAAAAAGTTTATTAGAATTAGACGTGTCATTCTAAATTAAACTTATCGATTTGTATTATAGGTGAAACCAATAAACTAGAAACAAAAAGGCACTAGAACGTTTTAAATCTTCAATGTGTCCAAAACTGGTACGGGCAGAGGTGACATTCAAATTTTAATGCATAGGTTTGTGATGTTGTTGCATCCAATGAACCAAACAGTTGTTGAATATTATCTTACGTATATTTGGGTGCTTGAAAAGTTTAAATGTTTAAGGCAGAGGTACTATTTAACCGTTATCAATCAGCATAGGCTTTTGTCATAGGCACATTGCATTGACGAAGAGTGGAGTTTGTAAAATTGAACTGATGCAAATTGTGGGAATACATAGAAATTAAAACTAAGAAAAAAAAAAAAAGAAAAACGTTTAAAATATTACAGATGGATGTGTAATTCCAACTTCAATTGATCAGTAGGTGATGTAGCGGCCCCCAATCAAATAAGAACCAATGTCGTACATTCAAATTTATGCACATTAGGGAAATTCACAAAATTTAAATCTTGAGTAGAATATTCAACTTCAAAATTGTTATAGATAGAGGTGACATATTGCCTTAAATTGATAGGTTTGTGCCGCAATCCATGAAACACGAATCAAAATTTGACCAGACTGATTTATTATGTAAATAAGACAAATACACGAAATTTAAATCTTGAATAACTTTACAACCGTAAAAGATTGAATTACCATTCCAATCTTTCAATTTATAGGTTCGTAACACAGCCCAATTGTTTATGTCTCCTTTTGAACATTTCAATAAAAATAATTGTTGCCAAAGTTGAGTAAAAACTGAGTGAGCAATCCTTGAAATTTTTCTGGCCACACAGACTCATTTGGTGACAAGTAAATCAAATTTCTCTTGTTCATTCTATTTTATTTATTCAATCATTTTAATTGCCGTCATAATTACTGCGCAATCTTCAAATTTCAATTTGATATGTGCTGGAAGAGATGAACTACCCAGGTATATTTTGTGTGCCGTAAACGTCAGCGCTGGACTTAAAACTAATAAGATTCTGTAAATCTAATCAGTCAGCATTTTTTGTAAGTGCTTAAATGGGGCATATATCCTCTTTACACTAAGAAGAACAAGATGATCATAGGAAAAGTAAGGGAAGAGTGTGCTGAACAGAAAATTGCGGCATTCTGTGGGTAATGAGCAAAAAAGTACAATCTTAAAAAGGCTTCCAGAAAGAACGCAAAGCTGGCAAAAGGTGCAAGTACATCTGTCTTCAGAAAGTTAACTTTCGATGATTACGTACATGGACTGAAAACGGGAGAAAATATCAGGAACGAATGCACAAAACTATCACCAATTCATGACAGAGTCAGTGCAAAACATAGCTCTGTCTGCGTGCGATATCAAGCAAAATATTTTTGATGACAGCATATCAACACTAGGTAATGGACATAAATTGATCAGGAAATGGAAACTATGTCATTTGAGCACATAGTGAAGCGGAGTTCAGATGCTTAAACCAGGCAACTGCAGAGCCTGATGTGGTCCATTGACCCCGCAGAACATATGAATCAATCAAAAGCTGGGAAGTTCCACTACTCCTGCTAAGAACACAGGGCTCCACAAAAGAGGTCAGCAAGCTACAGTCAGGAGCCTGTACTCAGGCTTGGGAAAACTAAAGAAAGTTTTTGGTGATGATATCACAACAGCATTTGCAAGGGTAATACTTTTACGCCAGACCTCTCCTGCAACTCGGATGACAATGAGATTGTGAAAAAGTGAAGTTGGATATGGATGTGACCTTTGCTAATGCTCTGAAGTGAGCATTGTGCATGGTCCTCTATGCAAAATATGACAATGTGATAGAGAACAACAAAGCAAGGGACGTAATTATGAACTTCTGACATGCACATCAAAACACTAGCATAGATATCTTTGGCCAGAGAGGAGCCAGTGACATGCTTTCCACACCTCCACAGTCTGAGAAGCTGTATGTCATAAATAAAGCACCATCAATGAAAGAAGGAAAACAATGGGTAGCAGTATATATGCCCCAAACATTTAAACATGGATGTGCAGAGTACTTCAGCCAACTTCGAATGGCACCATTTGTAGAAAGCATAGAAAAGTTTGTGTTAGCATAGTTACATAACTATGTTTGGGATCTATACAAAGTTCAAAGGTGCTGTTACATAACATGTTGACATTGCTGTGTATTCTATTTATTTCAACATGGAACAGGATTTAGCACGGTAGATATCATGAGTACGTTGCTCTAACCCACAGGTCTTGAATTCAGAGGTGAATTGGCTTATCAACCTAAGGAGCTTTCTGCAGGTTATGAAGTAGCTACTTACTTTAATGTACAATATGACATTAAAAACCAAATTGTGAAACTGCATAGCCCAATAACATTTTGCAATCATGATAATTCACTGTCTATATTGCTATTCATAACGGATAACATCATGGATCACTCTTTATAAAAACTTTTTTTTCCTTGTGGAGTGTCTGTTTTATCTGAGTTACAGTGTAATAGTGTACCACTCAAGTCCCCATGGCGAACAACAAAAGACCATTTTTCATTCTTCCTTTGGTACTTGGAAAGAGTCTGATGGCTCTATCAAGCTTTATAAGCCCAACAAAAGGGTTAGTGGCAGCTCTGCATTTATCTGCAACAGATGCCCAGATGATCGTGGATGTACACAGGCAGTTTATGCAGGACTGTATTGAGGAAACCAGCATGGGCACTTCGCATCATGACCTTCATTGTTTCACATTTCTGTCTGTACAACAAGTTGCACAAAGCAAAGTTTGGTAAACTGACATCTGATGAAGTGAACAAATTATGCCTTATCCACCCCAAAAGGTGTGTCCAATGAAGTACAATTTTGGCAACATTTTGTCCCAGATCTCCATTTGAATCTTGCTAAGACTACACCGTCAGGTGAAGATTGCATCAATTCTACCAACAATCACAGTACTTCACTGAACATTCCCATGCATGTTGCCAGATAACATAGATAATCTATTGATATTTTGCCATTGTCTAAATGGAATTACTTTTACAATGTAGTTTTACACTTTACTTTTTTATTGATTAGATTACTTTCATTGCCCAGATAAGTGAACAGCTTGGAGTGAAGCATATACTCTAATGCTAGGCACTGTATACAAATATTTCAATAAAAAAGAAAGAACAAGGCCTTGCATGACCCCGTTTTCGAATATATCTCATTGCCAGCTGGGAAGCAGCAATTTTTCTTCTGAAATAGGCCTGTGTGCTAGAGCTAGTTCTGGATGTGGGGAAATCCTTTTTTCGTGACCAAAAAGAAAAAGGTGATGTGCACACAAGCACACAAAGGTAAGAGTCCTGTTTTTCTTTTTTCAAATCCGTTCCTTTTCCTGCTCTCTACTCACGTGCCAACTCTGGACCAATGAAGACATAGAGGTATTTTTGCATCCAAACCAGTTATATGACTCCTCAAACAACCAGAATGCAGGATTTCTGGGTCTTCAAGTGCAAAGTTGACTAAGAAGCAGTCGTCCAAACTACTAGGACTGCCCGCCCTGATGAGAGGACAAAGACTATATATTGTATTTGTGTCTTTAGGTCAAGGAACACTTTTTAGTAGTCATTATCTTATTCCACAGTCTGCATTCTTTACTCTTCATGACCGAACCTGGCACTGTCTAACCTATATACATATGGAACTACTATTGCCCATATTGTACACGTTTGTCTGTAGAGTTTTGACGTAGGCTGTCTTAGCCCGAATAATTTGAAGACTCCTCAGCTGGTAACTTCTGAGAATATGTTTCGAGCCTATGGCCCTATATGTCTCTTTGAATAGCATCTGTTTGTATAAGGTAAATATTCAGCAAAGGCAACCCGCATGATAAAGAATAAATATGAATATGGCAAATGGTGAAATACGTGGAATTTTGCTTATTAACGCATAGCTTCATTATGAATAAAGGATACCTGTCAAACCAAGCTTTATTACTAAATTTATATAGTACAATTTCAGATAAGAACTATTTGACTAACCCTTGAACCAGTATGTACCCTTTCTAGCTAGATAGCGTATGTGAGGTAAAGCACCTGCAAGTTTATACCTGAAGTAGAAACAAACTGGGGGTCATATTCAGTCCCAGTGATTGTAAAATACACGGTTGTTGCTGACCATATGTACAAACTGAGGTAAATTGTATCTAGTACTGCAACAATGGACACCCTACAGCAGGAATGTAAAACAAACCCCACGATGACACCTACACCTCACTTTGAAAGTCTTCAAACAATAAAGCCCTATTTTGCTGCCAACCCAAATGTTTCAACATAATGGATAAGGCTTGTGACATTTGAGTAAATACTGTCACATTTGAGTGATCTTTTGAATTCTTGTAAATGTGTTATTAAGTAAGGTCGTTAGCATTTAAGTAAAAAACATGTTTTCAAAACATATTTTTTCTTTACCAGATTTAAGTACAATTTGGCAAACTTGTAACTGTCGTCAGCCACTGCTTGCTACCGATAGCCCCTGGGAGTTTAACCTGACAGAAAACATGTAAGCCTAAAATAACTGAGAGGGAATATTAAAACAGAACGATGCCAGAAGCTAAATTTAAGTTTGCAAACTGCCAACTTATCTTTGGATATTAACAGCAAATTTGGCAGGGCAAGTCAGAAAAGAACGAAAGTCGTTAGTATTTAAGTCAAGAAAAGGCAACAAAGATGTAATTTTCTAAACCTGATACTAGGTACAATAAGGCAAGCTTGTAACTGTCGTAGGCCGCTGCTTACACCAATAGCCCCTGGGGGTTTAGCCTGACAGAAAACAAGCTGGCATAAAATGCTTGAAAGATGAACATTAAAACAGAATGATGCGAAAAGATAAAGTTAAGTAGCAAAACAGGTAGGTCAAAAATCAAATTATTAAAGCCAAACTTCCTAACCATCTCTGGATATTTACAGCAAAATTTGTAGAAATATTTGATCGCAGGTATATCTTTGAAACATCTTGACTCAAATTTTTTGTAAATAAATTTGGTTTTAGATGCAAGGTCCGGAAATTTAGAACAGATGCGACCAAATCTCATAATTTTTGACAAAAATGTATTACATCCAATAGTTTCGAAATATTACTGTCCGGGAAAGGATAGTTAACTACTTTAAAGTTAAACTCATCTATTTTGTAATATATTTTCAGATAAAAATTGTCTACAGTGACCCGAATATCAAAGTCCAGAAACACATCTCTCAAACCGTCTGAAAATTTTTATCTTCCAAAGGGATATCTTTTTGGGTAAATGTCTTTATCAGTTTCACTGAAATTTTCTACACCATCACAACAATGTCATCAATATATCTTGCTTTGTTTGATAGTTTTGTAGGCATTGGGAAGTCCTTTTTCATCAATTTATCCATATGTTCAATTTATCATATGTTTAAATTCAAGCCAAATTAAACATAAAACCGCAAGTAATGGGGAGCAACTGCTGCCCATTGGAATGCCTTTTCTTTGCTGGAAACCAATGGTCTGCATTGAACGAAAGTATTATTCAAAATACATTTAAAAGCATCTATTAAAGTTTCAATAGTGTAAGTTTAACGTAACTTTTTGAATATTCATTGTGCGATCAATATGATTTACTTGGATAGGAACTAATATTTATTCATGGTTTACCATTCTGCTCACACATTTTGCTTATTTATTCTGAAAAAGAACTTTTGACTTCATCTAGGGGTAGATTTCTGTACAGTGTAGAAAAATAAAAAAATTGATATTTTTGTTTTTGTTTTAAATCTTTGATTTTAGATATAAACTCAAACGAACTACTGATACTCCAAAAGCAATTTCACATTTTCTAGAAAATACCTTACAGTATTTACAGACATTATCACCATTTTAGTCAAACACAGTCTTACTTCCTCGATAGTTATTTTGTTGTACATTTTAAAGCAACATATATTGATCAAGATTTAAAAGGGTTTTTATGTATTTTGGGTCCTCTTCAAACTTTGATATCAAAATACCTTTACATTTCATTTTTATGTGTATATATTAAATAATCAACATATTTTTTTCTGTAATTTTAATGTATCATTGCCCTTCATATATGAAATATTGTTTCTACCATGTTAATTTCCCAATTTATCCAGATAATATTTTTATCAGATGATCTTAAAATAACTGTTACTTGCCTTATCAATGTTAGTGATTACAAATCTTTCTGTAGTTTTTTAACTGCTGATGAAACTTGAGGCAGTTTTGAATTCGTCATACTGAAATTCTTAATATGGGATTTGTAACGTTATACTTTATTTCTAAAGATACACTTCATTTCTAAAGACTCTTTTCAAGTTTGATAACCATACATATCCGAAATTTGGAACCTTTTTCTCATCAATTCTTTAAAAACTGATTTTTTTATTATATGCGAATTACCAATACATGCATGTTAATGGTATGTATAAAACAAAATTGGAATATTTACTGTTAGACAGACAGTCACAATTTTTATTTGCTGTGATACCCTCAAGAGTAATTGTAGCCAGACATTTCTAATTCATGATACTTTGTCAGGTTTTATTGCCATAATTATATGAAATAATGGGAGGAAACTGTATTTTGTATTCCTTTGGAATCATGTAACAAACCAATTTCAATTTAAAACGGACTGAATATTCAGTCAATCAATACTTTTGTGTTTGAAAGGAATGCTGCAAAACCTTTGATCTAACTTTTTCTTGTAAGAGGCTGTTTTTCCGATAGTTGTCATGTCAGCATACAGAATTTCACCAAAAAAAATGTGGAAATGTATGGTCACAATAAGAAAGGCCCAAGTATTTATTAATTCTGCTTATATCTCGAAATGACAGTGCTACAAATGCTATATGTAATTGATCAATGCCATTAAAGAAAGCTTCTTCTTTTTCTTCTGTCTTTCTTTCTTTTTTCTTGTTTGTTTGTTTGTATGTTTGTTTATTTGTATGTTTGTTTGTTTGTGTGTTTGTTTGGTTTTGTTTTGTTTTGTTTTGTTTTTTGTTTGTTTGGTTGTTTTTTGTGAATACCGGCCTGATTATTATGAAAAGTTGTGTGACCGCTATCAAAAGTTGCAAAGTCAAAATTCCTAACATCACCGAGGCCTAAAATTCTGTCAATGACTCCAAAGGGAAAAGCTGAAGTAAGTGGCCTGATCCAAAACCATTCCATTTGTAATCATTTTTGGTGGTGACATAACTATCGCAGGCTTACAATTTTGGGATTTATATAATCAAGAATTTTTACCTGGCAATGTGAATGTTCCTCAGAATTAAAATAGCTACCCACAAAAGTAGTTAATTCGGGATTTTAAATTGTAATTTCGAGGGCACTAAATCTCTTTTTAACTGACTTATCGGTTAGGCCAACATATTGTGATTTTGATTTGATGCAGGATATGTTATTAATGATGTTGGCAGATTCACAAAATAACAATTCTCAATTTGATTTTTGTAAGTAACATTACCGTAGTATTCTTTGCAATGGTCCGGCAGTGACTGCAATTGTTCCAGGTTAAAAAAATGAGTCTCCGTCTTGAAACAAAGGGCACAGGCCTTTCTGATGAAACGAGGAGTGACACTGTGATGGTTACACAGGGGCCACAAGCTTCCATAACAAGACAGAGATTACAAAAGCTTGGGAGTAAAAGGGACTCAAAAGCTGCTATAGTGAAACAAGGGCTAAAAGACTAAAGGCTACAATGGCGAGACAATGACTTGAAGCTTTTATGTTGAGCCGAAAGCGACAAGTGATCAAGGTGCGACAAGGAGGACAAGCTCTCGTGGTATGATAAAAACAAGAAGCCGCCATGGTGACTGACCGTGCAATTTTGAGGAGGGTGCCTTTTCTCAACAAGTAGACAACCACAACATGAAAAGTATACTTAAAACGCTACTCACAAAAACGAAAAAAGCCAGAAAAGTTGTATATAATGTTTCATTTCCAGGTTGGGATGCACCCAAAACTTCATTTTCAGATTAAGAGGACCACTGCAAGTGACATGTAAAACAGACACTTCTGGTCGTTCCACCCTATGGATATATACCCTATTGTGACATATAATTAGCTCCAACAACGTCCAAAACAGCAGGGCAGGCTGGCAGGAAATATGATAAGCAGCATATGTCTGGCGTGCCCTGGGAACTTAATGCTGAATAAGTGCAGGCACAATTTAATAAAGAAGAAAAGTCAATGAAATGTCAGTTGTTTTATTAGTGAGTAGAGACTCTCTCTAGTTACATGCCCATTGAGTCTAAAGTGATACCAGCTGACAGTTTTGGAGAAGACGAAAACAAGAATTATCATTGAAATTCCATTGGACTAAAGGGCATAAGTATACCCAAATACCCTGACTACATTCAACAGGTAGAAGAGTCAGTTAATGGGAATTCTAAAAGATTTTGGTCATTCGTGAAGGCCAAATACAAATGTGCAAACGTTTCGAGCCAAGTAACTCATGGGACTAAAACTGCTACAGATTCGCAAGGCATACCAGAACTTCTCGGTGAGTTTTTTGAGTCTGTTTATGTCAACGCAGTTCTTATAAACCCTACAGAATTATCAGAAATGCCCACCATAAACAATCAATCACTGTCTACAATTCATATTCAGCTTCAGTCCGTTGTGGAAATACTTAAAGAGACGGATCAGCGCAAAGCGTGTGGTGCTGACAACATATCTGGTATCATATTGAAAAACTGTGTGGAACAGCTTGTTGTTCCACTGACTCTTATTTAAAAAAATGCACCAGCACAGGGGTTTTCCCCGACAGGTTCAAACAAGCCAATGTTATACCAATTTCCAAGGCTGGCGATAAACATGCCGTCAGCAATTACCGCCCGGTTTCACCTCTACCTTTATTCTCCAAGGTGCTTGAACGTATCATACACGACCAGATATACCCTGTTGTGGAAGGTCATATCAGCGAATTTCAGCATGGATTTATTAGAGGGCGATCAACGGCTGCTAATTAAGTGTCATGTGTTGATGTTTTGTCGAAATACATAGATTCAAAGAAGCAAGTTGACTGCATATATATTGACTGTGCTAAAGCTTTTGATACGGTAAACCATCAACTTTTGCCTCACAAACTCCGAGCTTATCGTCTTCACGGAACCCTACTCAAGCTTTTTCATTCTTACCTCCAAAACAGGAGGCAATGTGTTACAATCAATGGTCTGGCATCTCTTCATTTTCACGTTCCTTCAGGAGTGCCACAAGGAGCCATTTTTGGTCCTTTGATGTTTGTAATATTTGTAAATGACCTCCCGACTGTTCTACAAAACAGCCAGATTAGTATTTTACCAGATTAGTTTTTTCGTGAAGTCACTTGTATGAGTGACTGTTTTCTATTGCAGGACGATTTGATGAGAGTATACAGGTGGTGTGTATTGTGGAAACTGTTCTTGAACATCCGTAAATGTCACGCTATATCTTTCACTAATAAGAAAAATGTGATAATGTTTGACTACATGCTTGATGATCAAAGACTGGAAAGAGTACATGACATCAAGGACCTTGGTTTCACTCTCACATCGAACCTGAATTTCAAGAATCATGTGGAGGCCGTATGTGCAAAGTTTTTCAGAATGCTCGGGCTGATAAAAAGATCATGTGTTATTTTTCTTCTGTGAGCGCCCTGAAATCGCTCTACGTATCACTAGTAAGGAACAGACTTGAGTATTGTTCTGTTATCTGGTCTCCTGAATGTCGATATTTGTCGGAGCGTATAGAGAACATCCAGAAGAGTTTTATAAAATATTTGTGTTTTAAAACTTCAGTTTATTACCCGGAAATAGGATACGCACGAGCGTGCAGGATATTTAATTTACCTATGTTCAGTGAGCGGAGAAAGGTTTTAGATCTGACTTTTTTTACAGGCTATCATCTCCGCTAAGTACAATTGTTCGTATTACTCGCTCAAATCCCTTTTTATGTTCCTCAAAGACACTTTAGAACGATTCCTCTGTTTTTAATTCCTAGATCACGAATCAATGTCAGAAATTTTAGCTTCCTGCTAAAAGCACTTTTAACGCTGTGCCTAACTTGGACATCTTCTCCACCTCTGTCAGTTTTAAAACACAGGTATCGAGTTTCTTTTACAGTTAATTCTGCCAGTTGGACACTCTTAACATTTTAAGTATTTATTATGTTTTTATCTGTAATATTCTATGTATTCATATGTATATATGGTTTTACTGGGTCTGTCATTGGGCCTGTGCCTGTTGACCCAGGGATGAAATAAATAAATAAATGAATAAATAGACGGATTGATGGACAAGAGGAATCCTACAGATCCTCTGCGGGGGTTTAATGAAGTAAAACTTTATTTGCGTTTTGCACATGATCGACTCTCCATGACAAAAAGCCTTTCAATGTCTGTTAACGAGGAACAGCTTGTTGAGTACATTCGGAGTCATCATGTTAATATCGTCGGTCCAATATGCATAATTAATGTAGTAAATTAACATCTCAAGTGCAAACGTGGCATTCTATTGCAAAAAAATATAGATCAATTTTTCGAAGCATTGTCCAGATGCGAGAGACGTAGCTTTTGTCCTCCCGATCAAGGGAACAGTGACTTGTGTAAATCAATTTTATTGTCAATCATTCCACCAAAAACTTACATTTCTATCAATGAATATTTGCCGAAAAGTCCATTATGTACGAGTGCTTTAGAGACATGATAACATATAGTCTTATACGATGTTTTAAGGGAGATTTGATCGTCAGTACATATTGAAAATAATTTGTAACAATAAGTGCTGTCAAAAACAGCATTGAAACAGGCGACCCTTCAAAGCCCTAGTGTATGTAGTTACTTGGTGGGTTAAAATTGAAACTAGTTTATTCAATATCAGGAAAATACGCCAAATTTAACTATATACCAGTTAGCTAACTATGCACCGAGTGTCTGTGGTGACGCGCAAAAATTCTTGTAAGATTCAAGATAATTTAATTGTAAATGGCACTTTAACTGTTGGGTGGGTAATATACATTATAAAGAAGACTGATGACAGCTGGTTGCTTTTACAGTGGTGGTTAAAACCGAAATCGTGTCACATAGAGTGGCGTCAACGTGACGTTTTCCAAAACACGCAGGCAAATACATTGCAGTTTCATCACTGTGCTAAATTTAATTGCTGTTATAATCACACGTTTCCATATGCAGGCTACATCGGGGATCTAGTACCCTGCAGGCTACATAGAGGATCTAGTACCCTCTAATGACAAAATTAGGGGAACATATGCTTTTCCCGTCCTTTAATACAACTCGACAGCATGCAATGAAACAATTCTACAGTGATCATAAAACCATTGAATCAACTTTAAAGTCCAAACATATGTGCTTCAGTGCTACAGTAATCTGTTAATGATCATACTATCCTTAGCAAGCTTTGCCTGTTTGATACCACCTTTGCCCATATTTTGACAGGAATGATGGGTGAGATAATGATGGCCATTTACAATATCTGTCAACCTTGAGAAAATTTTACAAAAGGGATAATTTCCTGGACAAGGTACACGGCATGAAACGAGGAAGAACAAAGCCACACTGTGTAAACTGGCTTCACGTTGGCATGATACTTTTAGTTGCACACTCTTAGAACATGTAAAAGCCAAATTCAAAGAATTGCATACCTTGTAGAAAATCTCCACTTCCTCTTCTTTTGTTTCTTGTAGGAGCACATGCATGTAAGCCAGTACACATCCAAGTAATATGATATTATTGATGTTTGGAGAAGACATTTTAATCAACCTGAAAAGAAAATATGTCGGGAATAAAGAAATGAGCGAGCTGTGTTGCAACTTTAAGCACATGTCTTCTCTTGCAGTCAAGCAATGTTGCTTCAGTGCATCGTAGCTGCCTTAGATTCAGTAGGCAATATATATATATATATATATTCATCAATCATGCATGCAATGTCACGCAACGGAACAGCAGCGTTGTGTTCCTTACGATCAATTTATTGTAACAGGATGGAAAGTGATATGGAATTCATTTCCAACAAGCCTAGTCGGATTATTCAAATGAAACAGTGTGAAACGAATAGCCAATTTCTAAAAGATGGGTAATGGGTCCAGCTCATAACTTTAGTTTGTATATAGGTATTCTTACCTCTTTAAATTTCTGATTTTTCTTTGCCAGCAATATGTTGCAAACAGGTATTATATTAGAGTCTTTATGTTTATAACCACTTCCTGATTGATGTGAGCGTATTCCGCAATCAAAAATCTATACCCTCCATAAGCTTATCTGTGTGTGAATAAATATAAAAATGGAGGTATTATTGTACATATTGCTTACATTCCTCTGTATAATTTTGACCTAAGCTGCTTAAGCCCAAATATGCTAAAGGGTCTTCAGCAGGTAACTGCTCAGATTATGTCAGATCTTGTACCCGCACATGTCTCTCTTAGTAGAGGCCCCTTGTCTAAGCTAAATATTCAGCAAAGACAACTCAAATAATAACGAATGCAATATGAACCTGGCAAATGATTAGTTAGCTAAGTAAGTGAAGAGTTGCTCATAAATGCTCAGCTTTAATATGTGTTAAAAAGACCTATGAAACCAAATGTAATACTAATTTTATGTAGACCAAGTTCAGATAATAATTTGACTTATCCCCGAACTAAATGTACCTTTTCGAGCTGAGTGGCTCACCGTAGCCCAACCACCTGCCAGTGTATAACTGAGCTAGAAACAATCTGGGGCTATATATTCAGTCCCAGTGATTATGAAATAAACAGCTACAGCTAACCACATGTATAAAGCTGTGAATTCCTAACAAGTTCTGTAAATTGGACATCCTGTACTGGAAATGTAAGACAAACTCCATGGTGACATCTACTCCTCACTTTGAATGTCTACCAAAAATTAAATTATATTTAGTTCTCAACTTTGAGATAATTTTTCAAAGCAATGAATCACGTTTGTGATAGTTGAGTAAATACCGCCAATTTCTGCTCATTTGCTTGGCACGGCCTGTGACCGACTCCTGGTCCTGGAGTTACTGTTTTAATAGGATGAGTTCAGTTTGTGACAAATGAGTTAGTAGTACCAATTTTTGGTCAAGCACCCAGGACAGCCCGACCCTGGTGTGGGACAGTCGAGCTAAGTATGTTTTTATATTGGGTAAATATGCACTAACATGCTACCCTAAAATGTCGGAAAGGCCAATATTAAAGCAGAATGATGCCAAAAGATAAAATTAAGTAACAAGAAAGGCAAGTCTAAAATCTCCACTATTATTGAAACAAAATGTTCTAAAACTCTCCGGATATTAACAAAAAATTTGTCGAAGTATTCGATCAAAAATATATAGTTTAATCCTCTTGACTCAGGTTTGATAGTAAAAACAAATTTGGTTTTGGATGCAAAGTCCTGAAACTTAGAACAGATACGTCCAAATCGTAAAATTTGTGACAGAAATGTATTATATCCAATAGTTTCTGAAGTATTACTGTCAGGGAAAGGATACTTAACTACTTCAAAGTTGAAGTCATCAATTTTATGATGGACTTCAATGCCAGACCTGTCATTTGAGACCTGAATATCCGAGTATGGTATGTTAGCAAAATATTTGCAAATTTTGGCCGAGACACATCGAAACGATGGTTTATGTGCTGAGGAAGAATATTGGCCTTGTACAAGGTATTTTAGGGACGTTTCTCTTAATGAACATCCAGAAGACCTGTTTGGAGCGGTAAGCACATACATGTCATGTCTCGCCTCATCTCGAAATTGTCTCAGCAATATTTGATTTCAATATTCAAACTTGATAAAAAAAACAAGTAAAAAATAAGTCTTAAAAAGATACCCCCAATCAAAAAAGATTTGCTTGAATGCTAAATAAATGCTGGCATTATTTTTCCTGATATCCCCTATCAGAGATCTGGCTTTTAAAAAAATTGTTGTTTTGGTGTCTGCATTTCTTTGATTAAATAAATGCAATTATTATGGAAGGTGCCATTTTGATACAAGATTTTTGAAAATCTTTACAATTTATTAGCCAGTTACACACGTTTACTTGTAATCTATCTACTATATTATTATAACATTCCTTTTATGACGACCGAGTCAATAAAAAAACCATGCAGTTTGAGATCGTACCAGTTTTTTAAGGGTCTTTTGGAATTTTCAATAAGTGACGTTCAAAGCTGATGATGAGAATGAATCACCGTAACGATTACTATGACTAGGAAAATAGTCAACATCATTTTACAAAATTGATAAATATAGCAGAGAGAGATTTTCATCCCGTTCATGCATGCAAATATTATAAAGGATATTTTTAAGTACTTGCATATTGAACACATAGCTTGATTTGCTCATACAAACTATATGTGTTTTATGTCCGTTTATAATATCGAATGCTGGGCTGTGATTAGCATATATATAAAATAGCATTTTTGGTCTATTAAAAAAAGGCATAATTTATGTTCTCTAAAAAATGATACTTTTTTCAACGGTGTAATGCAGATATGTGATCGTATAAGGATACATCAGATTGAACAGACTAATTAAATCGCATATGTACCTACGCTACAATTAAGCATAGTTAGCCATTAAAGCTACGGGCTTACATTTTTTCTTACAGTTTTCGTACAGTCAGAAGCATTATTCAAAGTTTACTATATCATATATCTGACAGTTTTGGCTAAAGTGTGTTTATGTCTTAAAATCTTAAGATCTTTTAATATGATGAGCGTGTCCGTCTGCATTGATTTGTGATGGCAATTTTTACAACCGATTTGAAAGTTAAGATAACTATAATAGAATTTTAGTTTTGAGACTGTCCGTTTGTCCTTAACCCATAGTAATTTAAGGTTTTTGTACAATGGGTCACTGTTGGCATTAAATTTGTAACATGTAAGAATGCGTATTATTTTTTTTTTCAATTTTAATTTGAAAATCAATACGATAATTTGTATGCGATAACAACATGAGATAGTAGATCTTAAATTAGTACTCATGCGCAAAACGTTCCAGGTTTTTTCTGATGCCCCAATGTTTGCTGGGCTCTCACAATGTGCATTCCATTTTAACTGTTCGTCTATAGTTATTCCAAGTCAATTGAAATCATTTACATGTTCCACTAGAATTGAGTTAATGGTGATGTTTGATATGACAACTATTTATTATGACCGGTAAAAAAGTACGAACTTTGTTTAATTAGGTTTAATTAGAGTGTATTGGAACCTAGCAATTCTGTTATTTTCTTCAGTTAGTGGCTTTTTGGAATATCGGGGTTGGTAACAGTATTATCAGAAAAAACATCAGGATTAGAGTCGAAGTTAAGGCAATATCAGCTTCATACATTATCATTTCAAAAAAATGTTAGTGCCATGGGATATGTAATTTATGGAAATAATAAAGAGGAGTAGTCCAAAAAAGGATCCTTGTGGGACAGTAGTTGTTATAGGTAATAATTTCAATTTCGTGTCCTTCTTTTGTACATCCAGAAAGCTATTTGTCAAGTAGGTTTGAAATAGCTTGGCATGTGTATCTTTGATTAGAGAGTAATTTAGTATATCGTCTGTCTCTGGCAATACGGTCGTAGCAAAATGGTCAGTGCCCCGAGGGTCCGAGCATGGTTTTGAAGCATGGTACAGGACTATCCATTGTTGGAGCCGGCTGACTCTCTGATATTGAGGAGGCAGCGTTGCAGGCTTGCTTGCAGAACAGGTCATATCGGTACTTTTTACCTGTGGCTCTGGTACGTGTTTTTCAAGGCATGTACACTGGCCCAGCGCATGTGGCCCAGGATGAGCCCATACTAATGTCGCACACACTGTGCACCTTTTTTTCGCGTGCTCCGCCTTTCTTGTTCTTCTCCATTTCGGTAGTTAGTTTGGTGCAGTTAGTTGGTTACTGGCTGCCAACAGACACATTACAGGACACCACAAGTCTGTTGAAATCTGAAAACCACGACACCTACAGGACTTCGCTTAAGGCACTTGACACGCACGGCAAAGACAAAAGCTGACAAGGAATAGTACCGACCGGAATCTCTATTTTATGGTGTTCCCGTTCTGGCAAGCGTGAAGTCTTGCATTGGTGGATGCGCTGATTCATCCAAGTTCATTTTATTAAACCGTGGTTATCCTAAACCTGCATTTAACTATCGTCCATTTCAGTTATGATTGACCTCAGAAATTTTAAGATTAAGAGTTAATCGGGGAAAAATTCCATAATTCAACTTTTGGTTTTTCATGACGATTAGGGGGTTGATAGCTATACTTTTTACCAACTCTATAGTTTTTGTAGACATGCCATCATGACCACAGATAGTTTTCAGTCTCATGTTATTTGTCATATTTCTTTAGTATATCTTCCCACCTTCTTATTAAAATTTTAAGGTCTAATTATGATTTCTGTTGATATAACTTTATAGTAATTGCAATGTGGTTCCTTGATTTTAACATGTTACTGTTTCAAGTTTTTCCCTAATATGTTGCCCTTCATTGTCGGAGTATTCTGGAAAACATTTCTTCTGTTTAGCTTTGTATAGTATTTCATTTTATTGTCACCCATGTCTTCCCCGTGCCGTTGTCTTATATTTCTCAACATTTGTGACTTCTTTAGCTTTAGTTGTACTGTTCATGATGCTAGAGATATTCCTTGGAATCACATTACTAGCTTTACAGAATAAAAAATATAATTGATTAAAGTACCTTCATTATTTGAGAATAAAGATGGAAATGTTTTGATGGAGATGCCATTAGTCTTACTAATTGTCCTATAAAGTGTTGTATAGGTTATCGTCAACTGATATTTTTTTATCTTTTTATTATGAACTTCCAGTTAATTGTTTTCCTATTCCATTCTACTTAAAAGTCTTTTTATCTTATGTAATGGGTAAACTGCTATAGTATTCTTGGGCAAATGCATGAGCCATAGTTCAAGAGCCGAGATACAGTGTAATATGGAAAATATGGCATGCATTAGCAATCTCTGTCACATTCATAGGTGCCTCCAGTTTGTTCTGCCAAGGCTTGACCTTGTGTTTGGTTCCTTGAGTTTTGGTTTCATAATTGGAACTGGAGACTCCTATTTCTCAAAAGTACACATCTGCTTTTACTGCCCAGAATATTTTCTTTCTGTTTTACTGCCTTACCACAAAATCCCAAAGATGCAAATATAGCTCTTTTTTATTATGAAACATAGGTTTTAAACAGAACACAAAAAAGCAAAACCGTGTGTTGAACTGATTTGGTGACGACCAAAAATTACCATGACTGTAGAGAAGATCAAGGGTACAGATTTTTTATATAATCCCACGAGCCATGGAAGGCAGAATGTTGCAGTGAAGCCTGTTGAATACATCACGCATGTTTACATGGGCCAAAAAGCTCCCAGGTGAGCAAATAAGCAACTGGCCAGGCTGATGGCTTGTTTTAATCGGTAAAGCATTTTTGCACAAGCTGTCAGCCAGCCAGCCAGTGTGCATCCTTGCAAAGTTTCAAGATTATCTGACTTATAGCTCTCCAGAGCACTCAGTACACATAAATGCACATAACTTGCAGTAATAATGCTAAAGTATACTGTTTCTATCAATACGTAATTCGAAGAGGGAGATGCACAAATTGATACTAGGGGCCCCACCACGTATGGACGGAGAAGCTGTATCAGAGGAACTTTTCAGGTCGAATGACTGGGATAGATTATCGAAGGCAAAGCTGAGCTGTTGTGGCTACTTGCAGGAGTCAGGAAAACATAGATGGTGTAGGGAAGTGTATCTTGAGGCAGTTTAAGAACAGACATAGTGGGTGCTAGACAGGCTTATCACAGATTTATAACCTGAAGGGAGCAGCTGAGGTTGACACTACATGGAAAATATAGGTTGATAAGGTTGTGGCAGAAAAGCAAAGGAGGATTGAAAAAGAGGGATTGCAAAGAAGAGCATATTGAACGTTTACCAAGCACTAGAAAAATCAGTGAGAGTAAAGTGTTGGGATAAAAGTAAGAGCTCAAGATAAATATTCAAAGGGAGAGCAGGGGAAATTAATTTTGAAAAGCAGAAGGAAAAATGGAGGGGGGAATGGTAGAACGTGCCAAATATGTGGGGAGGGTGTAGACGGAAATATTGGATGTTTCCTTTGGTAGTGTTCAGAATACAAGGTCTTCAGGGATAGATTGTTTTAAGGGTACGACTGAAAAAGATGAGGTGTGTAAGAAGCTAGAACAATTCCAAAATGTGGTGGCATAAAGTGATAGATTACTTTCGTTGATGGGGCAGAATGGAAATGTCAGAAAACACAGTGGGATGGGCTTAATGACAGGCTTAAGGATGGAATCCTGGGGAAGGAGATATAGTTCCCTGGGCTTTAGGGAGACTGAATCTAGAGAGGACAAGAGAAAGAAGCGAAGAGAGAAAGAATCCAGAGTCATGAGAGCTTTTGTAAGGGCTACCTTCTCATTTAATACAGCCAAGGGCTTTGGGTATGCTGAGTATGAGATCCAACTGTGGGAAAGTTCTTTTTATAGCTTCATATCTACAGAACCATGGCAAATACGCAGCATGCGAGGGAGTATCATGATTATAAATAGGTACATATCACAGTGCAGATAGTCAAATTTGGTGTGAGTGCCATAGTACAATACTATAGCAGTAAATTCACCATAATTGCATCTATTAAACTTAAAGCTTCTGCAGTATTAAAGCCATACAATGACATGATGCCATCAATACATTTTAAGCCCTTTATTACAGAACTAGTTACATTTTGCAGCCATTCTGCCATGGTCAAAATAACTAGTACTTATTAACTAATTGTTTAGCAAGATGCTAATCAAAAAGAAAATTAAGGTACACACTACAGCTGTAATATGCAGACACAGATGACACATCAAACTGTTTAATGTTTTGGCAAACTAATCACTGTCTGGATCAACATTTTTGGGGTTGAGACACCAGTCTCGACACCTGCAGGTTCCAGTGCACCTTAGCTTGCTTTGGGTGCACATGCATTGAGCTGTTTGGCCTCTGCGACCAAGCTGTGTTCATCCACAAGTAGTTACAGCTACACATTCAGCTGGGAGCCCTTCCTTTGTCATAAGAAGGGGAAGCAATTTGTTGTCTACCATGTGCCACCCAGAGGTCAAAGGACTTGGCAATTTTGGGTTTGCAACCATAGCATTTTTCCAAATCAGTGCCTGGTAATGAGCATGTTTTATGTGCAAGTGAAGTGCATTTTCTGTTGGAGGTAAGTTTTCTAGCCTACGTTTGCCGTTATGGAACTGACTGCGATGCAGAGTCTTGATTGACTGAGGGCCATTTGTTGATTCATAAAGCTTGCATTAAAATTCATCTGCTTGCAACAGAGTCTGTTCCCCTAACTGGTGTGCCACCCCTAGATGACAAAGCAACTGTGGTGCTTCAATGAACACCTTCCAGGCAACCTTCTTGGATATGCCTGCAAATTGACTGACAGTATCACACCCAGTGATTGCATGAAATCGTAATATATTGTCCCTGATTTCATCACTACATTCAACATTATGTATATAGCAATATTACTCTACAAAATTTCCCCCATAGTTCATTGCCCAGTTGAGGACAGAAAGCAACCAGGAGCACAAGCACATCTGTGTCACTACTTGAGATAAGGACATACGAGATAAGGCATACGGGTATCAGCCCTGTTCTTGCTCTGAACACAAATGCTCAACATTTGGCCTGGTAGATGAAATGGCAGACCCATTCTTGCTCCCACTGACTACCAACTCCTTACCACCTCCAGGAGCAGAATAATTCAGTCGTTAGAATTTCAGCCAGACATGCTTTATTTTCATTCGAACTAATGAATGTGTTCCACTGCTGAAGCAACTTTACAGTCCTACCACTGATCTCCTTCCTAATGCCTCTTGATTTTCCAGTGCATCCTTTTCTAGTTGCACCTCTGATTGAGTGTTCATGGTAGCAATCAAATACAAGATCCATCCTAGTACATGGCTCACGAAAGTTTGATTTGATATTCATTGCAAAGCAATCAGCCAGGTCCCCAAATGTCAGTGCACCAGCAGGCTTACCCATAGCCTGGACAACAGCCATTCTATCTATGATAATGCATGGTGGTGTTTGAGATTGGGGTAGGTCTTTTAGTGATACATCAATTCCTGCCTCTAAAATAGACAACAATTGGGCTTTATTGGCTGGCCCAGGTTGCCATCTGTTGTTGCCAAAGAGAGGGGAACTTTGCTAAGTTCTTGTGCCAACAGATTGTCTACATTGATTCATCTTCCAGACTGCACACTGACAATAATGCGTCGGAAGAGATCACAATCTACCTGGATGACTGCAGTTTTTTGCTGTTGTTTGTCAGTTTTAACTTCAACAGAGAACATTGATGCCATTGTTTTTAAGTTCTGTCTAGGTATGGTTGCATGCAAGCTGATGGATTTTTCTACCAGTCGATCTGTTACAAATTGGTCTACAATGTTCTTGCCACGCATTTCTGCTGTTTGTAAGTCATGAACAATACTTTCTTCTGCTATATCACCAGTTGTGAGAGACACTAATTCTGGGGATTGCCAGTGGAAGACATGAAATGCTTGTAACTAGGAGACTAGTTTTAGAGTCTCGACTTCTCCTTGCATGCCACAATCTTTGTGCAAGCCAATCTCTTCCTCATCTTCACTGACCCCGAGCATATCCCTGGTATCCATAGCTAACCAGGTTTGTTCTACATATGAAAGACTCCAGTGATTACGTGTTGTGTCTGAACGTGTAATACCAATCAAAGCTCCAGCTGTTTTACTCACTTTGTTGAAATGCTCATGTCCTTGGTCATATGAAACTTGGTTGAAAGTCTTCTTGGATTCTTTGACCACAAAGTCGCCTCGCTGAAAGCCTTCACACACATCAGGTGCTACATATGATAGTTGCTTTATATCAGCTAGAAAGACTGAGCCCCAGCAGAGATAATTGTAATGGTTATATGCTGCCATCCAAGGTAGAACTTCAGCAAATGAGGACAGGTACAGTGACCAGTTGCCATCCCGCATTGCTCTTGTAAAGCGAAGCAGAATTGACACTAGATGCACTTACTCCCTCCAGAAAGTGAAACTGGCATTATCCTTGTAGGACTCTTCAAACTGATCCAACAGACTATCCATCTGTTGTAATTTGGGCAACATCTCATGCAGTGACATTACTGCAGCATTACTATCTTTATTTACAAAGCCTTGTGCAGGCTGACCAGCCAGCTCTGTGACTGATGTTGCAAGTTGCTGCTGTCTGTCACCTAACAACTCTACAAAAGCTGGCTACAAGATCCGCCACAGGGCCTCATATGTGAGTTTGTGACATGCACAACCTTGTTCCACAGGGAGCCCTGAAGGATATTGTCAGCTGTATTTTCTCCATATACTCCACTTTCTACCCAAATGTCTCTTAAACCAGAATCATCCATGTATTTGCCAATCAACTTAGACAAATTCATTTGAATATGAAAGCCTCCCATCCTGGCAACCAAGTTTTTACATTCTTCTGCCTTAAACGGCTGCAATATTTTTGCTTTGCAGTACAGCTACTTGTCAAAAGTGATAACTGTGAAAATCTGATTCAAAGCAGCAGTCATTTTCTGACACCTCTGAATGACAGTCCAGTAGGTATCAAAGTCATGTGCAGGTGCATTTATGATTGGCATTGGACGAATGGCTGTTAAAGCAAGATTGACATTAGACAACGGTTGATGAAAACCTGTCCATGCAGGAACATGCTCATCATCAGGTCCCTGAAGCCTTGCTAAAATCCAAGCCATGTCTTTAGCTTTTGCCTAACATGTGACTGCAGGATCAGGCTGTACTAGATATTTTGTACAGGTTCTGGGAATGAGGGTTCAGCTTTATTTGCACCAATAGGAGATGGCATAACGGCTTGATAATCATCAAGGTCAGACACAGATTTTGCTGATCCAGGATCAACGTTTAGCTCTGGTGTCACATCTATGGAAACGCTTCTCCAGAATGGAACTGGTTGTGATGCATGAAAAGTGCCTCTCCTATCAAAGGTTTCCTCAATGATGTCAATGTTATTATTTGCATACCTAATATAGCCAAAATATTGAGTATGAACGAATTTATGAGGAATCACTGTGTTTTCTTGTTCCCTGTGTCGTGTCAGCACTGAATTTGCAAGTGCTGTATCAGCACGATTCACAGACTCATAACTAAAGCAATGCCCTGCTGCATGCAAAAGGTGCACTAACTCTTTAGACATTGCGGCCTGATGAATAGTGAAACCAAGTCCCAGGTGTTTTGGTGTCTGTTTCTTGCCTCCAGATGCCAAAAATACAATATCATGAGCAATACTAAGCAGTTTGGTATCTATACCATCTGATTCACTGTCTTCTGTTTTTACCTACCATAACAGAGCAAATGAAGAAGCAAATACAAATTCTCAGGAACCACTTTCTGTGCACTGTCTTTGTTGATATCTCCAATAACCCTGTGCCCAGGTGATGCTTGAATGTCTGCTCTTACCTTTATGGAGACACTGTACAACCAACTAAGTAACTCAAGATCAACATTTGTGCAATCTTGTGAGGTTTCCTCTGAGGAGGCAGCAGTGCTCTCGTTTGTATCAGAAATATCATCACAATTATCTTTCAGGCTCTGAATGGCAACTCCACTGATACAGCTGGGAAAACTAGAAGAGATTCCTTTCGATTTAGGGGTCGTACAAAGTTTGCATTTTTACTTTACAGACTCTTAACTTTCTCCCGAAATGGCGCCTTTCATGCACCCCTGCAACTGTGGCAAAGTAACTTTTAGGCAGATAAGTGTATCGTTCCCATATTGTTGTCAATGAATACACATATCCTCAAGACAGACTCATTTGTGATCTCTTCAACCACTTTCTTCAAACACAAGTCAAAGGGACTGACATTGTCTGGCTGACTACCAATACTTGTTTAGTATTTTAATTGCAAAACTTTTTTAAAGTGGCCAAAATACAGATGTCTGTTACTTATGAAAGTTGAAATGTTATTGCATCTGCACTATAATTTTATTTTAAATAACTTGAACTTTGCCATGCGTGCACACACACACACACACACACACACATACATACATACATATATATACATATATATACACATATATATATATATATACATATATATATATATATATATATATATATATATATGTATATATATATATATATATATATATATATATATATATATATATTTGTATGATATTGCATGTTTGCTTTGCTTTCAGAGCCATGTGATACATACTTTTTAAATTGAAATCAACCAGAAACTGAAATTTCAACAATTGTGTAGAAGAGATTGTGTTTTCCTTTCTTTACAGTGTTCCTTCGCATAATTTTACATACATAAGGAAGTCACAATGTGCACTTATATTCCTCAAAATTAAACACAGAACGTCGCTGGATAACAACATCCAGATTGAAGCAAACAAAAGACTTGAATTTTTTAGTAAACTAACCCAGCCTTTTATCAAGGGCCTATCATTAGAGTTTGAATTCTGGTATTTTGGGCTGGAAGGCGGGGTCTGATATCACCTTATATAATCTCACATAACTCCAATACTAATTATCCGCCATAGTGGCAACATAACTTTTCTGATTTGCAAGAATTTTTTTCTTTAAAATGGGGTATGTTGCCAGCTTGTACCTCAAAGCGTTCACAAAAGTTACATTTTGAGCCAAAACCCCCTGACTAAATGCTTTCTTCTTATATTCATATTTTTAGGGCTTTTGCTATTGACGATTGCCACAAAAACGCTGAAATGGCATGTTGTCATTTCTTGCAATATATATAACATTTCTTCCCAGTGTACCATTGGCATTTACATCAGCTTTTATGTGCAATAAAGATCCAATTATTGTGTTTACTGGTAATCATGCTTGTGAACATATCTTTAAATCTAGAATGTATCTGCTGTTTGACATGACACGAGCTCAAAAGATACATATCTGTATGCTAGTTGTA
Organism: Hermodice carunculata; assembly: GCA_964020975.1. NCBI lineage: Eukaryota > Metazoa > Annelida > Polychaeta > Eunicida > Amphinomidae > Hermodice > Hermodice carunculata. The sequence continues at coordinate 11,435,910 of OZ026614.1, forward strand.
TAGCAAGTCCTATAGCAACCGTACTGCCTTACTCCATGCAATTAAATTATCTTTTATTGATTTGCATAGTTCCATGCCCTATAGAAGGGGGTTTAGTAAAAATTAATGGTTAGCTCAACGTTTCAGACGAACACAATGATTCAAAGCTAGCAACTAGGCCATTTACCTGGGATTTAAATACCTGTTTCTATACTTTTGCACCTGGATAAATTTACCTACTCGTCGTTTACCCACCATCTAAAAAAGCATACTCTGGTCAAGCATTACACACGCTCCCTGAAAATTGGAAAGTAACATCAATAAATGATGCCTATCGAGTTTAAACATATTGTAGCTAGTGGTCTTACAAAAATAAAAAAGTGTGAAATAAATTAAAGGTAAATGGTCTTATTTAACACATAACTGCACATGTACATACACGTTTTTTAAAGCGATTTGTGAAAAGATGTCTTTCTTTAGGCCAATACTAACCCTTTTACCTTGTTTTATAAACATTCCAGACAAATAGTTCAGAAAAACATTACCATTATTCGTGACATCCAACCAAACAATGAGAGCAAAATCAAATACATCAAAAGACAAAGATTCGAAAATTACCATAACATAGACATTCAGCTCTTGATACCTAATGTGGAAAATAAATTTCACTTCTAACCTGAGACAGGCAGTCACTCATCATGTCAGCTGGTTGTTTTAGGCCAGTCCTCCCAGCCTTTGAAATATTCTTCCGTAACTACCAACTTTAGTTATTCATTGAATATCTAAAGATCATGAGATATCATATTGACAACATAAAAATTATGACTTAGAAAGAAATAGAAGCAGACAACAATTTTGAACAGTGCTAGAGAAGGTGCACCGAAAATCCAAACAAATAGTTCAGATAAATAAGAACCATCGCTGATCAAAACCACTATGTCATCAAACAAGCATGGTCGAGACCCAGAAGTCCAAGGTAGACATGCCAATAACTTTATGATATTTTTGTATATCAGCAAACGACTAGGGAGTGCAGTTTGAAGAAAAACATCTCTCTCTTGACTTGACACAACTACTGGCAACAGTAAAGAGTACTTTAATCGGTTAAATGCTAGCAACTTTCATCTTTAAGAAATGTCACGCCTCATACACGCATTGTATGATACGTCAGCTACAATTGTTAGGTTTATATATTTGCTGCGTCATTTATGATTAACAATAAAATGACAATGGTAAAGAGACAGCTTTAATCCAGCTGACTGACAAGCCAGCTGACCTTTTGCTATGATTGAAGCATATTGCAGGGATTTGACAGATAGGTATGTCTCAAATAATAGCTTGTCATCACATGCATTGGTGTTATGTTCTGGTGTCTGTCTGGAATAAACATTGAGGAAGGTGATAGTTGTATGCTCACAAAAAAAAACAAACAAACAAACAAAAACAAAACAAAAAACATCATCTGAAGAGGTTGTGGCATGGCTGATGTTAGAGGAGTCTACGAAAAGGTGATATACCCGTGGCATTAGGAGGTTTATTATAAGAATGACATGCCTGACATTGATGGAGTCAACATAAAGTGACAAACCTGATACTGCGTGTGGTTGGGCCGATGTAAACCAAAGAACCATGACGTTAAAGAAACAAGATGAATTGATATACCTGACATTAGAGGAGTAGATTTAAAGGTAACTTACCTGACCTTTCTGTGAATAATATTGAGGGACAGGAATGTGATTGCCAGCACAATTCCCAGGCACGCCAGGACGCACATAAGCAGGTACAGAAGCGTCGACACGTACACATACTTCTTCACCACTATTGTGGAGTCCTTTGGTATATGGCCCCCTAAATTATATATATGAGAAACCCAATTAAAAATTAGGGTTGATATAAAGCTAGCACTTAGGAGATTCGAGATATTGGTTTGATATGTTATTGTATCAAGTGCTTATTTTTCTTTCCCAACTGTAATTGCATTGATATATTTGTAATAGCTAAAATGGGGCACGAAATCTTACCAGTCCATACAAGGGGAGTTTCAGTGGACCATTCAAATTTGTCTTGTTCTGGATCATAAACAGCCACGTTGATTCTCCGTCCACCTGCAAACGTACAAAAAAAACAGAAATTCTAAACTTCTCATAGCTTTTGTCTGTTCAACACGAAAGAAGAAGACTAGGCTCGGAGATTCAAAGTCACTCGAGGCCCAGCATCTGAACAAATGGACCACATTCAGGGTATAAGTGATGGCCCTGTGTGTTTAAGGCCATATGGTAAAGGATAATAGCTTTATGTGCTGAAACATAATTATAATATTTCTCCAGTTCCTGATTTTGAATACGCTAAAAAAGTATGCTTTTCTAAATGTACATTAAGTGCAAATTAGTCGATGCAAGTTTTTTCTCGTATCTCATGTAAAGATTCATAGATCCACTGAACACAGCATATTCATTTATAAGGCAATATCCAAAATGCGGAATCAAATTTGTGGATGTTGAATGAAACCTTGAGAAACTTTCAGTTGAAGCGATGTTTTAGTTACATTATCATGTAAAATTATAAAATGAAATAGGTTGAATGCCTTTGTCAATTTGTTGATCGGTTAATGACTACATCATACCATTCACTTCTTCGGTACGTTCGGTCATTCATGATATAGCCAGTCAGTTGTTCATAAAGGCTATGCTATATAACTACAACACACACACACACACACACACACACACACACACACACACACACACACACACACACACACACACAGATATATATATATATATATATATTACTCGCCTTGTATTCGCCCGACAATAATCTTCACGACGGGATTCTGATCCATATCGAATTGGATATGACCCTTGATTCCCACAAACTTGACTCTTTTCATGCTTTCAAATATCATGTTACCCATTTCTGCATCATAGGTGAAATCTCCCAGCCCGCGTGAGCTACCTGTTGGGTATAAGAGTGGCGATAAAAAATGGTGGTAATAATGATGATGATGATAATAATATAGAAATTAAAAAGTTGACGGTGATGGCAAAGATTGTCAGATTACATATGTGGATCTCAATGGCAAATACGATCTATAATCTTTGCATTGTGAGTCCCGAAAGCCAAGATATGGATAAGGTCTGAGTAAAAAAGAAATGGTTGGCATCAAATTAAAGTAAAGATCCATAAGATTCACTCACGTAAATTGCCTTCCAACCTTAGTGTATATTACAACCTTTCCATGTCACATATATTGGCATATACATCCTGCATTCTTGTGAGCTAGGGAAAACCAACGCCTTGCTTCGAACCTTGGTCGCTGTGGTCAGACAGACGAGATAATTGCTACCTTATACAGTTTGCAAACGGGCAGGGTCTTTTGTGAGCGCCAAGACATACTGAGACGCATCTAATGTCACTGGTGTCTCGTGTGTTGCCAGCAGATGCTTACAAGCTCATATGTTCCTCAATATTGGACACAGTTCTTCCATAATTTTTTATTTTCTCTCAGTTTCAGGCCGACTGTTTCTATACTATGCTGCGCCATGAACTTTGCTTTTTTTCAGAAGTGTGTTATGCAATTCAATAATCGCATCATAACTGCTACAGAAGATCATATAAATATCACGTTTTGTTAATAATAATAATAATAATAATAATAATAATAATAATAATAATAATAGTATTAATAATAATAATAATAATAATAATAATAATAATAATAATAATAATAATAATAATAATAATAATAATAATAATAAAAATTTAGTTTTATTTGAACCATTAATCAAACAATGACTAGCACTATGGGGTAAGCATACAAAACTCAGTCACGGTGACTCACCAGTATTTTTTTTCAAAGATTTGTAATATCTGACACTATGGTTATGATATATCCAGAAATATACCTTGACCGTATTTTGGACTTAAGGTAGGTGCTTCTGAGCCCACTTTGCTTTACAAAGTTCCCCATGGGAAAGCCCGAGATAAAACACGATTGGCCTCCCGAGACGGAGGAAGAAATATAAAATCTTACCTGGGTGAGAGGAGTAATGTTTTCCCACTATCAACGATGCCGGTGAGAGAAAACGTGGTAACTCACTCTCCAGCTGTGTGAGATTGTGTTAATTCTATGTTTAATTTGGTATTCATGGCCAAAAATATATGCCCTAGGCCTACTCTCAGCGCCAATCTGGTGTGCTTTCCTTATTTTTGTTCGTCGGAGTTAGTCGACGTCGCATGTGGCCTGCATCAGTGACATAGTGTCACTAATGCAGGAACGTCACAATTTAGTTGTAACAATGTTTCAGTCATGTGATGTATAGTAAATGACTACTTTTGAATTACACGCTAGAAAATGATTATTCAGCCTCAAACATAAAATACAATGCGCATTCCCCTATCAGATCATGGTGCACACCTGTGTGTGTTTTGTAGGTATGAATAGGTGGCCAGCATCTGTCTTTTTGAAATAATCTCTCAACTCAAATATGATACCAAATAAAAAATAGTAAAATAAAAGCAATTCATTTCAAACTCATTAAAAAATTATTGGCCAATGATGAAAGCAGGAACTGACAACATTCACACCTGTCTATCATAACCCTGCACAAAAGGTATATTCTGCTATGCTTAGCAGGGTTAAAAATAAAGAGAGGGACATTGGACAGCAGAATATCGTGATGGCAAATGTTTAGATGCGATCAAACTTGAGGCAGAGGAATGCAAAAGACTTAGATCAGAATACACCTCAGCATAATTAAATAACATGCAACATTTTGGTTTTTCCGTATTCGGATGCTTGACTTTCTTTTTTTTTCTTCCTTTTGTTTGTTCAAACGACATCAGTAAAAACCTTCTTCCTTACTCTTTTCAAACAATATTGTTTGTCACTATAGAATTGAACATGAATCATAACCTTTTTTGTAAAACGAGTACAACGATAATTTCATATATATATATATATATATATATATATATATATATATATATATATATATATATATATATATTCCTAAAATAATAACAATAATTATAATAATAGTAATGATAATAATAATAATAATAATAATAATAATAATAATAATAATAATAATAATAATAATAATAATAATAATAATAATAATAATAATAATAATAATAATAATAAAGAAAAAGTCACCACAATTTTGACATTTTTCTCTCCAGTGTCACAGTAACATTCAGTCTATCTTAGCGTACCGTTTTCCTTCAGTCTTTGCGCTGTGTCATTTAGTGCCAGCGCTATGGCCCATACAGCATCATACCCCTGAGGTGAAAGATGGAAGTAAAGTGGGGAGGTCCTATTTGAGAAGTTTTTGAGTTGCGCTAAGTACTCCGTAGGGGTGATTCCAGCAATTCCCTTTTTGTTGGTTGGATTGTAGCTCACACCTCCTACGGCGATGACGCCTTCCAGGGCCTCTCCCATCTGTGCCGGTGTACAATTATGCTTTGGATTGACCTCATCTAGCCACCAATTATTGGCCAGGAAGTCAGGTATAATCCAAACGTATTTTGGTCCATACAACTTTTGCCAGTAAACCTGTTGTAACACAAATAGATTTATGTTGGTGATAAGCACTTCATCATTTTTTGCTGCGTACATTTGCATCAATCATATATAACAAGGTGAATCAATGACAGTGGATCCTTATGTTGCATTAAATCCTTACTATATTTCATTTCAGGACCAAACGCCAAGAGCAGTGTGATGTCCCGTATGATAGCAAACATTGTCTTTGGTATTGCCCTTTTCATAATCTACCGTTATTCATATTTACTTTTAATTAATTAATTTAATTATTTATTTATTTATTTATTTATTTATTTATTTATTTATTTTGTTTGTGTATTTAGATGTTTATTTGTTTAATTTGTTTTACTTTTTTTCATTGTATACTTATTCAGTTCAGTTTTCTTAAACTTATTACCTTTCCAATTATTATTCGTACAAGTGGAGCAAGACAATAAAAAACACGTAAACCATCATTTTTAAATCTGCTTCCGATTGCACATGCTTGCGCAGTGTTTGCAATGTTGTGGGGTTGGGATGGAGAGTTAAATAGATGTCAACAGAAGCACAATGCTTATACGGAGCTGGCTGAAAACAAACTTCCTCCTGTTGACACACAGTGCTTTTTTTCTTTTGTTTCGTAAATGTTATACTATTTTATTCATACACGCGGTAATGAGCTAATGAGCCTTATTGTTTGCAATGCTTCCTTTTGAGAAGCGGCTACAATTAGGGAGACGTTAACGTGTTTAAAAGTGTGCAGTATTTAGCCATTTTACATACCATCAAGTGTCACTCTCTATGACAAGTTGCACCTCTATGTTATACAACGAGGAGCAACACTGGCACATCTAAATAGCACAATCTAATCTGCCCGTTCCCCATGGCCAAAACAGTCACTTTGTATGCCCAAACCTATACCTTAATTGGTCAATAACATTACGTTTGATTCATTCATTCTAGCTTTCAACAGCCAAATGAATTTATTAACGGGTCATCATAGGGAACGCATCAAACATTTTTCGAAGCCTTGAATAACCAGAAACGCTTTTTGTGATGGCGACCCATACACTGAATTCATCACCACTTTCACTTGTAGAGCAATGTCACATGGACAATAGAAACCTCAAGTGACAATTAAGCCCTTTCAGTTGGGGATTTTTTCGTGCGGTCTAACACTACATTTAACATGAATCCCTCGCCTTTAGGATTGTCTTGCTTGATATCCACGAACAGATCGCATATAATTTGGTTGTAGCTCTTTTATCTTCATCCATCATGTTGTTTGATTTATGCCAAACAGGCGCTGGCTCATAGTCTCGATTTTTTTTATGATTGGCAGGCATGTTCCCAACCCTAGATAACAGGCATTCCTCATCATTGTGACAGCTCAAATTAATTCTGCACCACTCTATTGACACGTAGACTCCTTTGAAGGCTTCTGTTGGTAAACAAACCTCTGCTTCTCAAGTTTTGGTCACTAGTTATCATGTTTTAAAACTGAATATATATCCTTATTGTCACGTCAAGAATACCGTCTTCTTCCAACTTTGGGGATGTGCTGCACACAAATATTTTGGTATGATCCATTCTATAGCCCACACATTGGCTGTAGCACCAAGCAGTTCTGTTAGGCGATTGTCAATAAAATTTCCAGCATCTGATTGTCACGTCAACAAAACTGTCTTCTTTCAACTTTGAGGATATGCCGGCGATTCATATTTTGGTATAATTCTTTCTATAGCCCGCACATTGGCTCCAGCACTCCATGGTTCTGTATGGTGATTGTCAACAAAATGGTCAGCTGGGTCAAACAAAATCTTGACCAACACACTATTGTCGAGACAGTTGCAACCGTCGTTAACGAGAGTTTAACGCTTAACGTGATTTGTTTCATAGTTTAGCTTAATTGTAACATATTTCTTTATTCTGGAAGGCCTAATAATACTAAAACATTGGCTCTCCAGACACAGAAAACGCACAGAATATATGCAAAAAGACACAGTACCTAACAAGAAAGTAGGCAGTACACTCACAGATGAAAATGCAAAGTATGTTTCCAGGACAGTCATAGGTGACGTAAACAATATAGAAAATAAAACAAGGACCCGAGCACACTTACAGCATAACAAAAATTAATAAACTACAGCAAGACCACTGTTATACTCTGATTGTGATATTATTGGCATATTGATTTTTCTCCATCAGGAAAACACAGACAAACATATGGAATACAAGGAGCTTATTAATGTACCAGACGTCTGGTATCGGCTATATACTTTTGAACAGCTTCGACAATTTCAGTATTTAATTCATTTGATAATTCTTTGCTGCCAAAAAGAACAATTTCAACTAAGTGGTCGCCAGCATTACGGACTATTAACGTAGGGTAATCATTGGGAGCAAATATAGGTATGGTGGTATTTAGGAGATTTTGCCTGAGGGAGTTGAAGAGCAGTCAAAGAGAAAGAAATGTTCCACGTTTTCAGTGGAGTTGTAACATGAACAATCGATGTACGAAATAATATTGAATTTGTGAAGGTCATAGTTTAGCTTAGAGAAACACAAATGCATATGAATGTGGCACATGTTAGAGAAACGGTCACAAGTAGATTGGAAGTCAGGAACATTATCATTAGCAAGCAAAATAGCCTTTAGTCTGGATTTGAATATTTAAAAAAAAAAAAAAAAAGAATTTCTGATGTCAGAGGGCAGGTGACATAGTTTGGTAGTATGGGGAAGGAAGGAAGTACTGTATCGCTGTGTTCTGTATGGAGGAGGTCGAAAGGAAATAGAATTGCTCAAATCAGGCCTGTAAAGGATTAGGGTAAAATGCTGGACAGGAATGCAGAAGTAAGGTTATGGCGCATTTTATAAAAGATAATCAGCTTTAGTTATTTACGTCTGTTAGCAAGTGTAGTCCAGTCGAGTTCCTGGAGAACTTTAATGTGCGAGGTATGCCCTAGGGCACTGGTACATATTTTGGCTGCCTCCTATTGGATGGATTTAAGAAGGTCAGATAGGCCTTTGCCGCAGTTATCGAAGAGGACACAACAGTAGTCAAAACAGGTCGAATCATGGAAAAGTACAACCTGACTAGAGCTTTGCAGGAGAGTTTATACTCGAACCTACACTGGCTAGCTTTGTTAGTAATGCGAGATAAATGAGCACACCAGGACAAATTACTACCGACAGTAATTCTAAGGTAGGTGTTGCGGTCGACCTCAGGAATGGCTGATTCACCTAAAAAAGGGAGGAAGGGTGATATGGGTTATTGATTTTGACAGAGAAAATAAGTGCCAAGGACTTCGGACATTAAAATGACACGCCATAACACACCTCAATTACGAATGCCAGAAAGCTTCCTGTTTAAGTGGTGGGATGAATGCCCTCGACTTTGAACAATCTCAAGCAAGCTTGTATCATCAGCAAAAAGTCTGACATCAACAATTATGTCATTAAAAAGATTGTTTACACTAGGCAGGAACAAGAATGGACAGAGTATGGATGCCTGGCGTACACCAGCTTCAGTAGGTAGCCAAGAAGACGTTTGACCATGTTATTATAGCATGTTGACAGCGATGAGATACAAGACAGTAGGAGATCAAGAATACCTAACTGACGAAGTTAAACGAGAAGGCCAGGGTGCCATACCCTTTCAAAGGCCTTGGCAGCTTGAAACCTGCCCTCTAGAAAGACAGTTCTGGAATCATTGGAATGTTCAAGACCATTAGAGATATTATGGACGATGTATATGAGTTGATTTATGGCAGAGGCCTTAGACTTGAATCCAGATTTTTTTTAAAGTGAAAATGTTATTGCCTGTCAAGTATTCGTACAGAGCATTAAATATCAGACATTCGAAGACTTTGGAGATATTGCATAAAAGAGATAATGAGTGATAATTGCTTTTGATCAGTCGATTGGACTTTTTATAAACAGGGCAAAATATAAGTTCTGTTCCAGGTACGGGGAAATTGGAGAGATGAAGAGATAGTTCAAAGATATTTGCCAGCAGTTGGTATATAGATTCAGTATTTTTAGTATTATATTCCATGTGCTGTCATGCCCAGAGGAAAAAGAGAGTCTGAGGGAAGAGGAGACTTTTCGTACAAAGTGGGCATCAATATCACCATCATGTAACCGTGCCTCTGTTGGAAATGTAAACTGAAGCAGAGGTGGGGAATCTATATTTGGAACAGTTTTGTTTTGGCTATTAAAAACTATGTTGAACATTTCACATTTTTGGTAATAGAAGAACTGATTTTATCCTTACTACTGATGATAAGTATATCTGGGTGGATTCTGCAACCTAGAACAGACTTAGATAAGCGACAATTTCTTAGGGTTTACCGTCAAGTTAGCTCTTAGGGTTTCCCGTCAAGTTGCCTCCAAAGTTTGTTGGAATATGATCTAATAGAGTATTTGATTGGATTTACAACCTTGTTGCGAGACCTTTACAGAACCGTTTTAAAATTTTCGATTCTAAAATGGACATCATTAGGGTAGGGACCAGGTTTGTTGGTTGCACGCTTAAAGCATTTCCAGGCTCGATTTCAATGTTGAATGTGCTTTTTCATGATTGAAGTTATCCAGGGTTTGTCCCTGGGCGAGATGATGACTACCATATAGGGGATACAATCTTAAGCAGTGGTAAGAAATAAATCAGATGAGTATGACACTATGTCATAAACTGTATCGAAAACAGCAGTGCCAATGTTCCAGGGAGCAGAAGATAAGGCGGCGTTGAGTGCGGGGAAATTGGACTTTCAAAGTCCCATACCGGCCTTTTGAAGCATGTGTCCTTGAACTTGGAAAGGTTGAAAATACAATGGACTACTGAGTGGTCATAGTTGGAGATAAGGGCAAGCATACCGTAGTTTCAAAGATGACCCGGCGAGTCGGTGATAATTAGATCCAACAGACCATTTGTATTTTCATCATCTTTGGTGGGTTCATCAATAAGTTGAAAAAGGCTGTGCAGTGTATATGGAGACAAGATTAAAGAACGACAAACCAAGTTCACTGTCAGGGTGCGTAAAATTCTAATCAGTACACCTATCATTAAAGTAAGCGATATCTAATAAGCTGTAACAGTTGTTTCCGATAGGTATGGAGATCTAATGGGTCAAAGAAGCTAAAAACAGAACACAGATTTTTGGACATCGGCCGGGCTGACGATAATGATTTTCAAAAAACACTTTGCCACTCTGTGTTGATATTTGAATGCAAATGCAGTCACCATTTTCATCTTCGAAGTCAGTACGTCTTAAACAAGGAGTGAAGATAGTAAAACCGTTAATAAACTGCCGCCTCTACCAGGAGGCCGGTTTCTTTGGAAAGGGGGAGGTGGGGGTCTTACAAAATAATATGTCCAGGATAACATCCATCAAGCCATATTTCAGAGAGTGTAATTATACCAAAATTTTGTACTGAGGGAGGAGTTAGATTTCGTCGAGTTTTTCGGGACCTTAGATGCAACGAACATTTAAGTGGCAGATCCTAAAATGGTTATTTTGCTACATGGTAAGACCAGGATTCAAGTGACGTCTATACCTCATATGAAGAAATTATTTCAAGTCGTAAAGATTTGCGGAAGAATACGGGAGATGACAAAATTAACTTGTACTTGATGAACGAGAACATGTATACACGTACAATGTACAAGAAATGTACAAACGTATATAAAAAACGTGTAAACAACGTAAACAAAACAGGGATAAACAAGAATGGAAAATATGTAGGACAACAACCATTGCAAACAGAAGTGCAACAATTGTATGACCAAATATCAGTTGAGAAAAGAATCAATTACAAATACATAAGTACAGTTGTGGACACATGAATAAGGACATGTTAACAGCCTAGAAGTATAATAGAATACATTTTTACTGTCATTTAGTAACCAAACATAAAACACAGATCACACCGTGACAGATGATTAAGAGTATCCATGATGTACACATTTAACATAGTATTTTATAATACGCCGTTGACTTCGGGATATAGACAAATACAAATATAAAGGTTAATGTGGAGAAACATTGTCGTCCCTGGTAGGTTGGTAAAAAACTCCACAGCATGATTATTCTTGTCTGTATTGACGCCAGATGGTGATCGAGAGGGCAGCAATGCCCATATTGGTCTCTGGTGATCTGCATTTATTACTAATGCTTTTTGTGGTATAACTTTTGGTATCTCCCAACATTGCCGGCTTTGCTACATATCATCTTACAAAATTAATAATAAATGACATATTCCTCTTTCAATATCGTAATCACCATGAATGGTCAAACTTACAGTTCTTGACATAATTCATGTAGTGGTGGCGATTGCGGTGATGGTGGCAGTGACAGCGTTCATGCTAGTGTACATGTAATTGTGGTGAGAGCAGCAGTGCGATGGTAGCGGTAAATGACATATTCTTCTACTTGGCGTAGTTAATACCTGTTATAAACACTTTTCAAGTTACAAAATAAGTAATATTTAAAGCGACTCTTTGTGAGCATAGGTCTTTGTGAAAAGTCCTGGTTCGCACCGACACAGAAAGCTTTGGTCAACTTGCTCAGTGTATGGAAGGCTGACGATGTGACTATTGTTATAGTATCCAAGGTTATGCTTTGCCACCTGCTTTCTGAAAAAAGCGTCACGTTCTGCATCCCTTTCTTCTTGGTTCTTTAGATATTCCTTTAACGTCATTCTGTTTCATGTGACAACATACAATAAAACCAACACAATATTTTCATGTCTCCAGGTGAGCCAACTGTATGTGTTTGTGAGGATTGTAGTCATCTTTTCTGGTAATGGAGACTAGAGTGGCTCAAATTAATCTTGCACTGGAATCTGATCGTGCAAACAACACTTGTCAATATCACGAACTTGCTCTTTTCCAGATTTAGTGGACATGCACACATTCACCTTTGATGGTGATTGTAGTTTTGCTTATTATGTGGTGAGTATTTTCAATTAACAGTCACAAACTACCTTATTATTTCCGAGAAACCGGGAGTACGCGACTGCATGGTCAAAATGAGGCCAACATCAAATATCTTTTCCTCTCAAGTCTTTGCGGGCGTTTCATTTTTATAATCAATATCAATGCAACGAGTTTACATCAGTCAAGTCTCCAGAAAGGTCCATAAATTTTTTAAACACCTGCTACTCAAAACTTCACTTTCTGTATTAATTTATTAAATTGTGGAAGTAAGCAGTCCTATGAATAACTAGCCCTCAATATAACGCAAACACAATCTCCTACTGATGAAAAATTGCAAACAAAAATGAGAATAAAAACTCAGATAACCAAAAATAGGTGATATTTCTACAGAATGCAAATTCAGATTCTTTTGTAAATATATACGCAACAGGCAGTGAAAAATATAGTAAATTTGGGCGTCGTATCTTTGCAATTTATCCACTAACGTAGAAGAAAAGATAATATCGGTGCTCGCGTGTGGGATGGGGGTGGTGAGTGTTGGGGGTGCGTGACCACCACCGTTACCCCCCCCCCCTTTTTCTTAAAAAATAGTTCGAAGAAAGCCTATCATAGGCCAACAGGACATTGGAACAGGGTTGGCAATTCATTTTGTGAAATTATACCCGATAGGCAACCAGGACCGTATTTCGGACTCTACGTAGTCATTTATATGTGGCTTTATCGGGAAATAGTCAGGCCACCTCGATGAGAACGTTTCAAAATCTACGTAAGTAAAAATGAGTCTTTACGCCGTAATGTTGGCTACCTTGTGGTTACTTGGTCGGAATTGCCTTTGTACTCAGGGGTTAGTATCTTGTATATTTTGCACACTAACGTGTCAATTTTTGTTCTCCTCTTGGCGAATAATCGAGATATATTTTGATGGGAAGAGGGTTTCAACAAGCTCTTTTCTTCATATCTTCATTTGGAGCCCACTCTGCCCAGCTTTTAGTCATTATGATGTCCGCAGGTCAACCCTCGGCATGACTTATGGAGTAAATACTCCAGCTTCACTGCTGTGTGTTCTTATAAAGAAAGTGTAAGTTCCATTGTGATCGATATATATGTTTATGAGTGTTTCACTGAATTGACAAAGCCACAATTTTAACAGTAAGATCAAGTACAGTGTACCCTTAGGTTCGCTTAGGGTCAATAAATGAAAGATTTTAACTAGAATATCACGCTGATGCTGAAGAGGGCGAAAGCGACGACGACAAAGGCAACTGTGTGCATGTGGCAAACAAGGACAAGTACCGTGTGGCATAGCAAGGCAACTTACATTGCAGAATACCGGAGGAATGTTTGAGCTTGATGCTTGCAGCATGATGATGCGAGCGTCGTGTTTCTGCAAGCAAACAAGCGTACATCCTTGCATTTTATTTTCAAGTAAACTGCTGTGGCAGTCTCACGGCATAAGTACATACATACATACATACATACATACATACATACATACATACATACATACATACATACATACATACATACATAAAAGCGGTTTATGAGAATACGAACAAATTCCAGGAAAGTAAAATGTTCCACAATGGAAACTATAGTAAACTATATCTTTTTTGACAATTAAACCCAGATATTTTTGGAACGAAAAGTTTTGCTTGCTAGGGGAGAATGTGTGAGTTGCTTTTCTCAAGAAGCATAGATGTCTTACCTTTAAATTCTGTAGCTGTGGTGTTACATCATTGGTAGTGAAAACTTCGGCGGTACTGAGGAGCATATTAGCTCTTCCCATTCTGTTATGCATATCTAACATTGCCTGGAAGAAGAGTCAAAACCACGAGGCGTTGTCAATCGCACAATAAAGCACAGCATTGTAATATATCAAAATAGGAAACTGATGAAGTTTAGGTTATGGTTTTGGCTTACACTGTATTTTGGAATTGATAAGCACTTGAAGGCACTGTGGCATGCATGTCAATGGAAGTAGGTCAATTCAGCATAGTTGTGTCAAATGTGTATACATTTGATGCATAGCGCTATATTGAAAATGTTAAGTGCAGTTTAGCTTATACGCAGTATTTACTTCTGATACGTAAGGAGGAGGCAGATATGTAATATTATATGTTTAAATCTGATGTTTATTGTTAAATGTAATTTTAGATGTGATATGATGTTAATTAGTTGGTAAAGAGCTTGGAACACACGATGCATGATTCTTATAGAAGAACACAATCTTAGATGACACCGTAAAACAGGGATATCCTTGGTAACTTCCAATAACAGTGCGTTAATTTTTTTCCGTCAAGAGTAGGCGTTACACGTCATATACTGTCCGCGTCACGTCCTTTGATTCAAGCAGCACGTCTGTTGCACCGTCCCCCCTTGCGATGCTGTGAATGGGCAACTGATGCTCTGTTTAGCCTATTTGGTTACCGATTACACTTCTTATTGGCTGGTTGCGCATCCTAACGGAGATAGTCCGTAATTGTTAGAATACTGTGTATTCAGCATGCCGAGGCTTCTGTTCAGGGATTAAACCAACATCATATTGCACTGTATATCCATATTAGCATGACGGCGTATAACTTTTCTTGCGTCACTTTTTAAAATAAAGGATGCAGTTGGTGTTGTGCAGACAGCTTTCAATGAAAACATGCAAGATACAAAGGGCGAGTCTACAGATAGAATCAAATGTTATTCCAGTGTCTACCTGTCATAGCCAGAAAAGACGTACTCCGAGCACGGCTTGCCAGCATTACGTCACTGTGGACGAATATGTGATTTGCCCACTGTTTATAAAATTCATCACCGGGAAAATATCAGTCAAACCAAACAATACAAACAGATCGTGATAACGTCATGTAATAGTCTATCTGTGGTCTAATTACAGGTATATGGCTCCAAAAGGTGTGAGCATAAGACAACTTAGAACTATTTTGTGCGGTAACCTGCACCTGATTGGCCGTGATGGTGTATTAATACCTTCAATGAAGTTGGCTAAGTCAAGTTTCCTGCACCACAGAGTTGCTTCATTGGTGGTTATATAGGTGCACTGTCTTCCAGACCAGGTGGGAACTTTATGGTCGGGAAGGACAATAATATGACCCCGGCTAGAGCACAGTTCATACACCTTTATAAAGCTGACATCCAGGTATTGATTCATATTTCAATTATTACCAATTAACCATCTGGCAAATATATGACAAAAATCCAGTCGTATTTTTCTGGCATTTTTATCCGTTAAATGCCGTCCACGAAATTTTAAAACGCCAAAATGCTGATTTTGTTAAAACTCAAAAATGGTAATATGAAAAATTGAATGATTTGCAACTGTGGTCTGTGGCCATTTGGGATAGAACAATGTAATATCGGGACTTCTGCAAGTCCAATGAAAATAATGTACATAGGGTTGTCTCAATTAGGACTCTACTTAAAAATACTAGTGCCCAACGGAGTTGAAATCTAGTATATTTTGTTGAATCTGTAAACGATGTTTCCTTTGGACGCATCTACGTTCTTAATTTGTCATTATCATTTATTTTGCTTTTTTTTTAAATAACAAAATTGTAGAGGTTATTGAACCGATGTGTGGCGGATGATCCAGCTGTTCAGCTCTTTGTTTTATGAAGAAAAATTGTGCTTGATGTTGATGGTTAGGTAAAATGGTTTGCTTACAACGAAACGTAACCCATTATAGTTTGCGTGTAGTGTAGATAGGCAAACATCGTATATCATAAATATAAATTCTCATGTTACGTTCACTCGATATCAATGCTATGCATTATCATTTTTTTGCCTTGGTTCATCGCTTCATTTCATCTGACGGAAGCTATTTGCTCTGACTAGCTTCCCATACCCACTTTAAAAGCCCACGATGACTGTTTAATTGCTTGTCCTGCATAACTTGAGAAATATGCAAAATATTAGTGTTTCTTGGTTCTCAAAACCATTTCTTTAAAGTCAAAATAGGTGCTAAGCGGTGGCCACACCACGTCACTCTCTGTACTGGCCTCGCAAAGTCACTGGAGCCAAGGTGTAATATTTACATTCGGAGTTTTTGTTAGCATTGAAAGAATAGGGACAAATTTTGTTTTCATCAGTTGATGGTAACATCATGTACAGCACGGCACGTGCAAGTGCCTACTTGCCCCGTAGTGATATTGTCAACTGGGGACTACTTTCAAATTCCAATCTTGGCATTCCGAAGAGCCTCACAGTGGACATAATCATTTGACCGTGACACTCATGACCATACACCGGTTTCACCATGTCCACCGTTCCGTCAACAACTCGTCCCAGTCGTGTCTTCATGTTTGAATAGAACTGTAAGCTCTTCCTGTAACGTTAGTGCGTTCACTAAAACTTCCTCTGTGTTTTCTGTTACAAAACAAGGTGACTACAATGCAGGATTTCTTTTGCCAATTCCACTTCCAATAACTGCACGTTCCACATGGCCACGCTGAATCCTCCATCCGGCATGTAAACTTGGTCAACTTTAATTCAAACTGTGGCCTTTTTACCTTCGTGTAAACACATAAGCCTCCGCCGCATGACAATTTGCGTGTATCTTCCAGAGGGAATAGAAATTACAATTATTGCTTGACACTTGACATTGTAATGTCTCATTACCTCCAAATACTTTATTTCAATTTTTTTTGCATGATTGTAGTAACAAATTCAGCTGTTATTTGGAACATGAAAAAAAGGCCTACCCAACAACCGCGCTGTAACATGCCAATGACAACAACAGAGACAGACTTCATTTTTATAATGTTCTGACAGGCCACTTGCATTGTTTGTTTCCCTTTTCATCGTTGTGGCACCGGAGCAAAATGCATGAAAATAAACCCGGGTACAATGCTATCAAACGGGAAGGGTAATTGAAACACAAAGGAATAGGCCATATGTTCCAGTGACTATTCTGCATATAAACATCAATAACTTTCAGTGAAACAACAGTCATCAGAATGATGCACAAGTAGCCCAAACTGAAATTATTTTGCAGCTCGTACAAGAACATTTGTAGCTCGGGCAGCCAAATACAAAGGTTCAGTTGCCGTGGGACAATAGGGCAAACTTCCAAAATACCCAACTATATTGCATCGTTTGAAACTAAGCGTTTTGCTTCCCTCATGGGCAGACAACATGTACGTATCATTTATTTTTGTCGTGAAGTGAAGGGCGTACGGTTTATTCGGTGTCAAGTCAACTCAGGCTTACGTCAGTCCGGCCTCATGTCAACATATCATCGATGATTTTTGTGTCAATATGTTGTGTAGTACCGCACAGTTGTCACGTAGATGCAACTGAAAACAGACCTACGGTCAAATGAATGCGAAAATAAACACCACGGACACGCAGTTTACATGGAAACAGTTAAATGGACACATGTGAAAATACAACGTTTTGGCTTAGTATTGCTTAGATTCAGAATTATACTTACAACATTTCAATTGTATCAGGAACAAACATATGATTTACATGGAAACAGAATAATACCTACAGCATTGTAATTATCTCTGGAGACACACATAGTCGCTGCCCTTGTCCAATTAAACCGTTTCATTAGAGCAATGCGCACCGGGTTTACATTGGTCTCTGGCACGGATGTCCGGAAGAACAGTGGATATGTACTTTTGTCTGATAATTTCGGTGAATTGCTGAGGTAGGTTATCTGCAACATCAAAGATGCATCACACTTTGCTGCTTCAATATTTCATAAAATTTGCTGATTTTTGGTGACAATGGAAATCGCAAGCTAAGTGACCTTTGTCTGCATGGTTGTTTCATTCCAATAAGCGAACGCATATGAGTGAGGGGAAGGAGTCTTTTGTTCTGCAACAAGACAGATTAATATCTCTGAAATAATTTCCATATCTGCATTTGAATAACTAAGCAAGATATGTATGAAAAAGGATATTTTTCATTTTTATTGGAAGAATGGCGTGTCTTTTGTTTCCGTCAGTCACGCTCTTGAATACCTCTGCGGCTTTCTCCGGAAATATTTCAAATGTTTTGTTATGTTGGCAAGAATTGTAGTCTGTAATTATAACATTATCATACAAATGATCAATACAAAGTTGAGAATAAAGTCGTTGCCATAGCCAGAAGTAGCCCGAGACGCCATTATATTTGTATATTTAAAAGTCGTATGTTGCCGCATGTGCCTCATCCTGTGCAGAAACTTTGTAAATGAACGTAGTCGACGACACAACCAAAACTAGCCTGTGATGCCATGATATTTGTAACTTTTTAAAAGCAGTCAAGTTTGCCGCATGAGCCGCTTCATATGGAGAAACTTTGTAAATAAATACCTTGGCACGGTACTCGCCCAACGGCATCGTGGGTGGTATCTGTTTATATTGAAACAAACTGATCAAACTGTGCTTATTTGTGTGTGTGTGTGTGTGTGTGTGTGTGTGTGTGTGTGTGTGTGTGTGTGTGTGTGTGTGTGTGTGTGTGTGTGTGATTCACTATTTCAAGAAATCAATTACACCTGTAATTACTGGGTCAAAAGAAAACAACAGCGAGGAAAATACAAGTTGCCAGACTGGCCTCATTGCTGGATAGAGCCCTCTTCACTCAGCACTTGGATGCCACTGCCAGGAACTCGACCAGTGTGGTGACAAGTATTCTCCGATTTGGTTGGTTATCCTATTACTTTCTATCATACATTTGTCTTGTACTGCAGTGTCAAGCAATGTGTATTCCCATTGCCGGCGCCTGCTTAAGTGACGAACATAATGGATATACCTCCAATGTTAGAAAACATTCAAGACTTAATGAACCAAATAGCAATACAAACATTGTCCTCCTTTTTGACATACTTATGCCCAAATGGTCCCATAGTTTGTTTCTGCCTCGATGTCCCACAGCCCTCTTTGGGTTCTACATGATGATCAATGTAAAATATCCGTCAAATTGTGCATTTAGAAGTTAACTGTCTTTTACAAATTTCACTCACCACTGAATTTACTCAATCTAAAACTTTGTGCTCAACGTTTAGGTTTTTTACGGCATACATGTACTCTTTCCCTTTTTGCTACTCATTGCACATGTCTAAGACTTCGTAAGATGCAATATATGTTGTTCCCCTTACACAGGTATTTTTAACACGTGATACTGAAAATACTTTCCGCGATACACAACCTAAAAGCATGAAAGTATGCTATGTCGTTTTGATGTTACTTTTATTTTCCCAAACATGGAGTTCATCAAGCAAGACAAATTTCTTGCTTTTGGTATGCAGCATGGGTCTACATCCATTATGCATGAAGTAATTTAATAAAACCAAGTGAAATGCAGAGGTACAGCCCATCAAATTAAAACAAATGGAAAATTTATAATCTACATCAAAAGGTAGAGTAGCTACAAAATCACAGACTGCAGGAAACCCCATGTTCTGAAAAGTAAATCTTCGAGGAAGACCCACTAATCCCAATTATATTTTTCATCGGCTTCAATACTATGTTTCAGGATTATGGCCGCAGAGATACTCTGGTTTACATTGGCGGCAATAAATACTAATTGCTCCTTTTGCCAAGGACATCTGCTTAGTCACAGAAGACATGCTTACCCATTGGCATCTTATCAATAAAACAAAATGTACCACTTCATTGATGGGACTTACTTCATGCCGACCTCTCTGTCACTTCAGGAAAACCAGTATCAAACTAAGACAGAATTAACGACAAAAGCCTCAGTACCCTCAAATGTGAATGTCACAAGTTTTAAGGTCAATATTATGCCTGAACTGTGGAAAATACGTATAAGACAGCCCTGAAAGAAAAATAACGACAGACCCTTTAAGCATAGACAATCAAGTCAGGAAAAGCTAATAGGGAGCTCGTGTATATACCGTATATCTCCAACCATCTATCCATGTTCGTCTATCGGTAAATAAACTTTACGAGTCACACAGGAAAAACTTTATGCAACAAAATACACATTCCTTGATAAACCGTTTGTTCTCCTCAAACTGAGATCATTATCGTCTTCACATATGCCCAAAGGACTTGCAATTACATCAATTTCGGAACTAAACCTACAGTTTGATTTATTCACAAGGGCCATACAGCCACTGAACTATATTACAAGAAAGGGATACTTATTTATTTATTTATCTATTTTTAATTTTAGAATCATGTGTTTCAGTGGATTGTCTCAAATTAATTAATATTAGTCGCTAATTATCGTCATTGTAATTGCACAGAGGCTTAAACGACAGGTGGTCTTGTCTTTCATTTGTAATTTCATTGTACAATATATACATAATAACGTTAGCATATTGAAGTTGCCTTTAAAGCTAATGATAACTGGCTCTTATAATTTGCGTGTTTGGCGTAGTTTGGAACAATTACAATGTCATGGCCTCTGTTGGGCTTCATCTCTTTGCTTTTGAACGTTTCTAAATTCAACAGAATAAATAACAAAAATGAGGCTTTCCAGATAAACATATATACTCTACTTTTTTCCACAAATGTGTCCAATTGAGGAAAAGATGAAGATGATAAAAATCCCCCTGTATGTCATTAAAAAGTTTGCCGTATTTTGTATAAACGAATCAGCAACATCAGTCAGGTAAAAAAACAAAATACGAGATGTTAGTATAACTTCCAAAGGAGGCACAACATCGCTAATGTCAAGGTGAACGTTTGAATCAAGTCAATTCTTCTTTTGTCTTTTTTTCTTCTTTGTCTTATAGAAGACTTCATCAGCGTCTTGCAGAAAGCAACGTTTATTGTGTGGTACTTTTTTACTTTTCACTCTTGCCAAAGTAAGTCCAAACATGGTTTGGTCATTGGAATATCTCGGGTGAACAAGATGAGGGCCAACTTGCTCACTGATGAATAATAAAAAATAAAAAAACTAATGAGGCTAATGCTAGAATTCAATGTTGCCAGGTCAAACGGCTCTTAGGTCTACACACAAAAAAGACACTGCATTGGTCGGTCCCTCTCTGTTAGCTCCAATAAAATGGATCATAAGGTTGTGGTAAAGTATTGCTGTACCGTTTACATTATGTTTATGAAGGAAAACATGTTGATTATATGAGCAAAGAAAAGTCGATTGACTTACATTCAAATATATGGCATCTTAGCCCAGAACATTATTTAGTGCAATTGCACTACTAGATGGTACTGTACACCATTACTTTATTTCTTGTATCAAAGTATGTGTCTCTGCTTATTAAACACATAGCTATCCATTGCTGGTCCAACAGAAAAAAAAAGAAATGTCAAATTACCTTTCCTTAATACTAAGCCCATCCTGAACCCCCACGCTTTTAAAGACAACATATTTCCTTATTTGTCTCATCATTTTCTGTTTTAAAATTATCCGACCATCTTTTATGGTTAGTTGTAGAATGCCGAATGCTGTTTGATATCTATTAATCTTAGCCAGTTATTCAACTATAATGTGATAAAAACTGGGGCAGAAATAAAGCTGAACGGCATGCCTGATAACAGATATTTTTTCAATACATGAAATATATAAAATATAGAGTTAAAAAATGTAGGAGATTTGAATCTTTGCTTTAAAAGCTGTAAATATTAACTGTCCAGTCTGAATTGTAGATAAAACTTTTGAACTACCTATTGTACCCCTCTTTAAAGCTGTCTGTTGTTGGACTTTCTCTTATGTGTACATCTGAGGCATTCCATGGTTCTGGTCCTTGAGCCTGTATAGGTCTAGCCCGCTGACCAGTTTTAAAACGGGAACAGTACAAATCCGAGGATTGACTATGCTTTTTATTATACCTGGGCACAGTATACACCCATATGTTTCACATTGATTGTGGAACAGACCAAACCTATATTAATCACTCTCCATGGCACAGATGGTGGCGTATACTTTCCACCTACTGGTTTGGTAGAGGAAACCGAAGGACTCAGAGAAAAACCACCATGCAGAGTCAGAGATGTAGGAACTCTTTCTAATTGCTTCCCCAGCCTTGAATCGAACCCGGGCAGCATAGGTGAAAGGCGAGCGTGTTGCAGCTCTGCAAACCATATTGGATATTGTCCCAGATCAAGTAAAATAGCCAGCGAGGTATTTTGGCACAGAATTATTTATACTGTATTGTGTCATCAGCGTCCATTTTAAACTGAGAGTTGATACTTCTAGATCCAGGTCATTCATGAATACAGTGCAGAGCAATGGCCCTAAGATAGACCCATGGGCCACACAAACTGTAAAACATCGGCTATGAGAAATTTATCAGAATTTTGTATTTCATCTGATCATAACTTAAGTTCCACTGCTTTGATAAGCATCACATTTACATCATGATGTTTGCATATACAGTTGGCATCATAAAATAATATGTTTCTTTGTAAGTCTCCTCTGGCCTTAGCTTACAGACGCAGGTACATGACTATGGAGTCTCTTCGTACTAACAAGATACAAAAATGCAGACTCATATGTGTAAAATATTCTTTTCGTTTTGGGGCAGGCCTTAATGCAACGGTATTCCCGCAAGTAAGCAAAAAGTTGCAAATTTTTGCTTCTGACAAGTAACATTATACGGCAAATTTACAATATTAGTAATTGAGACAGTGACCGATCTTAACCCTTAAAGCGCTGATTTAAGATTGAGTCAACAGCTTTCCTTGGGACACTTCGTAAGCAAAGTGTCCCTGGGAAAGTGGTTGACGAAGATTACTTTTTGTTTTACACTAAGCTTGCTTGTATTTGAATGAAAGGTATTTCCGTGATGAATTTGAATCTTTTAACCATTTTATGTTTAACAGTAATGCAAAAGCAACTATAGCAATGATTAGCACCTTAAGGGTTAACATATACATATGTATGTATATATATATATATATATATATATATATATATATATATATATATATATATATATATATATATATATATATATATATATATATATATACATAGATATGTGTGTGTGCGCGAGGGCCTTTTAGTCAACTAGTTTTACTCTGTACTGGGGAACCTATGATTTGTGAAGTTACAATGGTATTCTACCCTGAGCAATTGAACTAATCAAATCTTTCACGCTGGAAGGAAGTTAATCGATATAGGTAATATTTATTTTGCATCATTGCTTCCATTGTTTTATAGTCCATCTGTTCGGATTAAGGGACTTTTAATATTTCAACGATTGGCTTATCTCTTCTCAGAACAGAGCTGGAAGGACCATGTGTCTGAGTGCACGTTTTTTCTGCACACACATACCTGTTGATTGTTTCAAGACATGGGCATTCAGGCATCAGTACATCAGGCAATAACACATTGCTTTGATATATATAAATATATATATATATATATATATATATATATATATATATATATATATATATATGGGAGACATGCATACGTTTTTACTTGTATTGTCCTTTGCCACTTACTCGTGACCTCAGGTAACAATGCCATGATGATGGTTTCCTGAACGAATTTAGTCTACACATTTCTGTCATCCCTTCTTGGTCAATCACAAGACGAAAAGATGTCCTGGGTGCAGTAGGCAAGGGAGGCGGCCGCTATGTTTCAACGCAGCAGTGGTAAAACACTGACTAGCGGTACATTGTCCTGTTGGATTGCTTCTCTCATACTTCAATGAACAATTTTGATAAAGGCACCACCAGAGAGAGGACGAAAAAGAGAAAGGCCACAAACACCTGGAAGTTCTTGCCATTTAACACCTGGCATGCCTGGACAAATGCATAAAGCAACTGTAATCCTGATTACAAGATATTATACCAATCGATATCAAAATAACATGAAAGTGCGTTTGCACGCTTATTACAGAAATAGTTACAGATGGTCATGTACAAAGGACACATTTGTTTGGTGACTGTTAGTATGAATTGGAACAATCAAAACCATCTTTCTTACACGTTGTAGCTTACCTGGACCAGGTTCCACATAGAAGACATGATTGCTGTAGCCTGACTGGCCTCAGATTTGGCTGGTCCCAGAACAATAAGTTTTCTAGGCTTCGTTTTGATGTATCGGAACAGAAGCTTGCTTGCCGGATAGGCTTTGTTCTGAAAGTATAAAAAAACTTGAAATTGTAGGCGATTCATTGGACAAAAATATCACAGCAGAATATGCCTGACGTTGAATTATACCCTTAAGCATTTTTATGGCTCCTTATGTGGAACCAGTACCATTTGAAATATTGTTTTCACACGAATACATACATATATATATATATATATATATATATATATATATATATATATATATATATATATATATATATATATATATATATATATATATATTTATATATATATATATATATATATGTACAAACCTCCCATAAATTTATCTTTTTGAGTGTTTCTGCCCCGCTTAATACTCAGAAAATGAAGTTGTCAGTTTTTCTCAATGTTAAGTGCAAAACAGCAACTTTGTATGTGTTGATCTTCTCGTTGCCATGCAAATTAATGTAATCAGATATGTTTTGCAAAGCTGCTTTTTGAATTGCAGTTTGAAAACGCTCCCTCATATTAACCAAACGTCATGGGGTGACCCATGGCATGTTTCTATCTTTTTCAAGTATGATTTGGCTGGCCAATGTGGTGATCATGAACTAGTTTTGCCACACAATAAAACGAAATTAATAATATTAATGTAAATAATAATCATAATACATTTACTGTCAATATGTTAAGCATTTTAGGGCCCAAGGGTCTCTTGGCGTATTTCCGTGTTACTTCTTTACTCAAATGTGAAATTATATCATATACCTATTCTACATCAAGTGTGCAGTCAAATTTCTTGTCCCTTTTCTAACACTGTTCCCTTATAATATTTGAATTTAGTACCAGTTATTCATCAACTTTGTCATATAGGGGCACATTATGTTGCCCTATATTGTATTACTTTTCATGAAGCAGTCTCTGTCCAAATGGTATCTGTGACGATGGGAAAACTGACTTGCCAGCTGATGATTGACTACCGTCCACTGCCAATGTAACACATTATCCCAACACTTTCTTGTCACTCGACAGTATTGGGTATACTAATTTCACAAACCTGTTGTGGATTTGACATCGGTATTTACTGGCAACTGCAAAACAAACCTTACTGCCTTTCGAAATGCGACAAATATTTTATCAGAACATTAACCTCATTGATACATTTTTCAAGATGATTTACTTTCGGATTTGGCCTTGTAAAATTGCCTAAATTTATAAACTGACCAGCAAACTATATTGGAGAACCATGAAAAAATATTTCAGGATTCACTTCAGAAATAGCATCAGATAAAATTATACTATTTGATGAAATTAATATCACGATATACTATCAGGGGGAAACAGAACAAACATCTCGTAATTTCTTCACTGAATAAAGCTTTGGGTCTAACACTACTTAGTCATCAGCAAAAGATAACGCACAGAGAAATGCACTACCTATATAGCAGTAAAAACAAGTTTTGTAGGCTTATTAATAATTCATCCATGTAAATTCCGAATAGAATGGCTGAAAGAATCCCACTCTGTTCAACTCCATAACAATATAACAATAGTTGTGTTCTTGTGCCTTCCCAAACCACTTGAATTTTCTGATTTGTGTGCATATGTAGCAGTACCCTTGCAATGATGGCAGGAAGTCCTCTATTTATGAGTAGACTTAACGTATTCCATCGAAGTCATCTTTTAATGAGTATACTTAACGTATTCCATTGTGTCAAATGCCTTTGTAATGTCGGAGAACACAATATTGACATTACTAC
This sequence comes from Hermodice carunculata, assembly GCA_964020975.1. Lineage (NCBI taxonomy): Eukaryota > Metazoa > Annelida > Polychaeta > Eunicida > Amphinomidae > Hermodice > Hermodice carunculata. Next base: position 11,462,067 of record OZ026614.1, read on the forward strand.
ATCATGTTTGATTATAAAGAACACATTTTCACAGGGAAACGGTAATTTGTATCACTGAGCTGCTTGAAACCAAATTGTAGATTTCAAGTTGCCAGTATATCTACATTATCGTCAATGATAGCCAAAACGAGTAATTTTCCCAATACACTGCTCAGTCCAATAGCACGATGGTAATTCATACAGCCTGACTTCAGAAAGCCCATTCAGGGTAGCACTGTGTGCCAGAATGTTTACAAATACTAGATGAATGTAAACATTCAAAGCTTGGCTACTGTCCTTGATATGGTAACTTCACGATTGTGCAGGAAACCGAAATTCTTGATGCCACAATTTTTCTTTTCCATTATTGTAATTATTTTCTGGTTCTGCTTGTGAGTATCAACTGTTTCTCTGAAACTTCTTGCTGGATTGTTTGTGATATTGGTGACATGTACAATTATTAACTTCCTGATAAATGTGTTCACAGCTTTGCGCTGATAATTTTTCTCAATTTTACATGAATTTTCGAAATTAAAGTATAATCCATTAGCTTAAATGTCAGCATGGTTCATAATGGAATGACAGCAGAAGTATTTGGTTCATCCGGTTGCCCTTAAACTTGTTGTGATGTACTCAGGTGGACTGCTGGTAGATGTATGCAGCCTGTCATGCCCACTTTTGTTGTATATGTTTCTATGTTTTACTCATTTTTAGGAAGCCATTTATAGTGAAACTTGTGGCTAAACGTTCCAAATTTCACATTGACTCGTCTTGATGCCTGTGGACTTGAACATTTTTCTATTTTGTGTGTGTTTTTGTTACTCATGTTAACTTCTAAAACTATTCAAGTAAGATTCGCTTAATGAAATGTGTTGACAATGTGCATATTCACAGTTTCCACTGAATTTGTAACTGTGCAACATTGTTTTCGAATGTTTATTTTAAATGAAATTTTGAAATTACATAGTGACCATAGTGACTACATTTGATAGCACAAGGATACTATGATTAGTGTAAATGACTGTATCTGATGTTTCGGAAAAAGGTCGGACCTCCTTCAAGCTTGCCAGGGATGTATATGGGTACATTAGCCGATCACGTCATTTGAAAAAATACGTTTTCCTTTTTATCAATATTTCCCAAACAACGACTGATGCCGGAGTCATTAACAGAAATGAAAAGTCATGTAGATGTCATAAAGTCATAACACTAATGCCAAGAATGTAATTAGAAAACAAAAGTCATAATGAAGTCAGATAAGTCATTAATCAAGCGTTCCGGATCCATTTAGAAGTCTGCCACGATGTCTTAACAAGTAATTGCAGTATGGTTATAGGTACATGCACCTTTTAAGTTCTCATAGCAGCACCTGTACTGTCAATAATAATAGTGCAAGGCTGTTCTGTTAATTGGCAAGACCCAGCAAGATATATATGCATATATATATATATATATATATATATATATATATATATATATATATATATATATATATATATATATATATATATATATATATATATATGATCAACTGGACCAGCTTTGACATTGGCGAGCTTGCCAGGATTAATTTTAATTCTACTTTATCCACTTTTATTTGGTTTTATTGTCTTCAAAACGCACATAGACCACAGAGGCCAAAAATGAATGCCGATCAGTGGGAGGCTCTCACAGGCAACTTGATGGGACAATACCAGATTGTTAAGAGTGTACCAACCACCTTACAAGGACAGCAAGGCCTCAAATGGCAGGCTTAACAGAGGAGACATAAGCTTAAAAACTCACAGACAGTCTAATCCCAGTTGATTGAGAGATAAACTTACGGATGAGGAACTTTCTGTACAATCGTAACTTGACCTTCCAACAACGTCTGCAGGGAAATGCAGGTGTCTTACTGATTGTGATCATAGCCACATATGGCCATTAATGCAAGACATTCTCATATTTATAGAGGACCAGCCTGAGGACTGAGGAATGTATGGTGGGCAAGAGTTAGAGGGCATATGGAAAGAACATTTTTATTGGCTGATGGAAATGAAAAGTTGAGAGTGACAGTGGAGGAGCTGAATCCAACTGTCAATGAAACATTAGCTTCTTAGAACTGTTAATTCCAAAAAGCAGTACAGCGAGCCTACCAGAAGCCTCCTACCATGGGACATTAAGTACTGCAGCAGTATATGGGAGGTCTAAGGTCAGTGGAGCTGGCCAAAGAAGCATAGCTTTGAGTTGGCAGAACGGACACTTGACTCAGCAATGCAGTATACAGTGTTCATTGAAGCAGGGCTGGAATGGTATGTTTGGCTGAACACAGTGGCACACCAGGTGGAGCTAATGGAAGCGGCCACTGTCAATACTGCCACTCCTGGCACAAACCACTATGATGTTACGGCTACCCTTGCCAAAATACAAAAGGGGCAGGAGAGGATGTCCACACGTCTGAGCAAAAAAGAATCAAACATGATGGTGGGGACTCATCCACAGCAAGATTAATCCAGACAGCCACAGCAGAGGTTCATTATAGGATCACAAAGCTGACCTTCAGATCCAAACCCTGAATGTGTGCTTCACCTGTAGAGGGAACCCATATCTCATTGTGTGTCTGCAAATACCATAGCAACCGAGGACAGAGAGTGTGTGTGACCAAGAGCTGAGGTGATGCAGGAAAACTAGATATAGCAGGCATGGAAGATGGCTTTTCCGGATTGGGTTTGGCTGTACAAGTAGGTAATGTACATTTTGACTGCCTTATAGACACTGGAGCAAGCTTGTTATTTCTGCATAATGCAGTATTCAAAATATGTGAAGACACACTGGTAAAACTAGGTTATTGAAGACAGTTCCATTATTATTTGAAGTTACAGGTTCATGGATTAAGGTATACCCGGAAATGGAAATACTGCTTCATATATTTGGCAATCTAGTTGTAGTTGTAGTTGCTAGGGGCAGCTTCCCCTCACCAAATGCTTGAACCCCCCAAAATCGGGAATACACAGCTCCAGGTTGCTTAAGTGACCTGTCTGATACCCTTATCATGGCTCGGCAGCATCTGTCTGACTCCCAAAAGTATAACCATGAACGTTTGAATAAACGTCCAAATGCATGTGAGTTGAAGCCAGGAGATACGGTAGTTGAGTTCCCAAACCATGACCCAGGTCTTAGAGATAGGGGGACAGCTTTGAAAGTAGATGACTTGGAGCAAGCAGCCCGCCCCATATTAGGCAACGGTTCGTCTTTGGCTAGCACTGGTGGTGCTTTTCCAACCTATGAAGATGGTGCCCCCCCTTACGCATTCTGTTTCTATATACAATCTACCAAGGCCAACACATCAGTACCTTATCAGGTCTTGCAGGCGAATATCGAATGAGGATGGGAATGAAATACCACTGCCACCATCTGCACCACCTCCATTACTGTCAGTTCAACAAAGGGCAACAGAATGTTAACCAGTTATTGACGTTCAAAAGTGGCAATGCAAAGCTGCAATATAACTGGTTGCTCTTATGTGCACCTAATACTTGGATGCCTGTGAAAATCTGTTGCAGATATTAACCCACTGCCTGATCGATTACTAGTGATGGAAGCTCACCAACTCTGTGTACATTCATCTAAATGGACTGTGTAAGTAATCACTGAAAATCAAAAATAAATCCAAGACATGTTCAAATCATTAATCATATCATTGATCAAGCCTGGCAAGCAGTAGAAAACTGTACTGTCAGTAAGCCACAAGGTGCATCTTGGATAGGTAGGCTGAAGTATCTTAAATCCCCTCTAACCCGCAGCCCTGGACTACCTCATAAATAAGCAAAACGCCCTTTTCCTATGAGGATGGTTTAAAAAAACTGGTCAAATAGGACATACCTTATTTGGATTGGCAACATATAGGAGTATGGCAGAGTGGTGACAAGCCATTGATCAATCACAACAACTACAAAGGGACGTGATTCTTCACGTAAATAAACTTACTGCTATTCTGAACTGAACACAGGGAATGGTAACTTGGAACCAGCATCGAATTTCTGAAGTAGCAAATTTTATCTCCAATAATTTATTTCCAACTCCAAATCAAGTAGTGGCTGTTATCAATTTTACACAGGAAGTGACGCATAAGATGGAGAGGGTATTTTATTTCAAACGAGTTGTTTTAACACTTGAACAAATTACTGGTTCCTATGTGAACCTGCTAAACACCTATGCATGACAGAAGGCTTCACTGGAGTAAAGAAGACTGACTCAGGATATCCTCAGTCATACCCACTTACGTAATATGTTAAACATGGTGACTACTGTCACAGGGTACTTTCTTGAGCCCATACAATAGTAACCTGAGCATAGCCATGTCTTCCCTGTCTGGGGCAGGGATACACTGATTTACTGGGCGAAATTGCCTTAAGTGGACGGCCATAACCACTACCATCTGGTCACCTGCCCCATTCCTTACCCTCAACAGGGGTTACCCCATATTGAAAGGGGTTGACCACCCTGATGTTGGGCTAGGCACAATCAATTGGGACATTTTCATCCCACTGGATGTATGGGATGAAAGCCCATGGTGTGCCCTTTGGGACAATACCCAGTGAGGGACCTGCCCATGAACATTAATTGCCCGTGACATAGAATATAGTCACACTTGTCATCTAACCATTGCATGGGAATCAAATCTCACGCAAGTAAGCGAAATTAGATATGGCGAGTATATTGTTATCATCTGGGGAAAGATCGTTGAAACTAGGTTTGAAGATTAACCTGGGAAATGGCAGGTCAAAAATTTGGATACATACTTAATAACCCTACTACCTGGGTTTGTAGTCATGGGTAAGGGAGTTACTCTTCCATGACTAATAGAGCATATTGGTCATGAATCAGTCAAAGCCTTTGCAAATGTTGACACCTAATGTTTTGACTATCATTGAAATCATCCATTTCGCACAAGCCATTTCCCTTCTGGAACAACCTCACTGTGATAACCAAAAGCCTATTGCTCAAACAAAACTTACAGCCATTGCCCACTAATGTTTAACTGGACTCACCCTGGTAGTAGAATCTCCTCTGGAATACTCTTCCAGTTGCTGTTTTTATACTTATAATAGCAGTAATGTTTGGCATAATTATTTTGAATAAATGGGATTACCTGAGCACTTGCATACCTCCTGAAGTGGAATTGGAAAAAACGGCTACAGGGAATGAACTCCCCTGTTGTCCCTCTCCACAAGGAGCTTTTCCACTGTATTGTACTAACATTTACCCTTCTGTCACCCATCTCTGTGAGGACAATGTGGGTAGAGACATGATGGGAAACCCTGCAATGCAACGCACTCCTTTCCTTTCTATATATATATATATATATATATATATATATATATATATATATATATATATATATATATATATATATATATATATATATATATATATATATATATATATTGAGGAAATAATAGCTTTTACCATCTCACCAAGCTCCTGTTATTTTCTCCTCTGTATAACAGCAAGTCTTCTGAGCGTATCTTTTGCGTGCAAACAAGCCCATATGATTATTGCAGATAAAATCTACCGGACTAGGTTTTACAATGTGTATGTGTCTCAGTTAGCCTGCCCCAGCTGCGTTGACTGGCCAGAAAATCATTACACATAGCGCAATCCAGGTTAAGACAGAGACACAATAAACTTTGGCATATCTTTGGAAGGTCCACATAATTGAACGTTACAGCCCACCTTATATTAAGTACAGGCAAGAATATTAAGTGGAGAAGCCCATACTTATGACCACCGGTTACTGCTGAAAGCAAGAGACAGATTACAAATTAATTAGGCCAGACAAAATGATCGCTTTATTCTCTAAATTACGCAGGGGAAGTATCATCGCCCACAATTTGGTCTATTTACATGCTATTTGCCGTAATTGTAAAGGCGGTTAAGCCCTCTGTTTTGGCATCGCCAGTCCATTAAGAGGAAAAACGTGACATTGGGGATCATTAAAAATAAATTAAATATATTACAGAGATAATTTTGATTCTAGGTATCTGCAGGAAAAATGTCTATTAAGTAGCATATTATTTCATATTTGGGAATGCAAGAACACTATCATTCGATCACGGTGGATAAATGAAGGAACTGAAAATATTTTGATATAATGATTTAATGAATGTGACAATTCATCACCGATACGATTACTTCAGTTGTCGGACTGACATTGGAGGCACAGTATCATGTGCCTGTCTGCATTTGTTTGTACGTATCCGCTGCTTTTGTACGAGATGCCACGTAACACATTCGACAGGCACATTCACAATAAACTCTTCAGTTCTTGCATTATTTCTTGTCATGAGGCTTTCGCTTTGACAATAACGATTAGGTATATCTTGTTTGTATTAACTGTCTTAAGTAACATTTGGTCCGCATAAAGACAACTATATGTATTCATTATCAAAACAGATCACATCATATATTATTTATATGACAGTCTCAAATCCACGATTACATAATTTCATTTCATTGATAGAAACCTAAGTTCTGAGCAAATATATTATATAAAGGTTCTGTCGTTTTACCACAAGAATAAGAGATACACATGAACATTCACATTGAAACATGAAACTCAATCTACAAACCCGATGGAAGTGGCATGCCTAATATAATGAGAACGAAAAAACATGTGACTGGTATCTTTTCTGCAATGCAATACGCCGCGTGTATGTCACATTGTGATGCACGTGAAGTCCGACACAAAGGCGACCTAATTTGTGTCTCAAGGACATTCAAGCAAGATGAAAAGAAATCTTAGTGTTGCATGACTACTGCATAATGATATAGAAGCTGGAGCCCCCCCCCCCCCCCCCCCAATTAAAAGTGCTCTCTTTTCAACCTGTCCTCCGATCACCCCTTAGGCAAGTTTGAAATTTCTGCCACCAGGCAAAAGGCCGTTGTATCAAGCTAATACATCTCCTAATTCGGCCAAAACAATCGCAATCATATTAATTCGAAACGAGGGTCAAAAGTTTTGAGGCGGCCCCAAAGAGAGTTCTTTACTTTACTTCAAATAACAAGCACTAGAAACACGAACAGCAGGAACCGCCTGGAGCAGCCAATTTATTAAATTTGATGGCAGTCTTTCACCAATATATCGCAATAACAAGAATGAACGCAAATTTGCGAAAACAAATGAAAGATCGAAAGTGACTAATTCACTGCCACATACATTACTCAATACTCTTGCAAATGCCACATATATATATATATATATATATATATATACCACCCCTCACAGAAGTAAAAAGCCGCCAAGGAAAAGGCATAAACAGAGATTAAAACCAAACCTCGCCTCAAAAAAAAAAAAAAAAAAAAACGCTGGAAACCTGTGTTCGAGCGTGCAGAATTGTTTTCAGGGTAAAGAAACCGAAGTCCATTTCGTACAACATGTACCAAAAATTAGAAACAAAAACAAAACAAAAATGAAATTTAAAAAGTTGCTGGTTGACGATCTGGTCTAGAATGCCCACCCTATATTCAAACAATACTCAAATACTTAAACACACATGACTTACAGAACTGTCCCTATTGGCTATTAACGTACGGAAGAGATAAATAATTCCCGCTAAACCTGTGCAGCGCGGGAATATTATTTCATTACGGGGAAAAATAAATCGCATGCATAGCTCTGGTCATTTCCATTACGCCAGTAAATAAGATTTTACAATACGAGGTATTCATGTTTAACCATGTACAATGAAGTCCTGCCGTAGTCCCCTCAGTTGCCATGTAACAGAACTATCCCTCCTCCATGATGAGAGCAGTTGCACCGGTTGTGTTACTTAAACATTCAGGTATATTACATTTTCTAACAAAGAAATAAAATGTTCGAAATGTGTTTGCATTTTTTATGTTTTAAAATTGACTGAATCACATTTGGTAAGCTTTTTGCTGTCACAACTTGTTACTTTTATCATAGTGGAGCATTTGGCCCTGCTTAATATATGAATCCGCCCTTCTTCCTATTAAGCTTTTTACTGCAGTCTAAGTAGTAGCAAAGAGTCCTAAATAATATGAATATATCCAATTATAATCTCTTCCATATGTGCATATATTTTATTACGGACACCATCATATTGGACCAGATAATACTTCCGAGTCGTCATCATATGTGTTCGTGCTTGGAACAGATATAAAATATCAAAGCAATTTTCTGTTACACATTTTCCCTTGAATTCCTGTACAGAACTGAAGCGAATTAACGGCTTGATAATATAGCTTTATACCATATAGGAGCGCTTTTGTGAATGTGTTGACTACACTATAATTCAAGATTTATTGTGTAAATGTAGCCAAATCCGTCATGCTAAGATATTTTTCGCAGCTCTTTAGAATAGTATGTGTTCCATATGTACATCTATTTCACTACAGACTCCACCATATTTGGATCAGGTAAAATACTTCCGCATCGTCATTATACGTGTTCGTGCTTGGAACAGTACTTTGGTTCTGTTATTTGGTGTGAACACAAAGCAAAGTGCAACAAAAAGTGTTGTAGTGCCTCAGTAGACTTACTGTTACTGAAAAAAACAACGCGTCATAGCAGTTTTGATTCCTGCCCGATTCTATTCTAAAGTGATGGTCACCAAAGTTATGATACTGTGCTTTGCCACATTTAAAAATATAAATAGCAAAGCAATTTTCCGTTATACATTTCCCCCTGAATACTTGCATAGAATTGAGGCGAATTAACGGCTTGATATTATTGTTTCCGGATACCATATAGGAGCGCTCTTGTGAATGTATCGAATACAGTATAATGTCAGATTTAATGTGTAAATATAAACAAACCCGTCATACTAAGATATTTCTCACCACCACGTAACATAACCTTATTTATAACCTTTAATTGATTCAAATTGTATTGTATTTGATCTTTAAGTCTCTTATTTGGTGCAAAAAGTACAGTATTTGTATTTTTTTTTTATCTTGCTATGCATTTCCCAAAGACATCAAGCACACTTTTACAGGCATGAAAGTTAATTTTGTTTAATTTCTTTGTGTTCATTAACTTAGAATTTAGGCCATGTAGATCGCGACATTGTTCAAGGCCCAGTGCATTATGGACAAATGCGAACAGCAAATATTGAGCAAAGAATGTACAAAATTGTTTTGCGTAGCCACTATGTCCAAGAAAGACAGGGCAAAACTGGGAACGCTATAAATTTTATCTGCCAATGCATTTCCTGCCCGTGGTTTATACATATAATGAGTATTAGGTATAATTAGGTGTAACTGATGAAATTAAGTCATCACTCAGAGATCTAGTTTTATGTTATTTTCTCTTTTATGTTGATTTCTAGAAACAGAGCAAGTCAGTTGTTCCTGTCAAACATAGACGCCACCGTTACCAATTTACTTGTTTTTAAGTACAATGTCGATGGAGGTAGAGATGATTTTCCTTAAAATGATTTTTAGGGAACAATCGTTAGTGTGGATTTTTTTTTTGGATACCTGGTCAAACACATACATGTAGGTTCAGCAATCGCATATCAGCGGAGCTATGTAAGCCCCAGATCATCTGGAACAGTAAAAATTCGGACAGACGGACGGAAAGTTCGAGACATGATGCTGGATATATTTCTTTTCTTTCATAAAACAGGTAAAACTACTTTGTCCAAGAAATTCTGTACATATTAATTTGCATTTCAAAAGCAAGGCTAGAGTGAATATCAGAAAGTAAGGGTCATATACCTACTTCGTTACGTCAACGGCTTTGTGTCTTTGGACTTGAATATGTGACAATCTTACAGATGTACTAGACCCATTCAATGCATTTATGAAACACGTATCACTCAGTCATCAGAATGTGTAAACCTAATTCCATCGGTACGTCAATACTGAAAATTATACTTATAAATGTGTCAACGTGAAATATGACATAGCAAAATGGAAGCAAATTGGTATTTTGTGCTAATAAAACATGCACACACGTACCTCGTTACAAGAGAGGGCGCGGTCCACTCTTTTCAATATACAGATGTTGCATCTGCAGGACACTTGAATTCCAATCCGTTAGTGTATTATGCAATACGATAGCTGTTCGTACATATACACATTTGGGATGTGATGGCGTTCTCATATTACCCTCTACATGCCAGTCGCCCATATTCACTCATTTCCAGTAAGCGCCCGTAGAGGAATTTTTCATAGATACTGGTGTTACCTTGGTTCCTTTTGGCATTCTTATCATTTTCTAATTTTAAACCTTTTCCGGGTTTGTACTACGGTGATCAATGTACAAGTCCATATGTCATCAGCGTATTTAACTCGATGTGTGAAATTAAGTCAGATTTAAAACTTTAGAAAAAAAGTACCTTGTGCGAATCTTTTACTTTTATTCGCTAAATGGGGCGCGAAAACTGATGTTTACCTTTTTGAAACCTGTCAGCTACCCTAAAATCTTGGGTATTGCCCCGTCCGTATGTGTCTGCCCGTCCACAGTTGCAATGTCAGCCTCTTACAAATCATCCATTAGCTTAATGAATCCTGACTCATTCATAAATAAACACTCCTGGGTACAATGAAATATAAAAGCATCTTTAAAGACACTACCAGACAATTATAGGTGCGTAGATTAAAAATCAATATGGCTGATATGCCAATATGTTATTTGTCAAAACACTACCAAGGAAAAGCACCTTAAGTAGTGAAGTAGCGTGTGCAAAGGTCAAATAGCATAGCAACAAGCGTTGTGAATGTATGTATGTATATATGTATATATATATATATATATATATATATATATATATATATATATATATATATATATATATATATATATATATATATATATATATATATATATATATATATATATATATATATATATATATATATGGTGGGTGTTGAGGATGTAATAATGAACGGGTGAGTAGGTGAGTTGAAGACTGAAGTATTTAAATCCACAATATCCAAACCGGTACACCGTTCAACTAAATTCTCTTCTCTGTTGTTTCAACTTGGCGATAGACGAAATGCTATTCACCATACCCGCCCCCGCCAGTCCTCTAAATTTGCATTTATTCAAAATCGGGTTTAAAGATTCACCTTCCTGCTCTTGCGGTTTCCCTATTGTAGATACATTTCACTACTTTTTCTGTTGCGCAAAAAATAGTCAATCACGTATAAGATAACATACCAAAATCGTTTATCGTGCTCCATTCACCATCCAAACCATGCTTTATGGTTCTCCCGAATGTTCCTTACAAAGGAATGGTGACATCTTTTAAGCTGTCCGTGAATACATTTCTTCTACTGAGCGCTTCAAATCCGGTGGATTGGCAAGTCAGACATTTAAATCCACGTACAGATCCTAATGGATTCTACGACCATCCTAAACATACCTTTCTGCACCAATTTCCCTAGTTACGCCCCACTTTCTGACTTGTCCATGTCGACGTGTTCTTCACTTGCTTTGTGTATCTCGTTTGTCCTGTGCCCTTCCTACTTTCCTACTAGAGGGATTCAAATGGAACAGAGCTCTCTTTCCCAATTGTGTGTGGAACAATTGGGTTATGTACTATTGAATTTTCAAAAATAAAAAATATGTTTAAACCAAGACTGGCACTGCAGTTATGGGCGGGGGACGGGGGGGGGGGGCATTTATTAACCCATGGGTATTTATCTCCCATGAAGCTGTATATCCACGATTACAGTTTGATATTCAGCAGACGAGTTTTCGCAAAAGTGTGTAATAATTGGCAGAGCGCCAATCTATCTATCTATCTATCTATCTATCTATCTATCTATCTATCTATCTATCTATCTATCTATCTATCTATCTATCTGTCTGTCTGTCTGTCTGTCTGTCTGTCTGTCGGTCGGTCGGTCGGTCGGTCGGTCTATCTGTCTGACTGTCTGTCTGTCCATCCAGAGTCAGAGTCAGAGTCAGAGTCAGAGTCAGAGTCAGAAAACGTTTATTTGACAAAATATAATTGTTATGGATACAAACAGTATGTAATATTGCAACTCAAAAGTACATGACAGTTAGACGCGTTGGAATACAAAAATTGATGAGTGTCTGGATGACCCCAATTAAGGACTTGAGTCCGCTATCACTGGGGCCACCAAAAAAGGAGGTAACTTAACAAAACAAACTGATTATCACAAAAATATCATGAAACCATCCATCCATCCAGCCTGCCAGCCATACATCTACCCACCCACCCACCCACCCACCCATCCATCCATCCATCCATCCATCCATCCATCCATCCATCCATCTATCTATCTATCTATCTATCTATCTATCTATCTATCTATCTATCTATCTATCTATCTATCTATCTATCTATCTATCTATCTATCTATCTTTATGGGTGCACGGTTGGCCGAGCTGCAACACGCTCGCCTTCCACCTCTGCGGCCCGGGTTCGATTCACGGCCGGGGAAGCATGTGGAAAGAGTTCCTACCACTCTGACTGTGCACGTGGTTTTCTCCGAGCCCTTCGGTTTCCTCCACCAAACATGTAGGTAGGAAGTATACGCCACGATCTGTGCCATGGAAAGTGATTAATATAGGCTTGGCCTGCTTCGCAATCCATG